>JAEHOE010000051.1:0-748701 GCA_016858145.1 Edaphochlamys debaryana
ATGCCATTTTACCTTGCCACCGACTACTCTGCTGAGGCCATGTCAGCCATCCTGCAGCAGAAAGACCCAAAACCGGGAAGCTTTACGTCATCCAGTATGCTTCGCGGAGATGCTCCCCAACCGAGGCCAAGATGTCTTCTGGGGAAGGCGAGGTCCTAGCAGCCTGCTGGGGCATGCGTCATTTCCGGGGCCTACCTGCTCAACGCTCCCGATCCTTTGTGTTGGTGAGCGACAGCCTATGTCTACGGTACGTGATGGTGCCGGAGCTTCAGGCCAAGAAGCTCTCTCGTCTCGTCTCACCCGCATGGCAATCAAGATGAGTCAGTTCCGGTTTACTGTGGAGTATTCCCCGGGTCACAAGCACACAAATGCGGATGGGTTAAGCCGTCTTGCAGACCTTATGGGCGAACACAATGCAGCTCCCCCTGCAGAGCCCATTACTCCTGGCAACCCGCCGCCGGGATCTGACTCTGACGATGACGTCTGGATGGCGAGTGTGGACTGTTCCCCCTTCGCGCTCACCCGGGTAGCGGCCGAGCTGTGGCCTACAAGCGACGAGGAAGTCTACACTGCCTTGTCTGAGCGCCGTGCGACAGTTCTCAGCAGCACGCCTACGTTTCCCCGTCCTGGTTTCCTATGGTCGCCCGATCACAAGCGGGTGACCCCAGGAGGTGACGCTTGGTATGTCGTGCTCCATGACACTCGTGCCCGGCGGCCGAGGTGTTCATGGTAGGCAACGAAGGTGTCTCTGGTGTGATTCCCGCCGTTTCTCCGGCCGCCGCGTGAGGTTCGCCATGGCTGCTGCGGCGCAGGTAGCACCAACGGCAACAGGCGACGGCGACGAGAATCTGGCGCCCGGTCAAGCCCCCGCGCCGCTGGCAATCGCAGCGGCCACGGGCAGCGAAGCTGGCCCCTCGGGCTCTCGGCCTCGCGTGACCTCTATTCCCCTGCTGATTGATTCTGACAGCGACATTACGGCCACGCCCTCAGAGTCTGCCGAGGAGACAAGCACGGAGAGTGAGCCGAGCAGCGACCAACCGCCAGGCACGGGCACATTCGCATCTCGGGACGGTTGCGACAGTTCAATTCCCTGTTGGCGGACTTTGAAGAAGTGGACAGGATGCGGCAGGTAATCGAGGATAAGGACCCCGATCCTGAGTTCGTCTGCATGGTGTGCTCGAAGCCTATGCCCAGCCGCAGCATGCTGATCTGCGACGCCCCTGCATGCGGCAAGGGATGGCACCTCGAGTGCTTGCGGCCCCCTCTTCCCCGCGTGCCACGTGGCAAGTGGCTGTGCCCCATGCACGCCGCCGACTGGCCTGGCCGATACAAGGACGTGGCAGAGCGCCTTAACACAACTCCCGCCCAATCGCCCGTCAACCTAGTCTCGGAGGACGAGGGCGGTGGGGCTGGACCTGCATCTCCCACACAGGGCCCCAGAGGACCACAATGGGGGCCTGGATCTGGATTCCTCCGATCTACGACAGTTCTCGTCCGACGGAGCTGAGGAGCTGGACGAGCGTGATGACATCATCGCAGGCCGGCGGCAATGTCCTGTGTGGGAGGATACGGCGCTGCTCAGCTACCTGAAAACAGAGCGGTTGGTAATTGACCCGGCCGTTCTAGGAAGCTCTGATGCGTTGGCTATAGCCGAAGAGGTGCAGCGCGTCAAGGCCAGGAGTGCGTTGTATGCTTACGAGGGCGACAAGCTTTATCGGCTACCCACAGAGCCGCACCAGTCGGCTCGTGAGGTGCCCCCGCCAGGCCAGCAACGAGCGCTGGCCCGCAGCCTCCACGAGTCTGGCGAAAGGGCACAGCCCACGTCAGGCCCGTCTCCCCTGTTTGCCCCCCAAGAACAAGACTGTTCCGACGAAGGCATGCCCGATGACACAACCGCCGCTACCGCCGATGCACCAGCTACCGGTCCAACAACTCCACAACGGCGCACCACTAGTGTGTGGCTCGACGAGCCTGTCATCGAATACATCAAAACCGGCAAACTCAAGCTACCGTACGGCCTTCTGGATGAACGTGACCCGTTGAAACTCTCACGAGAGGTGCAACGCATACGCAAAAGGGCAAAGCACTACTCTTACGATGCCAACCAACAACAACTACTGCGCGGCGGGCCCAATGGGCCTCGAGTGGTCCCACAGCCTGATCAATGCGTGCGTATAGCCCAGGAAATGCACGCAATGGGCCATCTGGGCGTGGACAAGACCCTGAGCTTGGTGTCAGCCCGCTATTGGTTCGAGCGCATGAGGCCCATATGCCGTGAGGTGGTGGCTTCATGTACGGCCTGCGCCGCCCAAAAGCAGATCCTTCTGCGCCGAACAGTGCTACGCCCGCTACCTAATTCCCCCT
Organism: Edaphochlamys debaryana; assembly: GCA_016858145.1. NCBI lineage: Eukaryota > Viridiplantae > Chlorophyta > Chlorophyceae > Chlamydomonadales > Edaphochlamys > Edaphochlamys debaryana. Next base: position 2,365 of record JAEHOE010000051.1, read on the forward strand.
TCAACTACCGCCTTCACGCGGACCTGCAAGGCCGGTTCCGCAAGACTCCCAGCGGCAACGTATACCTGTTAGTCATCATCGACGCCTTTACCAAGTGGCCCGAGGCGATTCCTATTCCCGACAAGCAGGCCACCACCGTGTTTCGCGCCTTGCACGACACATGGTTCGCGAGGTACGGCGTCCCTACTGAGGTGGTCACTGACAGAGGCGCCGAGTTCGCTGGCTCCTTCCACTCCGGTCTCCGCACGTACCACGTCGTCCACCGCCGTACCGCAGCTTATGCGCCTACTGGCAACGGACTCTGCGAGGCGATGGGCGGACAAGTGGTGAGTCAGCTGCGCACGCTGGCAACGGCAGAGGACCGGTGGGACGAGGTTTGTCAACGAGCGCTATGGGCCTATCGTGCTGCAGCCCACCGATCCACCCGTGTCTCACCTGCTTTGGCCATGTTTGGGCGTGAGCTGCGTCTGCGGGGGGACCTACCTGAACCTCCAGCAGAGGCACCGGACCTTCACCCCGATGAAGTTGCCATTGACTGGGAACCGGTGCACTACCAGGAGCTGCAAGAGCGGAAGGACCATATGGACAAGGTGGCCGAGACCATTTTCGCCAACAACGACAAGGCCAAGGCTCGACAGATGGTGGAGTACGAGAAGAAGCAGCACAAGACCACTGGGCGTCGTCGCAAAGCGGGGGGCAAGCGTGAACCCGCAGCAAGACCAGTGACGGATGAGGGGGCGGGCCGCTGCGGAAACGGAAGGCAAGGACGTTACCCCTAGCCCCGGCAAAGTGCAAGGACGTGACGGCTTCCCTTCCAGTGGTGCTGCAGCCCAGGTAACACGTACCGAGCCCGTGGAGGTCGATGCCCCGCCAGCCAAGGCGACCGGGAGCCAGCCAGCGAGTCGAAGCGACCCCGGGTTGGCCCCAGATCCAGTTGCCCAAGCTCCAGTCGACACGGCGGCACCTGCGCCCATGGAAGAGGACGGGACGTGGACCGTGAACGATGATGAAACTACCAGGATGCCCTCCCTTGCGCCCTGGTGAGTTTTGCTACATGAAGCGTGAGAAGGCCCGCAAGATGCAGCGCAAGGTCGAGGGACCGTTCAAGTACTGCCATTACACGCCCAAGGGCAATTATGCGGTAGTGCAGGGCGCCGACGGCAAGAAGTTCGCCGTGGCCACTCATCGTCTTCTATTCAACCCCAGCCACGGTGCCAAGCGTCCCCGACCTACCCGTTCCGCGCCGGTGCCCCACGGTGAAAGGGCCTGCGCAGGGCGGGACTGTCAAGACCCCCGCCGGCACCAACCGACACGGTCACAGTTTCCGCCAACCGCGCTACCCAGCCTACACCTACACCGTCTAAAGGAGCTTTGAAGAAGTCTAAGAAAAGGAAGGAATTCCCTGGCGGTGAAGACTTGCCGGGCATGGTGGATGATTAAAATGTTTCGTCCGGAGGAGCTACGGGTGAGATCCTTACCATGAGGATTTCACAGGACATAAGCCATAAAAAAGAATAGGGTTGATGGCATATCTGCACGGGGCGACAACCGAAGGCAGCGACCTGCACAAGCGGATTAGCCGCCTGGTCGAACCTTTTTTTTTCCCTTTCGTCTACGTCTACCTTGACCGCAACCTACCGGCTCGATGAAGGCGGCAAGGGTGCCGCCCGGTGTACCTGTGTGTAAATGGCTGCCAGCGCAGAAGGCGGTGCCGGACGCTAAACTCGGTGTCCGCTTGGGCTGTGCCGCCCACAAGTTCAAGCCAGCGCCAGTAACGAAGCTGGCCAAGCCATAAGCGCCGTAACAAAAAGCAAGGCTCGGCGCTCTCAAGGTTTTTGGGTCAGGTCTTTTAAGCCCGCCTCTCGCTCCTAAGTGGTCCTACGCCGCTTGGGGTCGGGGGTGCGGGCCGCTAAGTTCAATAAGTGGCAACAGCAAGAAAAATGTTTCAGGCTCGCGCGCTACAGCACGACAACTACGTAAGGTCTACATCAAAGGAGCAACAGTGTCTAGAGTGTACGTATATGCCTGGCGCTTGGGAAAGGCGCCATGGGCGGCCAACCTGCCCGACAGCAAGGGCTCGTTGGCGCGCAACAAGGGCTATCTCGGATCACGCACGCGCCAGACGCTCGAGCCTCCAACCCAGCCTGTCCGATCATCAGTTTCTTATGGACTTGGAGATCGGGCCGGCAGGGCCTAGCTTGGGAACCTTCCTGGGGCAATGGCAAACCCCGCAAGCATTCCCACGTCTTCAGCCGAAAGTGACTCACAACTCTGCTTCGAGGGAGTGCTCGTACCAAGCTGAGTTACCCAAACCGAGCGCAAGCCGAGGAGTGAGCGAGGTCACGGCACACGGCGGCCGTGCCCCGTCAAAGCGGCCTCGCACCCCCCTCGGGTTACCCGGCCCGCGGCCCGTTCCCTGCGCCCCACTCAACCGCTGGATTGTCCACGAAGGTATGGGATGCTGGACGGGCCGCGACGGGCAGTTGCTAGACCAAGGCAGGGCCCAGGAAATTGCCGGAAAGCGTCGAGCCAGCTGGCCTTCGATGAGTGCAGTTGGGCCAGGGTCCGGACCGTTTCGGGCCTGGCGTTCGCTGGGCGGAGATATAAGCCCAGCCCTCAGAGCGTTTGTTCAACACTGCTCTCTCCGGACGCTGCTGCGTCCGTTTCTGGCTCTCTGACTCTCTTCGGCCCGTTTACGGTGCCGAAACAAGCTCTCCCACAGCTCTCTCACAGCCCAGCTCTTGCGCCTTCTCCGGGTTCAACAGCAGCAAGTAAGTGCCAGGAAAGCGGAGCCAGCACCACGGGTTGGCAGCACAAGGGTTTTCGTCGAAGCCGAGCGGTCGCTGACCGCGGTCAAGTGCCTCGCTAATTCCCTGTGCGGAGACCCACGTGCGACAGATGTGGACTACCCGTCCCTCGAGTATTGGGGCAGCAGCGACAAGGAGGTCGACAGTCCAGTAAGCGGAAGGCGAGCGGGCCGTATTCATAGTCCGTAGTCGGTTCGTGGCGGTCAAAGCGACCGGGTTACGTTTCAGCACTCACGTGCGAGCGCGGCAGCCAAGGCCCAACGGTTTGGGCCTCGCCGTCTTCGACCGGCCGCCCCGCCACGCTCTGCCCCGTCACCCCCAGGTTCTGTCGCCCCACCCCGCCGCTGCCATCAACGCCGACAACACCAACGGTCCGTGCGAGCTCACCGCTCCCCCTGTCGCACCGTCTGCGCCCCCGCCCGTCGCGGAGCCGCAGATGGAGGCCCTCGCCCACGTCGAGCCTGCTACGCCCGACAAGGTGGGAAGGTGCCCAATCCCACCAATCTCTACAAGCCTACACGCCAGTACCCGGCTTGGGGTTCCACCGGACAGCCGCAGCTTGTTGTGTCCTTACCAAGGCCTGAATTCGCCCCCTGCGTGTGCCCGCACACCCCAGGACCACAACGACCAGGCTTCGCCCAAGGCCAAGCCTAAGCCCCAGCATGGCCGCGATCCCGGCATCAGCCCTACCGCTCGCAAGACGGCCAGGACTTCGGGTCACGTGAGTCCTAGGAGGGGTCAAGTGAAGGGCAGCTTCGGCCGTACTCAAGGGGCGACAAGGGATGAGAAGCGTGCCCTACTGGGTCCACACGCGTCCGTCTCATGCTCCTGACCTGGCCACACCCTCCTTCGCCTTTCGCCCAGTCCATGGCCCCCAGCGTGTTCCACACGACTTTGGCCACGCGCGCCTCCTCGGCCCCCGGCTGGGGAATGTCCCGCTCGGCTCTGATCGGCACACCCGGCCGCCGTACGGCTCAGGCCCCGGTCGCTCGCCGCACCCCGCGCTTCGTGCCGCCCTCTGGCCACATGGACACCCCGCGGCCGCAGTCCCCCAACCGGGAGATCGCTGCCCCGGTGAGTTGCGAGTCCGAGTCTAAGAGCCGGGCATATCAACATGGTTTCTGTCAACGATAATTGCACTCGACGCTACGGGCTTACACGCTCCCGTTTCCTTACCCTTGCCAGGCCCCCCAGGAGCCCATGCTGCGCCCCGCTCAGATCACCACCATCGATCAGCTGGCGGCATGCGTGGCTCGGGTCCTGGACCTGAACAAGGAGCCGCCATCCGCCATCGAGAGCCTGAACCCCCGCAGCCCTCCACCGCGCATCACCCCCTCGGCCGCGCCCGCCGACATCAACACCCCCGACCTCGCCGCCTCCTCTTCGTCCGACGACTCCGACTCGGAGGACGGGCTCGGAGGCTACGAGTCGGATGAGCTCGGTGACCGGGTGAAGCCGGTGTCTGGTTTCGCTCCCCTCAGCGCCTTCGCCGCCCCCCTCTTCCGCACCTCCTCCTCCTCCTCCTCCATCGAGGACCCCGACATGCCCCCCTTGGTGAGCGGCAGTGACGACGAGTCGGAGGCCAAGCCCGAGTCCTCCGGTCGCCGCGTCATCGCCCCCTCCGCCGTGGCGACCCTGACTCATGCCGTTCGGGAGGCCACCAACGACGCCCCCCGCCGCTCCAGCCACGCGGAGGCCTCCACCTCCTCGGCGCCCCCGCCTCGGGAGAGGTGGGTCGACTCGGTGGCTGAGAACCTGCGTTGGCATCAGGAGGAGCCGTCCTCTTGGCATCGGGAGCCTGGCACCGCCCCTCGCTTCCGCTCCGCCATGGGCATTGACTACAACTTTGATGGTCCTTACTACCGCAGGTGCGCTGAGGGCGAGGAAGGGGCTGCCGGCCTTTCGGGCCTGCTGCCCTGGCGCTACAGCTTCACCGAGTACGTCTACACTGGCCGCCAGCCCATTCGTAATGGCGGGCCGTGCTTTTGGTTCAATATCTCCAATTCCACCATCACGCAGGACTTTCGGGTCTGCTCGTCGCTCCGGATGGCGCTCCCGGCGCTAATCGAGGAGCTCCGCCTCTACCTGGACACTTCGTCCGACACCAGTAACCTGTTCTGGTGGCTGTACGACTCCAGCCGGCACGGCGGCACGCCGGTGAGCTGGTTCCTGGATTTCGTGCGCAGCTTCTTCGGGGGCAACGCGCTGGACCGGGTGCAGCAGTTCACTTGGCTGTGCGGCTACACCGGTCACGTTAACTGGGAGGCGCATGCGCCAGCAAACGTAGAGCCAGAGGACGTGATGGCGCTGGGATCGGAGGAGGGCAGCCGGGCGATCATTGGGACCGTTAACGCCCTTGGCAGCATGCTAGCGGCAGCGGAGGCGGCGGGCGAGCAGCAGCAGGAGGATTACTGCATGCAGATCAGCGCCGCCGAGGCGCTGGCCGCCGAGCTCCGCGAAGAGCTGGCGGCGGCGCTGCAGCAGGCGGCGGACAGCCAGGAGCACCTGGCAGCCGTGCAGGCTGCCAACGTTGCCCTGCAGGCCGACATTGCCGACCTGCAGGGCCAGGTTGCGGACCTGACCGATCAGCTGCAGCAGGCGCGCGCGCAGCAGTCTGACCCCATTGCCGTATTCGAGATGTGGCTGACCCTCTTCGGCTTTGACCCCTTTGAGCTGTAAGCAGCACCCGCCTGGGCATGCTGTGCTAGCTGCCTCCGGGCAGCTTGGCATCAGCCAGCCCGCCACAGCAAAAGCAGGCGTGTGCGTGCGTGCAGTTTGAAACTACGTACCCAGCGGGCGAATATTCTTTTGCGGCTTGGTGGCACCTTTTGGTTGATTGCTCAGGGCTACAACGTTATGGTTTCTGGGCAGCGTGAGTCATCGTGAGGCATCGTGTGTCATGGGTACCTTCTCGCGTGTGACTTCAATGTGGATTCTTCCCGGCAACGACACCTTGCGTCCAACTTTGTGGGTTTAGGCGTTTCCCCTTACTACCTTTTTCTCCTCCTTCTCCCTCTCCCCTGACTACGAGATCAACAACAACTGGCTACTGTTTTGTGGTGTGCAACCGTACCTTGGCATCTCTCCAACAATCAACTACCTTGGCAGCTTGCGTGTGGGCGCCGAGGGAGCAGTCCTCAGCTGTTCTTTTCCTCCCTCGTCCCCCTCGCCCCCTCAAGCCGGGTCAACCAAGGCTACGACTACATGGTTATTTATTATGCGCTCCCCTCCTCCTCTTCTCCTTCGCGCATTCCTAAAGACGGCTCCTGGCGGCGCCGCCCATCCCTCTCTCATTCTCCTCCCTCTCCTTTCCACCTTCCCCCTCTCTTGACAACACCAACCCTTCGCTTCAACCTTCCATCCCTCTCGCCATTCCCTCTGCCGTGTATCCAACATGGCGTGACTACTTGCGGCACGGCGCGACTCCTCCTCCTTTTCCTCTTCCCTCTCCTGCCGAGCCCCAAGTGACGCCAAGTGGCGTGTATGACAACATGACAACCCTGGCGGCACCCTTGTGACGGAACCATGCGAGGGCGCCAGCAGCAGCCTCGGCGGACGGGCTTGTGCCCTCAGGTGTGCTGTGCGGGCGCTAGAATTACAGAAGGCATGGACAGGGAGGGCGACTTAGCACTGGTCTGCGTAAGCCGGGCTCCAGGATTCGACCTCAGGGACTTCGTTCCCAGATAGGATCGCCGGCCGCCAGCTACGGGCCGCAAGTGCTTGCGTACTCAAGTGAGGTCTTGACCTGCTTGCGTGGTCGCGGTTCGGGCCCTTGCCGGCGTCTTTACCGCTTTGCGGGGTGAAGCCGGTGGGGGGGAAACAGCCCGAGCGGGTACGTGCCAGACCCGGCACACCGTGGCGTGCCCCTTCAGGGCGACGGTGAATTATGGCGCACTCAAGTCTATGCATTCGGAGTCGTGCGTATGGTGTTGTCGCGCAACTCGCGGGTGGCCAAGGACTGAGCGGTGTCGCTGTTCCCCGACCTTTCGGACGGGTTGCCGTTGGGTTGTAAATTATCGACGATTGTTATCTGTGCCCGAGCTTGCTGGCCGAGCGCCGTGAGGCGCGAGGCCTTGGCGCCAAGTTGGGCCTTCTCAGCGCGCTCCCCTTCCTTCAGTGGCAACATCTTCTTTGTGGCGCATCTTAGCAACAGGAGAAATGCGGCGGTGCGCGGACTTAGGCGGAGGAAAGAAGGTCACGGCAAAGAAGAGCAGCTGGCGCGAGTAGCCCCAGCAGCGCGGCAAGCAGTGTTGTGTGTGCGAGGAGACTAGGTGGTATCTTGGCTACTTTAGCGACGCGGGAGGTTCGGTGGGCGCTGCCGTGAACCAGAGTGACTTTATGCAGGGAAGCGGCGCCCGAGCTAGGAACCCCTGTTGTTCTTAGAGCTGGAGCTTTTGGTGTAGTTGCGAGGGTTAGGTAGGCAAAGCCCGGGTAGGTAGATGATTTGGGTGGGACCCGAAGGCGCACAGGCGCGAGCGGGACAGCCCTCTTTCCCCAGCCAGCGTGGCCTTGTGGTGGTGTGGTTTAGGTGTTAGCGAGGTGCTCAGCGAGGGCCTTGTGTAGCCTGCGTGGCAAGCACCGGCGCTCACCAGCGCCGGTGCGCCCAGGTAACCGACGTCTGTGCCAGGGACTTCGCCCCGAAAGGCAAAAGCCCCTGCGCGTTCGGCGGGCCGTGTGGCGGGAGCCGGAAGCCCGAGCCTCCCGACTCGGGCTGGGCCCTGCGCCACCTTCCAACAATCCCGGAGGGGCCTTTACGGGCCTTCGGAGGGCCCGGATCCCGAAAGGGCAGGCCCAGGTGTCGGAAGGCCCAGGTGGTACGACAGACCCAGGTCAGGCCCGCAGCGAGTTCGCTCTTAAGGCCCAGACGCGGCGTTATCAGGTTTAACACTTTTACTCTTACTGTTCCCTTATTCCCGGTTCCCTTATTGCTCTCCAAAGCTCTCAGACTCTCGACCTACTCTCGGCTCTGTTAATCGGCTTGCGCCGGACTGATCACCCGTCGCTCGGAACTCTCGGTACTGTAAGGTCTCCGCTTAATTACACGCCCCAAGACCCAAGGACTCACGGTACTAGGTTTGGTCGCTGATCGCTGCAGCCCCACTGCAGTTGTATCGCCCCCGTTCAGCAGAGCTAGGCTAGCCTCGGCCCGGTTAGCCCGTTTTCCCGTCAAGGCAGGAGGTCGCTCCCCTGTCGCGTGGACGTGCAGCGGTCCCACTCCCTCTGTCCACAACTACAGCGCCCCAGAGCTCCGGCGCGGCGGCACAGCCTCTACATCTTCGGCACCGCCCCAGTTCCCCCAGGTTCGTGTGACTAAGCCTCCGTCCCTGTGCGCGAGAACGCTCAGCGGCCACTAGGACCGGCAGAGGATCAGCCCCTGCCCGCGTCAGGCCCGTGCACCTAGTCCTAGCAGCTCGTGTGCCGCCCTTTTTCGGGTAGCCCTTGTGGACCTGCGTCAGCGTAGCAGCCTCAGTTGGCCCCTGACAGCAGTGCACTAGTCCGAGGTCCGCGTGACTAAGCCTCCGGATCTACCAGCGGACCCCTAGCCGTCGGTGATTGCAGCCAGCCCTTCTTCCTCTCGTCACCTGCCCCGACCAGCATCTCTAGCGGCAGCAGGCCCGTGTGACTAAGCCTCCGTCCCTGCCAGCAGCCCCCTTTCTTAGGCACGCTCCGAGGGACGCAGCAGCAGCTCCCTTGCAGGCCCGCAACCGTCCAGCCGTCTGCCGTGCTAGCCGTTCGGACGCAGCCTTTCCGGACCCTTTCCCACAGACCGATCAGCAGGAGCCTCACTCCAGATCTTCCCGCTTTCTGCTCAGTCCGCCCTCCGCGGCCCCCTTCCGGTCCATTAGGGAGCCGAGCGCCAGCGAGGCGACAGTAGCCTCGACTCGTTTCACAGCCCCTTTCAGCCAGGGCTTCGCGTCATACAACCTCGCCCTCGGCCCTCTTACCCTTCGATCCCCAGGTCCTGCACCCGCCTCGCCTGGGCGCTAATCGATCAACCTTCCCCGTCAGGCGTTTCCGCCGTCTGTACGTGGTATAAACCGCTTCCGCTCAACTCTAAGTTTCAAGTACTTCGTGGTTATCTGCACACCACCCTCCGCTCGTTCCTACTCGACACAACCCGGCTCGTGGGGTGTCTTCTTACACCTCCTTGCCGCACGCGTTTGGAGGCTTCGCAAACGGTCCAAGGGCGCGGCAGCTACACCTTCGACAGTAGTAGATTACAGCAGCAAGCAGTGCGCGCGAAAATTTTGGGTGTGTAAATTTGGTCTCTACCCCGTTGGTGTGGTCGCTCCGCTTGCGGCCGCCAACAGCCCTCGAACCCCTTGTCCCCCGGCCCGAGAGTTATGACCTGTCCGTTATCTTCGGCTTGGAGCTGTTCCAAATAATTCCCAAGGAAGCCGGCTATGAGCTAGACCCTAACTTTGTCAGTTCAGAGGCTTGCAGGCGTGCAGCTGGCAAGGCAGCAAGGCCGCAGGCAGGCAGGAAGAGGCAGGCAGGTACAATTGTTTCCCTCCACCCTCCGCTCCTCTGTTTCTTCATATTCAGTACATTGTTCTGTGTCTTATGCTGGCACCTGTGCATGGGTTGCACCTTGCAGTTGTGCAGCTGGCAAGGCAGCAAGGCTGGCATCTGCTGTGCAGGGGTGGCACCTTCAGACGTTACCAGCCAGGCAATGCAGGAGGGCAGACAACAACGGGCAGACAGCCAAAGGACAGACAACAACAGAATGGCAAAGCAAAGCCCACAGTCTCATCCAAACACAAAGAACAAAACCCACAGAACTGTCCAATGCAGAACGCACACATGCATGTGTGCATGAGGATGCCCGACGCGCAAGTTGTGTGGATGGGGGCGGCCGGGGGCGGGGGAGGTGTGTGTGTGTTTTGCCGGGGGTGGGGGGCGTGTCACTGTGCTGGAAGTTTGCCGTGCCTACCCCGTACGCCACGTATTTAACCCGAGCCCATATAGTGCGGTAGTTTGCTGACGGCTGTGAGGATGGGGGCTTGGCCGCGGGCCGACCCCCTGCACAAAACTCGGAGGTCGCAGCTCCAAGCCGGACTTCCTGGGCTTCCGACTTTTGCAACTTGTTGGCACAGGCCGCCGAGGCGCATGCTACGCTGCTAGCTTGTAACGAAATGAACTTGAATTGCGGCTGGGAGGATGGGGGCTTGGCCGCGGGCTGACCCCTTGCACAAAACTCGGAGGTCGCAGCTCCAAGCCGGACTTCCTGGGCTTCCGACTTTTGCAACTTGTTGGCACAGGTCGCCGAGGCGCATGCTACGCTGCTAGTTTGTAACGAGGCGAACTTGGTTCGCCACTGAGAGCTGGTTGGGGCGCCTGCCGCGAGCGCATTCGGCAGCGCGCGCATCTCTGGCCCGTAGCAGGCCAACGCCAAGCCGCTGGGTCAGGACGCAACGCAGCAGGTGTCAGGTCACTGAGGAAGCCACTGCAGGCTGCAGACTGGCGCCGGGCGTCGCAAGTTCGAGCCCGAGGGACAATGCCGCGCGTTGACCGCTGTTGCGCTCGGAGTGTGCAGGCCCGATGCAGCAGCAGTAACCATTATACATCTAAGTATACATCTACGCGCTTGCGCTGGGGCAGCCTTTTGGTTCAGGCTCGGGGCCGACAGAGCTCGCATGAAGCGCGCCTTGGTGCCTAACTCCCGCCGGCCAGCGGCCAGTTCACGAACCCGTTGGGGTCAGTCTACACCAACCTGTGCATCAGCCTGCGACACACTACGTACTGAGCACACTGCAGCCAACTCGCAGCGACGCGCTGAATGGAAAGAACTAACGTTTCCGGCCCTGCCATGCTTGAGGGCTGCTCCTCATGGCAAACGGGTCTCTGACACGAAGCTGATATGGAGGAAGCGGCTGTTGACTCCGCACCTGGGGCTGTCAGCCTCCCGCCAAATTTGGGCGAGGCAGGTCCGTCAGCCCCAGGACCTTCCTCAGCGGTACCCGATGGTGCGCTGGTCACGCCGCTCTGGACACTGGGTGCTGGGAAGGACAAAACGCCAACCGGCGATGGCCATCGCCTTGCTGCTGTAACCCGCCCTCACCCCGAATGCTGTGCCCAGACGTTGAGCACGATGTCCCGGTGGAGGTGGAGCGGCTGGAGCAGGCGCTGGAGGCTATCAGCAAGGTCGCTGCTCAGCTGCCTCCGGGGAGGCGGGCCCGACTGCAATTGCAGCTATCGCAGCTGCTAAGTCTCTTCCAGACGCGTCCGACGCCGGAGCAGGAGGTAGAACAGGCGCAGCCGCAGCAGCTGCAGCCGACGCTGCCGCAGCAGCAGCAGCAGGAGCAACCGTTGCAGGTTGCTGAGCATGGGGTCTCTGCTCCGTCTAGAGAGGCCCCTGGTGCTGCCCTGGCGCAGCCCAGCAACGCCAACCCGCAGCCCAACGACCCTGCCAATCTGCCCGCGGTGGAGCCGGTGACGGGCGGGGCGGGTGGGGTGCCGCAGGGGCTGCTGGGTAAGGGGCTGCCGCCAAAGCCCAAGCCCAAGCACACTCAGAACGAGGTCCAAAAGGCTGAGAGGGGCTTCACGGACCTGAAATGTACTGTCGGGCGGTACCTCGAAAAACTGGTGGAGCGGTCGAAGGGAACAAGCAACGGGATCCTGCGCCCGTTGTTTATCGGCTTCCAAGCCATGAGCAATGCCATGGCTGACGTCGACCCCGAACTCCTGCTGGCCCTGACAATGACCACGCTGTCTGACGTGCTGAAAGAGCTCCCCCCCAAGACCAGCCTTTGGGTGGCCCTTTCGTACGTTGGGCAGAGGTCCTTCGCGAGGGACCCCGCCGAGGCCGCCGATGCAGAGGGTAGGGTAGGCTAGCTGTTTGCCCAAGGGTCGTGCAAGCCAGCGTCCCAAAACTCGCCCCATAACTCGTCCCATGTGCAGAGCTCGACTTGCTGGACGCGTCCGCGCGGTGCAACTCCCACATGAAGAAAGCTGGCTGGACCAAACCCCAGCACAAATCCGGGGCTAAGGTCCTGCTTTACATACTCCGCCTGGTGGAGAGGGCAGGCCCTGCCCTGTCTGGCCTTGTCGCTGTGTGGGAGCAGAAAGTGAGTCAGTAGCGCCCTGCCAGGTCTCCTCCCTCTCAAAGTCGTGTCTCCTCTCCTCACCGTATCTCACACGCCACCCCCCCCCCCGTCCCCTCCTCCCCTTCCCCTCCCTGGTGAAGCCGGCGGCGGCGGGTAAAGGCGCACAGGTGGCGGGCACGAGCGGCGGAGCCAACAACCCTGGGGGCACGCAGGTGCGGATGGGGGCACGAAGGGTGATGAAGGGTTGATGCTTGCCCGGCGGCTAGGCTTGCAGGGCGACGCAGCTCTGTGCGGGTTTGCCCTTAACGTGAACGCCGGCTGTGCGCCCGTGGGCGCCGCCGTGCCGTGTGGCTGTATCGCAATCCTGGTCCCGCTGCCCGCCCACCTCTGCTCCACAGGTGGCCGCCGCCGTCGTCGCCCCTGCTCTGGGCCAGGGCGAGGACGGCAGCGGCGGAGGCCCTGTGGGCGGCAGCAGCGCGCAGCCGGATGCTGGGGCGGCTGCGGCACCAGAGGCGGAGGAGGCGGCGGCGTCGGTGGGTAACGGCGGCGCCGGGATGATCCTTGCGTGGCTCTTAGGCTTGCGGGGGCAATGCAACGCTCTGTGTGCGTGCTTCTCCTTGTGGTGCCCAGCAGCTGTCCCCGCGTACCTGGTTCAACTCCCAGTCCCCCAATGCCTGCCCTCCTCTGCTCCACAGGTCGCCGCCGCCACCGCCTCCCCTGCTCTGGGCCAGGGCGGTGAGGGCGGCGGCGCAGGTGCTGGAGTCGGCGGCGCGGCAGCGCTGCCGGGCGCAGCGGCGGCTGGGGTGGCGACAGCACCGGACGTCGCAGCGGCGGCACCTGAGGCGGAGGAGGCGGCGGCGGCGGTGGGTAACGGCGGCGCCGGGATGATCCTTGCGTGGCTCTTAGGCTTGCGGGGGCAATGCAACGCTCTGTGTGCATGCTTCTCCTTGTGGTGCCCAGCAGCTGTCCCCGCGTACCTGGTTCAACTCCCAGTCCCCCAATGCCTGCCCTCCTCTGCTCCACAGGTCGCCGCCGCCACTGCCTCCCCTGCTCTGGGCCAGGGCGGTGAGGGCGGCGGTGGAGGTGCTGGGGTCAGCGGCGCGGCAGCACTGCAGGGCGCAGAGGCGGCTGGGGTGGCGGCAGCACCGGACGTCGCAGCGGCGGCACCTGAGGCGGAGGAGGCGGCGGCGGCGGTGGGTAACGGCGGCGCCGGGATGATCCTTGCGTGGCTCTTAGGCTTGCGGGGGCAATGCAACGCTCTGTGTGCGTGCTTCTCCTTGTGGTGCCCAGCAGCTGTCCCCGCGTACCTGGTTCAACTCCCAGTCCCCCAATGCCTGCCCTCCTCTGCTCCACAGGTGGCCGCCGCCACTGCCTCCCCTGCTCTGGGCCAGGGCGGCGAGGGCGGCAGCGGAGGTTCTGGGGTCGGCGGCGCGGCAGCACTGCCGGCCGCAGCGGCGGCTGGGGCGGCTGCGGCGGCGCTGGTGGGTGACGGTGGGCGTGGTAATTATCCTTGACTGGTTGCGTGGCTTGCGGTGGTGATGCATTATGCAGTGTGCTTGTTGCTCCTTATTACACCCAACGTCTGTGTCTCCGCGCTGGTTCTCCGTTTCCCGCCCTCCTTTGCGCCACAGGTACCCGGCGACACTGTCGGTGCTGAGCCGGGCCACGGCGGCAGCGGTGGAGGTTCTGGGGGTGGCGGCGGCCCGCGGCCAGACGCAGCGGCAGCTGGAGCGGCAACGGCGGAGGTTGACGGCATCGTGGGGAGGTACCATGCCTGGCTACATGACATGCGGGTGCGGCCAACGGCTGTGTCCTCGTGCAGCATATCTTGTTCAACTCCCAGTTCCCCAATGCCTGCCCTCCTCTGCTCCACAGGTGGCCGCCGCCACTGCCTCCCCTGCTCTGGGCCAGGGCGGTGAGGGCGGCGGTGGAGGTGCTGGGGTCGGCAGCGCGGCAGCGCTGCCGGGCGCAGCGCCGGCTGTGGTGGCGGCAGCACCGGACGTCGCAGCGGCGGCACCTGAGGCGGAGGAGGCGGCGGCAGCGGTGGGTAACGGCGGCGCCGGGATGATCCGTGCGTGGCTCTTAGGCTTGCGGGGGCAATGCAACGCTCTGTCTGCGTGCTTCTCCTTGTGGTGCCCAGCAGCTGTCCCCGCGTACCTGGTTCAACTCCCAGTCCCCCAATGCCTGCCCTCCTCTGCTCCACAGGTGGCCGCCGCCACTGCCTCCCCTGCTCTGGGCCAGGGTGGTGAGGGCGGCGGCGGAGGCCCTGTGGGCGGCAGCAGCGCGCAGCCGGACGCTGGGGCGGCGGCGGCACCAGAGGCGTCGGTGGGTAACGGCGGCGCCGGGATGATCCGTGCGTGGCTCTTAGGCTTGCGGGGGCAATGCAACGCTCTGTGTGTGTGCTTCTCCTTGTGGTGCCCAGCAGCTGTCCCCGCGTACCTGGTTCGAATCCCGGTCCCCAATGCCTGCCTTCCTCTGCTCCACAGGTGGCCGCCGCCACTGCATCCCCTGCTCTGGGCCAGGGCGGTGAGGGCGGCGGCGGAGGCCCTGTGGGCGGCAGCAGCGCGCAGCCGGACGCTGGGGCGGCTGCGGCACCAGAGGCGGAGGAGGCGGCGGCGTCGGTGGGTAACGGCGGCGCCGGGATGATCCTTGCGTGGCTCTTAGGCTTGCGGGGGCAATGCAACGCTCTGTGTGTGTGCTTCTCCTTGTGGTGCCCAGCAGCTGTCCCCGCGTACCTGGTTCAACTCCCAGTCCCCCAATGCCTGCCCTCCTCTGCTCCACAGGTGGCCGCCGCCACTGCCTCCCCTGCTCTGGGCCAGGGTGGTGAGGGCGGCGGCGCAGGTGCTGGAGTCGGCGGCGCGGCAGCGCTGCCGGGCGCAGCGGCGGCTGGGGTGGCGGCAGCACCGGACGTCGCAGCGGCGGCACCTGAGGCGGAGGAGGCGGCGGCGGCGGTGGGTAACGGCGGCGCCGGGATGATCCTTGCGTGGCTCTTAGGCTTGCGGGGGCAATGAAACGCTCTGTGTGCGTGCTTCTCCTTGTGGTGCCCAGCAGCTGTCCCCGCGTACCTGGTTCAACTCCCAGTCCCCCAATGCCTGCCCTCCTCTGCTCCACAGGTGGCCGCCGCCACTGCCTCCCCTGCTCTGGGCCAGGGTGGTGAGGGCGGCGGCGGAGGCCCTGTGGGCGGCAGCAGCGCGCAGCCGGACGCTGGGGCGGCGGCGGCACCAGAGGCGTCGGTGGGTAACGGCGGCGCCGGGATGATCCGTGCGTGGCTCTTAGGCTTGCGGGGGCAATGCAACGCTCTGTGTGTGTGCTTCTCCTTGTGGTGCCCAGCAGCTGTCCCCGCGTACCTGGTTCGAATCCCGGTCCCCAATGCCTGCCTTCCTCTGCTCCACAGGTGGCCGCCGCCACTGCATCCCCTGCTCTGGGCCAGGGCGGTGAGGGCGGCGGCGGAGGCCCTGTGGGCGGCAGCAGCGCGCAGCCGGACGCTGGGGCGGCTGCGGCACCAGAGGCGGAGGAGGCGGCGGCGTCGGTGGGTAACGGCGGCGCCGGGATGATCCTTGCGTGGCTCTTAGGCTTGCGGGGGCAATGCAACGCTCTGTGTGTGTGCTTCTCCTTGTGGTGCCCAGCAGCTGTCCCCGCGTACCTGGTTCAACTCCCAGTCCCCCAATGCCTGCCCTCCTCTGCTCCACAGGTGGCCGCCGCCACTGCCTCCCCTGCTCTGGGCCAGGGTGGTGAGGGCGGCGGCGCAGGTGCTGGAGTCGGCGGCGCGGCAGCGCTGCCGGGCGCAGCGGCGGCTGGGGTGGCGGCAGCACCGGACGTCGCAGCGGCGGCACCTGAGGCGGAGGAGGCGGCGGCGGCGGTGGGTAACGGCGGCGCCGGGATGATCCTTGCGTGGCTCTTAGGCTTGCGGGGGCAATGCAACGCTCTGTGTGCGTGCTTCTCCTTGTGGTGCCCAGCAGCTGTCCCCGCGTACCTGGTTCAACTCCCAGTCCCCCAATGCCTGCCCTCCTCTGCTCCACAGGTGGCCGCCGCCACTGCCTCCCCTGCTCTGGGCCAGGGCGGCGAGGGCGGCAGCGGAGGTTCTGGGGTCGGCGGCGCGGCAGCACTGCCGGCCGCAGCGGCGGCTGGGGCGGCTGCGGCGGCGCTGGTGGGTGACGGTGGGCGTGGTAATTATCCTTGACTGGTTGCGTGGCTTGCGGTGGTGATGCATTATGCAGTGTGCTTGTTGCTCCTTATTACACCCAACGTCTGTGTCTCCGCGCTGGTTCTCCGTTTCCCGCCCTCCTTTGCGCCACAGGTACCCGGCGACACTGTCGGTGCTGAGCCGGGCCACGGCGGCGGCGGTGGAGGTTCTGGGGGTGGCGGCGGCCCGCGGCCGGACGCAGCGGCAGCTGGAGCGGCAACGGCGGAGGTTGACGGCATCGTGGGGAGGTACCATGCCTGGCTACATGACATGCGGGTGCGGCCAACGGCTGTGTCCTCGTGCAGCATATCTTGTTCAACTCCCAGTTCCCCAATGCCTGCCCTCCTCTGCTCCACAGGTGGCCGCCGCCACTGCCTCCCCTGCTCTGGGCCAGGGCGGTGAGGGCGGCGGTGGAGGTGCTGGGGTCGGCAGCGCGGCAGCGCTGCCGGGCGCAGCGCCGGCTGTGGTGGCGGCAGCACCGGACGTCGCAGCGGCGGCACCTGAGGCGGAGGAGGCGGCGGCAGCGGTGGGTAACGGCGGCGCCGGGATGATCCGTGCGTGGCTCTTAGGCTTGCGGGGGCAATGCAACGCTCTGTCTGCGTGCTTCTCCTTGTGGTGCCCAGCAGCTGTCCCCGCGTACCTGGTTCAACTCCCAGTCCCCCAATGCCTGCCCTCCTCTGCTCCACAGGTGGCCGCCGCCACTGCCTCCCCTGCTCTGGGCCAGGGTGGTGAGGGCGGCGGCGGAGGCCCTGTGGGCGGCAGCAGCGCGCAGCCGGACGCTGGGGCGGCGGCGGCACCAGAGGCGTCGGTGGGTAACGGCGGCGCCGGGATGATCCGTGCGTGGCTCTTAGGCTTGCGGGGGCAATGCAACGCTCTGTGTGTGTGCTTCTCCTTGTGGTGCCCAGCAGCTGTCCCCGCGTACCTGGTTCAACTCCCAGTCCCCCAATGCCTGCCTTCCTCTGCTCCACAGGTGGCCGCCGCCACTGCCTCCCCTGCTCTGGGCCAGGGTGGTGAGGGCGGCGGCGGAGGCCCTGTGGGCGGCAGCAGCGCGCAGCCGGACGCTGGGGCGGCGGCGGCACCAGAGGCGTCGGTGGGTAACGGCGGCGCCGGGATGATCCGTGCGTGGCTCTTAGGCTTGCGGGGGCAATGCAACGCTCTGTGTGTGTGCTTCTCCTTGTGGTGCCCAGCAGCTGTCCCCGCGTACCTGGTTCGAATCCCGGTCCCCAATGCCTGCCTTCCTCTGCTCCACAGGTGGCCGCCGCCACTGCCTCCCCTGCTCTGGGCCAGGGCGGTGAGGGCGGCGGCGGAGGCCCTGTGGGCGGCAGCAGCGCGCAGCCGGACGCTGGGGCGGCTGCGGCACCAGAGGCGGAGGAGGCGGCGGCGTCGGTGGGTAACGGCGGCGCCGGGATGATCCTTGCGTGGCTCTTAGGCTTGCGGGGGCAATGCAACGCTCTGTGTGTGTGCTTCTCCTTGTGGTGCCCAGCAGCTGTCCCCGCGTACCTGGTTCAACTCCCAGTCCCCCAATGCCTGCCCTCCTCTGCTCCACAGGTCGCCGCCGCCACCGCCTCCCCTGCTCTGGGCCAGGGTGGTGAGGGCGGCGGCGCAGGTGCTGGAGTCGGCGGCGCGGCAGCGCTGCCGGGCGCAGCGGCGGCTGGGGTGGCGGCAGCACCGGACGTCGCAGCGGCGGCACCTGAGGCGGAGGAGGCGGCGGCGGCGGTGGGTAACGGCGGCGCCGGGATGATCCTTGCATGGCTCTTAGGCTTGCGGGGGCAATGAAACGCTCTGTGTGCGTGCTTCTCCTTGTGGTGCCCAGCAGCTGTCCCCGCGTACCTGGTTCAACTCCCAGTCCCCCAATGCCTGCCCTCCTCTGCTCCACAGGTGGCCGCCGCCACTGCCTCCCCTGCTCTGGGCCAGGGTGGTGAGGGCGGCGGCGGAGGCCCTGTGGGCGGCAGCAGCGCGCAGCCGGACGCTGGGGCGGCGGCGGCACCAGAGGCGTCGGTGGGTAACGGCGGCGCCGGGATGATCCGTGCGTGGCTCTTAGGCTTGCGGGGGCAATGCAACGCTCTGTGTGTGTGCTTCTCCTTGTGGTGCCCAGCAGCTGTCCCCGCGTACCTGGTTCGAATCCCGGTCCCCAATGCCTGCCTTCCTCTGCTCCACAGGTGGCCGCCGCCACTGCATCCCCTGCTCTGGGCCAGGGCGGTGAGGGCGGCGGCGGAGGCCCTGTGGGCGGCAGCAGCGCGCAGCCGGACGCTGGGGCGGCTGCGGCACCAGAGGCGGAGGAGGCGGCGGCGTCGGTGGGTAACGGCGGCGCCGGGATGATCCTTGCGTGGCTCTTAGGCTTGCGGGGGCAATGCAACGCTCTGTGTGTGTGCTTCTCCTTGTGGTGCCCAGCAGCTGTCCCCGCGTACCTGGTTCGAATCCCGGTCCCCAATGCCTGCCTTCCTCTGCTCCACAGGTGGCCGCCGCCACTGCATCCCCTGCTCTGGGCCAGGGCGGTGAGGGCGGCGGCGGAGGCCCTGTGGGCGGCAGCAGCGCGCAGCCGGACGCTGGGGCGGCTGCGGCACCAGAGGCGGAGGAGGCGGCGGCGTCGGTGGGTAACGGCGGCGCCGGGATGATCCGTGCGTGGCTCTTAGGCTTGCGGGGGCAATGCAACGCTCTGTGTGTGTGCTTCTCCTTGTGGTGCCCAGCAGCTGTCCCCGCGTACCTGGTTCAACTCCCAGTCCCCCAATGCCTGCCCTCCTCTGCTCCACAGGTCGCCGCCGCCACTGCCTCCCCTGCTCTGGGCCAGGGTGGTGAGGGCGGCGGCGCAGGTGCTGGAGTCGGCGGCGCGGCAGCGCTGCCGGGCGCAGCGGCGGCTGGGGTGGCGGCAGCACCGGACGTCGCAGCGGCGGCACCTGAGGCGGAGGAGGCGGCGGCGGCGGTGGGTAACGGCGGCGCCGGGATGATCCTTGCGTGGCTCTTAGGCTTGCGGGGGCAATGCAACGCTCTGTGTGCGTGCTTCTCCTTGTGGTGCCCAGCAGCTGTCCCCGCGTACCTGGTTCAACTCCCAGTCCCCCAATGCCTGCCCTCCTCTGCTCCACAGGTGGCCGCCGCCACTGCCTCCCCTGCTCTGGGCCAGGGTGGTGAGGGCGGCGGCGGAGGCCCTGTGGGCGGCAGCAGCGCGCAGCCGGACGCTGGGGCGGCGGCGGCACCAGAGGCGTCGGTGGGTAACGGCGGCGCGGGGATGATCCGTGCGTGGCTCTTAGGCTTGCGGGGGCAATGCAACGCTCTGTGTGTGTGCTTCTCCTTGTGGTGCCCAGCAGCTGTCCCCGCGTACCTGGTTCGAATCCCGGTCCCCAATGCCTGCCTTCCTCTGCTCCACAGGTGGCCGCCGCCACTGCATCCCCTGCTCTGGGCCAGGGCGGTGAGGGCGGCGGCGGAGGCCCTGTGGGCGGCAGCAGCGCGCAGCCGGACGCTGGGGCGGCTGCGGCACCAGAGGCGGAGGAGGCGGCGGCGTCGGTGGGTAACGGCGGCGCCGGGATGATCCGTGCGTGGCTCTTAGGCTTGCGGGGGCAATGCAACGCTCTGTGTGTGTGCTTCTCCTTGTGGTGCCCAGCAGCTGTCCCCGCGTACCTGGTTCAACTCCCAGTCCCCCAATGCCTGCCCTCCTCTGCTCCACAGGTCGCCGCCGCCACCGCCTCCCCTGCTCTGGGCCAGGGTGGTGAGGGCGGCGGCGCAGGTGCTGGAGTCGGCGGCGCGGCAGCGCTGCCGGGCGCAGCGGCGGCTGGGGTGGCGGCAGCACCGGACGTCGCAGCGGCGGCACCTGAGGCGGAGGAGGCGGCGGCGGCGGTGGGTAACGGCGGCGCCGGGATGATCCTTGCGTGGCTCTTAGGCTTGCGGGGGCAATGCAACACTTTTTCTGCGCCCAGCAGCTGTCTCCGTGCGACAGTGTGCTTGGTTCCAAGTGCCGCTAACCAACTGCGCCACACGCACTCCCCCTTTTCTCCCCCCCCCCGCCCGTCTGCTGCTCCCCGTGTGAAGCCGGCGGTTGCGGGCGCATCAATCGAGCGGCTGAAGGGACCCACCATCCCTTCTATGGTGCTATGGTGATGATGATGAACTTGATGAACTTGTTAGGATGCGGTGCGTTACAAGAGGCCCGACCCCCCTGCGAGGGCCGATTTGCATGGGCTGCAGCCCTTCAACCCCTTGCCCCCCAACCGAAGCCGGGAGCCGTCCTAAAGAGTCTTCTGGTCAGCGCACCCACCCTCTCAGCCAGTCACGTGCGCGAATCACCTAACAATTAAACACCAATCAGCACCACCTAGCCCAAGGGACAAGCAGCGCGGATCACACCGAAATCACACGGAATCAGAGTCAGAGTCAGAAACCTCGAGCGACACCCGGCACACCACCCGCCCCAAGGCATCAGAGCCCAGAAAGGGATGATCTGCGGGCACAGCGCCCCAGCCCCGCGGGCGAACACCCAGCAAGGCAAAGGACCAGAGGCGCGAAACAAAATGAGCTACAACCCGCGCACCAATGCGCCGCACAGTTCGGGCCCGCACCCGCCTGCCAGGCCCAGACCGCACCCCATACAACCATTGGCGCCCTCTCTCCATTGCCGCAACCGCGGCCAAACAAACAACATCCCACACAGGCTGTTGAATCGCATTCGTAGGGGGTTGAACCAACCACAAATTCGCAACCGACAACTCGACACCCCCCAGTTCGGTCATGTAGTCACGAAGCGTCTGGGCGACCGGGCAAGACCAAAAGTGATGCATCCGGGGGCCCTGATCCATAGCATGTCCGCAAGGGCAACGCGGCATGCCTCCACAACCACCACCCGACCCAGCAGGCGCAGCGCCGCCCTCTTGCACAGAACCCAAGGCCCCCGACCCTCCCGAGCCCGCCCTGCCCGCCGCAGCCCGCCGCCGCCGCTCGTGCATAGCAAAGTACGAGAACCCGTTGAGGGCCAGCCGCCAAAACGGCTCTTTGTTCTCGTTCTCCCACCGCAGCTGCCAGAGCCGGGTGAACGTGCTCCGCAGCGTGGCCAGGGCAGCAGCAGGGGCTGGGGCGCCGCCGAGGCCCAGCGCCTGAGCCACAAAGGCGCCGTGCTTGGCGGCCAGAACGTCAAGGGCGGGCCCGAGCTGCAGTTGCGTGGCTGCCCGCACGGTCAGAGAGGCCGCGGGGACGACGGCAGCACCACAGCGCCACCCCACAGCGCCCAGCAGCTCCCGCCAGACCGCCACGGCGGAGGGTGCTGCGGCAGGTCCGCCAGCCGCCGCAGCGCGCGCCGCCTCGACCCAGCCCGCAGGGAGGCGCGCCAGGAGCGCCGCAAAGCGCTCCAGGGCCGTCACGCCGTCCTGCAACGCCGCCGCCAGGGTCGAGCGGTCAAAGCCGCCATCATTGGCCGAGCCGAGGCGCAGCACACCCCGCAAGACTCGCCGCTTGTACAGAAGCGTCCAGCGCCGCCGGAGGCGGGGCGGGGGCTCTAGCCCCGGTGGCAGTGCAGCCCGCTGGGTGCGGATGACGCCAAGGGCCTCCCAGCATCTGACGGCAACCCCCACAGTCACCAGGCCGGGGATGGCAGAGAGATCGGGGAAGTCGGCCTCAAGGCCCGCGCCGCCGCCGGCTAGGGCCGGCAGAACGGGGTTCCACCACAGGGGCGCCGCCACGCACCAGGGGCCGGGGGCCAGAGCCTCAGGGCGCACAACCTCCACGGGCGGCAGGCAGGTGAAGGCCAGCACGAGCCGGGAGAGCGCAGGGCAGTCCGCGGGAAGAGCCAAGCTGTAGGCCTCGGCGCCGGAGCGGGTGAGGAGGCCCAAGGGGTGGGCGCTGGGGCAGGCCCGCCGCAGCAGCGCGAGCGCCACCATAGTCCAGGGCGGTGCGAACGGCAGGAGCCCACAAGCGCCCCTCAGCAGCCGAGCGGCCAGCACCGCATGCCGCCCACGCACGTGCTCCACCAATGGCAGGAGCCCGAAGCCGCCCAAGCTCGGGTGGAGGGCGAGGCACGTACCGCTGACCCCAGCCCCACAGCGCGGGGCCTCGGCAGGGGCACCAGGCGGAACGGCCCGGTCGACAACGGCCGACACTGCTTTGAGGAAGGCCTCTAGCTCGTCTTCAGGCGGCAAGTTAGAGAACTCAAGGTGGTAGAGGACTCGGCTCACCGCATAGCCACTGGCAGCCGCCGCTCGGCCAAAAGCGGAGAGAGGCAGGGACTCGATCCGGGGCAGGACCTCAAGGGCGGCCGCCAGGGAGGCAGGAGGCAGATCGTTGGTGTTCGAGAAGCGGACGCCCAGGGTCTTGGGGTGGCGGACGACACGCATGTCGAGGATCCGGACGGGCCCCGGCTGTGGTAGTACCGAGGCCGAAGGCCCAGCCCGCAGCGCCGCCACATACGCCATAGCAGCCCACGCCGTTTCCGCCCAGACAACACACGTGCCGGGCGTCTGCGGCCCCATTGCCAACATTTCGCATTTCTGGACGTTGAGACGCTGCCCCGAAGCCTCGTAGAACCGTTCCATGGCTGACCGGAAGGAGGTCAGGGAGGTGGTGGCAACGAAGGCGGTGCAGTCGTCAGCGTACTGAGAGGCGGTCTGGCGGAGCGCCGGGGGCCCCAGGCCGAACCCTTGGCTCCGCAGCCACGAAAGCAGCACCTGCGCCACCGCCAGGTAGAGCAGCGGCGCCAGCGGGCAGCCCTGATGCACCCCGGCAGTGAGGGGCACCCAGGAGGAGAGATGGCCGTTGACGATGGCGCCTGTGTGCAGCCGCCGTACCCACGCCAGGAAGCCCGCGCCCACCCCAAGCTCCTCGAGACAGGCGAACAGGAAGTCGCGGTCCACGGTGTCGTACGCCTTGTAGAAGTCCAGGAACAACGCCCAACCGTCAGCCCCAAAGGCCCGGAGCAGGGCGGGCAGCAGCTGGAGGAGGAGGACGTTGTCGGCGATGCGGCGGAGGCGGAGGAAGGCGGTCTGCTCGGGGGCGATGACGTCACCAAACACAGGGAGGAGCCGCTGCACCAGGACGCGGGCAAGGGTGCGGTAATCCGTGTCAAGCAGCGTGATGGGCCGGTAGTTGGAGGGCTCGGTGGGGTCGCCGGCCTTGAAGAAGGAGGAGATGACGCCGTCGAGGAAGCCAGCAGGGACGGAGCCAGAGGGAAGGATGGCGGAGAACACGCTGGCAAGCAGGGGTGCAAAAAAGGCGGGAAACTCTTGGTACAGCTCAACCGGCAGGCCGTCAGGGCCGGGAGCGCGGCCAGCAGGCGAGGCGGCCAGCGCAGCCGCCACCTCAGAAACCGTGACCACGCTGCTGCCCAGGGCGGCGAGGCCAGCGGGCGCGCAGCGCTGCAAGGACGGCCGCCCGGGGCCCAGCAGCAGCAGGCCGCGGAGAGTAGACGCCGCTCCAGTAGTCAGCGACCACCTGGGCCATGCGGCGGGGGTCGCTGGTGATGCCACCACCCGGGCAGCGGAGCGCTGCAATACGGCGGCAAGTGCCACGCGGCCGCACAAGCCGAGTGAGGGCAGGTGAGGGCCGCTCGCCGGATTGGAGCCACGCCAGGCGCATCCGCCGGGCCAGGCCCTGCGACGCATGCCTAGCGGCGGCAGCGGCCTGGGAGCGCGCCGCCACTGCTTGGGATGCTGCGGCCGCGGCGGCGGCGGGCGTCGCTGCCTGCTCCACAGCTGCGAAGGCCGCTTCCGCAGCGTCTGCAGCAGCAGCCTCGACCGCGGCGGAGAAGACATGCCGCCGCCGCGCAGCAGCACTGAGCCGAGAGCACAGGCGGGACATGTCGGCTTTGAAGCGGGGCCACCACCGCAGCAGCTGGACGGGATCCGCCGGGGCGGTGGGCGTACGGAGGGCGAGCCAGTCGTGCAGCTCGGTGCGCAGATCCGGAAAGTCCAGGAAGTGGAGGCGGGCGCGGGGGAGGCCAGGCCCAAGCGGTGAGGCAGCGGGGGAGGGAGCGAGGGCCGCCACCACCATGCGGTGGTCCGCAGGGCCGCCGGGCCGCACCGAGCAGGAGGTGACCAGGGGCGCCAGGTCCTCAGTCACCAGGACACGGTCAATGCGCGAGGAGCCAGAGCCACTGACGTACGTGTACGAGCGGCGGCCGGGGTGGAGGCGGCGGAAGGTGTCATGCAACCCTGGACACGAGGCCCTGAAGGCAGCAGCGACAGGCCGGTCAGCAACCCGAGCGCTGGTGGCATCCAGGGCGGGATCCATGACAAAGTTGAAGTCGGCAGCCCAAACCTGCGAGCCAGAGCAGGAGGCTGCGGGCCCGAGGCGGTCCCGGACGAACCGCTGTTGGGCCGGTGGATGGGAGGACGGCAGGTAGGCGCACATGAGCGTTAAGCTGTGGCCACCCCAACAAACAGGCAGGCGGAGCAGCCGCCCGTCGGCTGCCGCTTCCGGAGCAGGCTTCCCCCCCGGGAAGGCCAACTGCCCGCTGCTGATCAGGTCGGACCGCACCAAAATGGCAACGCCCCCGCAGGCGCGCCCAGAGGTGGGGGAGACGGCGGCCGGAGCCCAGTAGGACTCCCACCCGCTGAGGCGGGCCGAGCACGACAGGTTATGCAGCGCCAGGCGTGCAGCAGCAACACCGCTCGCCGGCACACGCGTCTCCTGCACGCAGACCACCCCCAGGCCCTCACGGGCCCAAAGGCGGAGCAGGGCCGGCAGCTTGGTCGCGTCCGTGCCCACCCCCAGTTCGCGGATGTTCAGAGAGCCCACCCGCAGGGCCGGAGGCGGGAGCGGACAGCGGCGCCGGCAGCCCGGCAGCGGCATTACGGGTCGGGAGGCGGGTCACCGCCGGCGTGGGTGTGGAGTGTGGTGGGAGCAGGCAGTGGAGTGGAGTGGACTCACCCAGCTGGCAGCCTAATCGCTGCTGGACTGCTCTGCTGAAAACGATTACTATGCTGGCAGGGACTGGCGGGCAGCAGGAGCCAGCTTGCAGGCATCCCGACCCGTGACCATAAGGGGGTTGGGGGTGGCCACCCACGTGCGGAAGGGGCCGCCCTCGGGGCCCCACCCACAGCCAACCGCCGCCCTCGTCCTCAGCGCCGGCGCCGTCGACAGCCATGCCGTCGGGAGGCGAATCGCCGGTGGAGCCGGCGGGAGAGCGGCTGCACACCCGCTTCGGCGGAGCCTCCTCGTCCAGGGTCTCGGGCAGGCGCAGGCGGCGGTCAGGCGTGGGGCTGACCGGCCGCTCGGCCTCCGGGCTGGCACCGGCGGTAGCCCCGGACGGAGCGGCGACGGGAGCAGGGGCGGCGGCGGCATGCGCCGCGGGGGCCTCCACCGCGGGAGCGGCGGCGGCGGGCGCCGCGGGGGCCACAGCCGCGGGGGCTGGGGCGGCAGGCGCCGTGGGGGTCTCCGCCGTGGGGGTGGCGGGAGCGGGCTCGGCAGGGGCAGCCTCCGCTGGGGCTGCGGCGACGGCGGCGGCAGGCGGCACCGCCGCAGCGCCCTCCGCGCAGGGAACCGCTGCGGCGGGGGCCACGGGGGCCGCGGGCGGGTGAGGAGCCGGGGGCGCAGCGGTGGCGGTGTCGCCGGCCGCGGCGGGGCCGCCAGCCGCGTTGGCGCCGCTCGCCACAGAGCCTGTAACGCTCAAGCGTGGGGCACCTGCGCGGGGTGTTGGCACACGTTGTCGCACGAGCGACGAGTTGTCGGAAGCATGGACGGGATGTCAAAGCCGGGCGAGGACCACTAGGGCCGCACGCTTCCCATGTGTGTGACGTGGTATCGGCGGCCCGCCTTAAGCAAGCAAAAGGGCGCGCAAGGTTATCGGCGATGTTGGAAGAAGGGTCCAGGCTGAAGGTCCAGGTATCAAGAAGGGGACCCGTGCTGATCGGGAGGGGGCCGAGGACGGTGCCAGACGCGCGTGTATGTACAACGACACGCGGACGCAAGTGCCGAAGCCGGAAGGCGCAGGCGCGGGCACACAGCCCGAATCCTATGAAGCCGCTCCACACTTCCCACAAGTGCGAGGGACGCGGTCCGCCTATACATAGCGCGCAATTGGACTTCGGAAACGGGAGTCGTCCACGAGCTCCCATTTATTAGCTCTCAGGATGCATAACCTACGCATAGGTCGCGGCCTGAGACTAGGAGGAACGGCTGGGCCCGGAAAGGTTGACGAGGCGACTTTGTCCGTCGGCAACAGCGCTTTGGGCTACCGGACCGAACACCGGTAGCAGCATGCCAGGAGCTTACGGAGAGGGCACTAGCGGCCCGTGAAGGTAGGGCTGGGGGCAGTCCGCGGCAGGATGGCGCCAGTTTCCAGGAGGCCATATCCGCGGGAACTGCTGCGCCACGTTAATGAGAGTGGAGTATTCCAGTCCAAGGGCGGGCATAACCCTGGGACTCGTGCCTAGCGGCCCGGCGGGACATGGTACATGGCACTCAAGGCCACAAGGCACAAGTGAACGGAATGCCTGTTCCCACAATGGGTGATTGTACGCAGGCACCCGACGTGTGGCGGGATGGCCGGGAAGGCGTGTCGGGCCCGTGCAGGTCACCGTAGCTCCACGTAACGTAGGCCCGGCAGGGTCGAAGTGAAGCGCGAGCGGAGGATTTGGGCCAACTTCCCCAGGGTGCCACTGCGTGGAGGAGACGGCGGGACGCGTTTGCAATCACCGAACCAGCGCGACCCCGCAGCGCACGCGCTGCCAGGGCCGCTAAACGAAACCGAAAGCACGCGCGGAGAAGCTGCCCGAACGCGGGGCGGCGACGCGGGGCGGCGAAATGGACGAGCCGCGGACCGCAGCGCAGGAGGCCCCAGCGACCTGCAGGAAATCGCATGTAATACGTGCAGGAAATCGCACGACCAATGCTGAGCGCGAAAAGGCTGCGCCCGGAAACGTGAGAACTCGTGCACCCCGCGATCCGCAGTCCAAACGCGCAACGTCCGCGGGATGGCGCGCAAACAGAGCCAACGGCACACAACGGGAACCAAGAGCGTACACGAATAGGAGCATTCGAGACGACGGAACCGTGGCCATCGATGACAGCAATGAAAGCGAGAAGTAACGGCAAACGCCACAGAGCGAGCATCCAGACGTGGCAATGAGCGATAGGGAAAGCAGCAGCGGGGAGGAGGTAGCAGCGCGCTCAAGTGAGGGCGAAAGCAGCGCAAGCAACGGCGATGGGCACCCGACGGCGGCCGACGTGACGGAGCGACGAGCAGCTCATCGGCAGGCGTCGACCAGCAACAGCGAGGAAGCGGACGGGGCCGCAGCGGGGGCCAGCAATGCGCTCGGCCGCGGTGGCGGGCGACGGGGCCGGTCGCGCGGACGCGGTCGCCAGCGCGACCGTGAGGCGAAGCGCCGGGCGGCGAGCGCGGCATGCCACAAACGGCGACGGGAGCTCGAAACGGCAGACCAGAGGGCAGCACGGCTGGCCGCCCAGCGGGAACAACAGGCAGCGGCACGCGAGCGGCAGCGGGCCGCTGCGGCCGACACAGACGAAGATGAGGACCCCGGCCGTGCACGGCGGGAGCAGCGACGGCAGCGACTAGGGGCGGCGGCGGAGGATGCGGAGCTCGAACGTATGCAGCACAACGCAGTCCGCAACGAGCGGCGGCGACAGCAGCGAGCACCGGAAACGGAGGAGCAGCGGAACCAGCGGCGGGAGCGGCGGCAGCTGCAGCGAGCACCAGAAACAGAGGAGCAGCTGAACCAGCGGCGGGAGCGGCAGCGTGAGCAGCGAGCCGCGGAAACGGAGGAGCAGCGGGACCAGCGGCGGGAGCGACAGCGACGAACGGTGACGAACGTAAGTGGAATCGACAGAGCGCGATTGGAAGCTGCCCGAACAACGTTCGGCGACGCGGGTCGGCGGAAACGGACGGTCCACGGGCCGCGGACCGCAGCGCAGGAGGCCCCAGCGACTTGCAGAGCATAGACCGTACAATGAAGAGCGTACGGACGTGAGAAACGTGCGCGCAACGGTCGGGAAGGCAATCGCGCAAGGTCAGCGTGCGTGGTCGCAAACGCGGCCCTGCGCAAACCCGGCCACAGGCATACAACGGGAACAAAGAGTGTACGCGAATAGGAGCATTCGAGACGTCGGAACCGTGGCCATCAATGCCAGCAATGAAAGCGAGAAGTAACGGCAAACGCCACAGAGCGAGCATCCAGACGTGGCAATGAGCGATAGGGAAAGTAGCAGCGGGGAGGAGGTGGCAGCGCACTCAAGTGAGGGCGAAAGCAGCGCAAGCGACGGCGATGGGCACCCGACGGCGGCCGAAGTGATGGAGCGACGAGCAGCTCATCGGCAGCGGTAGCGGAGCATCCAGACGTGGCAATGAGCGATAGGGAAAGCAGCAGCGGGGAGGAGGTAGCAGCGCGCTCAAGTGAGGGCGAAAGCAGCGCAAGCGACGGCGATGGGCACACGACGGCGGCCGACGTGACGGAGCGACGAGCAGCTCATCGGCAGGCGTCGACCAGCAACAGCGAGGAAGCGGACGGGGCCGCGGCGGGGGCCAGCAATGCGCTCGGCCGCGGTGGCGGGCGACGGGGCCGGTCGCGCGGACGCGGTCGCCAGCACGACCGTGAGGTGAAGCGCCGGGCGGCGAGCGCGGCATGCCACAAACGACAAGCAGCGCAAGCGACGGCGATGGGCACCCGACGGCGGCCGACGTGACGGAGCGACGAGCAGCTCATCGGCAGCGGTAGCGGAGCATCCAGACGTGGCAATGAGCGATAGGGAAAGTAGCAGCGGGGAGGAGGTAGCAGCGCGCTCAAGTGAGGGCGAAAGCAGCGCAAGCGACGGCGATGGGCACCCGACGGCGGCCGACATGACGGAGCGACGAGCAGCTCATCGGCAGGCGTCGACCAGCAACAGCGAGGAAGCGGACGGGGCCGCGGCGGGGGCCAGCAATGCGCTCGGCCGCGGTGGCGGGCGACGGGGCCGGTCGCGCGGACGCGGTCGCCAGCGCGACCGTGAGGCGAAGCGCCGGGCGGCGAGCGCGGCATGCCACAAACGGCGCAAACCCTCCTCCCTCCTCCCTCCTCCCTCCTCCCTCCTCCCTCCTCTTGAGCCCTCACAGCCCTCCCGGCAGTGGGCATGACGGCGACTACGTGGGCAGGCGCATGCATCACAGCCCGTGTCGCCGACCTCCCTTCACCCTGGGCGCAAGCAACATCGCGACCCTCCTCCCCGCCCTCTATCTCGAGCAGCCTCTCCCTCTCTCGCAATCGCGTCCCTCGTCACGGCCCATACCAAACCTCCCGTCACCCTGGTCGCGAGCAACGCAGCAACCTCGCGCCCCTCCTCCCCTCCCGCGACCTCCCTGCCCTCCTGGCGGGCAGCCTCGCCATCAACCCTCCTCCTCTACCGCGACCTCCCAGCCTTTCCTGCACCTGGCCTGGTCTTCGCGCCAATGCACGCGCGCGCGAGTCCCCAACGACCGCCGCCCACCACTGGCTGCTGACCGCCCGCCCTCCCTCGCTAGCTGGCCTCCCGCGCTTAACGGAGCTACGGTCCCCCTCGGGCCTCCAGCCCATGCCCCGTCACACGAGGCAGGACCATACCGCAGCCAGCACCCGGGCACGACGAGCGGCGAGCGATGACGACCACCCAGCCTGAGGGCTGGGTGGCGTGCTTGGAATTAATCCAGGAGGATAGCAAGTTGGGCGCCCACCACGCTGGCGTGGAAGGTGGGCGCGGGAAGATGGAGGGAAACCCCCACGGCCTGAGGGTGGAACCGCAGGGGCTGAGATGGGGGCCTGCCCAAGAGGCAGCGGCAGCAGGTCACATAGCGTGGCGAGAGAGCGAAGTTAGGGGCGGGATTGATCTGCCTGACGAGGAGTTAGGGCCCAGGCAGGCTGCGCTGACACGTACCTACTACGCATGGGCCGCTGGTGAAGCCGGGAGCAGACACCGACGGCCCCAGCAGGGGCCGGCTCGGGGTTGCCTTAGTAGGGTATCCTTGACATTGCCGTATCGCCCTCGCAGGAGGACGGTTTGTGCGGTTAGAAGCTCTGGACCCGGGGTAGCGGCGTCGGAGCTGTTAGCATCTGGCCGAGGCCCCGCAGGCCCTGTGTACGGCTAGATTTCACTAGGGCAACAAATACCCCGTCAGCGTCACTGACAGGGGAGAGATCCACCAGACACCTACACCCAGAAAGCAATGCCGCTATTCTTCCACTACCACCTGTAAACATACCACGGACGTGTCACCAGACCCTTGAGTCCTGAGCCCCTGAGCATCATTTAGGTCTGCTGCACTTACATACCGTACACTAGGTCTAGGTAGGTCAGCCGACAACGCTCAGCCTCAGCCGACAGCCGTCTCTCCCGTCCCAGCCGTCACGACTACCTGTGAGTCTACGTTCGTGGATTACGCCTAAGCCCTCGAGCCCCTGCTGGGCCGAGGCGGCGGCTGACGCCTAAGCCCTTCGCCAGGAAGGCAGCGGTCCACGAGTGGGTGAGCGCCTAAGCCCTCCCGTGTTGGAGGCAGCGTCGAACGCTTAAGACCCCGCCAGGGGGCAGCGGCCCACACTGTCGCGGGAGTAACGTGTAAGCCCTCCGGACAGAGGCATCGTCCCGCCAGGCGAGGGTTGAAGCGCATAAGCCCTCCCAGAGGGGGAGGCGGCCGCCCTCAGCACAGCGATATCCGCGGTCGGAGGAGGCTCGAGCTTGGAGTGAACCGCGTGTGACGTCCAGATCCCCCGCGTTACGCCCCCGGACTAGTGCCGTGCCGGCCTATCAGAGGCGACCGAGCGACCCTCCGGCGGGAGCACTGATTGGACGCGTGGTGGCAGTAAGGCTCCGACCTGGGCGACGAGATCCGCCCTTACGTGGAGGTCCAGCCTCGTGGGTTGAAGCGCCTAAGCCCTCCGTGTGAGGGGCAGCCACCCACATCCGGAGCGGCCAGAGGAAGAAAGTGCTGTGAGAGAGCCGCGGGCCCCTGTCCAGGCCCTGTGCTCCTGTGAGCAGGAGCGAGCCACGTGAGGCGGTGGAAGCCAGCGCTAGGAGCAGCCAGCCCACGTGAGAGAGCGCCCTTCCAAGGCGCTGCAGGAGTAGTGGTTGGAGCCCGCCTGTTCGGCCCCTCTTGGCCGTCCTTGCGTGGGCACCACTCAAGTTCCGCGTCCGCATTGAAGGGGCGCGAGGAGGGTCCGGAAGTCATGAGCCGCACCCTTTGAGGAGCACCACAGAGCACCTGTGTGCCCTCCCCCGGCAGCCGCCATCTAGGGCTGCACGGGAGACCAATCCGCTGCGCATAGAATCTCGTCGGTGGACGAACGTGCTCGGACGTGATACAGCGTGTCCATCAGTTCGGTCCTAGGGACAAGTCGTGGCGCGTGGCTTACACGTCGTGTGACCCAGGAAAAAAAAATTTGGGTTGACGTGTTGTCGCGTGGTTCACGCGAAAGTGGTAGCGGGACATCTGATCGGTACCGCAATCCGGATCTCAATCGAGGTGGTCGCCGTCGTACCGTCGGCGCCCCTCGCTGGTGGTTAGCGGAGGCGTCAACTGCCGCCGCTGTGCTTGGATTCCAGAGTTTCGTATCAGCGGTTAACGGGCGTTTCTCCCGTCCTACTGCTGCACGCCTGGGGAAGTCAGACACTTTTGTGGGAAGACCGAAACCCAGCCCGAACCACCCAGTCAAGGGGCGGTTGAATCGGGAAAACCCAACCTCAGGGCACCAGTCCTGGTGGGCCTCTTCACGGCCGGGGCAGCTCCCGCGCCGTCCTTCCTCTCGTCCCCACGAATTTGGCGCCTCAGCTGGGCGTTAGTAGTGGCCCACGAAGGAAGGCAACGGAAGTAAGCCCTGCGTGAACCGCAGGCGTTCCGGGTTACCAGCAGCTTTCAGTCAGCCTCAGCATCCAAGACCTCAAGACCTCCAAGCACTCAAGATCCAAGAAGTAAGCCGGGTCTGGGAAGGTTAACGGCCAAGGTCTGTGAGCGGGAGGAAGGCCGAGGGAGTTGGGTTTCGATCAGGGACCAAAACCGGGTTACAGGGTACGCCTGCTGGGCAGGCCGACGGCTCGGACCGTGTGGTGAGGGGATTCGTCCTTTACGCCCTGCCGGGTTCCGTTCGTGGTCCGCACGTTTCGTAACGCCATTGGCTGCGTAAGCCCTCTGGACGAGGCAGCACAAGGGCCTCTCCTGGAAAGAGAGTGTCCGTGGTAGGCTTACGAACGACTGCGTCGAAGAGCCACTGAAACTCGGCTTTGCCGAGGGAGGTCCTCGTGTGGCCCAGTAAAGGCCTGCCTGTGAGGCCGGGGGGAGACCACAAACCCCTTAATAATACAAGGAGAGCGGGGCTAGACCCCTTGTAAGGACGTTCCAGCGTCCGCCGGGAAGGGGAGAGGCGCGCAAAGGCCCCCCGCTGACTTAGTTAGGTGTGTGTGTGTGTGTGTCGCGCGCTCCTACGAAAAGGAGCAGTCTGTCCGTTGGTGCGGTGTCTGACGGCGCGGTTTCGATATCTTGTGGTCCGTCGGTGCGGAGTCTGTTCGTCTGTGTCGCGTCCGTGGGATTGGGTGTCGCGTCACCCAGGGAGTAAACCCAAAAACAATACAAGAGTCCGAAGGGCAAAGGAGGAGGGGCATGGACCACCCCAAGATCACGGCGGCGGCCCTCAATTCGGTGCCGCCGTTTGAGCCCCGGGATAACCCCCCGGTATGGTTGGATACGGTGGAGCGCTACGCTGATGCGTTAGACTGGAGCGATGAGCAGAAGCTGATGGTAGCGCGTTGCCGCCTTGGTAGGGAAGGCACCAATTGGGAAAGTGGTGTTGCCCACACCCTGCCCACATGGCAGGCGTTCAGGGCAGCCTTTCTCGAACGCTTTGCAGCTCGGGAAACGGCGATGTATCAGGAGTTGGCATGCATGAGTCAGAGGGCGGGGGAGACGGTACGGCAGTACGCCGACCGTTTTCGAAGCCTCCTTTCCAGTCTTGGAATCGATGGCAATCGAGACCCGCTGCACATGCACAACTTCCTGCGGGGTGTGTCGGACAAGGTGCGCGCGTTGACGCACCACTACAAACCAACCACCCTAGATGCCGCTATCGAGGCAGCAGTTTATGTGTCAGACTTGCCGGCGGGAGGGGATAGGGGCCACGTCCGGTTTGCGGACGAGCCAAGTAGCCAGGGCAGCCGCCCGCCGTATCAGCAGCGAGCGGCAAGCGACATGCCGTCTTATCGCGCAGCGCAGCCCCGGGAGGCGTACCGGCCCCCGGAGGCTCCGCAAGCGACCCCTCGGTACAGTGACCGAAGGGATGGGCGGCGGGATGCTAAGCCCGCAAGGCCATGGGACGATCGCCGAGGTGACTCACGGGGACGGGAGCAGGCGCGCACGCCGCACCTCTCCAGGGCCCAGGCATCAAACCAATCCTCCCGGCCGAAGGAAGCGGATAGTGAGATGGAAAAGGTTGCGTCAGGGGTTTGAAAACCTGGCCCTTACCGTAAAACGGTTAGAGGAGGGAAGGGAGCGGCAAGTCAACACGGCCTCAGTGCCGGCCGCCGCTCACTACCCGCAGCCCGGGGCCTATGCACCCCCGGCACCTCCGCCGATCTACTACGTTGAGGGCCGGGACCCCTCCACCTACATGGTAGATGCGGGGGGTCAGTGGAGTCAGCAGGGGACGGGGGCGGAGGTATATAACTACCAGCCGCGGCCTGATTACTCTGCTGTACGACACGGTTACCCGCCTGAAGAGATTTAACGTAAAGCGTGTAGGGGAGTTTGAGGATATGTCGCTTCCGCGCAAACGGGTACCCATACCTCTGGAGCGTTTCGCCACGGCTGGACCCCGCGGGCCCATGGGGCCCCCTGGCCCACCACGGCGGGACCCCATGGAGGTAGATCGCCCCTCCGACATGCCCGGCGGACCCCCACCGGGCCCGAAGCCAGTGGCACCGCCCAGGGCTGCGACGCCGGCTCCCGTTCCCGCGTGGCCTCCGTCCAGGTCTGCGGCTCCGCCCCCGCCGGGTGACTGGCCGGGCGAGCCGACGAGGAGGCCTGGACCTTCCGGGCCCCTGGGGCGTACCCCCAGCCCGGCAAGGCCAGCGATGGGCCGGGACATTGAGCGGCGTTCAGGCTCGGCTCCCCGCGGGGGACGGACCGAAGCACCGAGGGATGGCGGGCCGGACGGGAGGAGGCCGTGGCGCCCCAGGGCGCCTGGCGAGCCTTCCCACCGCACGGACCCTGTCCCGTCCGCCGCTGCCCAGGAAGCCACGGCACAAATAGCGAGCGACGTGATGGCTAAGGTTACTCGTTTTACCATCCCTCTGGGTACGGCACTGACTGTGGACCCCGCCACAGTGCTGACTAAGGTGGGCAGTAAGCTGCTCGGCATCGCCAGGGTCCATGCTCGAGGGGATAAGCCCTCGGGCTTGGGCCCGGCCGAACGGGCAGTATCAATGGTGGAAGAGTGCAATGACGAGGGGGCGGAGCTTGACACTGAGGTGCAGCCCGATGAGGCGTGGAGCATGGACCTGGAACGAGCTGGCCAAGCCTGTGCCTTCCCCACAGCCCTGGCCACCCAGACCCTTCCCGCACCCGGGCCACGTTTTCAGGTGTGCCGTTGCAATATCCTAGTGGCAGACGTCGAGGGGGAATGGACCCCCGTGCCTGCCATTGTGGACAGCGGTGCCAGCGTGAGCCTTGCGTCCAGGGGCACGTTACGAGCCCTTCGCCTGACCGGAGCCATCCAGGATACTGAGGTTGCATTCTTCAATGCGGATGGAAACCGGACTAAAGCAGGGGGCAAGATACCCTCGTTGCTGACCTCGACGGGGGACATGAAGCTCCCCATAGACGTCTACGTGTCGAACTCGTTAGGCTTTGGCCTGTTGCTGGGCTGCGACTGGCTGGCCTCTGCCAGGGCCACCATCTGCTATGACCGTCAGGTGCTCGAGTACACCAATGACGAAAACCAGCGCAGTAGCATCAAGATTACGTTCCTGCGCACCCAGACCCCACCTGCTCTAGCATGGGAGCAGGCATCGGATGAGTCTGACGCAGAGACGTATGTGGTAGCGCAGCCAGAGGACGCGGGTGCACCTGTGATAAAGGGGCAGGAGGAGGAATCCGCCAAAACAACGACAAGCGCAGAGACACCCTCGGGTAATATTGTCTCCGATTCGCCGCATTCGCCCCCTCCCTACGAGGCGGGGGCTATGCCGCGCGGATCTGACATCCATTTGCCCGATACCCTACCTCCCATCCGCGCCGCCACCATTGAGGCGTGGATTGGAGGGAGCCCGGCTGTGTGGTCCCTAGAGGCGGAATGGGACATGCGGATGATGTATTGGATGGTGTCTGTGCCGCTCTGGGCACCTCACCGTGACTGGAACACCAACGAGTGCCTGCATGTGGCACTGGTTGTGCGTTCCGCGTGGAGTCACTTCGAGGAGGCAAGGCTCCTGCGGGAAGATGAGCCTTACCCCTTGCCTGGGGAAGACTGCAGGGGGCGTTACCGCCTGAGGGACGCCTACCACCTGGGGGAAGCAGATCTCGACAGTGTGGGATCATGGCTGTCACCCCCTCACTACACCGAGGTGAGGGGCACTGAGCTATGGTTCATTCTGCTGGAGACCTGTGGGGTGGAAGAGGCCCCCGCCAGCCCGCCTGAGTGCCGCTATTGGCACTTGGAGTGGGATGAGGGGCGGGAGGACATGCTTTCGGACATGCGGCGCCAACTCTTGAGGCATGCCAAGGCCCTGGTCCTGCTGGAAACCACCCAGCTGCGGAAGTCTCCCGGGGCCGTAGGCCCCTGGGATGACATACCCGAGGGGGCATGGACTCCGGAGGTGGAGTACTGCCGCCTGTGGTATCACGCTGCTCCCAAGTGGGCAGGTTACCGCAGCTGGTCCCGGGAAGATCGATGCGAGCTAGTCACCCTTCTGCTAACCGCCAGGCAGTGGCTTGAGCTGGCGCGGGCAGAGAGTGAGGAGCCGTCCAGTCACCTCCCGGGCAGGGACGTTGCTCGAAGGCGTCGGTTGGAAGCGTGGTACGCCGCCGCAGAAGCGCAGTTCAGAGAAATAGCCAACTGGCTGCTACCCTCCGAGGCCGAGCAAGGACTCGGCGAACCTGATGCGCCGTCTAGCGCTTTCCTGCGGGGCCGTATGGAACCCTGAGGGAGCGACGGCCAAACGGTTCGAGCACTTCCCGGCTGAGTTACAAGTGAGGGCCATGAGGAGGCGAAGGGGGCAACTGCTCACGGGACTGCAGCCGCTGCTGAGGGGAGAAGTGGCTGCTGGGGGAGCCTCGGGCACCCAGCCCGCTCGTGCCGACCCAGGAAGTGGATCCAGCGCCACCACTCTACAGGCTGCTGCAGGATCGACCTCCGAGGCAACACCCCTAGTATGCATGGCGGACGCTCCGCCGGAGGAGGAAGAGTTGACGGTGTGGGAAAGTGTGGACCTGTCCGGCGTACCCTGAAGCGAAGGATAGGGGGCCAACGGTGAACCCATGGAAACCTTGAGCCCCCTCCTGACTCAGGAGGGCAGCGAGGTTGATGGGGGATCTCCGCTGTCCGCCCGTACCCCGGCCGACCCTAGTGATTGGGGCGGCCGCTATGAGCCTTGGGGGACCCTGCGTGGTGGTCGGAGGAGGACGAACGTATCCTGGCCGCCGACCAACAATGGCGCAAACAGTCAGGAAGGCGGAAGGGACCGACACCCGGACTCGCAACTGGCGCGGGAAAAGACCCCGTGACAGGCCCAAGCGACACCCCCGAGGCGGCACCAAGTCCCGCACGGAAGGAAGGGCCGACGGGGGAGGCTGCTAAGACCGC
Organism: Edaphochlamys debaryana; assembly: GCA_016858145.1. NCBI lineage: Eukaryota > Viridiplantae > Chlorophyta > Chlorophyceae > Chlamydomonadales > Edaphochlamys > Edaphochlamys debaryana. The sequence continues at coordinate 39,122 of JAEHOE010000051.1, forward strand.
AAGGTCCCCCGCCAGGGATCCTGACGGCTGGCAGGAAGCAGTGCCCACACTGGTGGAGACCAAAGGGCAGACTTGTGCCGCGGCCGCGCTTGAGTCTGCGCTCGGAAGGGCAGACTGCTTCCTGACTGAATACGCCTTAGCAGCGGAAGAGTGGGGTTGGCCCAGCAAGGCTTTGAAGGCAACCGACGAGGGGGAGCGGTCGGGTGCTGAAGGAGGGGCTGCAAGGTCTGCAGCCCCACCGCAGGCTGCACTCAGCAATGCGCAACCCTGGCTGGATGCCGCCTGGGATGGCACGGAAGCGTGGAGGCAGGCGGGGGGCGCGGTGTATGAGGAGGCGTGTAGGGACGCGGAGGACATGCCCGTAGGTCGGCCTATCAAGCCGCCACCTTATGAGGCTGTCCGCGACCTGTCTCCTGGACAACACCTTGCTCTTGCGGCAGAGTTCGAGCGCAGGACTTTCGTCCTCCGCGAAAATGCCGAACCCGATGCTGAAAAGAGGGATATGTTGACAGCCTGTGTTAACCCCGAGTTACCGGCGGAACAGCATCGTAAGCTCGTAGACATGATTGTGGAGCGGCACGACATGTTCGCGCGTGATAACCGGGAGCTGGGTCGCACAAATTGGGTGGCGCTCACTATCGACACTGGGGACCACCCTCCCGTATTTGTGCCACCCTACAGGTTGGGGCATGCAGAGCGGGAAGTAGCAGATCGGGAGATAGCCCAGATGTTTGCTGATGGAATCATCGAACCTGCAAAAAGCCCTTGGAGCTCCCCGATACTGGTTGTACGTAACGCAAGTGGCAAAAGCAGGCTAGTAATCGACCTGCGACGACTCAACGGAGTCTGCAAGCCTGTGCGCTACCCCATCGGATGTCTCCGGGACATCCTCGACAGCGTAACTCCGCCTGTGGGGAGGCAGTCTATTATGAGTTCATGGGACTTGCGGTCAGGGTTCTACGCGATCCCTATCCTCGATGAGGCCTCGCGCGACAAGACCGCATTCCACACGATGAACGCATGTTTCCGCTTCAAGCGCATGCCTATGGGCTTGGCCCTGAGCCCGCCCATATTCGCTGCGCTGATGCGACGTGTGCTAGCTCCCATTCTACTTGGAGGGGTACCACACAAAACACATGCGCATTCACATGTCAACCAACTACCCAGCGACTATGACCCCGAGAGGGACCGCTGTGCTGTGGTGTACATGGATGACATCCTAGTCGTGTCCCCTGATTTCGAGAGTCACCTCCGGCACTGTCGCATGCTGCTGCAATTGCTGCGCCTGTCGGGCATGCGCTGCAGCGCAACAACATGCGTCCTGGGCAGGCGAAAGCTCGTCTTCCTGGGACATATGCTGGACGGAGAGAAAGGCACCATCGGCCCAAACCCGCGGAACGTCGCGGCCATCGAGGCTTGTCCCGCGCCCCGCACGCTGAGGCAAGTGCGGGCATTTCTGGGAATGGTGACCTTCTATCGATGCATGATCGAGAGGATGAGCGAAAAGGCAGCACCACTCTTTGCGCTGCTAAGGAAAGACGCACCGTGGCGGTGGGGGTCGGCGGAGGAAGGAGCCTACCTCACACTGCGCCACGCCCTGACCTCGTACCCGGTGGTGCAAGCGCCAGATTTCTCTCGAGATTTCTGGTTAGCCACGGATTTCAGCTCCCTAGCCCTGTCGGCCATCCTGCAGCAGAAGGACGATCAGGGCAATTTCTATGTGATCCAGTACGCCAGCAAGCGGCTCACGCCCTCCGAAGGGTCGGTGTCGAGCGCGCTGGGCGAGGTCATGGCAGCCGTGTACGGGGTGCGGTACTTTAGGCCGTACCTGTACGGCACGCACTTCTACCTGCTGACCGACTCAATGGCGGTACGCTACATTCGCTCCGCCGGCGCGTCAGACCTGACCAGGTGGTTGGCACGGATGGCGTTTAAACTGATGCCGTACAACTTCACCGCTCTGCACACGCCCGGCCACAAGCATAGTAATGCTGACGGGCTGAGCCGCCTTCCCCCCGCTCCCGGAGAGGAGGATGAAGGGGCGGGCGAGGAGCGTGCGAGCGGGTTGGAAGAGGGGGCCATCACGTTTCCGGCCGCACTGGCGGCCCACGTGAGCCCCTTCGCAATGATGCGGCGAGGGCATGAGCTGTGGGGTGCGGAACCGCAAGTGGCGGAGGTTTACATGAGCGACGGCATGTGGGAATCGACGGTTGACGACCGCACCCCACCGACCGCTCAGAAGACCGCCACGGCTGCGACCCCTCCCTCGGCCCTGGGGCGAGTCAAGCGGGGGCACACGGGGGGCGAGCAGAGCCCACCTAAACGAGGCCGCGAGACCCCAAGAGCGACAGAGCCATCCATGCCCGTTGTGGAGGAAGAGGCGGAAGAGGAGGTGTTGCTGGGGGTGGGCGCCGAGCGACAGCCGAGTCCCACAACCGGTCTCCTAAAGACTGGGGGTGGGGGCCCCGCGCCCCTCCATGGGGCAGCAGACGTACCTGGGGACTCGGAAGGGGCGGGTCCCTCGACGCAGGGGCCGGCTGCGGCCGAGCCAGGTGAACTCCGGTATCCAAGGCGGGAAAGGCGCTTCAATAGCCTTTTCTCCGACTTCATGGATACTGAGGGTGCAAGGCAAGTAGTAGAGGAAGAGGACCCGGATCCGGACACCACCTGTGAGGTGTGTGGGCAGCCCATGCCCGCACGCACTATGCTGCTGTGCGAATGGTGTGACCTAGGCTGGCACACTTCGTGCCTCCGGCCGCCCCTGCGCAGCGTGCCCAAGGGTCCTTGGGTCTGTCCGTGCCACAACCCCGACTTTGCAGCCGGGGCGTATGCGGATATAGCCGCAAGGATTAAGGACCGGGAGGCCAAGCTGTCCGCGGAAGGGGCGGACGCCGGGGGTGCTGAAGGAAGGCCTCCTGCCTCCCCCCCGTCTGATGCCACCCGGGCCAAGCGATACCCGCCGCGGAAAACGGAGGAAGAGGGAACCGAGGACCGGACCCGCACCCCGTCCCCCAACGCGTCACAAGAGTTGCGCGAATTCAGCGACTCGGAAGCCGAGGAGCTGGAGGAGCGTGATGACCGAAGCGATGGCGGGCACAGGGAGATCCCGATCTGGGAAGATAAGGCCGTACTGCTGTACGTGCAGACCCACGAGTTAAGGGTTGCGCCGTACTACCTTGAGATCCAGGACGCAAAGTGCCTAGCCCGAGAGCTGAACCGCATCAAGAGGCGGGCCAGCCGATACGCCTGGAAGGATGGCAAGCTGCTCAAACTCTCCCCGCGTGGGGGGGAGCTGCGCATAGTGCCCCCGCCAGACGAGCGGGAGGGTATAGTCAAGCGCATTCACGGGCTAGCTCATGCAGGTCAGGACACGACATACAACCTGATCGCAAAGAGCTACTGGTGGGAGCGACTGCGGCCGCAGGTGAAAGATTATGTACGGAAATGCGCAGAGTGCCATAAAACCAAGCATGTGCTGATGCAGCGCATGGCCCTCCAGCCCCTGCCCCGCGTGCCCTTTGGGGTACGGCTGCAAGTGGACCTGTGCGGGCCTTACCCTACCACACGCTATGGCCGCTATGCCATGGTCATGGTAGATGCTTGGTCGAAATGGGTCGAAGTGGCAGTCATTCCCGACAAGCTGCCCTCCACCTGTTTCCGTGCGCTCTTAGTGCACTGGTTGAGCCGCATGGGCCCTCCGCAAGAATGCGTGACGGACCAAGGCGGCGAATGGCAAGGAGCTTTCGCCGCGGGACTGAGGCAGTGGGGCGTGCGGCTCGTGCACACCGCCTCACGCTCACCCCAAAGCAACGGCCTGACCGAGCGCATGGTGGGCACCTTTGTGGATGCCCTGCGCAAGTGTGTGAATCGGGAGGCATCCAACTGGGATATGCAGATCTACCGGATTGCCTACAGCTACAGGGCCGCGCGGCACTACTCAACTCGAGTGTCGCCTGCCCTGGCTGTGTATGGCAGGGAGATGCCTATGGTGGGCGAGCCTTTAGCCGCCCCCACAGGCGAGGCCCTGGGCATTGAGCCCGAGGAGATTGACATACCCATGGAGCCGGGGCACGTGGAGGCCCTGCAAGGGCGGAAAGAGCGCCTCGACCGGATTGCAGACAAGGTGGATGCCAACATTGAAAAGGCCCAGGCCAAACAGTGCCGGGACTATGCAAACCGGCACCTTAAGTCGAAGCCTCGGCGAGTAGGAGGCAAGGATGTGGCCCCGGCCGCTGGTCGGCCGGAGACAGGGTCGAAGGTTGGCGGGGCGACGGGGTCAGACGGGGCAGGCCCCAGTGAGGTACCACCACCGGCTGCCCCGCAAAACTTCATGGAAGGGCCGGGCGAGGAGGATGGATGGCTGCCTTTGGAGGTGCTGGCTAAGCCTCCCCGACACCGTCGGGCTTCGCCCAAACCCCGGCAGGAGGCAGGTGCCAAAGTGGTAGGCGGTTTCCCTGTGAGGGAGGTAGTGCCTGGAGAACTTGACGACCTGCCTGATGTGCCTGAAGACACTCCGGTGTACATGCAGTGCCCACGAAAGAAGAAGCTGGGCAAGGAAGCAAGAGAGGGACCCTATGCTTTCAAGTTCTGGCGAGCGCCCAGGGGTTCACACGCGGTGGTCGCGGATGGGGGCGGTAACCTCTTCGCCATCGGGCGACAGCGCTTGCTGCTACCAGCCGAGGTTGCCCGCAGCCACCTGGCCACGGCGCGCCCGCCTTCCCCTCCTCCTGAAGAGGAAGGCGCTGGGGGCCCCAGGGCCCTGAAGGCGAAAGTGCGAGGAGGCGGGCGCGCGAGCGCAACAGGCCCCCCGAAGCGGGAGGCCAGTGCCGCCAACTCTGGGCCCTGGCCCGGAGGTGCCCGGTCGGGCCTGATAGGCCCGAAATCGGCCGCCAAGAAGAGGGCGAGCCCGAGCTCACCCCCGGGTCGAGGGCGCAAGGAGCTTGCCCGCCACGAAGTGGTGGACTTGACGGCGGGCGGAAGTAGTGATCCGGAGGAGGAAGCCGGGCCGCCAGCCCCGCTGCCCCGCAAGGGCGGTCGCTAAGCCCAACCCCTACAGGTGTTGGGGGGCGCGTTGGCGAAAGGGCACGAGGGGGAGGACACAACGGATTTCAAATTGGCTGCAGGGGGGCAGTTGCACGGCCTGCAACGCAGGACTGGCCGAGCGCTGACTTCACGGCCAACAGACGTAACGTAGTCGTGTAGTGGGTGGATTACTTCCGCTGTGAAGTTTGGCGGGTGTCGACAGCAGTCGAGCAACAGCTACCGCTGTCGGGACACGAACGCCGCCAAACTGCGGTCGATCCCCGGTCGCTCCGGGCTCCAGCGAAAGACGCTGCTGCGAATGCAGCAAAGCGCCTGAAGGCTGGGTCTCGGGAGAGAGAAGGGCTATAATGCTGCATGCGGTCGGGGTATGGCACGCGTCGAAGCCGACTCCCATATCAAGGCGAAGGTCAGGGCGGTCTGGCACACAACTTCACGTACAACCAGACCCTCTGAAGCGCAAGCCCGACCCCTTTTGGAAGACCGCTAAGCTGAAATAGACTGTAGCAGGGCTTGGCCGGAAGCCCAACGTTGTGGTCAGCACGTAGGCTGGCCACAGCAATGGACGTCGACGAAGGCATTGAGCCCGCTGCCGGAGGAATGGACGCTGGACTGGGCCCAGCTGTCGAGGAGGTAAAGCGCGGGCCATGATCTGAGTATGACTGAAAAAAGTGCACGCGAACAATTGACTGATTGTGCCGTTGTGCCGATAAAAGGGTGCGGCCCTTTTTGACTTCTGCCCCTTGTTGCCGCCCTCTCCAAGGAGTCGCTGGCAGACCCCGCGACCCCTGTTTCGGTGAGTGCGTTTGTCGAAAGCAACAAAGGGGTAGTAGGGCTGGGCCAGGGGAGGTTGAGCGGGAGTCGTGGTTCTCGGACAAGACTCTCTGCGCGGTGGCAGAGGGCGCGGCGCCCACGACCCCACCAAGTGAGGACCGCCCTTGTTCTGCAGAGCCCCCGTGCACTGCGACTGGGCTCCCTGGCGGGGATGCACGCCGCAGGCCCCGCAGCCCAGGAGGTGCGAGTGTGGCCCGGGGTAGGGATGGTGGACGAGCGTTGGAAAACCCGGGGAATCAAGTTATCCCCGCGTGGCCCCTCCCTCTTTGTCCTGCGCGCCCCAGGCTGTTCGAGCGGCTAGCGCCATGGACGCATTGGTCGCAAACAACCAAGAGTGGCCGCCCCCAATCCAAGGGGGTGGTGTCGACGGGGTGAGTCCGAATGCGCATAGGCGTGACACCCGAAGAGGGGCATTGCATGAGCGCAAGGATAACGGACAGCAGGGGAGTGTGGGCCGTTTAGGCGCCCGTCCGCCGCCCAGCGCCTCAGGATTCCCTCGCTCCCCACCTCCCATTTCCGCCACAGAAGGATGAGGCCGAGGAAGAGGCGGAGAGAGTGGTGCGGGAGGCCGATGAGGCTGAAGTGTACCTCAACGGTGGACGGAGCACGGAGCTGGATGGAATGGGGGAGTCGCCAGGCGCACCCCAGCTCCGTCGCCTGGTGAGCCGCATGAGGAGTGGCAGACTAAGGGGGGGGGGGGGAGTCGCACCGACCTAGCGACTGACAAGCGATTGTTTGTCGGGCGCAGCACATGTTAATGCCTCCGAACCCGGACGGCACCCGGAAGTGGATCCAATATTCGCTCCAGGTGTGAGCGAAGAGATCCAAGGCCCAGGGACTCGTCTGTTTGACCCCGCAAAGGTCTAACCCACGACTCCCCTCTGCCCCTCTTCCCCTACTGCCCTTGCAGGGTCAAGGAAACCGAGTTCTGGGACAAGGCATCCGCCGCTCCGCGGACCGCTCGCCTGCCATGGATGAGGCAGCGATGTGCGCCGACACAACGGCGCCCAACGGGCACAATGTGCGCTCCCCGTTCGAGGGAGCTCACGTGCTGGACGCGGTGACCGAGAAGGCCAACCGCATGATGAGCACGGCCGGCATGCCCGTGGAGGAAGGGCCCTGACCAGCCGTCCTCATGGTGAGCTGGGCCCTTTGGCTAAAGGCTCTAGACAAGGAAAGGATTCCTGCGGCCCACCCTGCCGTGGCAATAGCCCTGTGGGAGGCGCTGAGCAGGGCCATCCAGGCGTACGAGGATGCGGCTAACTTCAGCCGCGCCCTCATGTCCCGCCTGCCTGGTGACGGCATTCCTGGTATCCTGCAATTGCAGAGACGGCAAGCGGAGGAGCTCCAAGCCCGGGACCAGCTGGAGGCGGACCTCGAGCGGGTGAAGTGGCAGCTGTCGCTGCAGGCCGAAGAGGCCAGCGAGGCGCAGGCCGCCGCCTTCAGTGAGCAGAGGGCCGCAGAAGCCCGGCAGGCGCAATTGCTGGCCGAGCTGGCCGAGAGCCGGCATCGGGCCGCCGCTGCGGAGGCGGAGGCGCTGGAGGCGAGGAATGCGCAGGCCGCCGCTGAGCGGAGCGTTCAGGACTCGAAAAGCAAGCAGCGGCAGGCGGCGAGCTTGCTGGCGGAGGCCAAGCAGTCCATCGAGCTGCAGGCGGTGGCCGAGGAGGCGCTGCGGCAGGCGGTGGCGGCGCGGTGACAGGAGTTGGCGGCGCAGCAGCAGCAGCTGCAGGAGCAAGTGAAGCAGGCCGCTGGCCTCGCCGTCGACCGGGCGGCGGAGCGGCAGCAGGTGCAGGCGATGGGGGCTGAGATAGCCCTCCTCGCTGAGCGGCTGGCGGGCAAGGAGGAGGAGCTGCTGACTCGCCAAACCGCTGTCACCGCTCTCCACGACGCGGGAGAGGCGGCGACAGAGCGCGCACAGGCGGCGGAGGAGCGCGCGCAAGCGGCGGAGGAGCGCGCGCAAGCGGCGGAAGAGCGCGCTGAGGAGAGCGAGGAACGCGCGAATGAGCTAGCAGCAAGCCTGCAGTCCAAAACGGACGAGCAGGAGGCAACGGTGGCGGAGCTGGCGGGATGGAAGGAGCGGGCATTGGACGCCAAAGAGCGCGAGGCGGAGGAAGGCCAGCGCGCCGAAGCCGCTGTGCAGCGCGCTGACGCTGCCGAGCAGCAGGTGGCGGCGTTGACAGAGCAGCTGGCGCAAGCTCGGGCAACGGCGGCGGTGGAGGCGCACGCGGCCGACCTGAACTGGCAGCGCACGGCCGCAGCCGAAGCGCGGGCTGCCGATGCGGAGCAGAGGATGGCGGCCGAGGAGGAGCGGGCCGCTGCCGCTGAGCGGAAGGCGGCGGCGGAGGAGGCGCGTGCTGCCGCAGCCGAACGGACGGCCGCGGAAAGCGAGCGGCAGGGCAAAAGGAGGGTGCAACGGCGGAAGGACGAGCTGAGGGGCGCCCGCTTACGCGCTGAGGACGCGCAGGAGGAGGTGGAGGCCTACAGGGAGGAGCTGGCGTATGTGCGGCAGGTCCAAGAGGGGACGGCGGAGGAGCTGGAGGATGGTGACTGAGCAGCGGGATCACAACGAGGCTGCACTCGAGACCGAGGTGGCAGCCCACCAAGCCACTCGGGCAGAGCTGAGCGGCGTGCGGGCCAACCTGGAGCGGGTCACCACCCTGAGCGAGGCCCGGGGGCGCACCATTGAGTCGCTCCGGGCACAGCTGCAGGAGACGGCGGCCTGCCAGGAGATCACGCGGCTGCAGGCTCAAGTGACCGCGCAACTGGGCGAGGCCAACGAGGCCAAGGCGGCCTGTGCGCACGCCCGGGGTCTGTGCCTGGCGGCGCAAGAGCGGGAGGCGCGCGCCCGAGAGAAGGCTGCGGGGCTCGAGACCCGGCTGCAGGCGGCAGAAGGCGGGCGGCAGACGGCCGAGGGTCAGGCCGCCGAGCTCCAAGACCAGCTCAATGGGCTGACGGCGCAGCTGCAGGCTGCGACGGAGGAGCGCAAGGCGGCGGTGGTGCAGCAGGAAAGGCTGCAGGCACAGTGCGATGGCCTGCAGGCGAGGGCCCTCACCAGTGAGATGGCAGCCGTCAATGCCGAGGCCATTGTGACGGCCAAGGCGGTGGAGGCTGATGGCCACAAGGCCCGAGCAGCTGCCCTGCAGGACAAGGTTGACCAGCTGAGCTCGCTGCTGGAAGCGGAGCAGGGCCGCGGGCGCCGCCGGGACTACAAGCAGGCCCGGCGGCTGCTCGAGAAGGCACTGAGGGCCAAGGAGCAGCTGGTTACCTGGCTGCACCAGGCGGAGAAGGATGGCGAGATGGAGGCGATGCGGGGCGACCACTTCGAGGGCCTCTGCCAGGAGTTAGAGGCGCAAGTGGAACGCTACCAGCGCAGGCGGGACGAGGCGGAGGAGGAGAGCGAGCTGCGCACAATGCTCGCTGACCTCCTCGAGGACAAGCGCCAGGAGCTGGAGGCGCTGGAGGAGTGGGAGCGGCGCAAGCGGCGCTGGGCGGAGGAGGAGGCCGTGGAGCAACAGCACCGGCGGCTGCAGGTTGAGGCGGAGGCACGGCAGAGCCGCAGCGATCGGGGCTTCCTGGAGATGGAGGTGGCAAAGGGCCAGGAGGAGAAGCGCGCCACCGAGGCGCAGGCGGCGGCAGCGGAGAGCTCCGCCCTGAACACCATCCTGGAGATGGACGCCAAGACGGTGGCGCTCGAAGCCCTGGCGCATCAGTGCCTGAGCCAGGAGCTCCTGGCGGCGGAAGAAGACGGGGAGGCGACGATGCACACCAGCTGGACGCCAAACGGGAGCCTTAACCACGCGGCGGCCGTTCTGGGCCTGCTGCGGGCAGTCCTCAACCAGGTGGGAGCCGGCACGCCCATCAGCGAGGTGCGCCAGGCAGTCTACCGCTGCCTGCCCTACGCTCCTGCCCTCACCAACATGGCCGCGGAGCTCTGGGGCAACGGCAGTCCCAACCCGGAGGAGCACCTGCGACGCATCCTGGACGCCCATGCGAAGGGCTGCGCCGAACAGGTGGCTAGGTACTGGCCGCCGGAGCGCGCCTGAGGCGTTGGCAGGCCACGGACGGAGCACGGCGCGGGCGGCATGCGCTGGGCTCGGGCTTGGGGGCAACGCCCTGTCGGCGCTGCACCTGCAAGCCAAGGACGGAGCGCGGCGCGGGCGACATACGCTGGGCTCGGGCTTGGGGGCGGCGCCCTGTCGGCGCTGCACCTGCAAGCCAAGGACGGAGCACGGCGCGGGCGGCATGCGCTGGGCTCGGGCTTGGGGGCGGCGCCCTGTCGGCGCTGCACCTGCAAGCCAAGGACGGAGCACGGCGCGGGCGACATGCGCTGGGCTCGGGCTTGGGGGCGGCGCCCTGTCGGCGCTGCACCTGCAAGCCGAAGGAAGGAGCACGGCGAGGGCGGCATGCGCTAGGCTCGGGCTTGGGGGCGGCGCCCTGACGGCGCTGCACCTGCAAGCCAAGGACGAGGTGCGGCGCTGACGCCAAGCGCTGGGCTCGTGGGCTCAAGGGCAGCGCCACAGTAGCATTGCGCCTAGGAGCGGAGCATGGAGCAGGAACCCGACGATAGGGTGCGGGCGGTAGTACCCAGGGCGAGATGACCGGGCCGGCACCAGAAGCCAGGAGCCTACGGCCTGAGTAGGTGTACATAGCGGCATGCCTAAGCCGTCACTAGGATGTTCGAGCAACGAGCGGCCTACTGCACGAGCCGCTGCGGTGTAGAAAAGGGAGCGCATGAGTACTTGGCGAAGGACCGGAAGGGGTGCACTTAGAGCAAAGATGCCCCGAGAGCGCCCATATGGCTGGGGTGCATGGCGCAAATTTCAGGCGCCGCAGAGTGGAGCTCTTGCGGTTGTGCCTCTCTGCTTGTAAACGCGAAGGTGGCGACTGCGTTAATGGTCCCCGTCGACTGATAACCGACAATGGGTACCAACATGCAGCCCTTCGCGTCACCCGGCAGGCTGGGGGGCCCAGTGCCAGAAATCAGGAGCGGCGCACAGCCATGAAGGGCCCTCAGTTGATCAGTGTGGCTGCTGTTCCTGTAGGTGCTGAAAGACATAGACTCAGCCGATTGGCATGGCCGAGTCGGGCGGCGCAGAACATGAGGGGTGTGGATTAAACCACTGCGCCAGAAAAGGAGTCGACACTCAACACTGGAGAAAAGGGGGGGCACCCTATCACAAAGGGGCTGTGGACTCGATCCACGGTGCCAAACCGCAAAGGCGCAGATAACAGGAGGGGTGTGGATCAAACCACCGCGCCAAAGGCACCCGCGGAGATAGCAGAGCAGGCGAGGCTCCGCCAGGCGTTCACCAGCGCTGGTGCTTGGGCTGCCGAAGGGACCGGCAGACGCAACTCCCCCCACGCGCTACAGCTGTAACGCTCAAGCGTGGGGCACCTGCGCGGGGTGTTGGCACACGTTGTCGCACGAGCGACGAGTTGTCGGAAGCATGGACGGGATGTCAAAGCCGGGCGAGGACCACTAGGGCCGCACGCTTCCCATGTGTGTGACGTGGTATCGGCGGCCCGCCTTAAGCAAGCAAAAGGGCGCGCAAGGTTATCGGCGATGTTGGAAGAAGGGTCCAGGCTGAAGGTCCAGGTATCAAGAAGGGGACCCGTGCTGATCGGGAGGGGGCCGAGGACGGTGCCAGACGCGCGTGTATGTACAACGACACGCGGACGCAAGCGCCGAAGCCGGAAGGCGCAGGCGCGGGCACACAGCCCGAATCCTATGAAGCCGCTCCACACTTCCCACAAGTGCGAGGGACGCGGTCCGCCTATACATAGCGCGCAATTGGACTTCGGAAACGGGAGTCGTCCACGAGCTCCCATTTATTAGCTCTCAGGATGCATAACCTACGCATAGGTCGCGGCCTGAGACTAGGAGGAACGGCTGGGCCCGGAAAGGTTGACGAGGCGACTTTGTCCGTCGGCAACAGCGCTTTGGGCTACCGGACCGAACACCGGTAGCAGCATGCCAGGAGCTTACGGAGAGGGCACTAGCGGCCCGTGAAGGTAGGGCTGGGGGCAGTCCGCGGCAGGATGGCGCCAGTTTCCAGGAGGCCATATCCGCGGGAACTGCTGCGCCACGTTAATGAGAGTGGAGTATTCCAGTCCAAGGGCGGGCATAACCCTGGGACTCGTGCCGAGCGGCCCGGCGGGACATGGTACATGGCACTCAAGGCCACAAGGCACAAGTGAACGGAATGCCTGTTCCCACAATGGGTGATTGTACGCAGGCACCCGACGTGTGGCGGGATGGCCGGGAAGGCGTGTCGGGCCCGTGCAGGTCCAGTCACACGAGGCAGGACCATACCGCAGCCAGCACCCGGGCACGACGAGCGGCGAGCGATGACGACCACCCAGCCTGAGGGCTGGGTGGCGTGCTTGGAATTAATCCAGGAGGATAGCAAGTTGGGCGCCCACCACGCTGGCGTGGAAGGTGGGCGCGGGAAGATGGAGGGAAACCCCCACGGCCTGAGGGTGGAACCGCAGGGGCTGAGATGGGGGCCTGCCCAAGAGGCAGCGGCAGCAGGTCACATAGCGTGGCGAGAGAGCGAAGTTAGGGGCGGGATTGATCTGCCTGACGAGGAGTTAGGGCCCAGGCAGGCTGCGCTGACACGTACCTACTACGCATGGGCCGCTGGTGAAGCCGGGAGCAGACACAGACGGCCCCAGCAGGGGCCGGCTCGGGGTTGCCTTAGTAGGGTATCCTTGACATTGCCGTATCGCCCTCGCAGGAGGACGGTTTGTGCGGTTAGAAGCTCTGGACCCGGGGTAGCGGCGTCGGAGCTGTTAGCATCTGGCCGAGGCCCCGCAGGCCCTGTGTACGGCTAGATTTCGCTAGGGCAACAAATACCCCGTCAGCGTCACTGACAGGGGAGAGATCCACCAGACACCTACACCCAGAAAGCAATGCCGCTATTCTTCCACTACCACCTGTAAACATACCACGGACGTGTCACCAGACCCTTGAGTCCTGAGCCCCTGAGCATCATTTAGGTCTGCTGCACTTACATACCGTACACTAGGTCTAGGTAGGTCAGCCGACAACGCTCAGCCTCAGCCGACAGCCGTCTCTCCCGTCCCAGCCGTCACGACTACCTGTGAGTCTACGTTCGTGGATTACGCCTAAGCCCTCGAGCCCCTGCTGGGCCGAGGCGGCGGCTGACGCCTAAGCCCTTCGCCAGGAAGGCAGCGGTCCACGAGTGGGTGAGCGCCTAAGCCCTCCCGTGTTGGAGGCAGCGTCGAACGCTTAAGACCCCGCCAGGGGGCAGCGGCCCACACTGTCGCGGGAGTAACGTGTAAGCCCTCCGGACAGAGGCATCGTCCCGCCAGGCGAGGGTTGAAGCGCATAAGCCCTCCCAGAGGGGGAGGCGGCCGCCCTCAGCACAGCGATATCCGCGGTCGGAGGAGGCTCGAGCTTGGAGTGAACCGCGTGTGACGTCCAGATCCCCCGCGTTACGCCCCCGGACTAGTGCCGTGCCGGCCTATCAGAGGCGACCGAGCGACCCTCCGGCGGGAGCACTGATTGGACGCGTGGTGGCAGTAAGGCTCCGACCTGGGCGACGAGATCCGCCCTTACGTGGAGGTCCAGCCTCGTGGGTTGAAGCGCCTAAGCCCTCCGTGTGAGGCAGCCACCCACCTTACTTGTCGATTGGGTTGAAGCGCGTCAGCCCCCTCCTCTCTGAGGGGCAGCCACCCACATCCGGAGCGGCCAGAGGAAGAAAGTGCTGTGAGAGAGCCGCGGGCCCCTGTCCAGGCCCTGTGCTCCTGTGAGCAGGAGCGAGCCACGTGAGGCGGTGGAAGCCAGCGCTAGGAGCAGCCAGCCCACGTGAGAGAGCGCCCTTCCAAGGCGCTGCAGCAGTAGTGGTTGGAGCCCGCCTGTTCAGCCCCTCTTGGCCGTCCTTGCGTGGGCACCACTCAAGTTCCGCATTGAAGGGGTGCGAGGAGGGTCCGGAAGTCATGAGCCGCACCCTTTGAGGAGCACCACAGAGCACCTGTGTGCCCTCCCCCGGCAGCCGCCATCTAGGGCTGCACGGGAGACCAATCCGCTGCGCATAGAATCTCGTCGGTGGACGAACGTGCTCGGACGTGATACAGCGTGTCCATCAGTTCGGTCCTAGGGACAAGTCGTGGCGCGTGGCTTACACGTCGTGTGACCCAGGAAAAAAAAATTGGGTTGACGTGTTGTCGCGTGGTTCACGCGAAAGCGCGCTACAAGCCGCCCTGACCGCCGCCAGCGGCGGTGGTGGCGGCAGCGGCGGAGGCGGCGGCTGCGGAGGCCCCGCCCGCTGCAGCGGCACGGGGAGCAGTGCGGGCGGGGCGGGTGCCGCGTCCCGCCGGAGGGCGGTTGCCACCAGAGCCGGTCGCCCCGCCACCGCCCGAGGCGGCAGCGGCAGCGGGCTGAGCCTGCAGGGACCGCTTGCTCCTATCGTGGCTTGACTTATCGAAGGGCTGGACCGTGAGCGTCAGCGGCATGGAGCCGCCCCTGATCCGCTTGGACCAGGCCTCGGCCGGCAGCGGGGCCGGGAGGGAGGCCGTGGCGGGCATAGAAATAGAAATATCTAACGCCGGGTTACCCCTGGCGTGGGTTAAGGAGGGCGGGTTGGTCAGACCCGCCACCATGGGGGTGCCTCCGCACCCTTTGTGCTCATCCTGGCCGGAGGGTCCTGTAGGTTTTCACGATGCTCTTGAGGCGGCTCACCGCGTGCCGGCGCAGGCTGTGGCAGCAGGCTTTTGCCTCGGTGGCGGTGACGCCCAGTGTCTTAAGCAAGGGGTTGAGGGTGCGGGGCACAGTGCCGGTGTGCCCTAGTGTGACGATAGTCTGTCGGGAGTAGTGGACGGTCCAGCCGTCGCTCCGCAGCAGCTCGGCAAGGTGCGCGTGTTGTGAGAGCTTCTCTTGCAGCTTTTGGGCGTGGGCCAGGTCGTTGCAGTACCCAACTTCGATCAGGTAGATCGGGTAGTGGGATTTGTCTGCAGGGGCTTTGTAGTCCTTTTTATCGGTGTTGCGGCTGGGGAGGTTGGGGATGAACAGGATGTCGGGCTGCATGTGGTCTGTCTCTGTGCTGCCCAGGCCGCTGGGGGCTAGCCAGCCGGGTAGGCGCTTGCCTGAGGCGTATTCCGGGGCGGTGTCAGCCCGCCCGGCGTCCATGAGCATGAACCCGCCCCCCCAGTTGCCGGCTTGGAGGCAGTCTGCAATGATTCGGACGGCTCCGTCGTGCCTCAGGATGTACAGTCCTTGCATGAAGGCGTGGAGGCAGCCTCCCAGCAGGTGTCCGATGGTCCCGCACCGCCGTGCGCCGTTGGCGCTGTGGCAGTGGGGGCAGTTGCTGTCGGGGACGTGGCCGTAGCGTTTGGCTAGGGTGGGGCAGTACATGGTGCCGTACCTGGCGCCCAGTACTGCGCTTAGGGTCCAGGGGTCGCCGTGCGGTTTCGCGCAGGTCAGGTTGCTGGAGGTCGGGCAGAGGTCGGGGGCGGCCTGTCGCCAGAGTTCGCTGAACACGCCTTCGTTGGTGTAGCCCGCATGGGCGCTGGGTGGTATCGCCTGGGTGAGTGCCCTTCCCATGTCGCTGACATATCGGAGCCCGGGGTCAGTCAGCCACCACAGGCGGGAGAAGGGGTTTGGGTCGGCGTGCTCAATCACGTCGCAGCCCTCATGGTCGGCTGCAGCCTCCTCGGCTCCCTTGTCTGCTTGTTCGTTTCCGTACAGTCCAGTATGCCACACCACCTTCACTAGGCGCACGGGCACGTTTCGCGAGGCGAGTTCCTCTAGCGCATCGACGATAGCGAACAGTAGCGCTCGTGCCTTTGACAGGCGCAGCTTACGAGGCTCCTTGATTGCGCGTAGGATGAGGTCCAGCGAGGCTTGCGAGTCGCTGGCAATGGTCAGCTCGTCGCAGTAGTGGCCGAGCTCGACTAGCCCTGCTCGTATTCCAGAGAGCTCAGCGCGCGTGATTGTGTCGGTGCCACCTTCTTCGGAGCCGTTGGGGTCGATGAGGAGCACGCGGCCGATGGACCAGGCACATGCGCCTGTGCGGGTGCGTTCTCGGCCGTTCACCTCCACAGAGCTTTTGCTGCCGTCAGTCCATACAATGGTGTCGGGGTTGAATCGTAGCGGGAGGCGTGCCGGGAACGTGTCCGCGGCCCAGCCGCTGGGCAGGGGGCCAACTACGGTCGCGGGCGGGTCGGGTGGTGGTTGGGCCCGGAGGCTACGTGCCCTTCGGCGCGCCTCGTGGGGCACAAGCCGGGGCGCGGCTGGTGTCTCCGGTCGTTCGTGGGCGGGCACGAGCCTGGGCGGGGCAAGCTTCGTGGCACCTCTGTTTAGGAGCTCAGTCCTGAGGGTCGCCCAGCGGCTTGAACCTTCACCTGCTTCGCTCCCGTTCAGGGCGGCTATACCGTCATCGTTGGCAACGAGCACCAGGCGCATGCCGTGCCGGGGGCCGGGGCGGTCTTCAGGTAGTCCAATCCCGGTGGTGAGGGGGCAGATGCTGTCTGGCAGCCGGGCGAGGGAGTGCACGTGGCGGTGGTTGAGGAGGCGGGTATAGGGGGCGGTGTTGCTCCAGGGGAGCACCAGCAGGCTGACGGTGGGGGCGCCGGAGCCGTTGCTGACTTCCGCACTGGCCGCTGCCCACTGCAGGGCCTTCAACCCCGAGGCGGGGTCGTGCGGTGGGTGGGCCATGGACAGGCCCGCCATGAGGGTGGAGTAGGCCTCACCAGCGGCTCCAAACAGGCAGTCTTCTTCGCGGGCGCTGCAGTAGGTGGTGGTGAACCTGGCGCAGGTGAGCGGGGAGGCAAAGCGTTCCACCACGGGTCCGGCCAGCGGGACGGAGGCGAGGGCGCGCAGAAGCAGGAGCCGGGTCCAGGGGCAGAGGCAATCTTGTCCTCGCGGGGCCGTCTTCGCTCGTCTGCCGCCGGGGACCTCGCCCCGGTAGTACGACAGTAGGCGAGCGACGTATTCGGCGAACACGTGGGGCGGGGGGCACATATTCGGGCCGCTCTGTGTGGCCTGGTGGCGCTGGTGGAGGACCCACAGGCGGCTGACGGGCAGTTGGCCCAGCAGGGTTCCGTTGGGGGAGTAGACAAAGGCGGTGTCCGGGTCCGTGGTGTCGGCCTGGGAGCGGCGGCGGCCGGCCTGAATGGTGTAGCGCCCGGGGGGGTGGATGTCCGCATATGGGTTGCAGGGGGTGCGTTGGACAGTGGTGTTGGCCATGATGCGGCGTGTGCGTGCTGCGGGGTCCTCTGCCGGGCTCTCCCACCGTCCTTGCCTCTGCGCGTTAGTGAGGTTGGCGTCCGGGCGGGCCGTCCGGGCAGCTGCAGCGGGGCCTGGGCGCGGGGTTGCATTGTACTGTGCGAGTGCGGCAGTCCAGGAGTCGCAGTTTGTGAGGGCCTCCAGGGGCGCCCACATTGGTTTCCATGTGACGTATCGAAAGTTCTGGTCTATCCCCCTTCCGTACAGGGGTTTGCGGGTGGGCTCCGTGCCTCGGGGAGTGGGCCGCTGCGAGGCTTTGGCGACGGTCTCTGTCACCAAGCCCATCTCTTCGTAGCACTCCAGGGCACCGGTGGGTATGAGGGAGGGGCGCCAGCGCACCAAGTACTGTATCTGCACCCTCTCTCTGGGGGTGGGGTTGTGGCCATCGGCTCGTAGCGCGGCTATTTGCTCTGCCGTCAGGCCGACGTAGGTGGGGCCGGCCAGGACAGATTCCACGTCGTCTAGTTCGTGGTACAGGTCATAGGTGATCTGTGTCGCTCCAACACTCCGGTTTTCCCCTTGCCCCGCTTTGACGGCGCAGGTGAGGGCCACGGGATGGCGCATCGTAGGAGCTGCTCTCGGGCGACTTTCCAGCGCGGCCATCCTAGCTGGCCCCACTTCTTCGCCGCGTCCTGGACACGCTTTGGTGTGCTTTTTCAGGTGTCGGCGGTGAGGCGGGGGCTGGGGTGGGTGTGGGGCTCTGGGGGGCCGGGGGCGGGCGGGTCGTCAGGGGTTGCGCTGTTGTTGGACACGAGCGCCCGCTGGCGGGTGAGGAGTGTGGCGGACAAGCCGCGCCGGGGTGGTGGCGCCTGCCGCGCGGGGGGACGGCGGTCTGTTGTGGGGTTGAAGGGCCCTGGCCATGCTTGTCCTTTCGCCACCCGTAGGGCCCCAAGGTTGGGGACACTCTGGTTGCAGTCGGTCATTAGGCTTTCGAACGCACGCCGGGGGCACAGGCCGCCTTCACCACCAGGGGCGCCGTTGAGATCCGTGAAGCCGGCTCCGTGCGCTTGCGCTCCTACGGTGAGCACTCCGCGGGGCGCGGTGTCAATGACTATAGCGTGCGCCCGCTTGCGCTTCGGGGGGTTGCTCCCACCGGGGGTCGTGCGTTTCTCTGGGCGCGGTTGGGGGGCAGCGGGGACGTGCTGGTTACGGGCCGCACGTGTAGCGTTGCGCCGAGGCGGCGGCTCGGCAGGGGCGGGGTCCTGGGGGGCCTGGGCTGCGGCCTCAGGCGCCTCCGCGGGCTCTTGTTCGTCTGACTCGTTCCCGCCCACTTCTGCGCCCTCCGCAGCTGCAGGCGGGGCCTCGTCGTTGCGGTTGGTGGAGTTGGCGTCTGGCATCCGCTGTTGGGCCCTGAGGAACTTGTCCAAGGTGGGTTGGGTGAGGCCCATCGGGCGGGCGGAGGGGTCACGGAAGCCCGCAAAGCAGGGTGCGTCAGGGAGCTGGCGGTGGTCAGCTGGGAGGGGCTGGGTCGTGTAGCAGTCTGTGGGGTCGAGGTTGTGCGGTGCGGGCGTGCAGGCGCGGCTGAGGGCCAGGCTTAGGCGGTTGAGGGCGACCAGGTGTTGGGGTCTCACCCGGGCGCTGTTGTTCCGGGCAAGGGTGCGGAGCTCCGTGGTAGAGATAATGTGGCGCTTTGTGCGCTTGTTGAGTAGGTCGTAAGGGCTGAGGCCGAGCTCCATGAGTGGCATCCGGTCTAGGTGGGCCAGGCAGGGGGCCTGGCTTTGTCGGGCCGCGGCTAGGGCGGCGCCGACTAGGGGGTCGGTAGGGGCGGCGAAGGTTGCGCCCTGGTCCGTGAGGTGCAAGCCGTTGGCTTCGGCGTTCTGTAGCATGCGTAGGGTGCAGTAGTAGCTGGCTTGTTTGGCGCGTCCCTGGACTGACGTCTTGCCCCACCTCGCAGATTGCAGGCGGAGCATCGCTGCCGAGACAACGCCGAGCCGGCCCTCATCGTTCAGTGACGTAACAAGGGCTTTGGCGGCGGTCTCTGCGTACTGGACACGGAGGCTTTGGATACCGGCACCGTACTCGGTGGGTGGGAGCAGGAGGGCTCGGGTAGGGAAGCCTCGTGGGAGGTTTAGAGCCCGCCGGGCGGCTTGCGCAATCTTGGCGTCCAGGGCAGCAATATCGCTGGGGCCATACGGCATGACGGGGAAGCCGTATTTGATGACGGCTTTCACGCACTGCTGCAGGAGGCGAATCTTCTGTGGCGCGGATGCCAGGGAGCCATTGACGCAGTCAATCTTTTCCACGACCTTGCGTGTGACGGCGGCGATGTGGGCGCCCCAGTGCAGGGTGAGCGTGAGCTGGACCCCTAGGTACTTGTATGGCACGGTCGGGGCTTGGTAGGGGAGCGATGTGCCATTGATTTTGATCTGCCCCTCAAGGGCCGGTCTGAGTGTGCGGGGGCAGCAGGGCCCGTTCAGCCCGCGGTCGCTCCAGGCCCGTCAGTGGAGGATGCCGCTCACGGCGCACTTGCTGTGGTTGACCGCAAGGCCGGCCCAGTTTGAGTATTCTTCAACCTTCTGCGCTTGTACCTTCAGGTCGGCCACCGAGTTGGTGAGGACGGCAAGGTCGTCCGCGTATGCTGCAGAGCTGCAGTGCCATTGCTGGTTTTCCTGTGCGGTGAGGCAGCCGTACCGGTAGCCCCAGCCACCCACGTGGAGCCAGCGGATCAGCGGCTCTGCAAAGACCAGGCAGAGGACGGGGGACAGGGTGTCGCCCTGGATCGTGCCTCGCTCGACGGGGATGGGTGCTGTGATGCGTTTGTTTTTGAGCAGGGTGGGGTCCCCGTCTTTGGGGAGGAGCACCGTGGTGGAGACGGTCCACGTGGCGGGGGTGGTGGCCTGCACGTAGATAACGGTCATGAAGTGGTGCAGGACCTCTTTTAGGTCGGGTGGCAGGCAGCGCAGGAGTTCGTTGGGCAGTCCGTCGGGGCCGGGCGCTTTGTTCTTTGCAAGGTGCCCTATGCAGCGCTCGTAGTTTGCGGGGTCGGCTATTGCTGAGAGCAGGCTGTGGGCCGTGGGGTCGATGGTACGGTGCAGAGTGAATGGGTCGGGCGTGCCTGGGGCCTCAAATGGGTAGTGGCGTGGGGCTTTCTCGTGGCGGAAGCGCCCTGTCCGGTTGCCCGCGGACAGTTTACGGTAGTAGGCATGGACAGTGTCCAGGATGGACGAGGGCGTGGTCTGCATCTGTCCTTGGCAGTCTTGTACGGCGGGCAGCCCCCGTTCCAGCTCTTGGGTGGTGAAGATCTTCTTGTGGGCCTGGCGCGGCCGGGTGGCGAGTTCCTTTTGCAATTGCTCTCGGGCCCTGCGCTGTCTTTGAGATGAGCCTTGTTTGGCCAGGGCCTTCAGTTGGAGGCCGGTCTGGCGGACCTGTTTTCTGAGCGCCGTTACGTGGGCAGGGGCGGGGCCTGGCCGTCGTGGGCCCAGGCCGCATTGTTCCATGGCCGCCGTCAGGTCGGACTTTTGGGATGCGTGGGTCTGGTTCAGTTTTTCATACTCCCTGCTGACGGATCGTCGCATCCACCGTCGCCGGTCGGCAGGCTTCTTTGTGCATTCGTCGTATAGGGTGTCGTAGCATGCGTTGAGGGTGTGGTTGATGGCGTTGGCGGCCTCGTCGATGCTGACCCCAGCCACCGTTGGGTTGGCGCGGAGCCGTTGGATCAGGCCAGTGGCGTCGGTGCTTTGGGTGGTCACGAAGGTGTTGAGTTCTGCACGTACGGCCCCCATGGCTTGTGCCAGGCTTTCGCAGAGAGAGGCCATGGCCTCGGGCCATTGGCTGGCCATCATTCGGGCTTGTGCGGCGTCGAATGCGGTCTGAGACATGGGGAGGCTTACGTTTTGCCACGAGCGGGCGTCGCGGGCTTGGGGGGGCGCAGGCGTAGCGGGCGGGTCCCACAGACGTATGGCCGTGGTCGCCAGGGAGAGCAGGATGGCGCGGTGGTCGCAGCTCCCGCCGGCCGCCATTACGGTCTCAAGGGCGTGTGGGGAGGGGTTGCTGCCCCCCGCGTTTGGCCCAACGGCCTTGTGCAGGGCAGGGGAGAGCAAGATGTCGTCAATTCGGCTGTAGTGTGTTCCCTCATCGTGGTGGGTTTGCATGAACGTCCATGCGCGGGGTGCATTGGGGCTGGTGTGGAGTGCTGCGAAGCGGCTCTTCTTGAGGAAGGCCTGGTGTGAGCGGTCAGCCGTGTCGCATGCTCCTGTCGTGCGGTCGTGGGCGCTAGCCACAGCGTTGAAGTCTCCGCCCGCCGCGAGGTGGGCGCCTTGCGCTGCTGCTGTCCGGTGCGCGGTTTGCAGGTATTTGTATACGGCCAGGCGGAGGGCCGAGTTTTCGGGTATGTATACTCCGACTATGTGAAGGGGCGTGCTGCCCGGTGTCCGTATGATCACATGCGAAACGTATCCGGCGAGATGGGCGGGGGTGTTGATTTGTCGGGTGCAGCCGGCTTGGCAGTAGCGGCCGGCGATTGCGATGGCCACGCCGGCGTGGGGCCGGGTGTTGTTGCGGGTGGCTGGGGCTGATGAGCAGAAGAGCCGGTAGCCGCGTTCTTCAGACGTGAGTCGTGTCCGGATCCAGGTGGTGCGTTTTCCGGTCTTTGTCTCAGTGAGAATTACGGCGTCCGCCGCCCAGGCACGCATGTTGCAGATTACCGAGTCGGCATTGGCCCAGAGGCCGCGGACATTGTGGGTGGCGATGCGGAGGGTGGGGCAGGAGTTTTCCCGTTCACTGTCGGGGGAATTGGCGGGGCAGGAGGGGGCGGAGGGGTCCGCTTGGGGCGCGCCTGCCCCGTTTGTGTTGGGGGCAGAGGCAGTGCGTGCCCATAGTTTGTCAAGGGTTCGCTGTTTTTTGGCAGGCTGGCGGGGGTGTGTGGGGGGTGTTTGGCGAGCGGGGTTGGCGGGGGGGTCCGTTGGGTTGGTGGGCGGCAACGCGCTGTCGGGGAGCCAGTACTCGTTCCCGTCTCTCTGCCGCACCCATTGGCCACGGGCGGCGGGGTCTAGGGCGGGGGTCGCGTGTTGCGCGTCGTTGCTGTTCGGTGGTCTGGGGTTGCCGCTTCCGTGGGGGTTTTGGGTTTTCTGGCGTTTCAATTGGGGCTGAGCGCCTGACGCGGGTCCGGGGGCACGGGCAGGGGGTGCTGGGGGCCCGGGGGGGGATGGGGGGCGGGGCGGGGGGCCGCCGGGGGGAGGGGGTAGCGGGCCAGCGGGTGGCGGGAGCGTCAGTGGCGCCGTGCCGTCTGCCCGGGTGGGGTTTGCGGTTTTACGGCGTTTACTTCGAGGGTGGGCGGTGGGTGCGGGCCCGGGGGCGGGGGGTGCTGAGGGACCGCGGGTGGGCGTTGGGCGGGGCGGCGGGCCCCTGGGGGTTGGGGCTGTCAGCAGGTCAGCGGTTGTCTGATGTTTCGGTTGGGGTTGGGCAGGGTCGGGCCCGGCGGTGAGGGCTGGGGGTGCTGGTGATCCACGTGGGGGTGGGGGCGAGTGGACGGGGGGCTGTGGGTGGCTGGGTGCCCAGGGGCTGGGGATGCGTGCCAGGGGGCCGAGCGCCCATTGCCTAACACTTGCTGTCATGTTTGTTAGGTGCTCCTTGAAGATGGAGGAGGGTATGCGGAGTTGGCCTTCGATGGCCGCCCAGTCGCTGTCGGTCATCGGGCGTGGGGCATGGTTGCGTGAGTCGCTGTGGTACCATGTGCCATTCACCCAGCGCACCGCGTAGGTATGGTCAACGCCGTGGACGGTGAAGCCGCCGGGCCCTCTGGGGTCGTACTGCAGGCCGTCACGCCTGTTGAGAATGGATGTTCGGGTGGAGCCTCGTTGTGCGGTGAGGTTAATTTTGCGGGAGACGCTGCGCCAGGTTTGGGAGGTTTCGTTGTGAGCTAGGTAGTGATTGAGGAATTCGGTGGTCATGCCTTCGCTTGGGTTGAATGATTGCGCCCACAGGCACCGCGCGTCCCCGGTGAGGGTGTCGAGCCCCGCTTGGTGGTAGGCAAGGAGGTGTGCGTGATCAATTGCTGCGCAGCCGTGTAGGTTGTTCCAGGCGTGGACCTCGCAGAGGGCGCCTTGTTGGCATTCGTGGTAGAGCGAAGCGCTGGTGCTGTCGGGGGCCACGTAGCAGGCGCTGTCGGAGTAGGTGTGGGTGTTCAATGGCGGCCGGCCACGGCTCCCAGGCGGGGGGGTGGCAGGTGTCACGTTTGTGCCAGGCATCCCACGCAGCTGCAGCGGGGGGGCCGGGGTGACATGAGGGGTGCTGGGGACCAGCAGGTTGATTGCCAGGCAGAGGACGCCGAGTGTGTTAACGGTCGGGTGCCAGGGGGGAGTCTGTGGCGTGGGTGCTATAGCCCAGGGTGTGGTGGTGGGCATGGTGTAGCCGTGTGCGTGCCACGCCTGGTATGTCCAATCCGCGCACGGCGGAGGCGTTGCTTGGGGGGCGGGGGCGCAGAGGGTGGAGGTGATGAGGGCTATGAGCGCAAGGGCGCCCGCGTGGTGTGCGAGCGTGCGGGCGAGTGGTGTTGCGGCGGGGGCGCAGCTGGCCAGGAGCTGCGTGCCTAGGAGGGTTGCGGCGATGAGGCCTGTGGTGAGGGCGATGGTGGCGGTGGTGTACAGGATGGCCGCCCAAGCAAGTGGCTGCGAGCATGTCGCGTAGACGAGGGGCAGGGCAGATGCTCCAGTGAGGCACAGGGTGCATGCCAGCCGAACGGGCGTGTCTGGTGAGTGTGGCCGCCGTAGCGGGTTGTGGGTGCTGACCCAGGTGTGTAGGAGGTGGCTGACGGCTGCGACTGCCGGCAGGGCGCATGTGGCCCAGACGCACCCTGCGTCGGCGTAGGTTACTAATGCGGGGGCGAGTTTGAGCGCTGTCCATAGTGCAGCTAGGGCAATCGCTAGGGCACAGGCGGCGAGGGTAAGGGCGATTGCGAGGGACAGGGCGGCCGTGGCCAGGAGCAGGGTTGTGGCGTGTGCAGCTGTGTTGTAACAGATCAGGCATACGACGGTGGCGAGGAGGCCCCAGACAGCCTGAAGACGGCTAGTATAGGTGGCGGTGCGCGCGCAGAGGCCGAGGGCCCGGGCTAGTGGGGTGGGCAGCACTCGCAAGAGGGGACTGTCGTGCAGGGCGCGGCTGATGTCCAGCAGGACCATCAGGGTCAAGGGGAGTGTCGCGGCTAAACAGGCGGTGCCGAGGCTGATGCGTTCAGTCCAGTCAACCTGGCATGCGGCAAGGAGTTGTAGGGCCCTAACAAGCAGCGCAGTGGGGTTGGGGGCTGGGGGCAGCCGCCAGGCCCATGTGCTGCGGGGTGCAACGGGGTGGTCAGGGTCTCGACATGAGCTGAGTGGGGTCAAGCGGGCGGAGTGCGGTAGGGGCAGGCTGTAGTCCAGGCGCGTCCCCATGGGGGTGCGGTTTAGCCCGCTCGGGGCCGCACGGGCGAGCCCAGTGGTAGCGTTGCAGCCAGTCGTTACATTGGTTACGCATAGTCCATGCTTGTGGGCAGCAGTACGGTAGGGCACGCAGCAGCCGTCCGTCTCATCAGGCCAGCACCCGTGGGCAACGGACATCCGTGCCCCAGGGTCGGACACACCCGATTTGGGAAGCCAGAAATCATCACCCGCTCGCGGTGCGGCGCAACCATCCGTCTCATCAGGCCAGCGCTCGTGGGCAACAGGCATACACGCCCCAGGGGCGAACACACGCACTTTAGGAGGCCCAGGCTCGTCACTCATCCGAGGCGCGTCGCATCCCTCCATCTCAGGCCAGCGTCCGAGGGCACCAGGCACCCAAGTCCCAGAGGCAAGCATTCGCAGTTTAATGGTCCAGGACTCATCACACACCCGTGGCGCATCGCACCCACTTGACGCGAGCCAGCGCCCACGGGCAGCAGGCACCCACGTCCCGCAAGCAGGCGTACGCAGGTTACGAAACCAGGACTCATCGTCCGTCCAGGGCGCGACGCACCCCCCCGTCTCAAGCCAGCGCCCGTGGGCGACAGGCATCCATGTCCCAAAGGCAGGCACACGCAGTTCGACAGACCAGAACTCATCACACACCCGTGGCGCGTCGCATCCACTTATCGCGAGCCAGGGCCCGCGGGCATCAGGCGCCCACGCCCCGCAAGCAGGCGTACACAAGTTACGAAACCAGGACTCATCACCCATCCAAGGCGCGTCGCATCCCTCCGTCTCAAGCCAGCGTCCCTGAGCAACAGTCGCCCATGCCCCGGGGTCGGGCCCATGCAGGTCGATGGGACAAAGCGCAGTGTAGTGCGATGGCGTATGACGCGCGGGCACTACGGACCAGCGCCCGTGCGCAGCAGACACCCGTATTCCAAAGACAAGCGCACACAATATTGTAGGGCAGGGCAGGCCGCCCTCCCGAGTCACACCGCTGGCTGCAGTTCCGCACCAACGACCTAGGGTGGCCGGCTCCAATTCTCCAGGAGCTGGCGCCCTCGAGGCGTGGGTCACGTCTGCAACGGGCACACAGCGCCAAGCGCCGGGGGCTACAAGGCGCGGCGCCGTGGCCGGCGCAGACGGCGTGTTGGGTGGCGTGGGGCTGGGAGAGGGGCCAGCAGGTAGGGGGCGAGCGGGGTCGGTGAGGGCGCGTGTCGGGGCCAGGAGTGTGCGGGGTAAACAAGTGGGGGCGGGCGCAGGAGGTGGGGTCCAGACTACGGGGGGGCTATGCGTCGAGGTCTCACCACTAATCGTGCATGGGGTCGCTGCCCTCGGGGAGGGCTTGGCGCTTGTTGGCGGGCTCGTCACCGTCGGGGCGGGGGGTGGCCGTGGCGCCGGCGCCGTTCTGTCGAGGGCCGCAGGGGGCGGGGGGTGGCAGTCAAAGGGGGGGCGCGTGGGGGTAGGGCTGCAGCTGGAGGGGAGTGAACTAGCCACGTGCGGGATTGTGGGGGGTGGGGCAGGGCTTACCCGGGGGCGGAGCGGGCCACCGGCCTGGCCCTGGCGGGGGGCGGGTCCCGGCGCCGCCGGCTGCGCGGCGCCAGCCGGCTGCTCGGCGCCAGCCGGCTGCGCGGCGCCAGCCGGCTGTGCGGCGCCAGCCGGCTGTGCGGCGCCAGCCGGCTGCACGGCGCCAGCCGGCTGCGCGGTGCCGGCCGGCGGAGGGGGAGGCGGCGGGGGGGGTGGTGCGACCACCGGCGGCGGCAGCGGGGGCGCGGGGGGCGGCGCCAGCGGCGCCTGCTGCTGCTGCTGCTGCAGCTGCTGCTGCTGCTGCTGCATGCTGCTGCAGCTGCTGCTGCTGCTGCTCCAGCTGCCGCTGCAGGCGCAGGGCGGCGAAGCGGGCGTGGCTGCGGCCGCCCGGGGCCGCCGCCCTACGGGAGGATTCCCCTCCTTCAAGGCTCCTGTAAGAGCTTCCCTCCTTCAAGGACCCGGGCTCCTTCAAGGACCTGCCGCCCTACGGGGGTCCTTCAAGGACCCCCCTCTTTGCCGGCCCCCTCACCACTGACATATCCTTAAAGGATCTGCCCTCCTTCAAGGATCCTTCAGCCATCGCTCAAACCACGCTTGCTCGTCTGTCCTGTTACAATCATCATCATTCTTCAGGCGCTGTCGCAGCCTCCAGACACTGTGTGTGCTCCACATGCTCCCTGCTGCCCCCTGCCCCATGCCATCGCTACGATAGCTCTCTAACCCAAGGGACAGGCCTGTCCTCGCTGTCCTCCTTGTCCACCTCTATCAGCCCTTGCGTCAGCGACGCTCTGCAGCCCGGTCATCAAGCTAGCAACCCAAGCCAGCGGCCTGACCTCGCTCCATCCACTCTCAACGTCCCCACCCCTTGCTGGATGCTGTGCGTGCGGCGGCAATGCTGACCTACTGCTCCCACGCACCAGCCAGCTAGTTGAAGGCAACGTGGACGTCCGTCCTGTAGGCAGCGAGGATCTCCCTCAGCTCTCCTGAGGGCAGGAAAGAGGCGGCCAGAAGTGGGCAGACACGTCAGTTGCTACTCTCTCTCTGTGCTATCTACCGGCGGAGTTGCAGCAGTTGCAGCTAGCAACCAATCGTCTCTCCCACGCGCGCGCTCTCGCCCTCTCCCTCTGTCTGCCTACTCTGCCCATACGTCCACGCACATGCCTCTCCCACGCACTTACGCCTGCTGTGGCCCCTGCCGAGGACGTGAATGAGGAGCTTGCAACACTCGTTTGTGTAGTGGTAAGACCGCAGCTCCTCCGCAGACAGGCGGCGACCGCTTCTGGTGCGGAGGCGACCGAAGTAGTCCCACGGCAACAGTTGACCGCGGTAGATTATCGTCTGGGGGCGTCTGAGGGCTTACATTGCCACCCTGCATCACCTCAATGGATCCTGCGTAATCGAATGGCCACAAACGACCGTTAAGCTTGAGGTGTAAGGCGAAACCTGCATGCCCTCAAGCGTCTCTAGCTATGCTCAGCAGATTGCGACTCACTCCTGGTGTGCATCAGGGAGGAGAGCTGGTCCCGCAGCACAGCGCCGAAAATCTTGAGCTGCGCAGGGCAGTTGGATCATAGGTAGCTAGGCATGATGCCCATGTTGGGGGACCTGCCAGCCGGACGCAACCACCTGCCTGCGCAACCGTCAGGTCCATGGTGTTGTCCTTCTGGGGCGTGTTGACATAGCCCCCTGCCACCGTCCGCACGTAGAAGTAGTACAGCACACACATGTCCAGGCCGTTGAAGAGGGCTTGGCCGTGGCCGTTGGCGTGATAGCCTCTAGAGAGCTCGTACCAGGTGATGCCCAGCGAAATAAACCTGAGAGCAAGCAAGAGCGAGAAAGACCCCGTGGAACTGAACGGAGGGCAAGGAAGATAATAGGTAGTCCGGTTTCGGTCCAAGGCAGCCGCAGGCCCTGCAGCAGCACCTCTCGTGTCCCTTCCCCTGACTCACACATGGCAGCACACGACGCCCCTTACGTAAGCGTCCCAATTCCTGTCCATCCGCGTGGTGCGCTGGACCATCCTCGTCAAGTCCCCGAGCAAGGCGTCGAAGAACGTGCCGTCGTGGCCGTCATAGTGGGCGACTGCGGCGGCGGCACCTCCGCCCGCATCACCACCCTCAACGTCTGTGGCGGTGAAAGATGGAAGAGGGCAGCCGCAGTCGTGAGGCGCGCAACCCAAGCAACGATCGACGGGGGATTCCGCAGCAGCTCAAGCTTATCTTGGCCGCGTTCGGCCATCTCTGCCTAGCCAGCACTGTATTTGTAGACAGATCATGCGATCTGCCTGTTAGCGCAGCAGTCAACCACTGACTTGCGTGCCGCCGATGTTTCAAAATCGCGTGCCAACGCGCCTTACCGTCGCCGAGATCCCCTGCTTCGTCAACTGCGTCAGCGTTGATTACTATCTCCTCCACCTCCGGCTCTACAAGGTCTCCTCCAGCCGCGGCGGCGTTCATCCCCAATGTGGCTTGGCACCAGCAGGCAGCTATCTAGCGCCCACACACACAGGACATGTATACACGTTGTATGCTCACTGTATATTTTTGCGCAATGCTGTGAGAAGGGCACGCGGGGGGCACGCGGTACGGTTTGCGTGCCGATCTCTCGGTCGCTCGTGTGCCAGCCCCCTGCCTCCCGCCCCTGGCTATCCCAACAGAGCACTGCAGCACTCTATCTGGGCTTGTGCTGTGCGGAAACGGTTTGCAGCGGGTACCAACCCGTTCCTTGCTGAGCGGTGCTTGCTCAAGGGTGAAACAGCTGAGCATCACGCACGACGGGGTGGGCGCTGTGGGAGAGCCGACTTGCAACGGGTACCAGTCTGTCCCTTGCAGAGTGCGCTTTGCTGGTGGGTGCAGCATGCGCCTACGCATGACAGGCGGGCCTGTGCTGTGCGGAAACGGTTTGCAGCGGGTACCAACCCGTTCCTTGCTGAGCGGTGCTTGCTCAAGGGTGAAACAGCTGAGCATCACGACGGGGTGGGCGCTGTGGGAGAGCCGACTTGCAACGGGTACCAGTCTGTCCCTTGCAGAGTGCGCTTTGCTGGTGGGTGCAGCATGCGCCTACGCATGACAGGCGGGCCTGTGCTGTGCGGAAACGGTTTGCAGCGGGTACCAACCCGTTCCTTGCTGAGCGGTGCTTGCTCAAGGGTGAAACAGCTGAGCATCACGCACGACGGGGTGGGCGCTGTGGGAGAGCCGACTTGCAACGGGTACCAGTCTGTCCCTTGCAGAGTGCGCTTTGCTGGTGGGTGCAGCATGCGCCTACGCATGACAGGCGGGCCTGTGCTGTGCGGAAACGGTTTGCAGCGGGTACCAACCCGTTCCTTGCTGAGCGGTGCTTGCTCAAGGGTGAAACAGCTGAGCATCACGCACGACGGGGTGGGCGCTGTGGGAGAGCCGACTTGCAACGGGTACCAGTCTATCCCTTGCAGAGTGCGCTTTGCTGGTGGGTGCAGCATGCGCCTACGCATGACAGGCGGGCCTGTGCTGTGCGGAAACGGTTTGCAGCGGGTACCAACCCGTTCCTTGCTGAGCGGTGCTTGCTCAAGGGTGAAACAGCTGAGCATCACGCACGACGGGGTGGGCGCTGTGGGAGAGCCGACTTGCAACGGGTACCAGTCTGTCCCTTGCAGAGTGCGCTTTGCTGGTGGGTGCAGCATGCGCCTACGCATGACAGGCGGGCCTGTGCTGTGCGGAAACGGTTTGCAGCGGGTACCAACCCGTTCCTTGCTGAGCGGTGCTTGCTCAAGGGTGAAACAGCTGAGCATCACGCACGACGGGGTGGGCGCTGTGGGAGAGCCGACTTGCAACGGGTACTAGTCTGTCCCTTGCAGAGTGCGCTTTGCTGGTGGGTGCAGCATGCGCCTACGCATGACAGGCGGGCCTGTGCTGTGCGGAAACGGTTTGCAGCGGGTACCAACCCGTTCCTTGCTGAGCGGTGCTTGCTCAAGGGTGAAACAGCTGAGCATCACGCACGACGGGGTGGGCGCTGTGGGAGAGCCGACTTGCAACGGGTACCAGTCTGTCCCTTGCAGAGTGCGCTTTGCTGGTGGGTGCAGCATGCGCCTACGCATGACAGGCGGGCCTGTGCTGTGCGGAAACGGTTTGCAGCGGGTACCAACCCGTTCCTTGCTGAGCGGTGCTTGCTCAAGGGTGAAACAGCTGAGCATCACGACGGGGTGGGCGCTGTGGGAGAGCCGACTTGCAACGGGTACCAGTCTGTCCCTTGCAGAGTGCGCTTTGCTGGTGGGTGCAGCATGCGCCTACGCATGACAGGCGGGCCTGTGCTGTGCGGAAACGGTTTGCAGCGGGTACCAACCCGTTCCTTGCTGAGCGGTGCTTGCTCAAGGGTGAAACAGCTGAGCATCACGCACGACGGGGTGGGCGCTGTGGGAGAGCCGACTTGCAACGGGTACCAGTCTGTCCCTTGCAGAGTGCGCTTTGCTGGTGGGTGCAGCATGCGCCTACGCATGACAGGCGGGCCTGTGCTGTGCGGAAACGGTTTGCAGCGGGTACCAACCCGTTCCTTGCTGAGCGGTGCTTGCTCAAGGGTGAAACAGCTGAGCATCACGCACGACGGGGTGGGCGCTGTGGGAGAGCCGACTTGCAACGGGTACCAGTCTATCCCTTGCAGAGTGCGCTTTGCTGGTGGGTGCAGCATGCGCCTACGCATGACAGGCGGGCCTGTGCTGTGCGGAAACGGTTTGCAGCGGGTACCAACCCGTTCCTTGCTGAGCGGTGCTTGCTCAAGGGTGAAACAGCTGAGCATCACGCACGACGGGGTGGGCGCTGTGGGAGAGCCGACTTGCAACGGGTACCAGTCTGTCCCTTGCAGAGTGCGCTTTGCTGGTGGGTGCAGCATGCGCCTACGCATGACAGGCGGGCCTGTGCTGTGCGGAAACGGTTTGCAGCGGGTACCAACCCGTTCCTTGCTGAGCGGTGCTTGCTCAAGGGTGAAACAGCTGAGCATCACGCACGACGGGGTGGGCGCTGTGGGAGAGCCGACTTGCAACGGGTACTAGTCTGTCCCTTGCAGAGTGCGCTTTGCTGGTGGGTGCAGCATGCGCCTACGCATGACAGGCGGGCCTGTGCTGTGCGGAAACGGTTTGCAGCGGGTACCAACCCGTTCCTTGCTGAGCGGTGCTTGCTCAAGGGTGAAACAGCTGAGCATCACGCACGACGGGGTGGGCGCTGTGGGAGAGCCGACTTGCAACGGGTACCAGTCTGTCCCTTGCAGAGTGCGCTTTGCTGGTGGGTGCAGCATGCGCCTACGCATGACAGGCGGGCCTGTGCTGTGCGGAAACGGTTTGCAGCGGGTACCAACCCGTTCCTTGCTGAGCGGTGCTTGCTCAAGGGTGAAACAGCTGAGCATCACGACGGGGTGGGCGCTGTGGGAGAGCCGACTTGCAACGGGTACCAGTCTGTCCCTTGCAGAGTGCGCTTTGCTGGTGGGTGCAGCATGCGCCTACGCATGACAGGCGGGCCTGTGCTGTGCGGAAACGGTTTGCAGCGGGTACCAACCCGTTCCTTGCTGAGCGGTGCTTGCTCAAGGGTGAAACAGCTGAGCATCACGCACGACGGGGTGGGCGCTGTGGGAGAGCCGACTTGCAACGGGTACCAGTCTGTCCCTTGCAGAGTGCGCTTTGCTGGTGGGTGCAGCATGCGCCTACGCATGACAGGCGGGCCTGTGCTGTGCGGAAACGGTTTGCAGCGGGTACCAACCCGTTCCTTGCTGAGCGGTGCTTGCTCAAGGGTGAAACAGCTGAGCATCACGCACGACGGGGTGGGCGCTGTGGGAGAGCCGACTTGCAACGGGTACCAGTCTGTCCCTTGCAGAGTGCGCTTTGCTGGTGGGTGCAGCATGCGCCTACGCATGACAGGCGGGCCTGTGCTGTGCGGAAACGGTTTGCAGCGGGTACCAACCCGTTCCTTGCTGAGCGGTGCTTGCTCAAGGGTGAAACAGCTGAGCATCACGACGGGGTGGGCGCTGTGGGAGAGCCGACTTGCAACGGGTACCAGTCTGTCCCTTGCAGAGTGCGCTTTGCTGGTGGGTGCAGCATGCGCCTACGCATGACAGGCGGGCCTGTGCTGTGCGGAAACGGTTTGCAGCGGGTACCAACCCGTTCCTTGCTGAGCGGTGCTTGCTCAAGGGTGAAACAGCTGAGCATCACGCACGACGGGGTGGGCGCTGTGGGAGAGCCGACTTGCAACGGGTACCAGTCTGTCCCTTGCAGAGTGCGCTTTGCTGGTGGGTGCAGCATGCGCCTACGCATGACAGGCGGGCCTGTGCTGTGCGGAAACGGTTTGCAGCGGGTACCAACCCGTTCCTTGCTGAGCGGTGCTTGCTCAAGGGTGAAACAGCTGAGCATCACGCACGACGGGGTGGGCGCTGTGGGAGAGCCGACTTGCAACGGGTACCAGTCTGTCCCTTGCAGAGTGCGCTTTGCTGGTGGGTGCAGCATGCGCCTACGCATGACAGGCGGGCCTGTGCTGTGCGGAAACGGTTTGCAGCGGGTACCAACCCGTTCCTTGCTGAGCGGTGCTTGCTCAAGGGTGAAGCAGTAGGTGAAGCAGACCATTCAGGATTATCCTCACGCCCTTACAATTCGTTCCAGGCGCCATGCAATTCAAACGGTTGCAAGGCGCAAAGCGCCAGGGGCCGCCGCACGTCAGGAAAGAGCCCCCGCGCTGGCCGCTGCCAACGCGCCAGGCAACGCTGGGGCCGCCTGTGCGGCTGCTCGCAAGCCGCGGCACGCCAGCAAAGAGCCCCCGCGCCGCCCCGCCGCTGCCAACGCGCCAGGCAACCCTGCGGCCGCCTGTGCGGCTGCTCGCAGGCCGCGGCACGCCCGCGAAGGGTCCCCGCGCCGCCCCACCGCCGAGGCACCAGGCAACGCTGGGGCCGCCAGCACTCCTGTGCGGCTGCTCGCCGACCCGCTCCTGAGGACGACTTGCGCATGCTCGCACGCATGAGTAGTGCTGCTGCAAGCGGGCAACGCACATGCAGCTCCATTCGCGACAATTGCTTCCCGATGTCCTAAGCCGAGCTACGGTCTTGCAAGTAACTTGAGTGTTAAGGTTGAAGGTGTTCTGCAAAATCACATGGTGCAGGCCTGGTGAACTGATGCATCGATGCGCGCTCGGTCGTGGGATGATCGATTAGACCCGCAGGCATTTTTGTTGCCGACGCTCAGACATGTCTTGCACTGCAGCCTTGAGACACGAGCGAATGGTGGGGGCGGGAGGGGGGAGGTCGGGCAAGGGTACCTTGCGGGAGGGCCCCCCCTCCGGCAAGGAGTGCACAGCGCGACGTGCACTCCTTGAAGGAGGGGCCACCCACGAGCGCCCGAACGCCCTCCGAGTGTAAAAGCCCCAAGCCTCAACACCAACACGCCCCAAACGCCCCTGGTGTTTGCAACGTCCCAAACGGCAGAACGCCGCCGGTGGCTGAAACACATGTTGGGGCCAACATCCGCGTCCATCAATAGCGGCACGCTGTGCTTCTTGCTGAAACAGGCACGAGAACAAGGTATATAGTGAAAGGAATGATAAGGAGTCACGAACATTGCGTCCTGGGGGCATTCAGGCCATCCATGCCTCCCGACGAGTCCCGACAGGGTGCAGCTTGATCTCGCGAGCGAGCGCGCTGTGACTGCGCTGCTTTTCTTGCGTGCGGGGAGCTACGGGAGGGCAGGATACGGGAGGGGGTTCCTTGAAGGAGGGGTTCCTTGAAGGAGGGGAGGGGGCTTACAGGAGCCTTGAAGGAGGGGGATAGTCCCATAGGGCCGCCTGGGCGGCGGGCGCGGGCGCCTGGTAGGCGGGGGTCTGGGCGATGATCTGCCCCGCGCTGCGCGTCAGGTCATCCAGGGCGAGGTCCGCAGCGTTGTCGCCGGCGGTCACGCGCGCCAGCTCTGCCATCCCGTTGCCCTGGAAGCCCGTGAGGCGCAGGGCCGCCAGGACCGCCATGGCGTTCGGGTCAGACAGGCTGGGGGCGGGGGCGGGGACGGAGGTGCAGCCATCGGGCAGGAAGACGCTGCCGGGCGGGACGGCGAGGGAGTACTCCAGGCCGCCCGCGGTGCGGCGGGGCAGGGCGGGGTCAGGGTAGCCGGCCATGAGGAAGGTGCCGGCGCTGGCCTCGTCTGCAAAGGGGAGGCCTATGCCCTTGATCCTTGGCGCGGTCAGCGAGACCGCGCCGAGGGACTGGAGCATCTCGTGCACCTGGAAGCAGCCACCGCCAGCGGTCCAGAGGATCAGGTCCGGGGCCAGCTGCGCGGCGGGGGGCGCTGCCAGTAGGTTGACGGGGCCCGCCTTGGTGAGGACGTGCACGCCGCGTGCGGGCGCCACGCCGTCGCAGAGCGGGGCGACGGCAGCCGTCCCGGCGGCGGCCAGGTCGATCATCGCCTGGGCCATGTCGGTGAGCTGGGCTTCCGAAAGACGGTGGAGCAGGATGGTGTTGGGCTGCACGCCAGCGAGGCAGGCCGGCGCCTTGAGCGGGGAAGGCGACCGGCCATCCAGCGGGATGATGTGCAGGTAGGAGTTGCTGCTACCGAGCAGCCAGGAGTGCGCCATGCGGAGCAGCTCCGGGCCCTGGCTGGTGGGGAAGCCCAGGCCCACCAGGTTGGCGTTGAGGTACTGCGGCGGGGGGTCCGAGCAATGTGGGGTTCAGTGAGCAAGGGGCCAGCGAGGGGCTCAGGAGTAAGCGGATGGGGGTGGGGGGCAGCGGGGCGCAACTCGGGGAGGGGCATACAAATGCAGCGGCAGATTTCCCAGAGGCGCCTACCGGTGCCGGGAGCTTGGTTTTGTCGAGGTTGTAGCCGCCCGGTGAAGTGAGGCGCGTCGCCGACTCGGAAATCGTCGGGATGCTTGCACAACCCGACTTGCACAATTCCCAATAGAAGTGATATCGTTGGATAGATCATGAAGAGACGATGACAATGGTTTTCATGGTAGCGTGCGAAGCGTAGAGACGAAGGAACTCACGTGCAAGCCTCTAGAGACGCTCGTCCAGTTCATGGGCCCGATGAAGGCAAGTGTACGGCACAATAGTCACTTAAATACGCGCTCCGCGCGCCCCAGACGGCAATTCCAGCCTATTCCCGACTCAATTAGCTCTGTAACGACTAAGATAGAGAAGCCTCGCTCCCGAGCCCCCTTCGAGTCTCCATCAATCGGCATCGCTCCAGCGACCGCCTCTCTTCAGTGGTAAGCGGGACCACGACCCTCGACCTTGTTCACAGATCGTCTAAGGTGCTCAAGAGCGACCGTCGACACCAAGAGCGTCGCGCCCCAGTTCCCTTAGACGTTTCGCGATCCCCCCAGGCCCAAACAAGTCGCGATTCCCCAGAACGCCCAAGATACGCTTCCGCCCCTCTCTCGCAGATAAAATGTTTCTCTCGCAGGTCGCTAGTGCGTTCGCGCTAAGTCGCCGTCGCCAGCGCCGTCATCGCGAACCCCAAAACGCCTAGTCGCGGTTCCCCTTAGTGCAGGTCACCCCTCTCCTGCTCGCAGGCACCCGAGGCCAAGATCAAGATCCTCGAGACCCGGCTCACCACCCAGGAGACGGAGCTCTCGGAGAAGATCTACACCGCTGCCAAGAGCAAGTTCGAGTCAGAGCACCAGGAGCTGATCTCCAAGTTCGAGCGCGCCCAGTCCGACCTGGTGCAGATCGAGAAGGACTACAAGCAGGTGGAGGACAACGTCGCCTACTTCCGCAACCGGTGCTACGCCGAGGAGTCGGCCAAGCAGGACCTCAAGCGCAAGTACGAGTCTTCCCTCGGCACCGTCCGCCAGCAGAAGTCCAAGATCACCAACCTCGAGACGGAGATCAACAGGCTCCAGAACGACAAGCAGAAGCTGCAGGAGGATCAGCAGAAGCTGCAGGCCGCCAACGCCGCCCTGACGGTGCAGGTGCAGATCCAGGCCGCCCGCCAGATCCGCGTCGTCCCCGTCCCCGTGCCCCGCCGCCAGTCTCGCTGGGACCAGGTCCCCGGCCCCGTCGAGGAGCACGTCTCGCAGGCCCGCACCCCCGGCCGCGACCCCTCCCCCAGCCCCCGCCGCTCCGGGCCCAACCCGTCCGAGATCCGCGCCGGCCACGACACCTACCTGCAGGAGGAGGACACCGCCAACAACCAGGAGACCGCCACCCAGGCCTAAGTGCCTACCGCCGGTGCAGGAGTTAGCTGAGCTAGCATAGAGGCAGGAAGTAGTGGCTTAGTGTATGCCCCTAGTGTCAGCTAGCCCCAACGCAGCTGGACGAGGGTACATTCCCCTCCGTGATCGGGTTAGGAAGCTAGCAGCGCCCGACCCCGTGGTGGTGGTTCGCAGGAGTAGCAGGTTGGCAGCCAAGGCGCAAGCCAAGGCTCAAGCTAAGGTGCAGGTCAAGGCTTCCAACTTGTAACAACCAAGAGGAGAGACCATGGCCCTGTCCCGTCAATCCTCCATGGGCGAGGTTGAGCAGCAGTCTCAACCCCCCAACCCAGCCCAGTCCGCAGGCCCCCAGCAGCCCAGCCAAGGCCAAGGCCTGCAGGACCCCAGCCAGCTAGAAGCCCTGGCTAGGCTCCTCCCCGGTGCCCTCCAGTCTATCCTGCCGCAGATCGCGCAGGAGGTGCACCGCCTGATCCAATCCCCTGTCAACTCGGCAGCACAGCAGGCCGCCACGGCCACCGCATCGCAGGTCGTGCACAACACCGCGTCCCACATTGCCCAGACTGCCGCCACGCAGGCTGCCCTCCAGGCCATGAACGCCCCCTTCCAGGCGGTGCTCATGAAGGACGTGCTCAAGCACATCAAGCCAGACCAGTTCAGCGGCAACCCCAAGACGGACAAGATCAAGTGGGACAAGTTCGAGTACAAGATCAACGGGTACTTCAACACCCTGCAGATCCCGCCCGGCAACCGCATGCACGCCCTCCCCCACCTCCTCACAGGAGACGCAAGCCTGTACTTCAGGGTCAACATCGAGCCCCGCTCGCCCCCACCCACCTACGACGAGGCGATGGCCGAGCTGCGGCTCAAGTTCTCCGACCCCCTGCAGGCAGAGAAGTCGCGCGCCCAGCTGGCCCGCGTCACCTTCAAGGGATCCGTGTCGCAGCTGATCAACCACATCGACAAGCTGTGCCTGCACATCCCCGACGTCTCCGAGGCGGAGAAGCGTGACAAGCTCATGCGCGCGCTGCCGCAGGACATCCGCGTCGCCCTCACCCTGCAGGGCATGCACAACGCAACGTACGCGGACCTCAGCGCCAAGGCAGAGCTGCTCGACCACACCCTCGCCCAGACCAAGGGCCAGGACCGCAGCAAGGGCTACGACAAGAAGGGCAACGGCAACGGCAAGAAGTGGCACAAGAAGGGCGACTTTGAGCGCCGCCACAACAACCACAACAACCACGGCAACGACGCCATGGAGCTCAACGCCATTGACACCCGCAAGTTCGTGCCCAAGGGCAACAACAAGCCTGACGCACCCATCAGCAAGCTGACGGACGCCGAGCGCTCCCACCTGCTCGCCAACAACGGCTGCCTCCGCTGCCGCCAGCTCGGGCACACCAAGGACGCGTGCCCCAAGTTCTCCCGCCAGGGAAACGGCAAGTAGACCCGTGCGGGTCTACCGGCGCACAAGCGCCGCCGCACGGGCCTGATGCCCACACCCGGGCCAGGTCCCAATCCCCTGCATTGCAGGCGGACGAAGCCCGGATCACAAACCCCGATCCTCAGATTCCGGACAAAACCCCGGCCAAGGGCCCCCCTGCCCAACCGCCCTCACAGGCCAAACCGCAGGGCTCACCCAAGGCTCCCCAGACCAAGGGCACCCCCGCCCAACCGCCCAAGCCTCCCAAGACGCAGGCCAAACCGCAGGGCGCACCCAAGGTCACCCCGGCCAAGGAGGCCGCCAACCCTCCGAAGCCCCCCAAGCCACAGGTCCCTCGCATGCTGAAGCTGCACAGCGTGAAGCTCAATCCCCAAAAACAACAGATCATCTTCACAGGGATAGTATGCGGACGCAGGGCCCGTGTGCTTGTCGACGGTGGCGCCACAGGCGACTTCGTCGACACCACCTGGATGCGCAAGAAGGAAATGAAGAGTG
Source organism: Edaphochlamys debaryana (assembly GCA_016858145.1). NCBI lineage: Eukaryota > Viridiplantae > Chlorophyta > Chlorophyceae > Chlamydomonadales > Edaphochlamys > Edaphochlamys debaryana. Next base: position 77,207 of record JAEHOE010000051.1, read on the forward strand.
CCAAGCTGGTCCACGACACCTTCGTGCGACTCATCAACGGCATCACCCAGCCATGCACCCACGCCCTGCCCAACGCGTCAATCGTGTTAGGGCGTGCCTCTCCCCACAGGAGCACTGCGACGCTAACGGTCACCGACCTAGGTGACTTTGACGTGGTGCTTGGCAAACCCTGGCTGGCCCGCTTCAACCCGGTCATCGACTGGCGCACCAACTCGCTCACGTTCACAGAGAACCGAGCCAAACCCCTGACCATCCAGGCGGACACGCACGAGTCTCTGCAGGCAGCGGACCCTCACGTCATCTCTGCCCTGCAGTTCAAACGGCTCGTCCGGTCCAAGCAGACAACGCAATACAACCTGGCGGTCATCAAAGAGGTCCCCGCAGACGAAGAAGGCAAAACCCCCGTCGTCGACCTTAAACCCGTCCTCGACCAGTTCGCCGACGTCTTCACCAAGCCCTCGGGCATGCCACCCGAGCGAGCTATCGACCACAAGATCGACCTCGACACCAATGTCCCCATGAGCCGTAACTCCTACCGCATGTCGCAGGAGGAACTCACCGAGCTCAAGAAGCAACTGGAGGCCCTCCTCGGAAAGGGATACATCCGACCCAGCGTCTCGCCCTACGGGTCCCCCGTCCTCTTTGCCAGCAAAAAGGACGGTGGCCTAAGGATGTGTATCGATTACAGGGCCCTAAACAAAGCCACGATCCGGAACGTCTACCCCCTGCCCCGGATAGACGAGCTACTCGACCGCCTCCACGGCGCCAAGGTCTTCAGCAAGATTGACCTTCAATCGGGGTACCACCAGATACGTATCGCGGAAGAGGACATCCCCAAGACCGCTATCAACACCCGTTACGGTCACTACGAGTTCACGGTCATGCCCTTCGGCTTGACTAATGCCCCCGCGACCTTTCAGCGCCTTATGAATGATATCTACAGGCCCCTCCTCGATGAATGCGTCCTCGTGTACCTGGACGATATCCTCATCTACTCCAAAACAGAGGAGGAACACAAACAACACGTAGCCAAGGTACTGGAGCTCCTCCGGGAACACAAGCTCCACGCCAAGGCCAGCAAGTGCGCCTTCGGACTCGACAAGATCGACTTCCTGGGCCACGTGGTGAGCGCCGACGGCATCTCCGCTGACCCGCGCAAGATCCAAGCCATCAAGGACTGGCCCAAGCTCAAGACGGTCACCGACCTCCGGTCCTTCCTCGGCCTCGCGCAGTACTATCGGCGGATGGTCAAGTCTTTCGCGCAGATCGCCGCCCCCCTCACCAACCTACTCGCAGGCCAAGAAAACAAGAAAGGCAGCAAGCAAGAGCTGACTGCCTGGGACAAGGAGTGCGACATGGCCTTCCAAGCCCTCAAAGACGCACTCACGTCCGCCCCCGTCATGGCAGCCCCTGACCCGAACCTCCCGTTCACAGTCACCACCGACGCATCCGACTACGCGACCGGTGGCGTGCTGTCCCAAGTCCAAGACGGCCACGAGCGTGTCATCGCCTACGAGAGCCGCAAGCTCATCCCCGCCGAGCGCAACTACCCCGCGCACGACAGGGAGATGCTCGCAGTCACACACTGCCTCCGTGTGTGGTGGCACCACCTCAAGGGTCCGCACCCAGTCACCATCTGGACGGACAACTGCGCCGTCTCCAAATTCAAGACCCAGCCCCTCCTCAGCCGCCGCCAAGTCCGCTGGCTTGCTGAGCTGGAGGAATTCAACTACATCATCCAACACAAACCCGGCAAGACCAACGTGGTCGCTGACGCCATCAGCCGCCGCCCGGACCTCCGCGCATGCGCAGTCACGGTCTCCACGATCCGCCCTGCCGATGACATAGCCGATGCCATCCGCGTAGGCTACCGGCAAGACGAGCAGTACTGTGAGCACCGCGCGCAGGCCATTGCCGACCCCAACTGCCCATTCAAGCTCTACAAGGGCCTGCTCTACTACGAGCCCCCAGGCGCCCTACGAGCTCGCCTGTACATTCCTGACATCCCCGGCCTACGCACCAAGCTGCTGGCCGAAGCACACGACATCATCACCGCAGGTCACCTCGGCACGGCCAAAACGCAGGCACGCCTCGCCCGGCTCTTCTACTGGCCCCGCATGGAGCAGACTGTCGCCGCCTACGTGCAGTCTTGCCCCTCATGCCAGCGCAACAAGCCCCGCCCAGGCAAGACCCCCAGTCAATCCAAGCCTCTCCCCATTCCGGACAGGCCCTGGCAATCGATCTCCATGGACCTCATCACGCAGCTGCCGGTGAGCCATCGTGGTGACGACGCCATCGCAGTCTTCGTGGACAGATTCAGCAAAATGATCAAAGTCATTCCATGCAAGACCAGCATCGACGCCAAGTACCTGGCCGAGATAGCCTACGACTGGGTGTTCCAAACCTTCGGACACCCTGAGTCCATCGTGTCAGACCGAGACTCCAAGTTCACCAGCACCTTCTGGCAGACCCTCTTCGAACTGTCGGGCACCCGCCTCGACATGTCCTCTGCCTATCACCCCCAGACCGACGGGCGGACCGAGCGTGCCAACCACACCCTCGAAGAGATGCTCCGCCACTACGTCAACGCCCACCAGAACAACTGGGATGACGTGCTGCCCGCCCTCGAATTCGCCTACAACTCCTCGGTCCACGCCTCCACCGGCTTCACGCCGTTCAAGCTCGCCCTCGGCTACGAGCCCAACACGCCGCTGTCCCTTCTCGCGAAGCACCCCAACTGGGAGCCCGCCAACCAATCAGCCGCCACCATGATGCTCGACCGAGAGCTTGCCCGCAACCTGGCGAAGGTCCACGTCTGCGCTGCCCAGCAGCGTCAGGCACGGTGCAATGACACCCGGATGCGCCCGCTCACCTTAAAGGCAGGCGACAAGGTGCTGCTCTCCACCACACACCTCAAGCTGAAGACAGGCACATCCAGGAACAAGTTCAATGCCCGATACGTTGGCCCCTTCACCATCGAGACCATGGTCAACCAGAATGCAGCCAAGCTCAAGCTGCCCAAGCACATGCAGATCCATCCCGTGGTCAACATCGCCCAACTCAGGCCCTACAAGGACGGCGCCGACCGCTTCCCCGACCGCGCCGAGGCCAACCAGGCCCCTGAGCCCTACATCAACGAGCAAGGCGCCATCTTCTACGAAGTGGAAGCCATCCTCAACCGCCAGATCACGCCCCACACCAAGCGCGTGACATACCTGGTCAAGTTCCGCGGCCAAGACGCCCACGAGAACCTCTACATCGACGAAGCCACCCTGCTGGAGGATGTTCCGGAACTGATCGCCGAGTACGAGAAGAAGCACCCGAGGAGCGCATCGAAGCAGCGAAAGCGATAAGGAGAGAGAGATATGAGATGAGCTGAGCTGTTAGGTACCGCAAGGGTTGAGATGTACTGAGGCTAGGTTAGGAAGTTCTCTGATGCGTTGCATGGGTAGGTAGGACAGTTGCGAGGACGCAACATTCAGTGGAGGGGGGATGATGAAGTGAGGCGCGTCGCCGACTCGGAAATCGTCGGGATGCTTGCACAACCCGACTTGCACAATTCCCAATAGAAGTGATATCGTTGGATAGATCATGAAGAGACGATGACAATGGTTTTCATGGTAGCGTGCGAAGCGTAGAGACGAAGGAACTCGCGTGCAAGCCTCTAGAGACGCTCGTCCAGTTCATGGGCCCGATGAAGGCAAGTGTACGGCACAATAGTCACTTAAATACGCGCTCCGCGCGCCCCAGACGGCAATTCCAGCCTATTCCCGACTCAATTAGCTCTGTAACGACTAAGATAGAGAAGCCTCGCTCCCGAGCCCCCTTCGAGTCTCCATCGATTGGCATCGCTCCAGCGACCGCCTCTCTTCACCCGGCTTGACACGTGCCGACAGCACAGTCATGGCGGGGCTGGAGAGGCAGCTGTACACGGCAGTCAGCATGTCGTCGTCTGCGGGGTGGTCCGAGGGGGGCATAAGGGAGAGGGGTAAGAGCGAGTGGCTCGTGGGGCCGTGCGTGGGGCAGTCCGGGGCAAGCGGAGGGCGGGGGGTGCTTGGCGTGTTGAAGGGAAGCGGCCAGGTATGGCGGCAGTGCAGGGGCAGTACAGCAGGGCTGGAAGGACAACCGCCCGGGCGACAGTCACCTGAGGCCTCAGCAAGCGCGCCCTTGATCATGTCCTTGGCCGTGTTGCGCATGAGGTCGAGGACGGTCTCCGTCCGGAACTCGAGGCCGCACTCCCGGTTGAGGACCACGTTGGTCCACACCAGCTCGACGTCGTCCGGTGGCGGAGCGGGGGTGAAGGCAGTGCAGCTGATCTTGGGGAAGCCCAGCACGGCGCCCTTGATCGGGCACGGGACCGGCATCCGGTTTGCCGGGTCCCTGATGATGCGCAGGAACGCGGTGCAGATGGACGCAGCCTACAAGATGGCGGAGTACGTTCGAACTCACATGCCATCACAAGTGTGTGCCTGCTGTTCGTGCATGAAATCCGAGGCGGAGGCCAAGTGGGTGCGCCTCCAGGACGTGCCCAACGTGCAGCTCTTGCGGGCAGACATCGCGAGCACACTTGCGGTGCTGCGACTGGGGAGGGAGGCGGGGGGGAGGCCCTCGACGGTGATGGAGATCGTCTTAAGGGTGGTGCCGTCGGCGAACTGGGCGAGCTTGAGGTTGTCGGTCCTGGTGCTGGCAGTCACCTTGCAGTGGCCGGCCCCGGGGGGGAGCAGGCTCTTCACCTTTTCCACGGTGGCCTCCGCAGAGATGAGGGCCTTGACTGCGGGCGGGCGGGCCGTGCGGGTGGAGGTGAGTTGGGGCAGGGGCCAGGGGGGTGCGGGGTGCGGGGCGAGCGGGGGCGCGAGGTTGGGAGGGGGCGCCGAGTGCGAGACTCGGCTGTCGCAGGCTGCAAGCAAGACTGTAGGATGGAAGCGCTCACCCTCGTGGTCGGCCTGTGCCTGGGCGGCGGCCGACCATTCTTGCCGCGCCATCGAGCTGGCGCCTGCGTTCTTCTGGCGCTCCTTCGCGTTGTCCGCCGTGGATAGGCCCGAGAGCGTAACGTGCACGCAACCCAGCGAGCCCAGGCATCCGTTGACCGCGGGCAGGCCATAGCCCGCGCTCAGGAAGATAATTTCCGGCATATCGGGCATCTCGTGGTCCAGGGCCTGAGCGACTATGGGCTGCAGGTGCTGGAGGTGCTGCTGCACGGCCTCCTCATCCATGTTGAGAGCCTGGCTCGCGGTGAAGGCCGCAGACCGCCCGAGGTTGGTCGCGGCGAGCCGGGCCGCCGGGAGATCGGCGACGCCGAAGGAGAGCATGTGGCAGCCAGGGGCACCGGCATAGTGCTCGATAGGTGCGTTTGCAGTGAGTTTGTGAAGCTCAATACTGCCGTTTGGTACGCCATTGCGAGTGCGGGCCCCCACGGCCGCGATGGCTGGGTAGGAGCGATGCTGCATGTCAGCTGACTGGGGGCAAGCGCAGCAGTAGTGGTGCCCCCGCAACGCAAGCACACGCTGCCATTCTCGAGCCTGCAAAAGACCGTGGCAGATCCGTTGCGCGAGAGGCTACAGCGCCAAACATGGGCCCGCTCTCCTACCCCGTCTCTTGTCCCCGCCCTGCTTGTTGCTTTCCTCCTACAGCTCGTTACAACCAGCCCACAGGCTCACGCGGCCCAGGCCGTATCCTGCCTGTGCACATCCCCTGCACACGCCCCCGGCCCTGCCGCACCCCCCAGGCTCACGCGCCGCGGGGGCCGCCAGGGCAGGGGAGTGGGAGCGGTGCCGCTCAGGCGCAGGGATGGGCTGCCGGCGAGGCGGCGAGGGCGCGCGGGGCGCGGGCGGTGGCGCCGGGACGCGCGCCTTTTTGGGACGGGCGCCCGCGGCACCCCCGGAGAGCGCACGCGAGCCAGCCGAGCCGCCCGGCCGGAGCGCGCTGCGGATGCAGTTGCGCAGGCGGCGGGGGCTGCTGGGGTCGCCGGGGCGGAGGGAGGCCCAGCGGCTGCTCCTCCTCCCTGCTCGACGCCGAGGTGATGACCTGCCGGCGGCGGCGCTTGGCAGCCCGAGACGCCGGCTGCTGCTGTGTCAGCATTGCGGATGCGCAACAGTCGGCTTGGGTCATAGGTGCCGTTAAAGTGCATATGCGTCAGCGACACGTACACGTTTCCCGTGGGGGCATCCACAGTGACCGTGGAGTCCATGCCAACGGTGCCCCCCTGCGTCTCAATGCGGGCGGCCCACGCAGCGTTGCCGCCTGCGTCATACTTGACCAGCACCATATACTTGAGGTTGTTGTCGGTGTTTGTGGCTTGCAGCTCGATGCTGGACTCCGTGCCGTCGGCGTTTGGCAGCGTGAACGACTCAAAGGGGTCGACGTAGAGGAGCGCATACGTGATACCACCCAGCCCTTGTGCGCAAGTACTGCAATACGCACTGATGGTGTAGGAGCTCCCTATCGCCTTCCAGTGCAGCCTTTGCTGGCAGCCGCGTTTCCCGCGATGGGCGCGTGCTCCGGTCCCGGCCCGCTTTCCGGCTAAGGGGCTGATCCTTGTAGGTGCCAGGCAGGTGCTCCATGGCGGCTGTGCTCAGTGGGGCGCCGCGCCAGCCCTCGTTGGTCGCCATGCTGCTAAGTCTCGTTGCCGCGACGGGGTTGTTGGTACTAGGCATTCATCTAGCTATACACGATGTTTTTTTGTACCCACACGTTAGGATGCGTTTGGTTGCCGTGGCGGGCACTGCCACCAGCCAGCGGTCCGTGTGGCGTACGCCCTCCGCCGTGGTCGCCCAGCTGTACGAGGTGTAAGCCTCCACAGTCAGCACCTCCACTCCGGGCAGCGACAGGCTGAGCTGCTGCTTCACGCCCTCCGACGAGAAGAAGGCCGCGCCGGGGATGGAGACGAGGAGCCACTGGCGGGAGCGGTCCGCAGCCGAGTCAGCGAGGGCCCACGCAATCGGGCCCGCATCGCCAAAGGGAGACGGGCAGGACAGCGTGCGCGCCGTGCCGCCAAAGAGTGCATCCAGCCGAGTCTGGAGGCGCGCTGGGAACGCGATATCAAACCGCACCAGCGTGCCTGAGCCATCAGGCGCGGCGTCCCTGCGGATGCCATGCGTGAAGCCCGGGAGGCGGCCCAGCTGCTGGGCCAGGGCCGCGCTGGTCAGCGGAACGAGAACGTGGTCCTGAGCGCTAGCGATGAGCGAGCGCAGGTCCGGCCCCGAGAGGTCTTCGGGCTTGCGACCCGCGATGAAGACTTCAAGGCCAGCAGCGCTCCACGTCGGGTCCGCCAGGTGCTGCCGGAGCAGCGGCGCTATCTCATCTGCTGATTCAGAAGCGCCAGGGCGCGGCCGTTGCCGCGGGCGCTTCTGCTTTTTGCCACCGGGCATCAGTCTGGAACCATCGATGCTCAAGTGGGGTATATTGGCACGCTCTATGGCTCTATTGGATCTATTGGATCTATCTTTAGTTTAGTTATAGTTTTAGGAACTTGTTAGGATGCGGTGCGTTACAAGAGGCCCGACCCCCCTGCGAGGGCCGATTTGCATGGGCTGCAGCCCTTCAACCCCTTGCCCCCCAACCGAAGCCGGGAGCCGTCCTAAAGAGTCTTCTGGTCAGCGCACCCACCCTCTCAGCCAGTCACGTGCGCGAATCACCTAACAATCAAACACCAATCAGCACCACCGAGCCCAAGGGACAAGCAGCGCGGATCACACCGAAATCACACGCAATCAGAGTCAGAGTCAGAAGCCTCGAGCGACACCCGGCACACCACCCGCCCCAAGGCATCAGAGCCCAGAAAGGGATGATCTGCGGGCACAGCGCCCCAGCCCCGCGGGCGAACACCCAGCAAGGCAAAGGACCAGAGGCGCGAAACAAAATCAGCTACAACCCGAGCACCAATGCGCCGCACAGTTCGGGCCCGCACCCGCCTGCCAGGCCCAGACCGCACCCCATACAACCATTGGCGCCCTCTCTCCATAGCCGCAACCGCGGCCAAACAAACAACATCCCACACAGGCTGTTGAATCTCATTCGTAGGGGGTTGAACCAACCACAAATTCGCAACCGACAACTCGACACCCCCCAGTTCGGTCATGTAGTCACGAAGCGTCTGGGCGACCGGGCAAGACCAAAAGTGATGCATCCGGGGGCCCTGACCCATAGCATGTCCACAAGGGCAACGCGGCATGCCTCCACAACCACCACCCGACCCAGCAGGCGCAGCGCCGCCCTCTTGCACAGAACCCAAGGCCCCCGACCCTCCCGAGCCCGCCCTGCCCGCCGCAGCCCGCCGCCGCCGCTCGTGCATAGCAAAGTACGAGAACCCGTTGAGGGCCAGCCGCCAAAACGGCTCTTTGTTCTCGTTCTCCCACCGCAGCCGCCAGAGCCGGGTGAACGTGCTCCGCAGCGTGGCCAGGGCAGCAGCAGGGGCTGGGGCGCCGCCGAGGCCCAGCGCCTGAGCCACAAAGGCGCCGTGCTTGGCGGCCAGAACGTCAAGGGCGGGCCCAAGCTGCAGTTGCGTGGCTGCCCGCACGGTCAGAGAGGCCGCGGGGACGACGGCAGCACCACAGCGCCACCCCACAGCGCCCAGCAGCTCCCGCCAGGCCGCCACGGCGGAGGGTGCTGCGGCAGGTCCGCCAGCCGCCGCAGCGCGCGCCGCCTCGACCCAGCCCGCAGGGAGGCGCGCCAGGAGCGCCGCAAAGCGCTCCAGGGCCGTCACGCCGTCCTGCAACGCCGCCGCCAGGGTCGAGCGGTCAAAGCCGCCATCATTGGCCGAGCCGAGGCGCAGCACACCCCGCAAGACTCGCCGCTTGTACAGAAGCGTCCAGCGCCGCCGGAGGCGGGGCGGGGGCTCTAGCCCCGGTGGCAGCGCAGCCCGCTGGGTGCGGATGACGCCAAGGGCCTCCCAGCATCTGACGGCAACCCCCACAGTCACCAGGCCGGGGATGGCAGAGAGATCGGGGAAGTCGGCCTCAAGGCCCGCGCCGCCGCCGGCTAGGGCCGGCAGAACGGGGTTCCACCACAGGGGCGCCGCCACGCACCAGGGGCCGGGGGCCAGAGCCTCAGGGCGCACAACCTCCACGGGCGGCAGGCAGGTGAAGGCCAGCACGAGCCGGGAGAGCGCAGGGCAGTCCGCGGGAAGAGCCAAGCTGTAGGCCTCGGCGCCGGAGCGGGTGAGGAGGCCCAAGGGGTGGGCGCTGGGGCAGGCCCGCCGCAGCAGCGCGAGCGCCACCGCTTGTTAGGATGCGGTGCGTTACAAGAGGCCCGACCCCCCTGCGAGGGCCGACTTGTTAGGATGCGGTGCGTTACAAGAGGCCCGACCCCCCTGCGAGGGCCGATTTGCATGGGCTGCAGCCCTTCAACCCCTTGCCCCCCAACCGAAGCCGGGAGCCGTCCTAAAGAGTCTTCTGGTCAGCGCACCCACCCTCTCAGCCAGTCACGTGCGCGAATCACCTAACAATTAAACACCAATCAGCACCACCGAGCCCAAGGGACAAGCAGCGCGGATCACACCGAAATCACACGCAATCAGAGTCAGAGTCAGAAGCCTCGAGCGACACCCGGCACACCACCCGCCCCAAGGCATCAGAGCCCAGAAAGGGATGATCTGCGGGCACAGCGCCCCAGCCCCGCGGGCGAACACCCAGCAAGGCAAAGGACCAGAGGCGCGAAACAAAATCAGCTACAACCCGAGCACCAATGCGCCGCACAGTTCGGGCCCGCACCCGCCTGCCAGGCCCAGACCGCACCCCATACAACCATTGGCGCCCTCTCTCCATAGCCGCAACCGCGGCCAAACAAACGACATCCCACACAGGCTGTTGAATCTCATTCGTAGGGGGTTGAACCAACCACAAATTCGCAACCGACAACTCGACACCCCCCAGTTCGGTCATGTAGTCACGAAGCGTCTGGGCGACCGGGCAAGACCAAAAGTGATGCATCCGGGGGCCCTGACCCATAGCATGTCCACAAGGGCAACGCGGCATGCCTCCACAACCACCACCCGACCCAGCAGGCGCAGCGCCGCCCTCTTGCACAGAACCCAAGGCCCCCGACCCTCCCGAGCCCGCCCTGCCCGCCGCAGCCCGCCGCCGCCACTCGTGCATAGCAAAGTACGAGAACCCGTTGAGGGCCAGCCGCCAAAACGGCTCTTTGTTCTCGTTCTCCCACCGCAGCCGCCAGAGCCGGGTGAACGTGCTCCGCAGCGTGGCCAGGGCAGCAGCAGGGGCTGGGGCGCCGCCGAGGCCCAGCGCCTGAGCCACAAAGGCGCCGTGCTTGGCGGCCAGAACGTCAAGGGCGGGCCCGAGCTGCAGTTGCGTGGCTGCCCGCACGGTCAGAGAGGCCGCGGGGACGACGGCAGCACCACAGCGCCACCCCACAGCGCCCAGCAGCTCCCGCCAGGCCGCCACGGCGGAGGGTGCTGCGGCAGGTCCGCCAGCCGCCGCAGCGCGCGCCGCCTCGACCCAGCCCGCAGGGAGGCGCGCCAGGAGCGCCGCAAAGCGCTCCAGGGCCGTCACGCCGTCCTGCAACGCCGCCGCCAGGGTCGAGCGGTCAAAGCCGCCATCATTGGCCGAGCCGAGGCGCAGCACACCCCGCAAGACTCGCCGCTTGTACAGAAGCGTCCAGCGCCGCCGGAGGCGGGGCGGGGGCTCTAGCGCCGGTGGCAGTGCAGCCCGCTGGGTGCGGATGACGCCAAGGGCCTCCCAGCATCTGACGGCAACCCCCACAGTCACCAGGCCGGGGATGGCAGAGAGATCGGGGAAGTCGGCCTCAAGGCCCGCGCCGCCGCCGGCTAGGGCCGGCAGAACGGGGTTCCACCACAGGGGCGCCGCCACGCACCAGGGGCCGGGGGCCAGAGCCTCAGGGCGCACAACCTCCACGGGCGGCAGGCAGGTGAAGGCCAGCACGAGCCGGGAGAGCGCAGGGCAGTCCGCGGGAAGAGCCAAGCTGTAGGCCTCGGCGCCGGAGCGGGTGAGGAGGCCCAAGGGGTGGGCGCTGGGGCAGGCCCGCCGCAGCAGCGCGAGCGCCACCGCTTGTTAGGATGCGGGTAGTACAAGAGGCCCGACCCCCCTGCGAGGGCCGACTTGTTAGGATGCGGTGCGTTACAAGAGGCCCGACCCCCCTGCGAGGGCCGATTTGCATGGGCTGCAGCCCTTCAACCCCTTGCCCCCCAACCGAAGCCGGGAGCCGTCCTAAAGAGTCTTCTGGTCAGCGCACCCACCCTCTCAGCCAGTCACGTGCGCGAATCACCTAACAATCAAACACCAATCAGCACCACCGAGCCCAAGGGACAAGCAGCGCGGATCACACCGAAATCACACGGAATCAGAGTCAGAGTCAGAAACCTCGAGCGACACCCGGCACACCACCCGCCCCAAGGCATCAGAGCCCAGAAAGGGATGATCTGCGGGCACAGCGCCCCAGCCCCGCGGGCGAACACCCAGCAAGGCAAAGGACCAGAGGCGCGAAACAAAATCAGCTACAACCCGAGCACCAATGCGCCGCACAGTTCGGGCCCGCACCCGCCTGCCAGGCCCAGACCGCACCCCATACAACCATTGGCGCCCTCTCTCCATAGCCGCAACCGCGGCCAAACAAACGACATCCCACACAGGCTGTTGAATCTCATTCGTAGGGGGTTGAACCAACCACAAATTCGCAACCGACAACTCGACACCCCCCAGTTCGGTCATGTAGTCACGAAGCGTCTGGGCGACCGGGCAAGACCAAAAGTGATGCATCCGGGGGCCCTGACCCATAGCATGTCCACAAGGGCAACGCGGCATGCCTCCACAACCACCACCCGACCCAGCAGGCGCAGCGCCGCCCTCTTGCACAGAACCCAAGGCCCCCGACCCTCCCGAGCCCGCCCTGCCCGCCGCAGCCCGCCGCCGCCGCTCGTGCATAGCAAAGTACGAGAACCCGTTGAGGGCCAGCCGCCAAAACGGCTCTTTGTTCTCGTTCTCCCACCGCAGCCGCCAGAGCCGGGTGAACGTGCTCCGCAGCGTGGCCAGGGCAGCAGCAGGGGCTGGGGCGCCGCCGAGGCCCAGCGCCTGAGCCACAAAGGCGCCGTGCTTGGCGGCCAGAACGTCAAGGGCGGGCCCGAGCTGCAGTTGCGTGGCTGCCCGCACGGTCAGAGAGGCCGCGGGGACGACGGCAGCACCACAGCGCCACCCCACAGCGCCCAGCAGCTCCCGCCAGGCCGCCACGGCGGAGGGTGCTGCGGCAGGTCCGCCAGCCGCCGCAGCGCGCGCCGCCTCGACCCAGCCCGCAGGGAGGCGCGCCAGGAGCGCCGCAAAGCGCTCCAGGGCCGTCACGCCGTCCTGCAACGCCGCCGCCAGGGTCGAGCGGTCAAAGCCGCCATCATTGGCCGAGCCGAGGCGCAGCACACCCCGCAAGACTCGCCGCTTGTACAGAAGCGTCCAGCGCCGCCGGAGGCGGGGCGGGGGCTCTAGCGCCGGTGGCAGTGCAGCCCGCTGGGTGCGGATGACGCCAAGGGCCTCCCAGCATCTGACGGCAACCCCCACAGTCACCAGGCCGGGGATGGCAGAGAGATCGGGGAAGTCGGCCTCAAGGCCCGCGCCGCCGCCGGCTAGGGCTTGCAGAACGGGGTTCCACCACAGGGGCGCCGCCACGCACCAGGGGCCGGGGGCCAGAGCCTCAGGGCGCACAACCTCCACGGGCGGCAGGCAGGTGAAGGCCAGCACGAGCCGGGAGAGCGCAGGGCAGTCCGCGGGAAGAGCCAAGCTGTAGGCCTCGGCGCCGGAGCGGGTGAGGAGGCCCAAGGGGTGGGCGCTGGGGCAGGCCCGCCGCAGCAGCGCGAGCGCCACCGCTTGTTAGGATGCGGTGCGTTACAAGAGGCCCGACCCCCCTGCGAGGGCCGATTTGCATGGGCTGCAGCCCTTCAACCCCTTGCCCCCCAACCGAAGCCGGGAGCCGTCCTAAAGAGTCTTCTGGTCAGCGCACCCACCCTCTCAGCCAGTCACGTGCGCGAATCACCTAACAATTAAACACCAATCAGCACCACCGAGCCCAAGGGACAAGCAGCGCGGATCACACCGAAATCACACGGAATCAGAGTCAGAGTCAGAAACCTCGAGCGACACCGGCACACCACCCGCCCCAAGGCATCAGAGCCCAGAAAGGGATGATGTGTGGGCACAGCGCCCCAGCCCCGCGGGCGAACACCCAGCAAGGCAAAGGACCAGAGGCGCGAAACAAAATCAGCTACAACCCGAGCACCAATGCGCCGCACAGTTCGGGCCCGCACCCGCCTGCCAGGCCCAGACCGCACCCCATACAACCATTGGCGCCCTCTCTCCATAGCCGCAACCGCGGCCAAACAAACAACATCCCACACAGGCTGTTGAATCTCATTCGTAGGGGGTTGAACCAACCACAAAGTCGCAACCGACAACTCGACACCCCCCAGTTCGGTCATGTAGTCACGAAGCGTCTGGGCGACCGGGCAAGACCAAAAGTGATGCATCCGGGGGCCCTGACCCATAGCATGTCCACAAGGGCAACGCGGCATGCCTCCACAACCACCACCCGGCCCAGCAGGCGCAGCGCCGCCCTCTTGCATAGAACCCAAGGCCCCCGACCCTCCCGAGCCCGCCCTGCCCGCCGCAGCCCGCCGCCGCCGCTCGTGCATAGCGAAGTACGAGAACCCGCTCGTAGTCCAGAGAAAAGCTTGGGAATATCACCCGCTTGAGTGTCTTGATGGCCAGGCTCGGCGCATCAGCCCAAAGCGAAATGACCAGGGCGGGAAGGTTCACGTTTGTGGTAGACATGTGAATCAGAGGCTTGACACGCGTGCTGTTGGTGCTGCTGTTGCTGGGCCTGGGGATGGTAATGTTGGCCTTCAAGCCAAGGCCTTGGAAACGCGCGCTGCAGAGGGCCTGCAGCCCCACACCGCTGATCGCCCGCAGCGTCATACCAGAGAGCGTGAGGCCCTTGACCAGAGTAATGTCTTGAGATATCTGGGGGCAAGCAGTCGATCGAGGGGGTGATTTTTATTAGTTGGGCAGCCTTCCGGGTGGCAGCATGTAGTTACCAGCATGGCTCAACAGAAATCCAACGTACATCAAAATTGAGGTTCGACAGTGCAGACCCGGCTGCGTCCTTGACTTGCATGGCGCAAGGTAAGTTGGAAAGAGACAGACTGGGGAGGCTGAGGCCAAACTTGAATGATGTGCCGGTGGACAGCGGTGTTTTGGACCCCCCTGACAGGCGCAAGCCTGCAGGAAGCATACGAATACCGAACAGCATTATTATGAGCGGCGGGTTTGCAAAGGGCATCCGATTCGGGTCGGAGCCGTTCAGGCCCTGATAGATCCCGCTCAAAACGTGCTTACTTTGCACGATGGACGCCAGCGAGCCGTTGGCGCGAGGTGAAGTGGTGCTGAACGACGGTGTGCCAATGGAGAGCAGGGAGGACGTGTCGAATGGCAGCGACAGGCCCAGCTTGCTGAGCAGCGATTCGATTTTGATTCCACCCGGGATGCCCACGCTGCCAGACAACAGTCCTGAGCGGTCAAACACCAGGTCAGCAAAGACTCCACCGCCGCTGCCGCTTGATGAGCCGTTTGAAAGCACGCCAAACACGCCTGTGCGCATACATAGAGATGCAACGGCGTCACAGAAGGCACAGAACTGGATTTCCTTGAGTTCTTCACACCATACGAGATGTGTGAGCCGTGCGAATGAGGGGCCTGTAGGCTGCGCTGCCATCTGGCTTCAAGCAATCAAGATTGCACCCTACATACGTGAGGATAGGTCGGGCGTGTAGAGCCGCAGGCTGGGGAAGGTGTAGCTCGAGGGGAAGAAGTCGGGAACCGTGATGCTGCTGCCGCTGCCGCCAAACTTGCTCAGAAGGCCCGACACCAGCTTGCCCAGGTTGGCAGAAGGCAGGGTCGTTGATAGGAGGGTTCGGCGTGTGGTCCGGTTTGACGTAGCGTTGAAGACCTTGGTCAGGTTCATCGCCACCGAGCACGCCTGGCCCATGGCACTGCCGGCGCCAGAGGCGGCAAGGTAGTCTCCGCGCACGTTGGTCGACATGCGCAGGTCTGTGATCGTCACGGCGCCGTCCAGGAGCTGTACGTCCGTCACCACATCCACGAGGAGGTTGCCCGCCGTGTACGTGAGGGAGGCCACCACGTTGGTGATTTGCAGGTCGGGGCACGTCAGTGTCATGCTGGCGCTGATGTTGCGGGTGGCCGTGTTGACAAGGAGCTGGAGGCGTGTTGCCGTGCACGCCCCGCCAAACAGTGGCACAGACCCGGACACCTGAGGCAGCAGAAGGGTCACACAAGCAATTTAGAGCATTTAAGGGTTGCAACGGGCAAGATGAAGGGCGCATCCGAAAGCAGCAGCTGGCCGGATTGCTTCATGGCATTATGCTTCTGCGCTGCGTCGGACACATCCAACACCACTCGAGCAGTGAAACCAGACCCGTGCCTGAACTACTAGGTTCTGCTGGATTTGCTTCAGCCCCCCTCCCACTCATGCCATCCGCCCAAGAGCCACCCAGGAGAGCTAGGCGCCTCGCTCTTCACCCACCACGATGGGGATCGTTG
Organism: Edaphochlamys debaryana; assembly: GCA_016858145.1. Classification (NCBI taxonomy): domain Eukaryota; kingdom Viridiplantae; phylum Chlorophyta; class Chlorophyceae; order Chlamydomonadales; genus Edaphochlamys; species Edaphochlamys debaryana. The sequence goes on from JAEHOE010000051.1 coordinate 92,770, forward strand.
TGGCGTTCATGCTGCCAACAGTGATCGAGGCGGTCACGTTGTTGATGCTTAGCTCGGGGACGCTCAGGGAGAAACCAGCAGACGTTGCAGGCTTGACCACCGTCCCGTTGGGCAGGGTGTAGTTGGAAGAGCCTACGGGCAGGAACGGCAAGGTAGCAGCGAGTTCCAACGTGAGGCACCCGCCCAGCACACCAAACAACGGCAAACCCATTCATACGGCCCAGCCAGACTGTTGGTTATAACGCTAAAAGCAGGCCTGCTGCTGAGGTTAGAATTTTACACTCTTAACGTGTAAGCTCAGACCAGAACCCCCGCCCTGCTGCATGCCAACCTCGCTCGATAGGCGGACCCACCATTCTTGGGCGTTGGGATGTATTCAAAGAACGCCCCGCATAGAGTGAAGGAGTTGGACGGGACGGGCAGGTCCAGACGCATGCCGCTGATCACGTCGGCCAGAGTCAGGCAGCCGTCGCCTTGCTCGAAGCGGAAATAGCGCAGGCTGCCGTTGTTGTCGACCCCAAACGACAGCGCCAGCCCGTTGGTGAGCGGTCCGGCCTGGGCATAGTACTGACCTGTAGCACAAGAAAGCAAGGGGGGAACGCACACAGCAAGAGGTAGGGCGCGGAGGGGATTGGCTCGAGGCCCGCTGTGAGGATACGCAGAACTATGGCTAAACATGGCTATGTATCTAGAGGTCATATCTAATGCAGCAGACACAAGCCCGTCTTTCCTTTCTTTCTTTGTTCTCGTTCTCCCACCGCAGCCGCCAGAGCCGGGTGAACGTGCTCCGCAGCGTGGCCAGGGCAGCAGCAGGGGCTGGGGCGCCGCCGAGGCCCAGCGCCTGAGCCACAAAGGCGCCGTGCTTGGCGGCCAGAACGTCAAGGGCGGGCCCGAGCTGCAGTTGCGTGGCTGCCCGCACGGTCAGAGAGGCCGCGGGGACGACGGCAGCACCACAGCGCCACCCCACAGCGCCCAGCAGCTCCCGCCAGGCCGCCACGGCGGAGGGTGCTGCGGCAGGTCCGCCAGCCGCCGCAGCGCGCGCCGCCTCGACCCAGCCCGCAGGGAGGCGCGCCAGGAGCGCCGCAAAGCGTTCCAGGGCCGTCACGCCGTCCTGCAACGCCGCCGCCAGGGTCGAGCGGTCAAAGCCGCCATCATTGGCCGAGCCGAGGCGCAGCACACCCCGCAAGACTCGCCCCTTGTACAGAAGCGTCCAGCGCCGCCGGAGGCGGGGCGGGGGCTCTAGCGCCGGTGGCAGTGCAGCCCGCTGGGTGCGGATGACGCCAAGGGCCTCCCAGCATCTGACGGCAACCCCCACAGTCACCAGGCCGGGGATGGCAGAGAGATCGGGGAAGTCGGCCTCAAGGCCCGCGCCGCCGCCGGCTAGGGCCGGCAGAACGGGGTTCCACCACAGGGGCGCCGCCACGCACCAGGGGCCGGGGGCCAGAGCCTCAGGGCGCACAACCTCCACGGGCGGCAGGCAGGTGAAGGCCAGCACGAGCCGGGAGAGCGCAGGGCAGTCCGCGGGAAGAGCCAAGCTGTAGGCCTCGGCGCCGGAGCGGGTGAGGAGGCCCAAGGGGTGGGTGCTGGGGCAGGCCCGCCGCAGCAGCGCGAGCGCCACCGTAGTCCAGGGCGGTGCGAACGGCAGGAGCCCACAAGCGCCCAGCAGCAGCCGAGCGGCCAGCACCGCATGCCGCCCACGCACGTGCTCCACCAATGGCAGGAGCCCGAAGCCGCCCAAGCTCGGGTGGAGGGCGAGGCACGTACCGCTGACCCCAGCCCCACGGCGCGGGGCCTCGGCAGGGGCACCAGGCGGAACGGCCCGGTCGACAACGGCCGAGACTGCTTTGAGGAAGGCCTCTAGCTCGTCTTCAGGCGGCAAGCCAGAGAACTCAAGGTGGTAGAGGACTCGGCTCACCGCATAGCCACTGGCAGCCGCCGCTCGGCCAAAAGCGGAGAGAGGCAGGGACGCGATCCGGGGCAGCACCTCAAGGGCGGCCGCCAGGGAGGCAGAAGGCAGATCGTTGGTGTTCGAGAAGCGGACGCCCAGGGTCTTGGGGTGGCGTACGACACGCATGTCGAGGATCCGGACGGGCCCCGGCTGTGGTGGTACCGAGGCCGAAGGCCCAGCCCGCAGCGCCGCCACATACGCCATAGCAGCCCACGCCGTTTCCGCCCAGTCAACACACGTGCCAGGCGTCTGCGGCCCCATTGCCAACATTTCGCATTTCTGGACGTTGAGACGCTGCCCCGAAGCCTCGTAGAACCGTTCCATGGCTGACCGGAAGGAGGTCAGGGAGGTGGTGGCAACGAAGGCGGTGCAGTCGTCAGCGTACTGAGAGGCGGTCTGGCGGAGCGCCGGGGGCCCCAGGCCGAACCCTTGGCTCCGCAGCCACGAAAGCAGCGCCTGCGCCACCGCCAGGTAGAGCAGCGGCGCCAGCGGGCAGCCCTGACGCACCCCGGCGGTGAGGGGCACCCAGGAGGAGAGATGGCCGTTGACGATGGCGGCCGCTCGCGTGCCTGTGTGCAGCCGCCGCACCCACGCCAGGAAGCCCGCGCCCACCCCAAGCTCCTCGAGACAGGCGAACAGGAAGTCGCGGTCCACGGTGTCGTACGCCTTGTAGAAGTCCAGGAACAACGCCCAACCGTCAGCCCCAAAGGCCCGGAGCAGGGCGGGCAGCAGCTGGAGGAGGAGGACGTTGTCGGCGATGCGGCGGAGGCGGAGGAAGGCGGTCTGCTCGGGGGCGATGACGTCACCAAACACAGGGAGGAGCCGCTGCACCAGGACGCGGGCAAGGGTGCGGTAATCCGTGTCAAGCAGCGTGATGGGCCGGTAGTTGGAGGGCTCGGTGGGGTCGCCAGCCTTGAAGAAGGAGGAGATGACGCCGTCGAGGAAGCCGGCAGGGACGGAGCCAGAGGGAAGGATGGCGGAGAACACGCTGGCAAGCAGGGGTGCAAAAAAGGCGGGAAACTCTTGGTACAGCTCAACCGGCAGGCCGTCAGGGCCGGGAGCGCGGCCAGCAGGCGAGGCGGCCAGCGCAGCCGCCACCTCAGAAACCGTGACCACGCTGCTGCCCAGGGCGGCGAGGCCAGCGGGTGCACAGCGGCGGCCTGCAGCGCGCAGCGCTGCAAGGACGGCCGCCCGGGGCCCAGCAGCAGCAGGCCGCGGAGAGCAGACGCCGCTCCAGTAGTCAGCGACCACCTGGGCCATGCGGCGGGGGTCGCTGGTGATGCCACCACCCGGGCAGCGGAGCGCTGCAATACGGCGGCAAGTGCCACGCGGCCGCACAAGCCGAGTGAGGGCAGGTGAGGGCCGCTCGCCGGATTGGAGCCACGCCAGGCGCGTCCGCCGGGCCAGGCCCTGCGACGCATGCCTTGCGGCGGCAGCGGCCTGGGAGCGCGCCGCCACTGCTTGGGATGCTGCGGCCGCGGCGGCGGCGGGCGTCGCTGCCTGCTCCACAGCTGCGAAGGCCGCTTCCGCAGCGTCTGCAGCAGCAGCCTCGACCGCGGCGGAGAAGACATGCCGCCGCCGCGCAGCAGCACTGAGCCGAGAGCACAGGCGGGACAGGTCGGCTTTGAAGCGGGGCCACCACCGCAGCAGCTGGACGGGACCCGCCGGGGCGGTGGGCGTACGGAGGGCGAGCCAGTCGTGCAGCTCGGTGCGCAGATCCGGAAAGTCCAGGAAGTGGAGGCGGGCGCGGGGGAGGCCAGGCCCAAGCGGTGAGGCAGCGGGGGAGGGAGCGAGGGCCGCCACCACCATGCGGTGGTCCGCAGGGCCGCCGGGCCGCACCGAGCAGGAGGTGACCAGGGGCGCCAGGTCCTCAGTCACCAGGACACGGTCATTGCGCGAGGAGCCAGAGCCACTGACGTACGTGTACGAGCGGCGGCCGGGGTGGAGGCGGCGGAAGGTGTCATGCAACCCTGGACACGAGGCCCTGAAGGCAGCAGCGACAGGCCGGTCAGCAACCCGAGCGCTGGTGGCATCCAGGGCGGGATCCATGACAAAGTTGAAGTCGGCAGCTTAAACCTGCGAGCCAGAGCAGGAGGCCGCGGGCCCGAGGCGGTCCCGGACGAACCGCTGCTGGGCCGGTGGATTGGAGGACGGCAGGTAGGCGCACATGAGCGTTAAGCTGTGGCCACCCCAACAAACAGGCAGGCGGAGCAGCCGCCCGTCGGCTGCCGCTTCCGGAGCAGGCTTCCCCCCCGGGAAGGCCAGCTGCCCGCTGCTGATCAGGTCGGACCGCACCAAAATGGCAACGCCCCCGCAGGCGCGCCCAGAGGTGGGGGAGACGGCGGCCGGAGCCCATTAGGACTCCCACCCGCTGAGGCGGGCCGAGCACGACAGGTTATGCAGCGCCAGGCGTGCAGCAGCAACACCGCTCGCCGGCACACGCGTCTCCTGCACGCAGACCACCCCCAGGCCCTCACGGGCCCAAAGGCGGAGCAGGGCCGGCAGCTTGGTCGCGTCCGTGCCCACCCCCAGTCCGCGGATGTTCAGAGAGCCCACCCGCAGGGCCGGAGGCGGGAGCGGACAGCGGCGCCGGCAGCCCGGCAGCGGCATTACGGGTCGGGAGGCGGGTCACCGCCGGCGGGGCGGCCACCCACGTGCGGAAGGGGCCGCCCTCGGGGCCCCACCCGCAGCCAACCGCCGCCCTCGTCCTCAGCGCCGGCGCCGTCGACGGCCATGCCGTCGGGAGGCGAATCGCCGTTGGAGCCGGCGGGAGAGCGGCTGCACACCCGCTTCGGCGGAGCCTCCTCGTCCAGGGTCTCGGGCAGGCGCAGGCGGCGGTCAGGCGTGGGGCTGACCGGCCGCTCGGCCTCCGGGCTGGCACCGGCGGTAGCCCCGGACGGGGCGGCGACGGGAGCAGGGGCGGCGGCGGCATGCGCCGCGGGGGCCTCCACCGCGGGAGCGGCGGCGGCGGGCGCCGCGGGGGCCACAGCCGCGGGGGCTGGGGCGGCAGGCGCCGTGGGGGTCTCCGCCGTGGGGGTGGCGGGAGCGGGCTCGGCAGGGGCAGCCTCCGCTGGGGCTGCGGCGACGGCGGCGGCAGGCGGCACCGCCGCAGCGCCCTCCGCGCAGGGCACCGCTGCGGCGGGGGCCACGGGGGCCGCGGGCGGGTGAGGAGCCGGGGGCTCAGCGGTGGCGGTGTCGCCGGCCGCGGCGGGGCCGCCAGCCGCGTTGGCGCCGCTCGCCACAGAGCCGCCCTGACCGCCGCCAGCGGCGGTGGTGGCGGCAGCGGCGGAGGCGGCGGCTGCGGAGGCCCCGCCCGCTGCAGCGGCGCGGGGAGCAGTGCGGGCGGGGCGGGTGCCGCGTCCCGCCGGAGGGCGGTTGCCACCAGAGCCGGTCGCCCCGCCACCGCCCGAGGCGGCAGCGGCAGCGGGCTGAGCCTGCAGGGACCGCTTGCTCCTATCGTGGCTGGACTTGTTAGGATGCGGTGCGTTACAAGAGGCCCGACCCCCCTGCGAGGGCCGATTTGCATGGGCTGCAGCCCTTCAACCCCTTGCCCCCCAACCGAAGCCGGGAGCCGTCCTAAAGAGTCTTCTGGTCAGCGCACCCACCCTCTCAGCCAGTCACGTGCGCTAACAATTAAATACCAATCAGCACCACCGAGCCCAAGGGACAAGCAGCGCGGATCACACCGAAATCACACGGAATCAGAGTCAGAGTCAGAAACCTCGAGCGACACCCGGCACACCACCCGCCCCAAGGCATCAGAGCCCAGAAAGGGATGATCTGCGGGCACAGCGCCCCAGCCCCGCGGGCGAACACCCAGCAAGGCAAAGGACCAGAGGCGCGAAACAAAATCAGCTACAACCCGAGCACCAATGCGCCGCACAGTTCGGGCCCGCACCCGCCTGCCAGGCCCAGACCGCACCCCATACAACCATTGGCGCCCTCTCTCCATAGCCGCAACCGCGGCCAAACAAACAACATCCCACACAGGCTGTTGAATCTCATTCGTAGGGGGTTGAACCAACCACAAATTCGCAACCGACAACTCGACACCCCCCAGTTCGGTCATGTAGTCACGAAGCGTCTGGGCGACCGGGCAAGACCAAAAGTGATGCATCCGGGGGCCCTGACCCATAGCATGTCCACAAGGGCAACGCGGCATGCCTCCACAACCACCACCCGACCCAGCAGGCGCAGCGCCGCCCTCTTGCATAGAACCCAAGGCCCCCGACCCTCCCGAGCCCGCCCTGCCCGCCGCAGCCCGCCGCCGCCGCTCGTGCATAGCAAAGTACGAGAACCCGTTGAGGGCCAGCCGCCAAAACGGCTCTTTGTTCTCGTTCTCCCACCGCAGCCGCCAGAGCCGGGTGAACGTGCTCCGCAGCGTGGCCAGGGCAGCAGCAGGGGCTGGGGCGCCGCCGAGGCCCAGCGTCTGAGCCACAAAGGCGCCGTGCTTGGCGGCCAGAACGTCAAGGGCGGGCCCGAGCTGCAGTTGCGTGGCTGCCCGCACGGTCAGAGAGGCCGCGGGGACGACGGCAGCACCACAGCGCCACCCCACAGCGCCCAGCAGCTCCCGCCAGGCCGCCACGGCGGAGGGTGCTGCGGCAGGTCCGCCAGCCGCCGCAGCGCGCGCCGCCTCGACCCAGCCCGCAGGGAGGCGCGCCAGGAGCGCCGCAAAGCGTTCCAGGGCCGTCACGCCGTCCTGCAACGCCGCCGCCAGGGTCGAGCGGTCAAAGCCGCCATCATTGGCCGAGCCGAGGCGCAGCACACCCCGCAAGACTCGCCGCTTGTACAGAAGCGTCCAGCGCCGCCGGAGGCGGGGCGGGGGCTCTAGCCCCGGTGGCAGCGCAGCCCGCTGGGTGCGGATGACGCCAAGGGCCTCCCAGCATCTGACGGCAACCCCCACAGTCACCAGGCCGGGGATGGCAGAGAGATCGGGGAAGTCGGCCTCAAGGCCCGCGCCGCCGCCGGCTAGGGCCGGCAGAACGGGGTTCCACCACAGGGGCGCCGCCACGCACCAGGGGCCGGGGGCCAGAGCCTCAGGGCGCACAACCTCCACGGGCGGCAGGCAGGTGAAGGCCAGCACGAGCCGGGAGAGCGCAGGGCAGTCCGCGGGAAGAGCCAAGCTGTAGGCCTCGGCGCCGGAGCGGGTGAGGAGGCCCAAGGGGTGGGTGCTGGGGCAGGCCCGCCGCAGCAGCGCGAGCGCCACCATAGTCCAGGGCGGTGCGAACGGCAGGAGCCCACAAGCGCCCAGCAGCAGCCGAGCGGCCAGCACCGCATGCCGCCCACGCACGTGCTCCACCAATGGCAGGAGCCCGAAGCCGCCCAAGCTCGGGTGGAGGGCGAGGCACGTACCGCTGACCCCAGCCCCACGGCGCGGGGCCTCGGCAGGGGCACCAGGCGGAACGGCCCGGTCGACAACGGCCGAGACTGCTTTGAGGAAGGCCTCTAGCTCGTCTTCAGGCGGCAAGCCAGAGAACTCAAGGTGGTAGAGGACTCGGCTCACCGCATAGCCACTGGCAGCCGCCGCTCGGCCAAAAGCGGAGAGAGGCAGGGACGCGATCCGGGGCAGCACCTCAAGGGCGGCCGCCAGGGAGGCAGAAGGCAGATCGTTGGTGTTCGAGAAGCGGACGCCCAGGGTCTTGGGGTGGCGTACGACACGCATGTCGAGGATCCGGACGGGCCCCGGCTGTGGTGGTACCGAGGCCGAAGGCCCAGCCCGCAGCGCCGCCACATACGCCATAGCAGCCCACGCCGTTTCCGCCCAGTCAACACACGTGCCAGGCGTCTGCGGCCCCATTGCCAACATTTCGCATTTCTGGACGTTGAGACGCTGCCCCGAAGCCTCGTAGAACCGTTCCATGGCTGACCGGAAGGAGGTCAGGGAGGTGGTGGCAACGAAGGCGGTGCAGTCGTCAGCGTACTGAGAGGCGGTCTGGCGGAGCGCCGGGGGCCCCAGGCCGAACCCTTGGCTCCGCAGCCACGAAAGCAGCGCCTGCGCCACCGCCAGGTAGAGCAGCGGCGCCAGCGGGCAGCCCTGACGCACCCCGGCGGTGAGGGGCACCCAGGAGGAGAGATGGCCGTTGACGATGGCGGCCGCTCGCGTGCCTGTGTGCAGCCGCCGCACCCACGCCAGGAAGCCCGCGCCCACCCCAAGCTCCTCGAGACAGGCGAACAGGAAGTCGCGGTCCACGGTGTCGTACGCCTTGTAGAAGTCCAGGAACAACGCCCAACCGTCAGCCCCAAAGGCCCGGAGCAGGGCGGGCAGCAGCTGGAGGAGGAGGACGTTGTCGGCGATGCGGCAGAGGCGGAGGAAGGCGGTCTGCTCGGGGGCGATGACGTCACCAAACACAGGGAGGAGCCGTTGCACCAGGACGCGGGCAAGGGTGCGGTAATCCGTGTCAAGCAGCGTGATGGGCCGGTAGTTGGAGGGCTCGGTGGGGTCGCCGGCCTTGAAGAAGGAGGAGATGACGCCATCGAGGAAGCCGGCAGGGACGGAGCCAGAGGGAAGGATGGCGGAGAACACGCTGGCAAGCAGGGGTGCAAAAAAGGCGGGAAACTCTTGGTACAGCTCAACCGGCAGGCCGTCAGGGCCGGGAGCGTGGCCAGCAGGCGAGGCGGCCAGCGCAGCCGCCACCTCAGAAACCGTGACCACGCTGCTGCCCAGGGCGGCGAGGCCAGCGGGCGCACAGCGGCGGCCTGCAGCGCGCAGCGCTGCAAGGACGGCCGCCCGGGGCCCAGCAGCAGCAGGCCGCGGAGAGCAGACGCCGCTCCAGTAGTCAGCGACCACCTGGGCCATGCGGCGGGGGTCGCTGGTGATGCCACCACCCGGGCAGCGGAGCGCTGCAATACGGCGGCAAGTGCCACGCGGCCGCACAAGCCGAGTGAGGGCAGGTGAGGGCCGCTCGCCGGATTGGAGCCACGCCAGGCGCGTCCGCCGGGCCAGGCCCTGCGACGCATGCCTTGCGGCGGCAGCGGCCTGGGAGTGCGCCGCCACTGCTTGGGATGCTGCGGCCGCGGCGGCGGCGGGCGTCGCTGCCTGCTCCACAGCTGCGAAGGCCGCTTCCGCAGCGTCTGCAGCAGCAGCCTCGACCGCGGCGGAGAAGACATGCCGCCGCCGCGCAGCAGCACTGAGCCGAGAGCACAGGCGGGACAGGTCGGCTTTGAAGCGGGGCCACCACCGCAGCAGCTGGACGGGACCCGCCGGGGCGGTGGGCGTACGGAGGGCGAGCCAGTCGTGCAGCTCGGTGCGCAGATCCGGAAAGTCCAGGAAGTGGAGGCGGGCGCGGGGGAGGCCAGGCCCAAGCGGTGAGGCAGCGGGGGAGGGAGCGAGGGCCGCCACCACCATGCGGTGGTCCGCAGGGCCGCCGGGCCGCACCGAGCAGGAGGTGACCAGGGGCGCCAGGTCCTCAGTCACCAGGACACGGTCATTGCGCGAGGAGCCAGAGCCACTGACGTACGTGTACGAGCGGCGGCCGGGGTGGAGGCGGCGGAAGGTGTCATGCAACCCTGGACACGAGGCCCTGAAGGCAGCAGCGACAGGCCGGTCAGCAACCCGAGCGCTGGTGGCATCCAGGGCGGGATCCATGACAAAGTTGAAGTCGGCAGCTTAAACCTGCGAGCCAGAGCAGGAGGCCGCGGGCCCGAGGCGGTCCCGGACGAACCGCTGCTGGGCCGGTGGATTGGAGGACGGCAGGTAGGCGCACATGAGCGTTAAGCTGTGGCCACCCCAACAAACAGGCAGGCGGAGCAGCCGCCCGTCGGCTGCCGCTTCCGGAGCAGGCTTCCCCCCCGGGAAGGCCAGCTGCCCGCTGCTGATCAGGTCGGACCGCACCAAAATGGCAACGCCCCCGCAGGCGCGCCCAGAGGTGGGGGAGACGGCGGCCGGAGCCCATTAGGACTCCCACCCGCTGAGGCGGGCCGAGCACGACAGGTTATGCAGCGCCAGGCGTGCAGCAGCAACACCGCTCGCCGGCACACGCGTCTCCTGCACGCAGACCACCCCCAGGCCCTCACGGGCCCAAAGGCGGAGCAGGGCCGGCAGCTTGGTCGCGTCCGTGCCCACCCCCAGTCCGCGGATGTTCAGAGAGCCCACCCGCAGGGCCGGAGGCGGGAGCGGACAGCGGCGCCGGCAGCCCGGCAGCGGCATTACGGGTCGGGAGGCGGGTCACCGCCGGCGGGGCGGCCACCCACGTGCGGAAGGGGCCGCCCTCGGGGCCCCACCCGCAGCCAACCGCCGCCCTCGTCCTCAGCGCCGGCGCCGTCGACGGCCATGCCGTCGGGAGGCGAATCGCCGTTGGAGCCGGCGGGAGAGCGGCTGCACACCCGCTTCGGCGGAGCCTCCTCGTCCAGGGTCTCGGGCAGGCGCAGGCGGCGGTCAGGCGTGGGGCTGACCGGCCGCTCGGCCTCCGGGCTGGCACCGGCGGTAGCCCCGGACGGGGCGGCGACGGGAGCAGGGGCGGCGGCGGCATGCGCCGCGGGGGCCTCCACCGCGGGAGCGGCGGCGGCGGGCGCCGCGGGGGCCACAGCCGCGGGGGCTGGGGCGGCAGGCGCCGTGGGGGTCTCCGCCGTGGGGGTGGCGGGAGCGGGCTCGGCAGGGGCAGCCTCCGCTGGGGCTGCGGCGACGGCGGCGGCAGGCGGCACCGCCGCAGCGCCCTCCGCGCAGGGCACCGCTGCGGCGGGGGCCACGGGGGCCGCGGGCGGGTGAGGAGCCGGGGGCTCAGCGGTGGCGGTGTCGCCGGCCGCGTTGACGCCGCTCGCCACAGAGCCGCCCTGACCGCCACCAGCGGCGGTGGTGGCGGCAGCGGCGGAGGCGGCGGCTGCGGAGGCCCCCCACAGGGGGCGTGTATTATGGGAGCAAGCGTGGATTGAGGCAAGCCTCACACGTCTTACTACCAGCCGACATACCGATTGATCGGACATGGCCAGATAACTCCATGCTTCGCATTGACCCCCTCAGGGGGATTGGCTGGGTGCCCCAAGGCCCTACCTAGCCCGCCACTGCTAGACCTGATCGAACCTGCAATATTAGCTTTGATCGGGTGAGATCCTAGCGAGTTGCCTCGCCTCCCGGGATCGCTGCAGCGGCATGGGGAGCAGTGCGGGCGGGGCGGGTGCCGCGTCCCGCCGGAGGGCGGTTGCCACCAGAGTCGGTCGCCCCGCCACCGCCCGAGGCGGCAGCGGCAGCGGGCTGAGCCTGCAGGGACCGCTTGCTCCTATCGTGGCTGGACTTATCAAAGGGCTGGACCGTGAGCGTCAGCGGCATGGAGCCGCCCCTGATCCGCTTGGACCAGGCCTCGGCCGGCAGTGGGGCCGGGAGGGAGGCCGTGGCGGGCACTGCCACCAGCCAGCGGTCCGTGTGGCGTACGCCCTCCGCCGTGGTCGCCCAGCTGTACGAGGTGTAAGCCTCCACAGTCAGCACCTCCACTCCGGGCAGCGACAGGCTGAGCTGCTGCTTCACGCCCTCCGACGAGAAGAAGGCCGCGCCGGGGATGGAGACGAGGAGCCACTGGCGGGAGCGGTCCGCAGCCGAGTCAGTGAGGGCCCACGCAATTGTGCCCGCATCGCCGAAGGGAGACGGGCAGGACAGCGTGCGCGCCGTGCCGCCAAAGAGTGCATCCAGCCGAGTCTGGAGGCGCGCCGGGAACGCGATATCAAACCGCACCAGCGTGCCTGAGCCATCAGGCGCGGCGTCCCTGCGGATGCCATGCGTGAAGCCCGGGAGGCGGCCCAGCTGCTGGGCCAGGGCCGCGCTGGTCAGCGGAACGAGAACGTGGTCCTGAGCGCTAGCGATGAGCGAGCGCAGGTCCGGCCCCGAGAGGTCTTCGGGCTTGTGACCCGCGATGAAGACTTCAAGGCCAGCAGCGCTCCACGTCGGGTCCGCCAGGTGCTGCCGGAGCAGCGGCGCTATCTCATCTGCTGATTCAGAAGCGCCAGGGCGCGGCCGTTGCCGCGGGCGCTTCTGCTTTTTGCCACCGGGCATCAGTCTGGAACCATCGATGCTCAAGTGGGGTCTATTGGCACGCTCTATGGCTCTATTGGATCTATTGGATCTATCTTTAGGATATTAGCTCTATTTTTAGGATGCGGGTACTACAAGAGGCCCGACCCCCCTGCGAGGGCCGACTTGGGTGGGGCTACAGCCCTTGAACCCCTTGTCCCCCGGCCCGAAGGCCAGGAGAAGAGTCTGCACGGTCAAACACCGCCAAGGTCTTGCGCCGCCACCAACTCCAAGCACACGCGCGGGTCCAAAGAGCCAGCCAGGGCAAGCCCCAGCAGCCCGCCCAGCCAGTGACTTGGCCGGGCAAACACGCAGCACAAACCCCAAACGCCCCCACGCAGCACTGGCCCACGACCCTACGCAGGGCCCTTTCCTAGCTACACCAGCGCCCGCCCACCCAAACCCGCCCAACCCGCCCCGACCTCACAAACGCCCAACCCCCCGCGCCTCGCCTGCCCTGCCCAAACCCGCCCAAAACCCCGCCGCCTAAAGCACCCGACCGCACAGCCGCAGGCCAGCAGAAACCCCAGCCGACACCGCGGGGACCACACCCGCCAGGCGCCCCCCAGCAAGTCCCGAGCCGGCTGCCACACACGAGCACAACGAAGCCAGGGCGCTCTCGACGACGCCCAGAGACGCCCCGGCTCAAGCCCACCGGCGACAGCGCACCACCCTCGCCCCCACGCCCCAAAGCTCGTACCCAGGACCGGGAGCGCACACGCACCCGGCCCGACCTAGCGCCGCCTCCCGTAACAGCCTCTCTAGGCTATAGCCACTTAGGCCGCTCCAAGCCAGCCAGAAGTCCGGGAGGTTGGGACCTCGACGCCAAGCGCGCAACTCACAGCGCATCACACCGCGGATGCCGACTGGAAGACAGGCCCAGGCCCAGCGACCTGGCGCTCCACAGTAGCCGTAGCAAGACGACGCCACGAGGAACTTGAGGCTCCAGCGATGGAGGAACGAGGAACACTCCAGCGAGAAGGCGACGATGATGACCTCGCGAAGCTTCTGAGACCGCGACCGGCGTCCTCCGCCAGCGCGGCCCCCAGCAGAGACCGCTAGGGACCCACCATCCCACAGCTGAGCAGACAGAGCGCCCTAGGCCGCCCCCGGAAGGGACCCCTATCGGGTCGACAAATATTGGCACATCGGCGCGGCGTGAGGTGTCGCCGGCCCAAGCACGCTATGGTGCTATGGTGCTATGGCCTATTTTTAGGATGCGGTGCGTTACAAGAGGCCCGACCCCCCTGCGAGGGCCGATTTGCATGGGCTGCAGCCCTTCAACCCCTTGCCCCCCAACCGAAGCCGGGAGCCGTCCTAAAGAGTCTTCTGGTCAGCGCACCCACCCTCTCAGCCAGTCACGTGCGCGAATCACCTAACAATTACACACCAATCAGCACCACCGAGCCCAAGGGACAAGCAGCGCGGATCACACCGAAATCACACGGAATCAGAGTCAGAGTCAGAAACCTCGAGCGACACCCGGCACACCACCCGCCCCAAGGCATCAGAGCCCAGAAAGGGATGATCTGCGGGCACAGCGCCCCAGCCCCGCGGGCGAACACTCAGCAAGGCAAAGGACCAGAGGCGCGAAACAAAATCAGCTACAACCCGAGCACCAATGCGCCGCACAGTTCGGGCCAGCACCCGTCTGCCAGGCCCAGACCGCACCCCATACAACCATTGGCGCCCTCTCTCCATAGCCGCAACCGCGGCCAAACAAACAACATCCCACACAGGCTGTTGAATCTCATTCGTAGGGGGTTGAACCAACCACAAATTCGCAACCGACAACTCGACACCCCCCAGTTCGGTCATGTAGTCACGAAGCGTCTGGGCGACCGGGCAAGACCAAAAGTGATGCACCCGGGGGCCCTGACCCATAGCATGTCCACAAGGGCAACGCGGCATGCCTCCACAACCACCACCCGACCCAGCAGGCGCAGCGCCGCCCTCTTGCATCGAACCCAAGGCCCCCGACCCTCCCGAGCCCTCCCGAGCCCGCCGCAGCCCGCCGCCGCCGCTCGTGCATAGCAAAGTACGAGAACCCGTTGAGGGCCAGCCGCCAAAACGGCTCTTTGTTCTCGTTCTCCCACCGCAGCCGCCAGAGCCGGGTGAACGTGCTCCGCAGCGTGGCCAGGGCAGCAGCAGGGGCTGGGGCGCCGCCGAGGCCCAGCGTCTGAGCCACAAAGGCGCCGTGCTTGGCGGCCAGAACGTCAAGGGCGGGCCCGAGTTGCAGTTGCGTGGCTGCCCGCACGGTCAGAGAGGCCGCGGGGACGACGGCAGCACCACAGCGCCACCCCACAGCGCCCAGCAGCTCCCGCCAGGCCGCCACGGCGGAGGGTGCTGCGGCAGGTCCGCCAGCCGCCGCAGCGTGCGCCGCCTTGACCCAGCCCGCAGGGAGGCGCGCCAGGAGCGCCGCAAAGCGTTCCAGGGCCGTCACGCTGTCCTGCAACGCCGCCGCCAGGGTCGAGCGGTCAAAGCCGCCATCATTGGCCGAGCCGAGGCGCAGCACACCCCGCAAGACTTGCCGCTTGTACAGAAGCGTCCAGCGCCGCCGGAGGCGGGGCGGGGGCTCTAGCCCCGGTGGCAGTGCAGCCCGCTGGGTGCGGATGACGCCAAGGGCCTCCCAGCATCTGACGGCAACCCCCACAGTCACCAGGCCGGGGATGGCAGAGAGATCGGGGAAGTCGGCCTCAAGGCCCGCGCCGCCGCCGGCTAGGGCCGGCAGAACGGGGTTCCACCACAGGGGCGCCGCCACGCACCAGGGGCCGGGGGCCAGAGCCTCAGGGCGCACAACCTCCACGGGCGGCAGGCAGGTGAAGGCCAGCACGAGCCGGGAGAGCGCAGGGCAGTCCGCGGGAAGAGCCAAGCTGTAGGCCTCGGCGCCGGAGCGGGTGAGGAGGCCCAAGGGGTGGGCGCTGGGGCAGGCCCGCCGCAGCAGCGCGAGCGCCACCGTAGTCCAGGGTGGTGCGAACGGCAGGAGCCCACAAGCGCCCAGCAGCAGCCGAGCGGCCAGCACCGCATGCCGCCCACGCACGTGCTCCACCAATGGCAGGAGCCCGAAGCCGCCCAAGCTCAGGTGGAGGGCGAGGCACGTACCGCTGACCCCAGCCCCACGGCGCGGGGCCTCGGCAGGGGCACCAGGCGGAACGGCCCGGTCGACAACGGCCGAGACTGCTTTGAGGAAGGCCTCTAGCTCGTCTTCAGGCGGCAAGCCAGAGAACTCAAGGTGGTAGAGGACTCGGCTCACCGCATAGCCACTGGCAGCCGCCGCTCGGCCAAAAGCGGAGAGAGGCAGGGACGCGATCCGGGGCAGCACCTCAAGGGCGGCCGCCAGGGAGGCAGAAGGCAGATCGTTGGTGTTCGAGAAGCGGACGCCCAGGGTCTTGGGGTGGCGTACGACACGCATGTCGAGGATCCGGACGGGCCCCGGCTGTGGTGGTACCGAGGCCGAAGGCCCAGCCCGCAGCGCCGCCACATACGCCATAGCAGCCCACGCCGTTTCCGCCCAGTCAACACACGTGCCAGGCGTCTGCGGCCCCATTGCCAACATTTCGCATTTCTGGACGTTGAGACGCTGCCCTGAAGCCTCGTAGAACCGTTCCATGGCTGACCGGAAGGAGGTCAGGGAGGTGGTGGCAACGAAGGCGGTGCAGTCGTCAGCGTACTGAGAGGCGGTCTGGCGGAGCGCCGGGGGCCCCAGGCCGAACCCTTGGCTCCGCAGCCACGAAAGCAGCGCCTGCGCCACCGCCAGGTAGAGCAGCGGCGCCAGCGGGCAGCCCTGACGCACCCCGGCGGTGAGGGGCACCCAGGAGGAGAGATGGCCGTTGACGATGGCGGCTGCTCGCGTGCCTGTGTGCAGCCGCCGTACCCACGCCAGGAAGCCCGCGCCCACCCCAAGCTCCTCGAGACAGGCGAACAGGAAGTCGCGGTCCACGGTGTCGTACGCCTTGTAGAAGTCCAGGAACAACGCCCAACCGTCAGCCCCAAAGGCCCGGAGCAGGGCGGGCAGCAGCTGGAGGAGGAGGACGTTGTCGGCGATGCGGCAGAGGCGGAGGAAGGCGGTCTGCTCGGGGGCGATGACGTCACCAAACACAGGGAGGAGCCGCTGCACCAGGACGCGGGCAAGGGTGCGGTAATCCGTGTCAAGCAGCGTGATGGGCCGGTAGTTGGAGGGCTCGGTGGGGTCGCCGGCCTTGAAGAAGGAGGAGATGACGCCATCGAGGAAGCCGGCAGGGACGGAGCCAGAGGGAAGGATGGCGGAGAACACGCTGGCAAGCAGGGGTGCAAAAAAGGCGGGAAACTCTTGGTACAGCTCAACCGGCAGGCCGTCAGGGCCGGGAGCGCGGCCAGCAGGCGAGGCGGCCAGCGCAGCCGCCACCTCAGAAACCGTGACCACGCTGCTGCCCAGGGCGGCGAGGCCAGCGGGCGCACAGCGGCGGCCTGCAGCGCGCAGCCCTGCAAGGACGGCCGCCCGGGGCCCAGCAGCAGCAGGCCGCGGAGAGCAGACGCCGCTCCAGTAGTCAGCGACCACCTGGGCCATGCGGCGGGGGTCGCTGGTGATGCCACCACCCGGGCAGCGGAGCGCTGCAATACGGCGGCAAGTGCCACGCGGCCGCACAAGCCGAGTGAGGGCAGGTGAGGGCCGCTCGCCGGATTGGAGCCACGCCAGGCGCGTCCGCCGGGCCAGGCCCTGCGACGCATGCCTTGCGGCGGCAGCGGCCTGGGAGTGCGCCGCCACTGCTTGGGATGCTGCGGCCGCGGCGGCGGCGGGCGTCGCTGCCTGCTCCACAGCTGCGAAGGCCGCTTCCGCAGCGTCTGCAGCAGCAGCCTCGACCGCGGCGGAGAAGACATGCCGCCGCCGCGCAGCAGCACTGAGCCGAGAGCACAGGCGGGACAGGTCGGCTTTGAAGCGGGGCCACCACCGCAGCAGCTGGACGGGATCCGCCGGGGCGGTGGGCGTACGGAGGGCGAGCCAGTCGTGCAGCTCGGTGCGCAGATCCGGAAAGTCCAGGAAGTGGAGGCGGGTGCGGGGGAGGCCAGGCCCAAGCGGTGAGGCAGCGGGGGAGGGAGCGAGGGCCGCCACCACCATGCGGTGGTCCGCAGGGCCGCCGGGCCGCACCGAGCAGGAGGTGACCAGGGGCGCCAGGTCCTCAGTCACCAGGACACGGTCAATGCGCGAGGAGCCAGAGCCACTGACGTACGTGTACGAGCGGCGGCCGGGGTGGAGGCGGCGGAAGGTGTCATGCAACCCTGGACACGAGGCCCTGAAGGCAGCAGCGACAGGCCAGTATCTAGCCATGGCCTCAAAAGTGTGAAACAAGCATAGAGCTTTGAGCGCTACGGGCCCTCTCGCGCCCTGCAACTTGATCTGCTAATCAGAGGCCCTCCAAATATACTTGTTCGCGGGGGCAGAAGTCCGCGAGGCGCGAGCTGGGGACCGCCGATGAACCGTCGCGGGCAACTTCTGCAGTCGCTTTTGCAGCTCGCAGCCGCGCTCTTTGTATTCTATGTGTTATTGACTACTGCTTGCAATAGAGGGTTACGGGACAGCCGCGATATCGCAGAGCGTGTTCGCTAGAGGTCAAAAGCTCTTCCAAGCATTCGCGACTTGCCGACATGCCGTCCCCTTGGTGCCCCCCCCCCCCTTCCCCCCCCCCCCTACTTTAAGGGGGGTGCACTCGTGTTATGCGCTGTTATGCGCTGGTCACAAGATACTGGGCGCATGGGCTAAGTTTGGGAGGCCCCTCGGTCCCTCACTTAGATTGCTGTCGATAATTGGGAAGCTGCGGCTTCGTTAGAAGGGAACTTGATTGGCGAAGCGGATTGATCACCGCATAGCCTTTAGCCGTGCCATTGTAAAGTGCGCGTGTTCCTCGGCCCACCACAGCTCAGGTCCGGGCGCGGCCAGTGAGGCCGGCCGGTTCTTGACGCTCCCGTGCGAGCAGTCCATAAGCCCGTGCTAGACACTGCACATACCGCTAGGTCTCTTCCTCTTGCAGGTGCCCCTCGCTGGTGCTTGGCGCCCACCAGCCTGCGCCGCGTCCGCCACGCGCACGCACACGCACACGCACCTGCACCCCCTTGACCCCTCGGTATACTTGTGCCCCCGTGTCGGCTAGCCCCACAGGCTTAATCTGCCCTGCTCCCGCGCATTAGCCGAGCGCCCCTTGCAATAGCATTGCCGGTCTAGCTAGCTCCGTGCCCCACAAGCACGTCTGACGCGCAGCCGTAGTTCCCTCCGCACGCGAAGCGTAGCTGAGCGTGCCCATTGGCCCGGGCCTCCGCTCCCTGAGGATCAGGCAAAAGACCTGACCCAGGCTAGGTGACAGGGCGGCTGAATCCACCTGCACCTTTCCGGCGCGCACGCCCACTGATCCAGGGGTGCACATTTAGGGGCGGCTGAATCCACCCTACTTGAGCCGAAGTGCGTAATCCCAAGGTGTTATCCTAGCGCGCGGTACAGGAGCATCCCTCGCCCTCTCTAGGGTTGGGCACACGCAGGTCCGGAGGCTGAATCCCGAGGACCACCTTTAGCGACTAGGGCACACCGGTAAGAAGAGTAGGAAGAACCTACCACCCGTGTGGCAAGGCTCGTGACCCCCTTGGCCCGGGGCACAGGTGCAGTAGCGGCGACTCCGCACTGTGCTGCCTATACGTGTCATAATCCCTGGGGCGAACTAGGAAAGCAGGAACAAGGAGGTAGGCGTTCGTCTGGCACGTAGCTGCGGAGGCTGAATCCCGAGCAGCAACCCCCCCTTACTTAAGCTAGGGCACCGGACGCGGGCCCTCTGTACAGCTTTAGCGGGTGAGACCTCAACCGTCCCCCGTCGGGTGAGACCTCACCGTCCCCCGCTCTGCCCCGTTCACTAGGGCCTGCGCACAAAGCGCTATAAACTAAAGACTTCCGCTGCGTAATCACCCTCAGCTTCAGGCTGAACTAGCTCGCTCTCACCCAGCGTAGCCCCCACGCCCCCCACCGGGCGCATGAACGTGTTGGCAGGTGTCTCCACAAACCCCACACAGGCAGTAGATCATCCAGGCGATCCTAGGGCGCGCCTCTGTGTCACCGCGTAGTCACACCACTTGTTAGGGGATACACAAGGGCTTGACGTGTTTGCGCGAGCAAACAGGGAAAAAATTTGGGTGTTGACACGTTTGGTGTACACGACGCGTTTGAAGCTGACATGAGACCGGGTCACGTCTACATACAGGCACGCCCCTGCCCCCTGCCGACCTCTCCCCCGCCCGCCCCCCTCCCTTCCGTAACTCGTCTCCCGTGTCTCCTTTCCCCCTCCCTTCCGCCGTCATGATGAGGGCTGATGAAGGGCCTGATCAGGGCCCGAGCCTGCATGGGCATGTGGGTCATTGAGTTGAGGTCTGGCCTGAACTCAAACATCTGACGGCGTGCTTAAGAACACATAATAGCTTCTGAGAGGGCCTGACTAGCTGACGCTGCGGCGAGGTCGAACGATGGAGCCCATCGCGCACAGCGCGCAAACTTAACTTCCCGTGACGCTTCCATGGTCATCTGGCTCGCTGACCATACCAAAGGGGCAAGCGCATCGTCTTGTGGGAAGGACCGAGGAAGCATCGGCCTGTTCGCGCGCGAAGCCATCGCTGTCGCGCGGACCTGGCGTTGAGCGCTGACTACAAATCGCTGGTAAGGTGCTTCTGCTTGTCTCGACATGCGGGTGGCTGGCCCTGCCCGGGCTGGACGCCGTGCCCCCGCGTCGCGCCTCTTAGGGCCGGCCCCCGCTCACCTCGTGCCCCGCCCCGCCCCCTCACTCCTCCTCCAGCTGCTACGCTACGCATCTCTGACCCGTGGGACGCTGTCGGCCGCTGTGCCTCTGTCACCCGCGGCCGGCGGCATGCAGTGGCTACCCTGCTCCGCGGCCAGCGCCGATGCGGCGGTCACCACTGCGCGCTTCGGGCACACGGCGGCGTGCATCAGCGGCACGGGCTCGGTGTGGGGCACGGGTGAGGGGGGGGGGGGGGTAGGTGGGGAGGTGGGTGGGGATACGGGTGAGGTGAGGCCGGGGGTTGAGGGGTGGGAGGGTAATCGAGGGGGCCCTGGGTTGCTGTGGTTGGGGGTTCGGGGCATCTCCGGCCCCTGTGCGCCGGAGGAGCCAGGTCGCCTGGGTTTCGAGCGTGCTGTGCCTGCGACCAGGTGGAATGCGGAGGTACAGGTCCGGACCTGAGCCCTGCCCAAACACACGTGCCACCTGCTCCTTTGCGTGCGCTTTACCCCCCCCCACCCCACCCCACCCCTCCCCCTCCCCCCAGACCTTGTGGTGGTCTTCGGCGGCGTGAGCTACAGCCCCGGAGCGCCGGAGCCGGGGGCGCCCGGCAGTGCAGGGGGGGCGGGGGGCGGGGGCGGCGACCTGGGTGCAGCAGCAGCGGGGGGCGGGGGCGGCGCGGGGTCGCAGTTGGAGCACCACGCGGCGCTGGGGGACGTGGTGGTGCTGCAGGTGGGTGGGGTGGGGGGGTGGGGGGTGGGGGGGGGTGGGGGAGTGGCGGGTGGGTGGGGGGTGAGGGTGGGTGGGAGGGGGCGCGGGTGGGGAATGGGAGAGGAGAGGAAGGTGCCCTGCTGGGAGAGAAGCTGGCTACGGTGTGTGGGTGTGTGGGTGTGGGGCAGGTGGGGCTGTGCACAGCGACGGGGACGACGGGTTGTGGAGCAAATACTTTGGCATGCAGGGATTGAAGGGTGGGGCCCCGGGCGAGGCCACCCAGCTTCCCACAGCAGCCCCCGCCCCCTTGCGTGTGTGTGCCCCCTCCGCAGGCCGAGGCGGACATGTGGTTCGCACCCCAGGTGTCGGGTGGGTGCCCCGGGGGGAGGGGGAGGGGGAGGGAGGGGAGTAAGAGGGCCCGGCTGCACTGGAGCTTCGCCGTCAACCTTATCAAACCCCCCTTTGGCACTCCCAGGCTCGCCCGACTACGGCTGCCCCGAGGCGCGCGCCTTCCACTGCGCCGCCGCCGTGGACCGCCGTATGTACGTGTTCGGGGGCCACGTGCTGTCGTACGACCAGGACCAGGTACGACAGTGCGGGGTGGCGGTTGTGGCGCCCGTCCCCGCGCAACACCACCCGAACCTCCGCTCCCCTTCCCTGTGTCCATCCTCACACACCTGCGCCCCCACCCTGCGCCCCCACCCTGCGCCCCCCAGAACAAGAAGCGGCGGCGATTCTTCAACGACCTGTGGTGCCTGGACACGGTGGGGGGGTGGGGGTGGGGGCGCTGGGTGGAGGGGGTGGTAACGGGGAGGGAGTGGAAGGGGATGGACGGTGGGCTTCAGGAGCCACCCAGCCCCGCCAGCCGGCGAGTCAGCAAGCGGGCCGCGCAAAGCTACGGAGCGCACGCGCAAGGACCCACGTACCCGGCTGGCCGAGGTTGAGCTCTCGCACTGACCACTTACTGCCAGCCAGTGGGGGTCTCTTTAACCGGCGTGTGCCCAACCCCTCAGCACACAACTAACCCCTACCTCATACTACCATCCATCCCCTCCCCTCCCCTCCCCGCAGGACACGTGGACCTGGCAGCGCCTGGACCCCGGCCCGGGCCCCGGGGCCGTGCCGGGACAGGTGGGGACGGGGGGGATCAGGACCTGCAGGGCTCTATTATCGCTACGTGTTGTGCCGTTGTGCCAGTCCGAGCCTTGATTCCCCAATGCCCCTGGGCCCCCCAGGCGTTGCCTTCCCCTCGTTTCACACCTCTCCAGCGTGTCTCCCGTGCTCTCACCGCTTCTTGCACCCGGCTCGGGTTCACATGCGCCCATGCCCGCCTACATTGCTCCTGCCCCTCTCTTTGTTTCTCCACCCCGCCTCCTACCCTCCCGCTCGCGCCGCGATCCCGCTCAGCAACAAACACTCCCCCTCAACACCACACCCCCACACCCCTCAGGCCCCCGAGCAGCCCCCCCGTCGGGACATGGCGACCCTCACCCGCGCCGGCCCCGGCTGCCTGCTGCTGTTCGGGGGGCGGCTGGAGTCGGGGCGGGTGGCAGGGGACGCATGGATCCTGGATCTGGCCACGTGAGGCTTTGGGGGAGCAGGGGGTTGAGAGGGGGAGGTGTCGAGGGGGACCTGGATCTGAGGGCGGAGGAGGTCCAGCGCAATTATGCACTGCGGTGGGCGGAAGGGCTCGGCACCCTTGCTGTTGGATACCCTGCCCCTTTGCCCTCAACCTCCTCCCTTCACCCTCCCCCCCCCCCTCCCACCCCAGGCACACCTGGTCACAGCTGCGCATCCCCGGGCCCTCGCCCCCGCCCCGCAAGATGCACGCAGCCGTCTACGTAAGCGGGGGGGAGCGGGGAACGACGAGGGAGGGTGCAGGGTGAAGGTCGGTGCGTGGTTGTGGTGAAGGATGGTGAAGCCTGTGGTTGGCACTCACCCGGACCGATGCCCAGAGCGCTACAAGGGGAGAGTGTTCGTGGAACAGCGCAGTAGGCTCCAGGCGTGCGGCGGTTGTGGAAGCCCAATAAGAACTGCAGGAGATTGCTCCTCACGCCCGAGGTGAAGGGTCCGGGCCCTCGCCAGCCGCTCGGCGTCCCACTCAACCCCCAGTCCGCAGCCCCTCCCTGACGGCCCCCTCCATCAAACCTTCCCCTCCCTTCCCCCCGCTATCCCCCCCTTTCCCCCCCCCCCTTTCCCCCCCCCCACCCTTCCCCCCTCCCCCCCAGGCCACCAACCGTGTGGTCATCTTTGGCGGCGAGCGGGACGCTGGCGTGCTTGACGACCTGTGGACGCTCAAGGGGGCGGACCCGGCCGCGGGGGAGCCGGCGCGGTGGACGCTCATTCGGCTGAGGCCGGCGCCCGCGGGCAGGTTCGGACACGCCATGGCGGGTGAGGGGCGGGGAAGAGGGGGTTGGCGGGTGGGGTGGGGGGAAGGGACGGGGGAGCATGAGGGGCATATGGAGAGGTGGGGGGCGGGGGGCGGTGAGCGAGGGATGGGGGCGTGCAGGTCCACGCCATCGGGCTGACCTGGCACGGCATGGCATGGTGAGGTTTTGGGGTAGAAGGGGAGAAGTGGGGCTGGGCGTAGTCAGAGAGTGGTCCTGGCCCGGAGCATGAGACCCTGGCGCTGTTCCGTGCCTCTTGCGGTGTTGGCCCGACCCATCCCTTTGTAAACATTACCTGCACTGTAAAAGAGGGGGTTAGGCGGGTGGGGGGTGAGGAGGGGGAGAATGTTCAAAGAGGGGCGTAGATGGGTGGGTGGAGAGGGGTTGGGCAAAGCATGAGCTGCTGACCCGACCGCACCCTTTCCATGTCCCCCTCTCCTTCTAGACCCCCCCCCCCCCCCACCTTCCCCCCCTTCGTCCCCCCAGCCTGCGGCTCCCGCCTGGCTGTGTTCGGGGGCTGCCTGGACCAGAGCAGCCTGCTGTCCTTCACACGCAACTACGTGCAGGTGGGGGGGAGGGGGGGGGCATGTGGGGAAGGGGATTTGCGCGGTGAGCAGTGCATGGGGAGGGAGGGGCAGGGGCAGGGCGCTGTCCTTCACACGCAACTACGTGCAGGTGGGGGGGGGGGGGGGGGGGGGCATGTGGGGAAGGGGATTTGCGCGGTGAGCAGTGCATGGGGAGGGAGGGGCAGGGGCAGGGCGCTGTCCTTCACACGCAACTACGTGCAGGTGGGGGGGAGGGGGGTGCATGTAGGGAAGGGGATTTGCGCGGTGAGCAGTGCATGGGGAGGGAGGGGTAGAGGCAGGGCGCTGTCCTTCACACGCAACTACGTGCAGGTGTGTATATGGGGCGCGTGGGGGGGGGGGCAGTGTGTGTGTGGAAGGTACCCAATGGGGCAGGGGCCGGGGACATGGCGTTGCCGCTCACGCGCAACTACGTGCAGGTTGTACTAGGGAGGGGGGTGGTGCAGGGGAGGGGCGCTGAGCGGGTGCAGGGTACAGACCGGGGGGGTGACAGGCTGAAGGGCGTTGGAAGGGTGGAAGGGCTCAAGGGTTAAGGTACCGGGTCGGGGGCCGGGGCTGGGGGCAGGTGGGGGGTGAGAGGTGTCTGTTGGGGCACATGTGGGTTCGTGCCTCATGTCCCGCACCCCGTGCATGCCTGGCGAGCTATCACCGGGCCGGGTCCGTCACGGCCCCCCTCCCTACCCAACCTCCTCCGCAGTGCAATGAGCTGTGGGTCCTGGACATGGCCACATTCAGGTGGGGCCGGGGGGAGAGGCTTCAGGCAGGGGGCTTGGATGGCCGAGCGGGTGCGGGAGGGGGTCTCGAAAGGCAGGGTGCACGGTGCGGCCTTGGCACGCCCTGACACGAAGGTCGGGACATGGCTATTCACGGGTTCGGGCACACGGAGCGGGTCTGGCGGGCCTGGCAACGTTTACATCGTCGGGGCGTGGACTGTGGGCGCGGCTGCCGGCGGCTAGGCGCACGGGCGGCAGAGCCTCTGGACCAGCTGTGCGCGCACGGCCCATGCGAGGCCGTGGGAGCAGGCCTTGAGGCACGGGACATCCCCGAACTCCATACCTCTCCACAAATCCAACCCTGACCGCCACCCCCACCCCCCCCCACCCCCCCACCCCCCCACCCCCCCCCCACCACCACCCAACCCCCAACCCCCAACCCCCATCCCCCAACCCCCACCCCCCACCCCCCATCCCCCACCCCCAGCTGGCACCGCGTGGACCCCCCCGAGGGCGTCACGGCTCTCTCGGGGGCGGCCCTGGACGACCCGGCCCTGGCGCACAGCCTGGGGGCGATGCAGGGGGACAAGCAGGTGGGGAGCGGGGGTGGGTGGGGGGGTAGGGGGGAGGACGGAAGGTGGATGGTGCTGATCAAGTAGGAAAACGCGTGCCGCCATAGTCCACAGTCTATACACCCTATGCGCTTCTTACCTGGCCCCTCCTATTCCTCCGAACCCCCCCCCCTTTTGTCCTTCGATCGGCCTTCCTCACCCAATGCACACACACACACACACACACACCCTCTCATCCCCCCGCCCCCCCAGCTGCTGCTGCTCCCCGTGGAGCGCATGTGCCACTCCCTGGTGGCGGGGGCGGGGGGGCGGCTGCTGCTGGCGGGGGGGCGCAAGCGGGACGGCATCTGCGCGGAGAGCTGGTGGCTGAGCATGGTGAGGGAGGGGGGGGGGGGGGGGAGGAGGGGAGGGAGCGAGAAGAGGCCAACACTTGAGTTCGCCAGGGATACCGACCAAATGACGAGGCCTCAGATCCGCTCCCCGCTCCGCCTGACAATGATCAACGCCTGGCCGCTTGGGACTCGACCGCCCCTCATCCCTTCCCGGCCCTTCTTGCCAGGGCCCCGACAACCTCACCCCAACCCTCACCGTGCCGCCACCCGCCACCGTTGCCGCGGCCCTCCGCAGCGGCCTGCAGGCCCCGCCCCGCGCCCCGGGCCCGCAGCCCTCCGCGCACGCCGCGCCCCACGCAGCCCACCCCGCCCCGGCCTCTCCGACGCCCACCGCCGCTGCGGCCGCCGCCGCCACCGCCCCTGCGTCACACGCCGGTGCGACTCCCGGAGCGCCGCCCGCTCCCACCGCCGCCGCCGCCACCGGCACACTGCTGCAGAACCTCCTCATGCGACGGCCGGGCCAGCCAGGCCCACCCGGGGCCCAGGCCCCGCCGCCTCCGCCGGCCGGCCCGGGGCACGCGCACTCGCACTCGTACCCTACTGCGGCCTCGGGGGGCCCGTCCCTGGGGGGCAGTGGCGTGGGCCCCTCCCTGGCGGGGTCGGGGTCGGCCCTGGACGCCCTCGCCTCATCCACCCTGGTGCCCATCGACGGTGAGGGCTGTGGGCATGGGACTGGAAGCCGCAGGCGGGTGGGAGACTGGTCGGGCGACGCACCACTCGACTCGTCCCTGGCTCGCGCAAACTCGCCACTACCACCTGCACACCTCGGCCCATCCTTCACTTGCGCGCCGCTCTCGTTTTATTGCGCGCCGCTCTCGATTGCTCCTCAGTACCGTTCATCCCCGCCCTCCCCCTCAGGCCCCGGCCCCGGTCCCACGGGCCCCCTCCTGCTGGACCCGGGTTACCCGGGGGCCCAGGCCAAACCCACCCAGCCTGCGTCGGCCGCCCCCACACCCTCCCCCCTCTCGGCGTCTGCCCTCGCCGCTGCCGCCGCCGCCACGCCGGCAGCGGCCGCCTCTGCCGCCGGCGCCGCGGGGGCGGCGCTGCTCAGCCGCCTTACCACCAAGGTCTCCACCCTACTGGGCCCCGCCGGGCCCACCCCGGGCCCCGCCTCGGGCCCCGCCCCGGCGGGCAGCGGCGGGCCCTCACCAGGCCCCTCCCTGTCCACCTCCCCGGGGGCCGCAGGCGCAGGGTCGGGCCTGCTGGCCCGCTTCAGGCCCACGGGGTCCAGCACCAACCTCACGGGGCCCACCGTGGCCCAGCCCGGCCCCGGCCAGGCCCAGGCCCAGGCCCACATGCAGGCCCAGGGCCGGCAGGCGGCGGGCGTGGCCGTGGCGGGCGGCGGGGGCGCTCGGTCCCAGCCGCAGCAGGCGCAGGGCGCAGGTGGGTGGCGCATGGGCACAGGCCCGTGGGACGTAGGCTTGACACGGTGCATCTAGCCGCGAGCCGCCATCAAAGCCCTTGCTGCATTCGCCCTTGCTGCATTGCCCTTGATCATAACCCCATATCCCCTCCTCTTGTCCCCTCCCCGGCTGCCCCGCAGCCGAGCCCCTGCAGCAGCTGCGTGCCCGCCTGGGCCTCGCGCCCCTACCGCCCCCCGCCGCCGGCTCCTCCTCCGCCTCTGTTCCGCCCCCGCAACCCCCGCCCCCTGCCACCACCCCGCCAGCTCTGGAGCCCCTGGCCGCCCTTGCATCGATGGGCCGAGCCCTGGCGGCGCAGGCGGGCGGGGCCGAGGGCGGCCCCGAGGGCGCTGGGGCCGGGGGGGACGGCAGGCGGGGCCGTGCGGCGGAGGAGGGTGCGGCGGCGGCGGCGGCGGCCGTGGCCCGCGCGCGGCGGCACCTGGCGTGCTGCGCCCCCGAGCAGCTGCGGGTGGGCGACCTGCCCCTGCTGCTGGCGGACTGCCAGGTGGGCGGGGGGGGGGGGTTGGGGTGGAATTGGGGTGGGGGGGGGGGTGGGGAGGGGGTGGGGTTATGGGGGTCTGTGACAGCTCCATTGACGTGTTGACCAGGGCAGGCGGGAGACGGCTGGCGGACTGCCAGGTGGGCGGGGGGGCTAGACGGGAGGACACGACGATGGTGTTGAAAACGACGTGTCAATGGGCGGACGTGAGCTGGCTGAGTCGAGTGGGGGCAGGGGCAGGACTGCCAGGCGGGGGGATTGTGAAGAGGTGGGGCTGGAGCCCGGGACACAGGGAGCTGCCAGGGGCATGGCTGCGCCCCCTTCCCGCCAGCGGCCTTGCCGATGTCCGTCCGTAGCTTCATCCTCAATTCCATGCAACGCATCCACTCCTCTCCTCTCCTCTAACCCTCACCCCCTACTGCCCTGCCCCCCCTGCCCACGGTACCCCAGGCCCTCCTCAAGGAGCGCTCCTGCGGCGGCTGGGCGACCCTGGTGGAGGAGGCGCGCGGCGACCTCCCCTCCAACTCCTCCAACCCCTCCTCCGCCGCCCCCTCCTCCGCGGCCCCCTCCCCCTCTCCCCCCCTGGACCTGGGCGTCTTGGCCGCGCTGCTGGCCTCCCACGCCCACCCCCTGGCGGGCCTGGGGCCGGAGGGGCTGCGGCTGGGGGACGTGGGGGAGCTGCTGGGGGCGTACAGGTGCGGCTGGGGTGTGCCGGCGTGTGCTTGGTTGAAGGCGACAGGGGCGTGGGGTACAGTACTCGGGTAGGGCTTTGCGCTGGGCACGTGCGGAACGGAGCACGTGCAGTGGGGTGTATAAACCGCTGCTGGGGGCGTACCGCACTTCGCTTCATATGATGCCACCCTCACCCCTTCCCTTGCTTGGTTGCTTGGTTGCTCTGCCTCAGGGGCCTGGTCCTGTCAGCCCCGCCCGGAGGCGCCGTGACGGGTTGAGCCCGCACAGCTGTGCGTGCGTCGCAACGGGTCCCGAGTGCTGCAAGGCTGGAGGGGGGGTAGGGGGGGCGATCACCCCGCCCCTACCTGGCCTCGCACGTCCTTCTTTCACAGCCAGGAGGCCGCCATACATTGTTCATTCGCAAATCGGCCCTTAGACGTGGCGGCGGCAAGGGCGGGGGCGAGGCCCCTGGCTAGCTGGGGGGCGGGCGGGCGGGCGTTTGGCCCACGGGCGGTGACCCCACGCCTCACACCTGGACCCATACGCTGCCATGTATCCAATGTATGACCGCGCCACGCCATCAAGCCGGGGTCATGATGAGAGCACGGGCGACGGAAGGGGAGTTTGGGGGAGGGGACCGCCACCCACACCCAGGATGCGATATTCACAATAGGAACCAGCTCCGTCGAGCGCGAGATCTTCCTCGTTGCGTCAGGGGCTCTCAGCAGCGCCCGTAGTGAGTCGGGTTGCACAGAAAAGGCGGGGGGCGGGGGGAGCCAGGCAATACCGTAGAGGCAGCGGGCGGGGCGAGGGGGTCCCAGGGGCGTGGGGTTGGGGCACGGTGTGAGGGGCCCGCAAGTAACCGCGAGACGGGCAGGGCTGAGACATAGTCAAAGATCGGACAGCACGCGATGCCCTTGCACCCGGCCCTTGACAGGCTTCTGCCAAGGCGAGCGTCAAGCAAGGGCAGCCGGCGAAGGTTGCGGTCCTGCCAACAGCTCGCGCGTTACAGGTACACCTGAGCCCCCGTCCCAAACAGCTCAGTATTCCACAGTTCCATCGTCTGCAAGGGCGAGTTGGTAATCGGCACTCGGCAGCCGAACTTTGCAGCAGGATCCAGGGCTGCATGAGAGCTGTCCCGGCCAGCTCAGCAGATGCTAGCGCGCGCTTAGTCCCGGGCAAGCCGCAGCGTCCCTCTCGTCGAGATCCCATATTCCTACACGAGCTTTTCTCACTGACCAAGGACGCGTTCTTGACGGCCGCGGACAATTGTCGCGACTTTCACTGCGTGTCCCGCGCGACCCGAGACCCGCGTACCTAAGCTCATTACAGCCTGAACAGGCGCCCTATTGGAACTCCTCTCAGGCGCAGCGCTGTCAAGCACTCGGGGGGAAAGCATGTCGGCCGAGGACGCTGACTACTCCGACCAGGGCTCGGACCGCGGCAGCCGGCAGCTCCTTCGCGGTCATGAGCGCCTGTACGGTGCGTCTGGGTCGCTGGGCAGCTCGGCCACTCGCTCCCCTACCCTCGTGCTCCGCTAGCGGCTGCCTCCCCCGCTCTTTCGGTTGTCAGCACCCTGTCGGAGCACACACCCGCGCCGTGTTTACCGGTCAGAGCCCCGGCACGTGTGCCCCCTGCACCGTGACGTCCTTCCCCGCGTCCTTCAGATGCCTACAACGAGCTCCACACGCTCGCTCAGTCGTTCAACAAGCCCTTCGATGCCCCCGCCATCCTGGTGGTGGGGCACCAGACCGACGGGAAGTCAGGTGGGCGACAGGGCCGCGTCGGCATGAGCGCCTTGCGCTTGTTTGCGGCGATACACGACCGGGGCTTGCTATCGGGGCAGGTGTCAAGTGAGGCGGGGGCCGTTTGCCTCCTGCCTAGCGTGGGGCGCACCGTCGGCCCAGCTCGTTACCCCCACTACCCTAGCGGGCCCAGCCTTCTAGTCATATGTCATGCAACCCCCTCACCACTGTGCTCGTTGCCCGCTGCACCACACCTCTGCAGCCCTGGTCGAGGCTCTGATGGGCTTCCAGGTGAGCGAGGCCACCCCTACGGCAGCCCGACCGGGAACCAAGCTGGGGAGTCGAGAGGGCCGCGTCATGCACCGAGCTCCCAGAGGGTCGGGTCCCCCCCTGGCCCCTGGAGGTCTGCTGTTCCTCACCCGTTTGCGCTTCCTCACCCTTCACCCTTCTTGCACCGCTACGCAGTTCAACAGCGTGGGCGGGGGCACCAAGACACGCCGCCCCATCGCCATCCACATGAAGGTGCGCCGTCCGGGCACGTACCTGGGAATAGGTCCTGCCCGCCCTTTCCCCCGGCCGCCCCTCCTTCCCCCTTCGCATCGCCTCTCCGAGGTTTCCGTAACCCCGTCCCATCGCGCTCCCTGGCCCGCATTCGCTCCTCCTTTCCTTTCCCTTTCATCCGCCTCACCTATCCACATGCTCCCTCTCCACCTCCTCCACAAACCAGTCCCCCCCATACCTCACGCCCCCTGTCCTCCCCCCTCCCTCTCCCGTCCCCCTCCACCTCCCCAGTACAACGGCTCCTGCCACACGCCCGCCTGCTACCTCAAGATGGACGACGGCGTCAGCGAGCAGGAGATGAGCCTGGCGGAGCTGCAGGTGGGGGGCAGGGAGGTGGGGTGAGGGGGTGTTGGAAAGGGGGGCGAGGCTGGTGCATGAGGAGCTCAGCTTGGCGGAGCTGCACGTGGGGGGAAGGGAGGGAGGTTGAGGGAGGGGTTTTGGAAGTCTTTGAAGAGGGGCGAGAAGGTCCAAATTCGGCCGGCTTGGTCATGACTAGGGTCCCCTTGGCGGGAACGGGTTTGCCGTACTGCAAGGGGCGGAGTTGGGCCGAGGGTGCCGAAGGAGGTAGGCAGCTGGACCTGCGTCCCCTGGCCGCCGGGGGCGTGCCCCTGCTCCAGTCATCCCCGCTCCACCCATTCAGGGGAGGTTTGTCCAGACGAGTGCCCTGCGTTCACTGGCCAGTCCATGCCTGTTCTCACCCAAATCCGTCGACCCCCATCAAAACCCCTTCCGGCCCCCTCCCCCCCCCCCAGGCCTACATTGACGCCGACAACGCCATGCTGGAGCGGGAGCAGCGCTTCGCCGCCAAGGAGATCGTGGTGCGCATGGAGTACAAGCACTGGTGAGAGCAGTGTGTGTGTGAAAGAGAGTCTAGGATGCGTAGGGCGGGCGCGTTGATTGTGTTGGTGGAGGCGCGTGTATCATATGTTGGGACATGCAGCGGGGAGACAGGGTGGTGGTCAGGGCTGCGTAGATGCTCGGGCTATTGCGCGAGTTCGGTGGTGTGTGTGGTGGTGTGGGGGGGAAGGGGGGTTGGAGAGGAGAGGGAGAGACCAGTGCTTGGCGTGGGGTTTGCGGGGTTTGCGATGGAGCGGATCTCATGCACAGTGTGTGGGGCTATGCTGAGTCATGGCGCTCGCACTGGCAGTTCCTGGCTTGAACCTCTCCGCACCCTCTTCCCCTCCCCTCCCCCACCCCACCCCCCAGCCCCAACCTGACCATCATCGACACCCCCGGCCTCATCACCCCCGCCCCCGGAAAGAAGAACTGCGCCGTCCAGATGTGCGCCAGCCAGGTGGGGATGGGGAGGGGGAGGGGGGGGGAGGGGAGGGCGTGAGTGGGGAGGGGGGAGCAGCCGTGCCGGGGGCAGAATGAGAGGGAGCCGTCCGGAGCTCCTCCGGTGCGCACCGGTGCTTGCGCTCGCACGGCTTGCGGCTCTCCCTACCAAAGCGACTGACTGACCGTGTTTGAAACGTGTTCTCTTGTGCGTTGGCGACAGGTGGAGGAGATCGTGAGGACCAAGGCACAGGTGAGGGCGGGGCGCAGGGCGCGACCTCCCTGCGGCAGCGCGCCAGCTGCCGCGCATGCAGCCGGTTGCCACACCCACCAGCTGCCCCCCCCCCCCCCAGCCGCTCTCATCCCCCCCTACACCAACCCCCTCACCCTCTCATCCACCTCCCCCCCCCTCCTCCCCCCTCACCCCCCCCCCCCCAGGTCCCCGAGTACGTCATCCTGTGTCTGGAGGACTGCAGCGACTGGACCAACGCCACCACGCGGCGCCTGGTCATGCAGGTGCGGGGGGGGGGGCGGCGTGGCCGTGGTCTTGTGTGCACCTGTGTCCTCCCATTGTCCCCATCACCACAGTTCCCCCCGACACCACCGTACGGCCCTTGAGAGTTGCATTGACATTGCACTCGACCCGGCCCCCTTCCACCCCCCCTCCCCCCTGACAGGTGGACCCCAACCTGGCTCGCACGGTGCTGGTGAGCACCAAGTTCGACACGCGCATCCCCCAGTTCGCGCGGGGCAGCGACTGCGAGATGTTCCTGCGGCCCTCCACGCTGGAGGGGCTGGGCATGCTGGGGGAGGGGCCGTTCTTCACGTGAGTCCGAAGGAGAGGGGGGGGGGTCGTGGGTGTTGCTTGCGGGATGAGAGCCTGCAGGGATGCGCTGGTTTGATTTCTGCAGAGCAGCACCGTGCCAGACCTGCCCCCGCCTTTCCGCCTTGACCATCCCCATCATCATCACGACCCCCCCACCCCTCTCCCCACCCCTGCCCCCCAGCTCCGTCCCCTCTGGCCGCGTGGGCTCGGGCCCCGACTGCGTCTTCCCCTCCCACGACGCCTTCCGGGAGCGCCTGGCGGAGCGGGAGGCGACGGACGGGGCGGACCTGGAGACCAAGCTGAACCGCAAGTCAGAAGGGAGAGGGGGCGGCGGTCGAGGGGTCCGCGTGTGGAGCGGGTCAGGAGGAGGAGAGGGAGGGGAGGGGGGGGAAGGGAGGCCAACTTCCCCTGCAGCTGTCTGACCCCGGCTTCACCAGTCACCAGTCACCACCACCTGCTCTCGCATATCCTTATCCCTGCTCCCCACCCCCACCCCCACCCACCTCAAGGCTGAGCCGCCAGGAGCGGGACCACATCGGAGTGAGCGCCCTGCGCCGCTACCTGGAGCAGCTGCTGCAGGTGTGTGTGTGTGTGGGGGGGGGGAAATGGAGGGGGAAAGGGGAAGGAGAGGGGTAAGCACTCACCGTGTGTTAGGAGACCAGCCTCCCCGAACTCTCTTTCTGCCCTCTTCACACCCATGCGGCCCCCCCCTCTCCAACCCCCCCTTTCCCCTCCTTTCCCCCCAGCGCCGCTACCTGGACATGGTGCCCTCCATCGTGCCGCTGCTGGAGGCGGAGCAGCGCTCCACGGGGCAGCGCATCGAGGCGGTGCGGAGGGACCTGGCGGGGCTGAACCCGGACCAGCTCAAGGTGGGGAGGGGGGGGGGAGATGGAAGGGGCGGGGCTCAACCCGGACCAGCTCAAGGTGGGGAGGGGGGAGGGGGAGCGGGAACGAGGGAAGGTTTGGGGAGGGAGACTCCCGTCACAGTCTGGCCGGGCTGGGGCCACGGTGCAAGCCGGGAGGCGGGAGCGTTTGTAAGACGGAACCGTCCCTCTCCCTCCTTCCCCTCCTCTCGGGAGTGGGCGTCAGGAACCCGAGCAGGCCAACGAGCGCTGCGACCCTGCAGGAAGGCATTGCGCTCCATCCGCCGCCCCCCTCCTCCCCTCACCCCACCCCAACCCTCCCCCCAACCCTCCCCTCCTCCCCCTCCCCTCACCCCCCAGGACAAGGGCCGCTCCTTCGTTGACGCCTTCCTGTCCCGCCTGGGGCAGCTGCTGCGGGGCACCGTGTCGGCGCCTGCGGACCGCTGGGGGGAGACGCTGGCGGACGAGCACGCGCGGGGGGGTGAGGCGGGCTGAGGGAGGGGAGGGGGGCCTGAGGGAGGGGAGGGGAGGAGAGGGCCGTCGGAGGGCCGTGCATGTGCCCCGCACAGCAACGCCAACCACATCTCGAAGGGGGGTCAGGGGGCGGGGGGGGCTGAGGGGGGGGGGGGCAGGCAGCTGGGGGGGGGCGCAGCAGCTGAGGGTGCCGTGTCGGGTGGGGCTCACGCGGTGCACGTGGCGCCGTCGCTTCACGAAGGGCTCCTCTGACTGCCCACGGCCCATGCGGCCGGCACAAGCAAACACCGACCCAACCAACGACCCATTTCAGTTCCTGCCATCACACAGTCACGCACCCATCCACCGACCCATCCTCTCCTGCCACCCCCCCGCCCCGCAGGCGCCTTTGCGCCCGCGCACGGGCGGCACATGGCCCCCCCGGCCCAGGAGCAGGTGCCCAACGCGGGCATGCGGCTGTACGGGGGGGCGCAGTTCCACCGGGCCATGTCGGAGTTCAGGTGGGGGGGCGGGGGATGCAAGGGGGGCGACCGCAGTTGGGCCTGGAGGTTGGATGCTGTGTACTCTGTAACGGCGGTCTTGCACTTCCGACAAGGCTGAGGATGCCCGCGCTCACATGAGCCCATCCCTCGCAACCCCTTTCCCCAACCGTCCCCCGACCTCTCCCCCCCGCTTATCCCCAGGCTGGTGGTGGGCAACCTGCCCTGCCCCGACCTGACCCACGAGGAGATCGTCAACGCATGCGGACTGGACTACGAGGGGGGGCACGACGGAGTGAGCGGGGCAGGCGCCGGCGGGAGGAGGGCAACCGGCTTCGGCAGGAGGCCCTGGATATCGCATGGGGACTAGAACAGAACTAGAGGTCCAGCGATCCAGAGCACACACAACCGCACAACGCCTCATGCCAACCTCGGCAAGCCTCAACCCATCCCGCCCCCTCCCCCCCCCCAGTTCACTCTTCCCCCACCCGCTCCCCCCACCCCCACCCCCGTGCGCACCTGACCTCCGCTCAACCCCCCACCCACCCAACCCCTCCAGGTCAACTCACGCCCCGTGCTCCTGCCCACCCGCCTTCTCACCCCATGCAACTGGCGCACTCCTCGCCCCCAACCCCCCTCTCCCCACCCCCCCCAGGTCAACTACGTGCGCACCGCCTGCGTCATCGCCGTGTCCAAGGCCAAGGACCTGCTGGAGCCCTACGTGCACCAGGTGGGGGGGGGGGAGGGTGACGGCGAGTTCGTTGGCGTCGTTGGTGCATTGACTCTGGGCGGGACCGCGCGTGTTGCACGCGGGGAGGGGGGACAGGGAGGCAAGGGTAGGCGCCGCAAACGTTTTGTGCGAGCCCTTCCTGAACCCCGGCCGGACTCTTACTCTTCCCCCTGTCCACACACACACACACTCCCACCACTCTTCAATCTTTATCCCAATCTCTCCCCCCCTATCAGCTGGGCTCCCGCCTGGCGCACGTGCTCCGGCGTCTGCTGCAGATCTCCCTGGCCCTCATGCAGCAGCAGGGGGGCGGCATGGGGGGGGCGCTGGACGGGCACCTGGGGGGCGGCGGCGGCAGCGGCCTGCGGGGCGGCGGCGACGGTTCGTCTTCAGCGCCCGCCGCCGCCGTCACGGAGCAGTTTATGCGCCGCGTGACCAGCGCCTTTCACTCCTTCCTGGCGGAGGTGGAGGAGTCGTGCAAGGAGAGGTGAGAAATGGAGGGCAAGGAAAGGGGCAGTCGGGGCAGCGAGCAATGGGAAGGGCTGGGCTTGGAAGGGGTGGAGGGTGCGGGCTACTGGCTGATCGGAGCATGGGAACAAGCGGAAGTGCACTGGGATCAAGTGGCTCCCATCTCACGCTCGACCCCCTCCCCACCCCTGTCGCATCGCAAGCTATGCTTCTCCGGCGCAGGCGACGCGATCCCCCCCAGCTACAAACAACTCCTCTCCCCTCCCCCTCTCCCTCCCCCCCTCCCCCCCCCAGGTGCCTGGAGGACCTGGCCTCCACCACCCGCTACGTGTCCTGGTCGCTGCACACGCGCAACAGCAAGAGCCTCAAGCAGCTGTTGGGCAGGGTGGGGCCAGAGGGGGGGGAGGGGGGAAGAAAGGGAGAGGGAGGATGTGTGGGTGGGGGAGAGGCAGGCTGTAGAACTAGAGCAAGGAAGGCGAAAGGGCGGATGAAGGGAAGAGGGGTGGGGACGCAGCGCTTGGGGGGCCGGTGGAAGCCTGCAGTTCGGGCCGGGCTGAGGGAGCAGGCGGGCGGGGCTGCCTTTGTGAGAGGCACCCGCCCGGCTGTCCGCACGTTCAGTCTTGCCGTCCGTCCTTTTTGGAGCCTCGCACACACCTTGACCAAACCCTACGCCTCCGCCCCCCTCCCCCCCTGCAGGTCCGCGTCACGGCTGGCGAGGGCGTCTCGGGGGCCGGCAGCCACCCGCTGGGCTCCATGGGGCCCCAGGTGGGGCCCCGGGGGGGCGGGGACCCGAAGGGCGGGGGCTGACGGAAGCTTCACTCGGCTCCGCTACGACAGACAGAAGCATAGCTCGGGCTTTCAAGACACATCCCTGGCTGCTTGGGCATCGAGAGGCTCGACTGACGGAACGCAGTTGAGCCCCTGTCGTCCAATCACCTCCGAAGTTTCCGTCCCTACCCACCCCCTCTACCAACCCACCCCCCATACCCCTCCTCTAAGGGCTCTGGCGGCTCAGCCTCCGCCAAGGCCGGCTCCGGCCCCTCCGGCCCCCTCAGCCGCGAGCCCTCCATGACGGGCGGGGGCGGCGGGTCGCTCAGCATGTCGGACATGCTGGAGGCCACCCTGTGGAACAGGTGGGGGCAGGGGGGTGGGGGGAGGGGAAGGTGAGCGGGGACACAGGTGGAGGCGGGTGAAGGGCTGAGGGGGGGCCGGGTGCGGGAACATGGAGTCACGGGGGAAGGGACGGGGGCAGCGTCAGCAGACGATCACCCCAACGGCCACCAGCCCTGGCCCCTCCCTCAGACCCACCCACCACCAAACCCCCTCCCATACCCTACCCCCGCATCCAGGAACCTGACGGGCGTGAGCGAGGACATCGTCAAGGCCCTGGTGTGGCAGATGTTTGACGGCATCCGGGACCACCTGGTGCAGGCGGCGGAGCTCAAGGTGGGGGGGGGGGCGGGGAGCGGGCGTTGGGAAGGGCCGGGGAGCGCGGTCGACGAGGGCTTGGGGACGGGACCGTGCTAAGGGCTTCTGAGGCCTTCCCGTCGTCCCGAGGCCCGGTCTGCCCTCGACCCACTCTCCCTCTATGCCCACCCGAACCTGCCCACCCTGCTACTACTTCCACCACCACACACACACCAGCATCGTACGGCATCGGACTCCCGGGGCTTTCGGTTACGTATCTAAGAGCCGCCGGCTAATCACCGCGCCTACGCTTTTCTTGGCCTTTACACGAGCAGCCCTGAACACCAGCACCTAACTCACACCCCACCCCACCCCAACCACAACCCCCCAGTTCAACTGCTTCTTCCTGATGCCCCTGGTGGACGCATTCCCCGCGCGCCTGCGCAAGGAGATCGAGCGGGCCTACGAGGAGGCAAGCGGGAGGGGGGATGGGGGTGGCATGGGGGAGAGGAGTCAGGGGTGATGACGTCCGTACAGCTTCCGGACCCTGGGGTTCGCAGCTGCCCCGCCGCTCGAACTACTCCGCTAGCCACCCCTCACCTGCCCGCCTCACCGCCCCAACCACATGACCGACCAACCCACCGCTGCCCCAGGGCCTGGACGGCGTGTTCGACGCTCACAGCGTCCGCACCGCCCTGGAGGCGCGGCAGGGGGAGCTGGAGGACGAGCTGCGCAGGGTGGGGGGGGGGAGGGGGAGGGGCTGGGCGTGGCGAGGGGAGCGGTGCAGCGTGGGTGACGGGGCAGGGGCTGGGGGCATGGGGCTGGCGGAGGGCGCCTGCATCCTAGAGGGACTTCCACGCCTCGTTGCCTCCGTCCCCCCCAACCCCCCCACCCACCCAGCCACCCACCCCCCACCTCCCCAGGTCGAGCGGCTGCAGCGCAAGTTCCACGGCATCCACTCCACCCTGGTGCACGGCCCCTCGCTGGCCTCGGGGCCCACCAGGTGGGTTGGGGAGGGGGGGGGGGGGTGGCAGGCAGGCAGGGAGGGCCCGTGCAGCGGACCTGGGGTCGAGGAAGCCCGGGGCCTCGCGCACGTCCCTTTCTTTCCTCGCCTCGCCTCCCCAACCTCCATCCAACCACCCACCGAGCTTTCCTCGCCTTGCACCCCCTCTCAACCCTCCCTCAACCCTCTCCCCCAACCCCCATTCCCCTTCCCACACCCCCAAAGCCGCGCCATCACGGACCTGGACGCCTCTCAACCCCTTCCCCACACCCCTACCCCTACCCCACACCCCACCCACCCACCCCCAGCCGCGCCATCACGGACCTGGACGCCAGCGTCATGATGGCCTCAGTGTCGGTGGCCTCGCCGCTGCCCGCATACTCCAGCGCGGGTGGGTGGAGGTGTTTGGGGAGGGGATGCAGTACGCCTGCACCTGCACGCATGGGCGTGATGTGGGTGGGGGTGGGGTGGGGCGGGAGGGCTTGGCGGTGGTATCCAGCCCAGAACGTGTTGCATCACCGGCGCCACTCCCTTCATGCCCCTCCCCTGTCCCCTCCCCTTCAGGCGGCGGCGGCAGCCTGCGCGGCGGGGGCGTGGGCGGGCGCCTGGCGCTGGGCTCGGGCGCCAACGCCACGCCCGTGTCCTCGCGCACCCCCGAGACCGCCAGCAAGACGGTGAGGCCAGGGCCCCGGGCCCGGGAGGGCGCGTTGGCGGTGGCGCATGCACGGCGGGGGCTGTGCGAAGTCTTTGCTGCGCCTGAGCTCTGTCACTCCTAACCTGATTCCGGTCCCCGGTTTGCGTGCCCGCCCCACCGCAGCCCTCCGGCGCCTCCATCTCCCCCGCGCCCGCCCCCGCGCTGGCCTCCGCCCCGCGCCGCGCCACGCCCTCGGCCGCCGGCGCCGCCGCCCTGGTGGGGCAGTCGCTCACGCAGCAGGCGCAGGCGAGTGCCGCAGCAGCTCTCCCCCCCCGTGCCTGCACTGCCGCTATCGCCCCCACTGTGGCGCCGATGTGCTGTTGCCCTCGCCCCTTCTTTTGACACCGCCGCGTGACCCACACTTGGCCTGCCTCCCACAATACCTCCTCAACCCCCACCATCCCCATCCTCCATTCCCCACCCCCTCCCCCAACCCAGGCGCGCTACGCCCCCTCCGCCGGGGCCGGGGCGCTGGAGCGGGACCGCGGCGAGCGGGACGCCAAGGACAAGCCCCTGTCCCTGGCCGCACTGGGCTCCGTGGCGGACAAGGCGGCGGCGCTGGCGGCAGGGGCCGCCGCTGGCGCCGGCGCGGTGCCGGCCAAGTGAGGGGCCGCACCAGCTGGCGGCCGGTACGGTGCAGCAGCCGGGTGGGATGGCCGTGGCGTGGATGGGGGAGCCGAGGGGGTGAAGGAAGAGGAGGGGGCGCACGTGGGGACGGGTCAGGGGGGCGGCGGTTGGCCAGCGAGAGGGGTGGGTGGGCCGTGAATGCCGAGGAATGGCTGGTGCCGTCAGATCGGGTTGATTGATAGATGGAGAGAGAGAAGAAAACATGTCGACTTATTGTGATTGCCACTGCAACAACATTCACGGCATCACGGATAATGCTGCCGGGACCCGCGAGCTAGGGTGCTGGGTGTCCAAAGGGGCCAGAAGGACATGCGGTTTACTTGTTCGTGGAGGATTTGTTTTGTCGAAGTTTTGTCGGCGACGCTGAGCGCCAACAACAGTGAGCCCTGAGCGCTATAGGTGGGGGGGGGGCATTCATGGACTGTAGGTCTCGACTGTAGGTCCATAGGGGCATGCCTCCTGAAAGGCGGCCGTGGGAGGCGCCCGCAGGCAACCAAGCCCATTGGTTGCCCGCAGCGGTCACCAAGGAGGGCATGGCCTCCTTGTAACAACAACATCAACCCACGTCCACGGCGCTGTACGGGGACTGGGGGATCCGGACTGGTCAAGGCTGGCCGCCCCCTCAGCGCCATGCACATGCCCTGTTACGTAATGCACACGCCTCCACACGTCCACAGGCCCCGATCCCTTGCTCCCCCGCCCTAGCTTCGCGAGGGCGCTGTGCCGCCGCCCCCAAGAGTGAAGGCCAGGGCATGCCGGGACCCGAGGCTGCGCAAGAGTGCACCCGCCCCCTCTGCCCGCACGAGCCCGCATGTGCACGATGGCGCCCCTCTGCGGAGGGCAGCACAAACCGAGTCACCCAGTTGGCGCCATCGAATGTAGCTTTTGCAACCTCAACTCTAATGCTGCAGAGTTGCGGGGAGTCGTCAAGCAAATGAGGGCGCAGTAGCCCGCGACGGAAGGCTCTTCATGTGCCCTGATTTCGTCAACGTCGGCGAGCGTCCGATCAACCTGACCTGCAGATAATCAGCTCAAGGAGCATAACCCGGGGCGGCGGCGGCATTTTCCGACGCGGCGGAACATATGATGCGTCATATGGGGTGGGACGAGCGAACGTGCAGGCCGCGAGGCCGGTCCCGAGCGCAGATTGGTCCACGAAGCTGCACACGCGTGCTATAGCTCTGCGATCACCCGCAGATGCTACAAGTGTTACAGGCGCCGATTCGGGTGACGCGTGCAGCAGCGCCAAAGCCGCTAGGGTTCGCTCGCAGGTACGCGAGCTCGCGGCGGCCCGTCCGTCCGCCAGGCGGCCGCATCGGTCCGTTGCAGCAGCGCTTCGGGCCATGCGCGGTGCCATGTGGACGCTGGTGCTGGTCTTGGCGGCATCGGCTGCACTCGGTGAGCGTTAAGCGGCGCGAGGGATCGGCATTTCGTGCAGCAGTGCTTTCGCACCTGTGCGAGTCGCCGCGGCACCGCGGTCGTGACATCAACGTGCCCAGACGTGAGCTTTGAACAGCTGGCGGCGATCTGTGGCGCGGCACCGCGGCCGTCTGAGGTCAGCCTCGCACATGGCACGCCCTCGCCAAACCCTCGCCTCCCCGCCCCGCCTCACCCCCCGCAGACGCTGCGGCCGCGCCCGCCGCTTGCAACACCTGCGTACGGCTTTCCGTCGCCCCACCCGCATCGGAGAATGAGCGGGTTGAGGGCAACGTCGTGCGCTTTGCCTTCGGCGAGCACACATGTTGGGCCTTCGCGGCTGAGGTGAATGACCTCGCGGATGCGGCCGGCGCGGAGGTCTCAGAGCCCTTCGAGCCCGCGCGCTGCTCCCAGCTGGAGGTCGAGGTCTGCGGTCAGCTCGCGACCGGCGACGATGCCGCGCTGCTGCAGCCGTGGCTGACGGATGCGGCCCTGGAGGACATCATGTCGGCGCTCGCGGCGGGTGACTCTGACGGCGCCGTTAGCTTCTGCACGCCCGCACAGCGCGACTACAAGTTTGTACTGAGCGTTGGAGGAGAGGACGAAGACGCGGCGGGCTGTGTTCAGGGCTCCGTCAGCCTGACGTGCAGCCCGCATCCCCCGAGGCCTCCTCGTGCGCCCCGCTGGCCGCGCCGCTTCCGGCCCCCGAGGTACCCCAAGCCCCCGCCCTCTCCCAGGTGATTCGCCAGCGCCCGGGCGTTAGTCTCGACAAGGCTTCATGTGTGTCCTGCTGACCATCCATGACGGTCTGACCCCGTTTCGATCAGGCTGGACACGTGCCTTGCCCTGCCCTGCCCTGCCCAACCCTGTCCCCCCCCCCTCCCTTGATAGGCGCCTCTGGCCGCCTCGCTCGCCCCGGCGGCCCAAGCGGTTGGACTCCGTGGATGAGTCAGCGGAGGCTGAGTCGGACGTTACTCAGACGGATTCGGATGCGCTTATCGAGTCCGCTGCCGACGTCAGATCGGAAGAGGAGGATGCCGTTGCCTGCGTGGAGCTGGGCTGCTTCCACCGCCACCACCCCAGCCCCCCGCCCTCGCCCCGCCGCATCCAGTCCCCCAGCCCCCCGCCCTCCCCGCGGCACGTCCAGTCGCCCCACCCGCCGCCCTCCCCCAAGCACTTTTCGCCCCCACCTTCGCCCCGTGAACTCGACGAAGACGCTGCCGCTGCCGACCCAACCGACCCAGCAGTCGACCAAGAGGAGGAGCAATTGGACCAGGGGGGGCACGAGTTCATCGACGGCTCGGACGGCTGCGTTGGCATCGGTTGCCGCCTTAACCGCCCGAGCCCTCCCCCGTCGCCCCGGCTCCGCCGACCGCCCCGCCCGCCCCCGTCGCCCCGACTCCACCGCCCCCCGCGGCCCCCTCCGCCCGTCAGGCCGCCGCCGCCCCACCACCCGTCGGTGCCCAGGCGCCCCAAGAGGGAGCAGCACCTGACTGTGGGAACCGTCTCGCCGCCGCCGCCCAAGCGCTCCCCGCCCCCTCCGCCCCCCTTCCCCCGGAAGGCCCCGCCGCCGCCCTCGCCCCACCGCTACTCCCCGCCGCCGCCGCCGCCGCTGCCCCGCCACTTCCGCCCGCCGCGGCCCCCGCCGCCGCTGCGGCCCCCGCCGCCGCTGCGGCCCCCACCGCCCCAACGCTCCGTCCTGCGCCTGCCCGGCCAACAGGACGACGCAGCCGAGGAGCGCTAGCGCCGCTAGGAGGTCGGTCGGTGGGATGGATGGACCCAGGACCGTCCGACGCCGCCTGTCCGGTCTGTCGCCGCAGCTCTCTTGTTTTCGGTGTGCACCCATTTCTCGTGTTTGCTGAGCAAATCTCCTTGGAGGAGAGTGAACCGAAGGGGTGGGCCCGCTTGCTTGTTTCTAGCGTGTTCCAGGGTTGACGGCCTGCCGGCGCGCAGCAAGGCGCACCCGTCTTTGCTGCTGCTGGGCGGTGCCAGCGCCAAATGCGCGGGGCGTATGCGTGACGCCTTGGCAGAACTGTTCTTAGCTCCAAGGCCGCCATGCATGGCCCTTGGACGTTGCGTCGGTACGGCAGGCAGTTTGAATTGCGTGTATGTGTGCGTGTCCGTGTGGCGTGTACCGGTGCTCGGTTCGTGTCATACGGGTCTCACTTGAGCTGTGACGTTTTGGGCCGATCGAGCGCCCCCTCCGAGCGTATCTGCCTTTACTGTTGGAGTGCCTCCGTCCGTATTCCCCCGTTCGTGTATGTCAGTCTAGTTCAATGTAATGTATGGCTCAAAGTGCGCGCGGGACTTGACGCCAATCCGGCGCCACATAACCCAGGGTGTTTCCCCCTTTGCACGCCCCAATCTATCGTCCGCGTGCGCGCACTTCTATTGGATGCATGCGATATGCAATCCACGGGGCACCTGTTGGTGTTGCCTAATAGAAAAGGAGTAGTATGTAATAAGGTGATCCGGGATCTGGCAGGCCTAGTCCATCGACTTCGTTGGTGTGAGTCGGACGGGGCGGCGCGTGGGCCGGCGCACATGGGTTTGCTTGCAGCCTGGAACGAAGTACACTGTGCTTTCGCTGGCTGGGCCCTGCGACTGTCTCTCGCCAACGTGTAAGGACATGAGTGCGATCACTGCGATGTACGGCAGCCCGAGGCCTTCCGCTGTAGAGGCGTACCGGTAGTTGCACCCCCTGCACATGGCCATGTGGCCAGCTCTTCTCACGGAGGCTCGCTCAGGGGAGTGGCGTGGCCAGGGGGGGGGGGCAGGAAGTGTAAAAAAATACACCACGCTTTAACTTTGGAGAGCTCGACAAGAGGTTATAGGAAAAAAGTTATGAGCCCTCAAAGTTGGGGGGGGGGAAGGGGGGGAAAGGGGGGTCCCGAACTTTTGTACAGCTCCCGTCCGAACTTTTGTCACAGCGGTCTGACGCAGCCCAAGGGCCCTTTCCTTGCGTACACGCGTGGTATCAAGGAGAGGCTGAACCGTGGGTGTGCCTGAGCACCACAGACCATAGGGATGGTGGTCGAAGGGTGGCTGCGGGTGCCACATGTCGGCATGTCCGCGCGTGGGACACGTCACGACCGGCACTACCACCGCTGCTAGACGTCCGGGTGTACTATTATGACCGTAGCTCATCGTACAGGAGGCCTAGGGCATGTATAGCGCGGATGCAAGGTACCGGAGAGTGGTCCATGGACGCGGGGATGGTCAATGGACAGGACCCAAGCCTCATCGACGCTTCCGGTGCACGCGCAAGGCAGTAGCGCACACGAAGCGCAGCCGATTGGCACAAAAGTCGAGGGAAATGGGTTACATTATGGCCATGTACGGCAGTGTGTGCAGTGTACGGCAAGGGGGGTGGGTGGGTGGGTCGGGGGGGTCCGAACTTTTGTGGGGTGGTGTATGGAACTGATGTTTTTACCCCCCCCCCCCCTGGCGTGGCGACAGGGTTTGCTGGGGGCAACAGGGTTAATGACCATGGATGCCGCTACGCGCAAGCGCTCGGGTCTGCACTGTACAGAAGCTGAGCTCGATCGCACCTGTAGGGGCCTAGCCTCGTCCTCCCGGACCTTGAGGCGCGGATAACGGTCAGCTTCCAAGGCCCCTTACGCCCCCCCTCCTCGTTATGGACGGTTTTGACGCCCACCAGAGCCGACAAAGCGTAGGCGTGCTGGACAGCCATGCATGACAGGGGCAGAGCGCTACACTTTACAAACACAGATACTTGCGGCATCCTGACCTGACCGTCCCTTCTTGGCAAGGCAGCATCCCATGGCCTATCCGGTGCACGCCACTGCACTCGCCCCCACCGCTCAATCCCAAGCAAGGGCCATGCGCCCCGCTCGCCTAACCTCCCCTGTGCCAGTCTTGGACGCGCCGTGTTGCAGACCACCGTGACATCCGCATAACAAGGGCACCGGAACAAATGCCAGACCGGGCCCAACACAGCGCTGCAGTGCTATGCCCCAGCGTCTTGCTTCCTGGGCTGCCAGCCATGCCTTCACCTCTGCACCCAGCCTTGCCTGGCCTCCTCCCTCCCCATGACTTGCACGGTGGCGGCCCACCCCCAGCTTCCTCCTGCGCTAACGCGGCGGTGACTTGCTCAGCTTGGTGCCGTCCCCAGCTCCCTGCGCCCGCTGGGGTCTTGCAACCCCCATGCAGGCCTAAATGCCAGCCACTCGCCAAGCGTTCTTCAGTGCCCCGTCATCACCTGCCTTCCCAGCTGAGGCCCCAAAAGCTTTGCCCCAGCGGTCAGCTCCCCTTGCACCGTGGCCCTTCCCGGCCGGCCGTCATTTCCCCCCTCCCCGTTCCCCTCAGACCCCAAGACCCGGCCAGAACGCGGCCGCTCAGGTCAGCCCCAGCTTGGGCTTGAGGATGGGTGCCTCGCAAATCTCCATGTAGGTCACCGTGGGGATGTCGCCCAGCTCGCCCTCGAGCGTCGCTAGGAAGGCGGGCGTGACCTCGGGATCCATGTCCGGCCCGAGGTAGCTGACGAGCTGCACGAATTGCTCCGTGTCAAGCGAGCCGTTGTCCGTGAACACGT
The DNA here is from genome assembly GCA_016858145.1 of Edaphochlamys debaryana. NCBI lineage: Eukaryota > Viridiplantae > Chlorophyta > Chlorophyceae > Chlamydomonadales > Edaphochlamys > Edaphochlamys debaryana. The sequence goes on from JAEHOE010000051.1 coordinate 137,510, forward strand.
CGAAGATGCCCATGCACACGCGGTTGAAGTCCTCGCAGCTCATCGCGAGCATGAGGAAGACGAACTTGTGCAGGTCGACGGATGCCGCGTCGAATGCGCCGACCTCGAGCACCTTCGCGACCACGGCCTCCGCGATCCCCGCCTGCTGGCACAGCCCACTGACTTGGGATGCGGTCAGCGTGGCCCCGCCGCTGCCCCCCCGCGTGTACACCTGGCGCAGCTGCTCCTTGGCGGGGGCGGGGGTGTTGGCAGCCCCCGACGCCACGTTGGCTAGGTTCGTGAAGTATCTGCAGCGGCGGGCAGATGGTTTGGGGATAGGGGGAAGCCGTTAGGTAGTGGATGGTTTGGGGGGAAAGGGAAGCAGCTGGATTGGGTCTCGGCCAGGGCCGGGAGGAGCGGCGGAGGGGGGCCGTTAGGGGCCGTCGAGCACCGGCAGGAGGGTTCTCGCACACACCCGCCACGCCCCGCGGCCGCGCCAGCCACAGAGCCGCCAGGCCAGATAGCACCAAGCCTTTTGCGTCACCGCCCGGGCATTCGCAGTGGTCAGCGGACTGGCAAAGGGCTACAAACGCCAAACGTCAAACAAGGGGGCGGGCGGGCGGGGGGGGGGGGTCCAGCTGGGGGTTCGCGTCACCACGCCACGCGCCAGGCCGCGCCCCGCGAACGGCACCCACTTTGCCGAGAATGCTACAATGTCCGTCGGTTGTCGTCGGATGACCTCTTTCGTGTAGGCTTTAAGGATGTCTGCCAAGTTGTGAGGAATCACAATCTGCGACGTAAATTGCAGCGAGTTAACTCCAGTCCGCTGAAGAGCAGCGTGGACAGCGTCTGCCGCACCTGCTCCGCGCAGAAGATTGGCTCTACGTCCATCCTTCTAGACTCCGCTTAGAAGCCTAATTAGAGTGCTCGTAACGTTGCTGTAACCTTTAGGAAAGAACTATTGCAACGTGAGAGGCGAGTCGATTGTCCGTCGCTTGGTGAGCGGGAAGTGGCTGCAGCGGTCAGTGCTCGTTAAATGTGTTGCTGTGGGTTTGCGATAGAGAACGCGATATGCTATGAGACAAGGTGCTGCGCCCGGGACATCGAAGTCAATTGCACATCGTACCACACACGGCGCGGAGTCAGCTGTTGGCGCGCTCGCCGCTGGAGACCACCTCCGGAGCAGAGGTTAAGATTATATTGAGGAGTAGCGCGGTCGGGGGACACCCTCAAGGCAACGATGTCTGGCGATGGCGGAAGGGGACAAACACGCACGCGGGACCATCCCCACCGTTACCGCGGCTGTCACGCTCAACATCCATACTACATTGACTTCCGACCCGCACCCCTTGCTTGGAAGCCCTGGCTTCACATTACATCCTTGCGTCAACAGTTTGTGCTCAAACCCGCCGTCGACCTGGTCGCAGCACGTCTCTACTCTGCCCGCAACCGCTTCGCCCCAGGCTCCTCCCCCCCGTCGCGTGCTTCCTCCATCTCCACATCCGCCTGCCCCGGGCCCTGCGCGTGTGCCGTCCGCTCCTGGCTTTCCCCTCGCTCCTCCTCCACCTTCACAGGCTGTGGCCTCGGCTGCAACCCGCCAGAGCTGTCCCGCGACGGCGGGTGGTCGTGACTCGGGGGGGGAAGCGGGTGGGCCGCGTAGGCGTCGCCCTCTCCTGCGGGCAAAGGGACGACCCAGTTACGCCCAGCTCCAGTCGCAACCACTACCCATCAACCGACAACCACTGACCGCCAAGGCCATGGCCCCGCGAGCCCTTACGCAAATGGCCTCCGCCCAGTCGAGCCCAAGCACCCCCTCCTTCCACCAGGCCACGCACCGCCAACCCCCTCTCCCCCCACTGACCTGTAGCGGTGCTGCCGGCCACGATGGGGTGCGCCCCCTCCGCATCGCCCGGCAGCGCGTGGCCCCCCGCTGAGAAGGCCTGGGGCTGCCCATGGGAGGAGGGCAGGCCGCTGCCCGGCCCCGCACCGCCCAGTGCGGAGCCCGGGTGCGGCGAGAGCCCCTGGGCGCCGCCCTGCCTGCGAGGGGGAAGCGGCGGGGGCAGAGGGGCGAGGGAGCGGCGCTTACCACAAATCCCACAAGCAGCGGGCTCCCCAGTTTCAATCCTACTGCGAGCCTCAAGCCCCGAGGCTTTCCATCCCACTCCATCGGCGGTCTGCGCTTCCCGCCTCTCCCGGACCCCTCCTCCACAACGCCCCTCCTCCCCCCCCACCTGGGCGTGGCCTGTACCCCCAGCCCCACGCCAGCCGAGTCCCGGCGCCCCAGCGCCAGCGCCAGCGGCGGCGGCGGCGCGTGGAAGCCTGGCAGCTGCGCCGCCGCCGCAGCGCTGGCGGCGGAGGCGGACTGGGGCGCGGCCTGGGCGTGGGGCCGCGGCTCCAGCTCCTCCGCGAGCACCGCCGAGCGGCCCCGCGCCAGACCCGGGAGCCCCGGGGGCGGGTGGCGCAGGCCCGCGGCGCCGGGGCCGGGGCCGCCGCGGGGCGTGGTGCTGGGCGTGCCAGCGGCCTGCGGGGCGTAGGCCGGCGGGGGGTGTTGCGGCGGGTATCTGCAGCGCTGAAGGAGTCTGCGCCGACCTTTCTGTCAAGCCCTGAGCAGCGGCCCATTACTGTGCCTGTCATGATGGATACGTTGCTGCTGCGCTCCAGTCCAGAGTCTGAGCCGGCCCAGCCCATACACCTGCCCCCCCTGCCCTCTGTCCTCTCCCTTCCTAGGCCCCACCACAGTCCTCACCGCCTTTGGTTCGCCGGCCTTGAGCGCCGTGCTGTGAGACACGTCAGCCCGGCTGCGCAGCACGGTCGTCTCTCCGCCCACCAGGCCGCGCCTCGCCATGGGGTCGTGCCCGGACACTGCAGGCGGGGGCCGGCGGGTGGAGATGAGGCAGACAGGGGACCAGACCCTTGCCTTGGCACCAAGCCAGCCAACCGCGCCCACGCTGCCTGCCCAAGCCCTGCATGCCCCTACTCCACAGCACATCCCCCGCAGTCAGCACCGCACCCCCTGCCATGGTCCTCGCCCCGTCCCCTGTGCCGCCCGCCCTCACCTGCCGTGCTGAGCCCCAGCACGGGCCCAGGCCCCAGGCTCAGCGTGAGGCTCCCCCCGCTGGACATGTGGGGGGCCGCACTGGCCGCACCCCCGGCCGACCCCAGGGCCCCGCCCAGCCCCAGCCCCGCGCCCAGATCCGAGACCACCCCCGAGGGCGGCTCCCGCAGCCGCAGCCGCAGCCCCGGGGCCGCGGAGCCAGGGGCTGGAGCGGAGGCGGGGGCGCCGCCTTGGGCGGAGGAGCCGGGGCCTGGGCCCGCGGAGGCAGAGTAGCGGGACTGCGGCAGGCGGGAGATGTCTGCGTGCATGTACTGCTCCTGTGGGCCGATGGACGGGGAGAAGGGAAACAGGATGGGAGAAGGGAGGAATGCATGTACTGCTCGTACGGGCGGATGGAGAAGAGGGGAGGGAGCGCAAGCAAAGCGGAGCTGAACTGCGGGCATACGCAGGCGTTCACCTGAGCCGTGTCCTGACAGTCTGGGCCCAGGCCAGCCCCAGCCCGGCCCACGACCGACCCTGCCCGCCCCCCTTTGTGCCGCCCCTACCGTCTGAGGGAGGAGGGCGGCGGGTGTGGACAGATCCTGAAGCTGGGCCGCAAGGCTGGCCATGGTCTCACGGACCTGCGGGCCAGGCGGCGGCGGCGTGGGATCGGCTTCCAGGGCGGCCTTGCACACAGGCACGCCGTGCCCGTGCACACAGAGCGCGGGTTCGGGGCTTGGGGGCTACCAAGCGTGGGCCCAGACCGCATCGCTTCCAACCCTGGTCGCTGCCCTCGCCCCGGGAGGGCGTGATGACCCCGTGACCCCGGCCGTGTGTACCGGCATCGCTTCAAGGCAGCTCTCCTCCCATCCTCCCAGCGGCCTTCCGTGCCCAAGACGACTTCTGCGTGCGTTTTGCTCTGCAGTCACCCCAGCTCGCCCCTGCCAGCCCAACGGCGTTCAGCTGGTTCAGGCCTTGGCCCCGGCATTCGAGCCCCGCCACTTGGGAGCAGGCCTTGAGGGGCGCTGAGCTCCCACTCTGTAAGTAGAGCAGGTCTACGTGTGCAAGGGTCTTTCGATCACGGCAACCTTGCTCATAGCCCCCCAGCGGCCTCCCGGCGTCGAGGCCAAGACCCAGAGGCCAGGGCGCTCAACTTCCACCCCCCGGCGCTTCCTTCCCTTACCGCGCCCTAGGACATCGTTGTCGCCCCCCCCCCTCCCTCGGTCCCCTACCTGCATTTCCCCGCCCTCACGCTCTCCCCCTCGGCCCTCCCAGCCCTCACCAGCGGGCAGTGTGCGGTCAGATCCATCCTTCCCTTCACCGTCCCCCCTACCTGCCCCGGCCCCCTACCTGCGTTCCCCCGCCCCCCGCCCCCCGCTCACCAGCGGGAAGTGTGCGGTCAGCGCGCGCATGTCGAGCGGCCCCGCGAAGTCCCCCACCACCGCCGCCGTGGCGCGCACCCACTCGTCTTGGCTGGCCGCCGCCTGCCCCGCCAGCTCCGCCAGCAGCGGCTGCAGCCGGGAGCGGTCGGCGCGGGGCACGAACAGGCCCGCGAGCAGCAGACGGACCTGGCGGAAAGCGGGGGAAAGCCGGGGGTAGCGCACGAGGGGGGAAGGAGCGACGAGGGGGGCTGGGGCGCGAGGAGGGCGGGGTTTTGGCGGGAGCCCAGGTCGGCGGGACGCCTGCCCCCGTTATCGGCAAGGGCCTGAGTCGTGCACAGCTGATTTGGTGCAGCTATGCGTCGCCTGCATGCAGCCCTGCGCGCCTCACCTTGACCATGGAATCCAGCCCGCTGAAGCCCCGCGACAAGGCTGACAGTCGGTCCAGCGTGAGGCCGCTCGCAGCTGCCTGTGCGCTCCATTCTCCAGCTAGCTTGCTCTGCAGCCACAGCCGCGTGTGGTCCGGCGTGGCGTCGACGAGTGCGGGCCGGCTCGAGGGCCCGGCGTCGTCCATGGGTAAGGCGAGGGTTTGACAGGCGTTGCCAACTATTGGAACTGCAGTGTGAACTTGGCCGGGGTCGCCAAAATGCGACACGCGATCGCTAAAAACCAGGGGCGAGAAACTCGAGGGCCGGTTGCTGTTGCACCGCTTGCCCAAGTCACACGGCACCACACCTGTCTTTGCGTGCACATAGCGGGATCAACGCTTGTATGCGCAGCAGCAGTTGATGCGAGACCTCGAGTTGCCGCCGAGGACCGTGCCACCCCAGCAGCGTCCGTAGGGCGCCGCTGCGCACCCTGTAACACTGGGCACGCGTGGCGGCGCCTCTATGGAGCCGGGTAGGAGCTCGCATGGCCGAGGGCTCGTCGTGGTTCTCCTCCTCACCGAGGCTGCATGGCTTGCGTCTGGAAGGGAGCCAGGTGCGTTATTGAGTGCCTCGAGGGCTTATGGCGTAGAACTGGGCTGAGCTCTCCACTGCCATGTGCCTGGCCTGCGTTGCACATTCGCCCTCGCCCGCCAGCCGTAGAGCTAAAAGGCCGTTTGCGCCTGGGTAGCCGAGGTCAGCCTTGAAAACTGCCCCTCGCAGGCGACGCTTCCATGATTATCAGCGTAGGGGGGCCTGGCGCACACAAAATTTCCGACTACCACTTATGTGGTGGACAGACGGACGCCTGGTGGCTCCCGGGCGTGGATGCGGGGCGCCCGGCGCCCAGCGAGCTCGGCCTGTGGCCGGGGCACACATGCGCGTCAAAAAGTTCCTGCCGGCTGGACGAGGCGACTGGGCTCTGGTTCTGCCAACCAGAAGGTGCTTCAGGCATTGCTCGCTGGGTCTGACGGACGAGCGGGGTGCGGTGTAGTTGCGAGGCGCTGGAACTCGAGCACGCCGGGCTTGGGGGTCAACGGTCTCGGGACTCCCAACCTCACTTCTTCCCCGCCCCTCCTGGCTTCCTCCCCTCGCAAATCCCCCATGCAGAGGAGAAGTCCAACCACACCTCGCTATCCGTGCTGTACGCGCAGCGCGCGAAGCAGTGCGGCGGCAAGGGCGGGGCCTGCGGCGCTCTGACGCGGCGGCCGTGCGTAGACGCCCCCTGGCCGGGGCACCAGTGTAGCGACGGGCTCAGCTGCATACCCCGGGACGCAGACTGGTGAGTTCCAGACTGCCTCTGTTCGAGTTCAGTATGCCCTTTTTGTCAGGGTTTTGGGGTATGCGCAGAGGGCTCCTCGGGTTGGGGCGCTAGATCAAAGGAGTCAGGAGCGCCCCCGTGCACGCCACCAGTAGTCCCCCACCGGCTGCCGACTCCGCGCCCCCCTTTTCCATCCTTCCTTCCCTCTTACATCCCCTCCCCCCTCCCTATACAAGGTGGGAGTGCGCTGACGCCCGCGAGGAGCAGCCCACGGGGGGGCCCCACACGCACTCGCACCCGGTGGAGGGCTCGCACGGGCAGCCGCGGCCCCACACGCACGTGCACTCTCACGTGTGGGAGGTGCCCGAGCACCTGCAGGCGAGCGTCCCGGGGTGCGGGTCGGGTTGAGGCAAGAAGGCACGAGGGAGGGTCTCATCCGGTCCCAATCATCTCGTGCTCCGTGGGGAAGCCACGGCTCGTGTGGGGACATGTGCCTGTTTGGGCTGTCTGGGATGCTTGTGCTTAGCAGTACCCTAGCAGTCGTTGAGGGTTGTGTGCCTGTTTTGGGGGGTTGCCGCCAGCTTCTGGGTGACGCACGCGAGGGATGGGGGCGGCTGGCTGAAGCCTTGGCCTTCTGCATGCCCTCCCGCTTCCCCCTTCGCAGTGTGGCGGCCTGGGAGGCATCTGCGGCGAGCGTGGCGGGGGCAACTGCGTGGATGCGCCCTGGGAGGGATTCCGGTGAGCCCCACGAGGGGCGGGGTCGGGGCGGTGCGGGCCCAAACCGGGCTCTCTGACCCCCCAAACCCCGTAACCGTCAGTCACACGCGTCTGCCTGCCCATCCCGCGCCGACACTCTTTTTCCCCTACCCCGCCCCGCCCCAACGCACCGCTCCTCCCCCCCCCCCCAGCTGCGCCGACCCGGTTGCGCGCCCCTCTGGCGGGGAGGTGGAGGTGGCGAGCGGGGGCGAGAGTGACGAGCTCCTGGGCTGCACGCGGGAGAACAAGTACCGCTGGGCGTGCATGGCGGCGCCGGGTGGGGACCGGGGGCGGTTGGGGGGACCAGGGGGCAGTTGGCAGTCGCCGCGGGTATCGCACCTGTGTATATTGTTGCCCTCTCTTCAGGTCAATCTTGGCCGGGAAGCGGGTGTGCAAGGAGGTTGCAGGAGTCGGGGTCGGGCCATGGGCTGGCGTCCCCATCCCTGTCTTGCCCTACAAGTAACCGCCTCTCCCCGCCCACCCACCCACCCCCACCCAGTCCTCCCCGAGGAGCCCCTCGGCTTCATGGAGCAGTGTGGGGGCACGGGGGGCGCATGCGGCCGCCCGGGGCTGCCCTCGTGCGAGGACCGCCAGTGGCGGGGCTTCCAGTGAGGCGGGGAGGCTGAGGGGCGGGGGGGGGGCTTGGGAAGGCCGAGGGCTGTAGCCTTGTGGTGGCTAAGCCTGCAGGGGCAGTAGAAAGCGGGTGCGGCCCCCGCGGCGTCCGCCCTCTGCGCACCTGACCCCTGGCCCTCGCCCCGCCCTCCTCCTCGTGTGCAGGTGCGGGCCGGGGCTGTCCTGCGGCCGCGAGAGCGGTGCCTCGTGGGTCTGCCACTCGGCGGCCACGGGTGCGGGCTCGGGCGGCGGCGAGGCCGAGGGGTGCATTCGTGTTGAACGGAAAGAGACGGCGGAGGCGCTGGAATCTGGGAGGGGCTGAGGCGGGTTGGATTCTTTGTTGCTCGTATCTCGACACGATGGGTTCAGCACTGAGGCACTGTGAATCTCACTTGCGCTCTGTCTTTCGTCTCCACGCCCGCAGCGCCGCCGCCCATCCGACAGCCCGACACGTCCTCCCTCGGCAAAGTGCTCGCGGCCGTCGCAGCCGCGGCAGCCCGGCAGCACGCCCCCCGCGCCTCCTCCTCTCCCACCGCCGCTGCCGCCGACGGCTCGCCCGTCCGTCCCTCCGACGCCGGCCCCGATGGGTCGTACGACGAGGATGACGTGGCCGGCGGCGGCGTACGGGAGGCGGGGGCCGGCGGCCGCAACCCGCTCCCCCCGCGGGGGCCGCGGCTGGTGGGATCGGCTCCGGGGGCGGTGCGCGCCAGTCTGACAGAGGCGCGGCTGTGCTGGGCCGTGTCGTACTGGCGGGGCTTCGGTCTGACTCCCAACATCTGTGACGCATCGCACCCGTCGTACGGCGGCAACGGGCGCTGCTACGACGTGTGCCCCACGGGCTTTGAGGGCCGCGAGGGCGGGCTGTGCTGGATGAAGAAGTGCCCGCACGGTGAGGCGAGGGGAGCCCTAGTACATGATCCAGAGCCGAAGCCTTTGCATGAGAGGGGGACAGTGCGCGTTGCGAGGCTGACTGGGTGGCTTGTGCTGCCCCTTTGCTACGAGAGACTGAGCAGCGGCGTGCTTACGGCCGGGGCTAACTGAATGCGGGGCGTTGCTCTGCCGCAGCCCTTCTCCTAGCTGCCCAAGCCCTGCCCACGCCTCGCCCTGACCCGTCGCCCCGACCCCCCCTGTCCTGCCCCAAGTAGCCCCCCTCTACCCGCCCCCCCCCCCTCCAGGCTGGCACGCCGAGGGCAGCACGTGCGTCATGCCCTCCCTCACGTACGACAAGGGCTGCTGCCGGGCCATGCTGTTCGGGCAGTGCACGGCCTGCTGCAGCGGCTGCCCCCCGGGGTACGAGGACATGCCCTGCCAGTGCAGGTGGGGGAGAGGGGGTTGGGGAGGGGGAGAGGGGGGGAAGGGGAGGGGGAGAGGGGGGAAGGGGAGTTGGTGCTCGCATGTCGGGCCTAGTTGGCGTGGCCGGATCGCCGCCACATTGCGTCTGTAAGAAGCGGAGCTGTGGGGTGGCGGGCGGGGGCGGGCTGTGGCCGCTTGCAGGGCCATAATCTCCACGCAGGCCCGATGTAGCAGGTGACAGCGCGTGCTCAGAAGTCGGCGCCCTCATGCCCCCAACCCCAGGCGCTCCGCTGAGGTGTTTGGCCGCAGCTGCTGCTGGGACGCAGGGGTGCCCGCGCGCTGCCCGCAGTCACGGCAGAACCTGGACGGGGGGCAGTGCTACGTGCCCTGCAGGTGGGGCGCTGGGCGCTGACATGGGCGTCCTCCGTTTCATGTACGGCTTGGCAAGGATACCGGTACCCACCTGCCCGCTTGTTGTTGTGGTTTCTTCGGGCCCCGGTTGTTTGTTGCTTCGCGCAAGCAGCTGAGTGCTGCACCGGCCCCGCCCGAACCCACCGCTTCCCTCTTCCCCATCCCATCCCGCCCCGCCCCGCCCCCCGCAGGCCCGGGCACGAGGGCCTGGGCGACCGCTGCTGGCTGCAGAGCCCCTCCCGAGCAATGAAGGAGCAGGGCTTCACGCGCCGCTGCGGCCTGCTGGCCTTCGCACGCACCGGCCCCCGCGCGCCCGCCGCCGCCGCCGACCCAGATGGCGGCTACCAATATGACTCATCAGACACCATGGGCCCGGCGCGGGGCCCGGACCCGGAGGCCGACGCGGCGTGCTCGTGGCTGATGGAGCGGTGGGCGCACGTGACGGCGGGCGTTGGGACGAGCACGGCCGCGTGTCTGACTGGGTACCTGGTGACGAGCGGGCCCGAGGGGCTGGCGCGTGCGGCGGCGGAGGGCACGGTGTGCGGCGTGGCGGCGGTGGGTCTGGCGCACGCCATCCAGGAACTGGTGGACCTCTCCAACGCCGTGCCGCCCTGCCAGCACGACTGATGAGGCGGGAGGCCAGCACGACTGATGAGGCGGGAGGCCACCACGGCTGAGTGGGGAGGCCAGCATGATGAGGCCGGACGAGGTGCCCAGGGCCGTGCCGCCCTGCCAGCACGACGGAGGCGGGTCGAGGAGGCAGACGCCGTGCCGCCCTGCCAGCACAGCTGGGGGAGGTGCCAGGGTGGCAGGCAGGGGAGGCCTCTGACGGGGCTCAGCGGGGCGGTGCAGCCTTGCCAGCACGACTGAGGCGGGCCAGCGTCCGGCACCCAAGCCCACGAGTCCTGGGCGAACCCCCGCCCTCTTCAGCGTGAGTGATGCGCTCACTGCTGCAAACCTGGGGCTGAGAGCTGTTTGGGTCGCTGCTAGCAGGAAGATCAACTAGGGGTGGATGGCGGGGCTGCCTCAGCCCTGGGAGAAAGAGGGCCTTCGGGGGCCTGAGAGGATTGCCGGGGTCGCTGCAATGAGGGTGTGCGGAGGCACGGCCCCGGGGCCCAGGCGACCTCGCGTGCATAGCCTCAGCCGCGGAGGATGAAGTCGGGATTGACGGGATTGCTGGAGCCCGCCAGTGCAAGGAGCGTGCACGGGGCTGGATTCTGTACGGTAGCAGATTCCGACACAGCAGACAGCAGTGTATCGGCTGGGGTTGCATTGGGGGTCCCTTTACGGCGAGAAGAAGCAGCTGTGGGAGGCGTAAGGCGCCACTCTTGAACTTGTGATGGATTCCTTTGTGGTTTGCCGCATGTGGTTAGGGGCTGCTCGCGCAACCCGAGGAAACACAAGCGCGGCCACCTCGTGTGTGGGCAGCAAGGGCAGGGCTTGGCTGCCGGGGCTGACTGCACAAAGACTCCGGGCGGGGTGCCGGGCGGGGTGACGAGTCGTGTAGTGTGCAGTTGCGTGAAGCCTAGCTGTGAGTCGCGTGGGGACGCAAGATTGTAGTTCCGCCGGGCAGGCGGTGGCTTTGCGTCAAGAGACCGGGCGGGGGGCTGTGACGATGCCTTGAGAGCCGGGGATTTATGTCGCGTGTTTGTCTCTTTAGGCAGTCGTCATGTGCGCCCTAGTATCTTTTGTTGTTGTGTGCCCAGAGCGCTAGGGAGGTTAAGGTGTGTCTACCCGTCGCTGAAGAGCCTGCAAGACTGCATGCACTTTGGGGGCTGGGGGCTGCTGTCGGGGACAGAGTCGTAACTCGATTTGCGGCCAGGGCCAGGCTTACTTGCTGTTGGAAGCATGGTTGCCGGGGAGCTTGTCATGAAGCTTGGCAGTGTGTGTTCTGCAGCTGGGTAGCATGGCTTATATCTACGGCCCTTGTTTCTGGGGGCCTGTCTTTCCTACTTAACCTACCTCAGGTTTCCGGGCCCGTGGGTGCCAGCCTGCGGGTCCAAATTCATCCGGCTCCGGCCGTCTTGCCCTGTTGCCGCCCGCCCTGAATGGGTGGCGCAAAGGGGATAACTTCATACTGTCTACAGATGACTGCGTGGGGTGGTGGTCGGTGGTGGCTGAGTGAAGGGCATCTGTGGGGCGACCGCCTAGGTGGCCTTAGCCGTGGTTGCGGGCCGCATGTTACGCCTATGATAATGGCTTGACTGTTACAAAGTGGCAAGTGGGGATGGGGCATACATGGCAGTGCTATTGCAACCTGCGACCTGTTGGTGGCTGGTGGCGCGGCTGCATTCGCTCCCTACGCAAGGCTCACGAGGTGGCCGATCTGCAGCATTTGTTGTGGCTTTTGCGCGATAAGCAAGCAAGTGGTCTTTCTGCCGAGGTCGGGGAGCTAGCCCGGGCTGATACGGCGGCAGGTCGATGCACTGCAGAGCCACTTGAGCGCAATACATTGATGGCGACAGGGAGGGGGAGGCCCTCGTGTCGTGGGGCAAGGGAGCAATCGGAGGTACGTAGGAATGCTGTCGCACGGTAGACAGACAGCGCAGTCGAGGTATTTCATGCGTCCAAGTAAGTTAATGTCGCGAGGTATGGATGTTGCTCGAGGGAAGGCAAGGGATGGCTTTGCCTGTCAGAAGGCGAGGCCGCAAGGGCCTGGCGAGCAGTTGATTGGGTCAAAGCGCAAACCGTAAGCACTGAGCACTCTGCAGCCTCCCCCAGCCCGTGCCAACCTTCTGTCAACTGCCTGGCATCGCCGTCGCCACGCCCACGCCTTTGCCACGCATCGCCCCTACCGCCCCACCCGTGGGCCATGAGCCCGTGACGGCTCGGCCGCACCTTATCATGAGGGGAGCACCTGTTGGGAGAGCCGAATCAACTGACACCATGGCACTGGTGCCGTCCTGGTTACCATACATTGCATGGCCTTGGCCTATGCCAACCTCCTCTCACCCGCCCAGCACCACAGCCTCGACCAAGGCTGTGCCAACCTTGGGGGAGCTCAAGTTGCCGGGCAGCGCCTCTCCCGTCCAAACTGGCTGACAGTTTGGCGCAGGTGCCGTGCAGCCAACCTGCTGTCCCCTGCACGGCATCGCCCACTCATGTCACCTGACAGCCAACCTGAGCACGGCCAAGCACCGCCCGGCCACCGCGCCAGCCCCTGCCGCCAGCTCCAAGCTCAACGGCCCACGCGTGGCAACCAACACAACCAGCTTGTCAAGCAGCCAAACTCAAGCTGGGCTCCAGCCATTCCAAGCCTTCCGGCAGGGTACTCAACCACCTAAGCCCCGCGTGGCCCAACATCACCGAGATCATCTGTTGCAATCCACCACCATCAGTCCCCCACACACCCCTTCCACGAACCTTCCAATACAACTTTTGGGCGGAAACGTTGCAATCCACACCAGCCCCAGCAGCCCCTCCTCCGCCCCCCCCCCCTCACCCCCCTCGAGCCTCAGGCCGGGCCCCAGCTGGCGTAGCCCTGCAGCACCGGGGAGCTCCCGCCCACCCCGCTCAGGCCCCCTCCCCCGCCCATGCCCCCGCCCGCCCCCGCCCCTCCCCCGCCGGCCCCCATGGCGCTGTCCACGCGGGCGGGCAGGATCCACTGGGGCTGTATGGGGAATCCGCCACGCTGCTCCATCAGATTGATCCGCGCGATGCCGTACATCTGCAATCAACGGGATCGACGTCGGGCGGCGGTCGGGGAGATGCTGAATGTCAATGGGGCTGACGCCTACGCATCATCAGCAGGGACCCCTCGTGGGGGGCCATCTTCGTCACATTGACATCGGCTGCCCCACAGACTCATCAGCAACCAATCACATGAGTCGGCCGCGTAACGCGCTACATTACCCCGCCCTGCCCCCCCAGCCCCCACCCACCCTGAGGCCGCGCACGCACAGGCGGTGCACTCCGTCCTCCTGAGCCCCGGTGGCCTGGGGGAGTGGGGAGGGCCACGAGTGTTTCTAGACAGTGGCGCAGACATGACAGGGGCTGCAGGGTGCAGGGCACACTCTGCAGTGGCGCAGACACGGCAGGGGCAGAGCACGGAAGGCTGCAGGGCGCAGCAAACATGGCGGGACCGCAGGTCGGTGCTCTGCAGGGGTGCCTCTGCGCACAGCCCCCAGACGGCAGCCCACGGCACGCATTTCAGCCACCACGGCACAGTACGGCACCTAGCGCAGCACGCAGCACGCCTCGCCTGCATGCGCAGCACGCGCCAGGGCCCCAGGGCGGTGGCCCCCGCCAGGATGTGCACATCGAACTGCTCCGTCATGCTTTGGGGAAGGAGGGGGGGAGGGGGGGGGAAGGGAGGGGAAGGGATAAGAGGGGTTGACTGTGGGGAGGGGAAGTGGCGGACGGCCTGCGGCATCTCGGTCGTCATGCCTTGGTGGTCGGGTGGGGGGCATAGGGTTGGGGCGAGGGGGGAAGGGAGAGAGGGTAAGAGGGGTTGAGTTGGGGGGGGGGAGAAAAGGAGGAGGGGTGGACGGGCTCCCCTCCCCCTTGCAGCACATCCTTGCATGCAACCAAGGCCTCATCTCAATTGGTTTCCCCCCCTCCCTCCCCCCTCCCTCCCCCCTCCCTCCCCCCCTCCCTCCCCCCTCCCTCCCCCCTCCCTCCCCCCTCCCTCCCCCCTCCCTCCCCCCTCCCTCCCCCCTCCCTCCCCCACACACCCCTCACCGCGTCGCGACGTCCACATAGCGAGGGCCCCCGCCCAGCGCCGCGCGAGCGGCCCCGGCCAGCGCCCCCGCAGCCCCGGCCCCGGCCCCCGCCGGCCCGGGCCCTGGCCCTGCCCCCGCCGCGGCGCCGCCTGCCGTTGCGCCTGCCGGTGCGGCGGAGGTGGCGGCTGCATGGGCAGCGGGCGGCAGCTCGGAGGCGGGTCGGGCGCTGATCTGGGTCTTGAAGTTGCGGCAGCGGTAGTAGCCCGCGCGGCGGTGGCCGTGCAGGAAGGTGTACCTGGCGGGGGGGGGGAAAGGGGGGGGGGGTAAGGGGTTGGACTGGTCGAAGGGGGGTGGGTAAAGGGGTGGGTGGGTCCAAGGGGGGTCGCGGAGGGATGGGGAGTGAGGCAAGGGCAATGTGGGGTGGTGAGCATCAGGGGGGTGCGGGTTGGGGAGGGGAGCGTGCGGGCAGGAGTGCAAGCGGTCTGAAGGTGCAGTAGGGTCAAGGGCGGTGGGCTGCGTCTGACAGGGAAGTGCTCGTCCTTTCCCGAACGTACCGGTGCAGGTGCAGCACGTGCACGTTCCGTGGCAGTTGGACCTGCAAAGGGCGGAGGAGAGTTTGAAGGCAGATTGGTCTCTCAAGGTCCTCCATTGCCCATTCCCTCCCTCCAATGTGTGCCAGCTGCTTCCCCCGACGGAGCGGCCTCCCCTTCCCCCTGCCTCCCTTCCTCCATCCCCTCATACCCACCCCCCCTCCCCCCCACCTCGATCCAGGGCGGCTCGGCGGCTGAGTCGTTGGTCTCGAAGAAGCAGTCGGGCTCTGGGGCGACCACGTGGTGGGGGGTGCCCTCGCCGCAGCCAGAGACCTGACAGGGAGAGGGGGGGAGAGGGGGGGAGAGGGGGGTTCACAGGTGGGGTTGGGGGCGAGGCAGGGCGAGGAGGCAGGGGGGGGGGATCAGGGTAGGTGATAGGGTCTGGGCCGGGTGGGAGTGGGGGGCCGGGGCACTGCGCTCAACGCTCGGCGCGCGACACGACGACTAGTAGGGAGTAGGGCTCCTTGAGTACGTGAGACAGCAATGAGGCCGAAGGTCCAGAGGCTGTGACGTAGGCAAGCTCTGTCGTACGCGTGTCGTACCTGTACGGTGATGTACGGCACCAGGTGCTCCCACACTGCCTCCAGCGCCACGTCCACCCATGCGCTGCCCCCGGGGAGGCCGTGGGAGAGGGCGCAGCAGTACGAGGGGCGGGGGGCTGTGTGTGTGTGTGGGGGGGGGGGGGGGGGGGGGGGGGGGGGGGGGGACCGGGGATTAGTGTCGAGGTGTGGGGCGGCCTCAGGAGCGCTGGAGGTTGTGCGGCCAGGAGAGCAGCGCGTGTGTCGGAGCGCCTGCGCGCCGATGCCCCCTGAGGTCCCCTGGCAGAGGACAGGTGCTTCGCGGGGACTCACGCGGCAGGCAGTAGGCGACGAAGGCCAGGGCGGGGTCCACCCCGGAGCCGTCAGCGTCGCCGCCGCCAGCGGAGCCGCCGCCGCCGCCGCCGGGCGAGCCGACGGCCGCCGCCGCCGCCGCGGCCCAGCCGCCGCCGCCGCGGGACCCCATCACCTCCGCCGCGGGGTGGGGGGGATAGTAGGCTAGCTGGTGGGGGCTGGGGTAGCCCCCGCCGCCGCCGCCAAGTCCCGGAGGGTTCCCAACCGTCGGGGAGCCAGGGAGCATTCCGGGAAGCAACCGCGGCGCGGTGGCGGCGGCGGCGCCGCCGCCGAGTGCTCCAACCGCCGCCACGCCGCCACCACCGCCGCCGCCGCCCTGCGCCGGCGGCTGGGCCTGCATGGGCCCCGCCTGGGCCTGCGCTGGGCCTGGGCCCGGGGCGCGCACCATGTGGGGGTGCTGTGGGTGGGCCTGGGCCTGGGGTTGCGGGTGGGGTGGGCCCCCAGGGAGACGGAAGAAGGCCAGGGACCGGCGGGCGCCGCCGGCGGCGCCGCCGCCACCGTTGCCTGCCATGCCGCCGCCGCCGCCGCCGCCGCCGCCGGTCGCCATGACGTGGGCGGTCGGTTGGGCGTGGGCGGCGGCGGCGAACGCGGACGCGGAGGGGTCCAGGCCGCAACCGCCCTGGACGGTGGGAGGGATGAGACACGCTCACCCACTTCCCCCCACCCAACCCGGGTGTGCCGGCGAGGGAGGCAGACCTAGGCAAAGGAGACGTGGCACGCCACCTCAGGACTGCCCAGGCCCTCGGCATGCCACGAAGATACCCACAAAGCCCGGCCGACACCCCTGCCCATGCCCTCCCATCTGGACGAGAGCCAGGGATGTGCACCCTTGCCCACCCACCACACCTGCAGCCGGCATCCGTTCCACCTTTCCCGCGCCCCCCACCCAAGCCCGAAGCCCCAAACCAAACCCACCCCACCTGGGCCGACGGCAGCGCTGACCCGGCATCGGGGCTGTGCACGCCTGCCTAACCTCCCCAACCCCCACCCCATTCCCCCAACCCCCAACCCTCATTCCCCCAACCCACCTGGGCTGAGGGCAGTGCCGACCCAAACTCAATGGCCGCCAGCCTCGCCAGCGCCCCCTCCAGAGCAAGGTCCCGGGGAACCAGCGGCGGCGGCGGCGGCGGCGGCGGCGGCGTCACGGAGCGCGGCGGCGGCCGCGGCGGCGAGGGCTCTGGCGGCGGCGAGGGCTCTGGCGGCGCCAGGGCGGCGGCACCGCCGCAGCTGGCGGTGGGAGTGGAGACGGCGGAGGCGGCCGACGGCGACATGAGTCCGTCCTCGTCATCCTCTGCGTCGGCGGCTGCCGCCGCCGCCGCCGCCGCCGCTGCCGCCGCCGCCCCGGCGGCGGGTGCGCTCGTCGGCTCCGCCGCCGCCGGCAGGGCCGGGCCCGGGACCCCCTCGCTGTCTGCACCGCCGCCGCCGCCTCCACCGCTGAAGGGCGCGCCGCTGCCGATACCGCTGCCGCCAGCACCTGACGCTGAGGGCTGTGGCGGCGGCGGCGGCGGCGGCGGTGAGGGCGACGGCGCGGGGCCCGGGCCCATGCCCGGTGACGCCAGGGCGAGGCGTGTGATGGTGGCGTTATCCAGGTAGGGGAAGCGGATCTGAGGGGGACAGGTTGGGGCGCATGGGAGTCCGCGGTTGGGGCTGCTCAGGAGCCTACAGGTAAAGGGACGTGGCCTCTGGCTGAGGGAGGGAGGCGTCGAGGATGAGGGCAGAAGGGCAGCAGCGTAGATCCTGTCTGCCCCAAGCCTGTCCGCCCAAGGCCGCCTTCCTGCAGACTCGACCTGGGCCCTACCCGGGATAAGCCCTGGTACGGTATCAGGGTTAAGCGGCGCTATCCACTCAAGCGCCCCCCCCTCTCGACCGCACACACTCGCACCCCCTCTCACTCCCGACCGCCCGCATCCCCCTTACCAGTGCCCACAGCGCCTGCGCCGCCTCCGGCTGTACCCGGTGCGCTGTGCCCACGATCGGCCCTAGCCCCTGTTCATCCCTCCCCCCCCCTCACCAGGCTGCACAGCGCCCGGGCGGCCTCCGGCTCCACCACAGTGGAGGACAGGTAGCGGGTGACCGCCTCGGCCACCTGAGGGGGCGGAAGTGGTGGCTGTCGTGAGCAGGGGCGGAAGGGGTGGGTGCCATGCCTGTGACCCTCCCCTCTTGCCCTCCTGGCCCTCCGCCCCTCCCTTTCACACCGTGTCCCTGCCCTCTCTCCCCACCCCGTGGCAAAACACACGGCTTGTTTCCCCCCTCTCCCTCTCCTTCCCCCCCCCCCCCTCCTGCCTGCAGCTCGCAGTGTGCCGCCAGCTGGGGGTGCCCCAGCACCTCCGCCAGCACACCCGGGGGGAGGCCGGACAGATCCGCGTCGTACAGCAGGGGGAAGCCTTTGGGGGGGTGGAAAATGGGGAGGATTGGGTGCGGGAGGGAGGGGGGGTCAGGGGTTCCTCCTTCAGGAGGGGAGGGGTGGGCGCAAGAGGTGAGGCGAGGGGATATGCCTCGCCCCCCAAGGCAGGTGCCTGGGGCCTAGGCCCAGCCCGAGTCCTACCCACCCAGAGGCGCTCCATCCCATGAGACCGCACACCCTTCATGACACGTCCCTGCTCTCCCATGCCACCCCCCGCCCCCCACCCCCCACCCCCCAACCTCCCCTCCCACGCACCCTGCGCCGCGAGCGTTACGCACTCCGCCGCCAGGTCGTGGAGGTGGAACCGCACCGCCGCCCGCAGGTGCCACAGCACCCCGCCGCCGCCGCCGCCGCCAGCCGCCGCCGCCGCCGCCACGGAGGCGGCGGCGCCGCCACTCGCGCCGCCGAAACCGTTGACGCCGCCCGCCGCCGCCGCCATGCGGCCGCGCAGATAGTCGCAGCAGTAGCCGTCGAGCTGTGGGACGAGCAACTGCCGGGCCAGGGCCAGCAGCGGCAGCGCGTTGCCGTCGTGCAGCACGACGCGATCTCCGTAGAAGTACGACAGCAGATCCGGGAAGTACGGCAGTACGGCCGGATCCAGCTCCAGCCGGATCCGCCGCGCCGCCGTGTCCGCAAACGAGTCGCCGTGCGCCAGGGCTGCGGCGAAGAAGGCCGAGTGGGCCGCCAGCAACAGCCCATGCAGCTTGAACTCTGTCTCCTCAGATCCAAATCCGGACTGAGATCCGCATCCAGGTTCAGATCCGGCTCCCACTCCGGAGCCCCCGGAAGCAGGCACCAGGGCCGAGGCATCGCCGCCTGCTCCGCACGCGGCTGGGTCCTCAGCGCAGGGCCCCTGCGGACAGGAGCCGGACCCGGAGGGGCCCGACTGGTCCCCAGGTGTGGGCCCGGTGAGGGCCCGGTGCGTGGCTTCGGTACCGGTGCTAGCGGTGGTGGGCTGGGGAAGAGGGAGGGGGTGCTCGGCTGCCGGGGCCACCGCCACCACCACGTCCGCAAGGAATCCGGCGTCCGGTCCGGACAGGAAGCGCGCGAATCCGGAGGCGAATCCGGCGCCGTACTCCTTTGCATGGGTTGGCGCGGGGCTGCCGGGTTTGCGCGGGGAGGAGGGTAGGGATGGGGAGCGGGGGCAAAGGGCGGAGGGAACGGGAGAGGGAGTGAGCGGGGTAAGGGTCTCAAGGGAAGGGGGGGAGGAGGCCGTGGCGAGGGGAGGCGGCCCTCTCGAGCTAGGGTTGTGGGTCGCTCCCTGGTCCCGGTCATGACCCCTTGTCTCATGTCGTTTGAACGCTCCCGCAACCCCGCTCGGGCGAGGACTGCTTGGGGCGTGAGCATCCCCACCTGTCCGTCCGGGCCACCGGGCCGGGCGTCACGAAGGCAGCGAGCTTCCGCGTTGAGTCCATGAGCGTTCTAGCCGATAGAGATGATGCCGAACGCTCAGGAGGCCGTCGGTTTAGGTGCGGTTTGCGGGGCCAGCATGCTCAGCTGTTTCAAGCCCGCATCGACAGCCGAGGCGAGGGCCTAGCTGTTCGGGCAGCAGAAGCAGTATGCACGCTAACAAGAGCTTGGTGGAGAGCGCTGGTTTGGGCGGGCCCGAACGCAGTGGATTCCAGCTCGGAGAGAGCCCGGGCGTGGCTCAACGCGCGTTATGCCGCGACTGACTGTTGTGCACGAGCTGGTGTGAACCGTGTTTGAGCGCGCTCCAAAACCTGATTGTGCAAGTCAGTAAGCCGTTGCACCGTGTGCAAGAGCACCCAGGCTGGCTCAGAAGCATGTGCCTACTTGCGCCCTGTCTTGTCGAACAAGAGCATATGCACGCGAGGTCTTCGTAAAATGCGCTAGGGTCGACGTGCGACGACCCGTGCCAAACCCGCGACTGCGCTCTGGCACCCTCCGCTCTCCCCTCGTCGCGAGCCCAGGTTTGAGCCCAGACCAGGCGCAAGACTCTGACTTGTGCCTTTTCATCGCTTGGATGCGTTCCTCAAGAACACATGCGTGCCGTTCTTTGCGGAGTCTTATCGCGCCGTGCCTATCCCGCGACCGCATCGTCCGCCCAACCCGCCCTCGTCATGCGCGGACCTGTCGTTACAACCTTGACCGTCGCTCGAACTAGACAGAGTGCCATCCCCACAACAAGTCTCGTTGCATCGGCGCATTACAAGGGAATGGACCCTCCGACGGGTCGGCAAGGACACGCACCAATCCCCGAAGCGGGGGCCACGACTGATACGAGTTGGCTACCGGCATCTGGCACTGACGGAAGTTACACCTTACCCCTAGGCGACACAGCAGTTGCAGCGCACATTCATCCCTCTCAGCCGGAGTGGTGCATGGTGCCGAGCACTCAATACAGATGTGACAGCACTCAATACAGATGTGACAGCACGTGAGGTAACCCGCGCACGCACCCGACTCCGCGCAGCACCATACGCTTGGTCAACAGGCCCGACTTGCAGGGCCCAACAGGACCCAACAGGACCCCTCACATACAGGATGGCTTGCTCACAGGATGGGCAGCGGGCCAAGAGGCGCGCCGCATGACAAGCACGTTGCCGTACCGGTACTAGCCGCACCACCCAACACGGTCAGCACGTACTTTGCCGAGCCACTTCGCTTGCGCATCGGCCTCCATACTGCTAAGCTTCTTTACCCCGCATGCATTCCAGAACAGTTGGTCGGCAGTGTCAGATACAGCCACGCAACCCACTCCATGCAGGGGGTTGGCGGAGGTCATCAGGTGCTGCTGCAACACAAGGGGAGCCACCAAACTGCTGCTTTAGAGTGCTGCCCATACGGCAACCCTCGCCTTTTCAACCAGCATGCATTTGCTTCATCAACTTGCCTGAAGTAGAGGGACCCTGGCTACCCGCCGCAAGTCATCTCACTAGGGTGCGCGTGCGTGAGAATGTAAAAGGGCGGCCGGGTGGGGGATGGTCCCGCATGGTCAAGGTAGGACGGCTTGGGGGCCCCGCCCACTGGTGGGATCCACGGTGGGCCGCCCTTACCAACCTTCCAGGCGGGCCTCCTGCTGCATGACCTTCCACGCCAGAGTTGTAATCTGATGAATTATAGTCAAAATGTAAGCAAGAGCAGAGACACCCAGTATGGCGGGACGCCGAACGAGTGAGAGAATGAGTGGGTAGGTGCGGCGGCTCCCTACGGCCGTACGGCCGTACGCACAGCGTCACCCTGCAGGGCTACTACGGAATAGCGGGTGCGGCTGTCAATAAGCTTATCATCAAGTTGAGCCAGGAATTCAATTGTTTCATTTCCCCTATTAAGACTTCACAGCACCCAGTCCTCCCCCCGTCAGCCCCCACACGCTGACCAGTCATTGCAAGCTAAGCGAGTCATGCACGCTCTCACGGGCGCAACGGCAGTCATCCTGCACTCACACAAGTAGACGTCACAGAGGGAACCGGGACCACGCTCGGCTCCAGGACCCCAGTCACCAGGCAAAGTGCAATCAAGAGAGTGAATGCCCCTGGTGCCCACAATGATCAACAAGACCCGGCAGGCGCCACAAGGCCTGCCTCATGGGGCACATATCTAGTTTGAAGTAAGCAAGTGAGCATTTCGGAGCGTTATCTTGACCAGAGGAGGATCACCTATAGCTGGCAGTGAGGAGGGCTCGCCATCCGGGCTAGACGGTGCGTGGTTAGGCCCGCAAGGCCGGAGCATGGGAGCCACCAAGTAAGTAAGCAAACGGTGCATACGTTGAGCGAATGCCGCCGCAGATAACAACTAGCGCTTCAAGCTGGAAGCTCGGGCGCCCGATGGGTCAGACCAAGGCAATGTGCGTGCGAGCTCATACATACATGCATCGCGCTTTGAAGTACGCCTCCCCCTAAGCCTCCATGCGTAGCTGCAGGCCGAATAGCTAGCAGATCATGCCATCAATTCCAATTAAATTAGGTGTCGTACTACTGGACACGCTCGGGCCTGGCGGCGGCTGGCGCCGGCTGCTGCTGGGTCTGGGCGCGGCAGCATTCCGCTGCGTGCCGCGTCATCAGCCACTCGTGCCCCCTCAGCTCCCGGGCGGTGGGTCGGTCCTGGGGGTCCTCCGCCAGGCAGGCCCGGACGAAGGCGCGGCAGGCGGGGCTGGAGGAGGCGGGGAAGAGCAGGGCGCGACGGGGGGCGCCGTCGGCGGCCTGGGAGGGTGGGATGGTGGAGAGGCAAGAGGGAGGGCGTGGGCAAGGGAGGAGGGCTTTCACATATGCAGCTCATCAGAAGGCAGAACTGCCTAAGCTATGTGGGCTCGGTCCGAACGCGGATCAATCAGCAGGCACTACTGAGGGAGGCTTACGTCTGGGACGGCCAGCGGCGGGTCCGGCAGCGGCGTGAAGCCCACCAGCAGCTCGTACGACAGCACGCCCAGCGCCCACACGTCGCAGGCGCTGCCGTACGCCAGGGAGCGGTCCTGCTTGTTGTCCTCGGGGGCGGCCTTGAGCGGGCAGCGGCAAACCTCGGGGGCCTGAGGGGCAGGGGGCCGCGGACGGGGTTACAACCAATCAAGCGAGGCGGGCGGGATCAGGCCTTGTGACCATCGCTATGCAGGATTCCCATGCTCGAAGCAAGCCATGCCAGCTGCGTGCATAGGGGTGAGCCGGGGAGGTGACCGGCCCAGGTGCGGAGCGGCCAAGGCGATCAGCGGGCTATCGTCACGCCGGACGCTTGGACTCACCATGTAACCGGCTGGCGGGGAGGTGGCGGGGAGCGGGGGCGACGCGGGCCCGCGGGAGGGGGGCGGGGGATGAGGGGGCGGAGGGCTGTCAGACCATGGTCCGAGAGTGTTCAATGGTGCATGTGAAGGCGTCCGTCCTTCCAGGCCTGATCCATCAGCCCCCATCGCTCGCCCTTCCACGCTACATAGCTTACCGGTGCCGGTGCGCGTGACGGCCCTCTCCTTGGCCAGGTCGATGGACACCCCAAAGTCCGCCAGCTTGAGGGTCCAGTCGGAGGCGAAGAACACGTTCTCGGGCTACGGGAGCGGGGCGGGGTTGGTCGAGAGGAGTCGACTGGGTTGCGATGGCTTTGGCAGGAAGTGCACGCGTGCCGTACGGTGCCGTACATACCTTGATATCTCGGTGGCAGATGCCCTTGGCGTGCAGGTAGGCCAGCGCGGAGAGCAGCGGGCGCAGCACCACCTCTGCGAGGGGAGTTGGGCAGGGGGAGGGGGGTGCCGGGGTGGGGTGATGCAGGTGGCGGGTGCGGCGCTCCGGCAGCGGGGCGTACGGGCGGTACGGCAGCGCAGAACGAACCCGGATCGAGCAGAGCATGCCGTCGTACTCACCCGTGATTCGTCGCTCGTCCAACCGTTGCCGCAGCCCCTGGAAGATGCCGTACAGGTCGCCTCGTGCTGCGTACTCCATGACTAAGACCAAGTACTCCTCGGACTGCGGAAGAGGCCAACAGGGAATCAGGCATGCAGGCATGTTCGAGAAGGTTCGTGGCGCAAGG
Source organism: Edaphochlamys debaryana (assembly GCA_016858145.1). NCBI lineage: Eukaryota > Viridiplantae > Chlorophyta > Chlorophyceae > Chlamydomonadales > Edaphochlamys > Edaphochlamys debaryana. The sequence continues at coordinate 160,677 of JAEHOE010000051.1, forward strand.
GCGCGGGGCGTTATGGGACAGGTGGCCGCCAGCAAACAGGATCCGCATTGGCGCGTATCGCGTGCAATGCTTACCACAAAGGCGCCGTACAGCTGGATGATATTAGCGTGGTTCACGGAAGAGTGAATCTCCATCTCGCGCTGGATCATGTGCAGTACGGCAGATGGCACGCGGCTCAGGAAATAGACCTTGAGGGCCACGGGGGTGCCGCTGTGCAGGCACGTGGCCTGGAGGGCGGGGAGCGGGGGGAAGGGATGGGAGGGAGGGAGGGTTTACAAAGGGTCGGATCCCTCTATCTGGGTCATATCGGCGCGGCACAATGGTACACCCGCCCGCCGTACACACCCGGTACACAGCCGAAGACGCGCCCTTGTACAGCCGCCTGCGGGCGGGTGTGGGCGCACGTAGGTGAGGACAGCTCAGATAGACAAGGTGTTTTCGGGAAGCAAAGGGGACGGTCAGAAGGCAGAGCATGCCCTCGCGCTGGCTCCAGGAGCTCCCAGCCACCCGAGCTCAGCCAAGCATTGGTCTGACCGGGCGGGTGCGGTCGGCGACTCCAACCCACCCACCGGCTAACCGTGTAGTCCTCCAGACTCCACACGGCCCGGCTCATGCCCTCAGGCAGGTGGGGGTGCGCCGTCAAGAGCCGGGTGGCGGCGCGGCCACCCTCAGCCGGCGGGGCCCCAGCAGCGACTAGGGTGCTGTTGGAGGCCGAGGTTTCGACCGCCGGGTCGGCGGCGGCGCTTGCGGCCACGCTGCGGCTTGCCGGCACAGCTCCTGGGCCCGCCGGCAGGACCGCGGGAGGCGCGTTGGCCTCCGTTTTGGGCGTCAGGCGTGGAATGGGGGCGGGGGCGGGGGCGGGGGCGGGGGCGGGGGCGGGGGCGGGGGCGGGGGCGGGGGCGGGGGCGGGGGCGGGGGCGGGGGCGGGGGCGGGCGCTGGGACCGGGGCAGGCGGCTCCGGGGTGAGGAGCTGGGGCGGTGTCAGACTCGGGTCCGGGGCGGAGTGGGGCCCGGCCGGCTCCGCCGGTTGCGACAGGGCGGAGCGGAGCAGCCGGGGTGGGGGCAGCCGGGAGCCGAAGGGGCGCAGGATGGGCGCGGAGGCATGGGACTGAACACTCGCGCTCGCGGCGGCGGCATTGGCGGCCGCCGCCGTCAGCCCCGCCACGGCGCTGGCACTGGTGCTGGCGGCGGCGGCAAGCGCCGCGGCGGCGGCGCCGCCGCCGTGGCCGGAGCCGTCCTCGCCCTCGTTCTCCGCCTCCCGAATTGCCCATTTTGACACCAGAGTGGATTTCGCACCCCAGCCCACGGCACGCGGCGCCGGCGACAAAGCCAGAGCACTGCTAGCGCCCGGCGCAGTGCCGGCGCTGTGCTTAAGCCCAGCCTCTTCTGCTGCCGCCGCCGCGGCTGTTGCCTCCGCCGCCAGCGCCGCCGCCACCGCCTCAGGGGCGCAATAGGCCCTGAGCCGCGCCGCCACCGACAGGGCTGCCCGGCCGCCACCGCTGCCGCCACCAGTACTGCTGCTGGCGGCGGTGGGGTCGGGTCGGGAAGAGGGTGTACGGCAGCCGGAGCTGGCGGCATCAGTACCCCCAGCGCTGACCTCCTGCAGCTGGGGGGAGGGTTGGGGCAGGGGTCGGGGTGCACCAGGAGGTCATCAAGATGTATGGCATATCTGCCGTACACAACAGATGCCGTGCAATACGAACGCGTAAGCACCTGGCTGTTGTGGCGACGCAGGTAGCGCGCGACGTGCGGCGGTGCTTGGGGTCCCACGGGCGAGGGCGCATTGGAGGGGCCGCCGGCGAGGGTACCGGCACCCTCCCAGGCAGCTGACCCCAGCGGCGACGTGGCGGGGCCCCCTTCGATGAGGCGCAGACTGCGTGGGGCGAAGTCATGGGCAGCGCGTGAAGGCTCAGCGACAGAGCGATGTTCCCCCGCCCCCGCCCGTCCGTCAGGCCCCACCTGCCCCCTCTAGCGGCCCCCAGGGGCCCGAAGTCCCTCTATCTGACCACTGACCTGAGCTGATGCAGGTGCGACACGGAGTTGTAGGAGTTGTGCGAGGTATTAAGGCCGGCGGCGGGTACCGCCCAGCTGCTGTTGGTCAGCGACGCGGGCGGCGAGCTGCTGCTGTTGCGCCGGGCCGCGACCGACGACGCCTCACCCGCGCCCGAGTGCGAGATCCCGCTGAGCCTGCTTTGCAATGTGCCCACGCCGCAGTCGCTGCGTTCGCTTGCGCTGTAACTCCAGGCCTCGTGAGGCTCGAGTGGCCCTGGGCTTGGTCCTGCTACCTCGCAGGCGCCGAGGTAGGGCGCGAGGTAGGCCTGGATGAACGGACTGCTCGGCGTAGAGCTGGAGTTGGACTCGCTGGCATAGCCGTTCGCGTCACTTATGTCAGCCGCATCAGTGGTCTGCTTCACACGCGTTATGCTATTCAGGGTCGGGGTGGGAAGCGATTCCGTCGCGCCGACTGTGATTGCCGACAAAGACTTCTTACGCCTGGACTTGGGCGCGATCAAGCGTAGCAGTCTACCGAGCCTGTGTGATCTCGATAATTGCCTTTCGGGGCCGGACAGGCTGGGCTTCGCGGCGCCATCCTCGTCGCTCCGCCCTAACTTAAGCCCGAGGAGTCTCATGCTGCTGCCGGGGATGCCGCGACAGTATGATGCAAGCGCAGATAGCAGGTAGAATAGTTGAGCGGGCAGCAAGGTACGCATGTGTTCACCTCGCTCGATGGGTCCACGAGGCCAGGGGCGGGCAGGCCCGGCTGCGAGGCCGAGCTCTCAGCCCTGCGCGTCCCAAGCGGCGGCCGACGTGCCATCAAAACAGGACAGAGCCAGATGTAACAGGTGAGTTACAGCAGCCGTGGAGACAACCTGACAACACATTCGCCAAGCGTAGGCCTACCCCTAGGGGCCCACGTGGAGCCCCAACCGCTCGCAACCGACATGCCGCATGTCGCCGCATGTCTCGCAACCCATACCGAAAGAAGCGCGTGATCCCAGCAGCAAATTCACGACTTCGGTCCGCCCTTGAGACTTCAGTTAGGGGCGGCATTGCCCCGCCCCAACCCCAGAACTAACCCTGGTCTGCTGCCCAGCCAGGCCCAGCCTACCGCTCGCCGCCTGCCGCAGGCCTCGCCTGACCACCCGCCTACTGCTGGGCAACAGGCTTCCGGCGGGGTGCTACCCTCGCATGCATACCACTACAGCCATGTAGCGTCAGATACAGCCACATACTCCGTTCATGGGCAGCCTACATGGTACGACCCAACCCCGCCAGTTAGAACACCGACCCGCCGGCCCCGGTCCGGGGCAGCTTTCAACAACCAACTTCCTGCCCAACGCCTGCGACCTGCTGCTCCGTTGCCATGTTGCCATGAATCATGCAGCATACGCACATGCCTTAACCGAGCGAAACGGGGTTCCCGCCGCAACAGATAACCAGCACCACCCAGGCATAGAGCAAGGGCCGGGCAGGGGATGAGACTCTCCCGGTCCGTTCCACTGCCCTGGATCCACGTGACGAGCTCAACGAGCCTAAAACAACACATTGATCTTCCTCGTCCTACCTCAGGATTGCTGGGCTACGTGCCCCTTCCTGGGCTGAGCCTCCATCCCGCTTCATGCCCTTCCACGTCACCAGCTTTTATCTAGAAGATCACAATCGAATCGTATATATCTGACACCTGGGGAAGACTACAAAGGACGCGTGCACAAGCGAATTGATGTCTGGACCGACATGTACGGCAGCGCAGAGGCCAACCTGGGGCACAAACCCAACACAACCACACCCCTTGCTCCAGACCAATCCGACGGCCTGTGCATGGGGTGGCATTGTTCAAAAAAGATTAAGCAATCATGACGATGAAGCGGTGCTTTCCAACAAGACCTCCGCACCTGCCTCTGCAGGCGTCAGGTCACAAGCAAAGAATCCCAGTGGGTACGTGGCACCGCAATGAACAAACTAGATTCTCACAGGAGCCCATTCGCCTCTCGAAGCCAATCAGCAACAGCACACGTCGCACAGCTGGGTGCGGTCTAACTAGGACCTCCAGCCCGGCGCCTGCACCGCAGGAGGCAGGAATTCTAAATCTGCACGGCAAGCTGTTATGGCCACGTACACACGCAAGCCACGCGGCTTCCCTGTGGCGCTTATGAATAACCCTCGGCTTGCGCAGGCAGGCCATTTTACACACACCCTGGTAAAACACACGAACCATTGCTGGATGCCTGGTGCTCCGGGCCGGTGCAGGGTGCAGCCTGCCTCCAAAAGTCTAGAATAACTGCTGGGTATCTAGCCTCGGGGCTCCCTTGGTCTACCTATCTGGGCAACATGAAGGAAGGATCGCCATCTTAGCACAAGCATAGTGACGCATCGACGGCACGGCAATCATCTTGCCATCAAACACCGTCACGAATAGGCAGAATGCCGCTTCATTACCCACATAAGAGCCCGACGCCAAATGCCATGTGGCAAGTGAATTGGGAAACCCGCGTGCCCGGGGCTACAAGCAAAACATGAGACCATTCCTCCTTCACAGGTTCTCCACAGCTGCATGACGCAACAAACGAACGTATGGCAATGACCCTGCCGTGCATCAAAAAGCCTACCTCACGCCTGGGCAGATTGCCGCTTCAGTACCCAGATATGAGTCCCACGCCAAGTGCCCGGGCCGGAAGCCAAACATGGCTTGCAAAAGAGGAGCCACATACAAGCATGATACGCAATGAACTGCCTCGACGCACGTTCCAAGCATTCGTCCATAGCAGAGAGCTGTGTGGTGTGTCATCATCACCCAAAGCAATTTAAGAGCGGACGTGCCATCCTTCCCCATGGCATACGTTGTGTCTCCGCTCACCAGACCGAGCGGGCACAAGCACGGTGTGAGTCTCACAGCCAAATTATATCTACCATACACACACAGCAAGCGGGGTCCGTCCAGATATCTGCTACTAGCTACAACCTCCGCTTTGCCAAGACTGCCACATGCGGCATTTTGCCTGGCTGTGATCCCAGCAGCCAGCCCAGCCCTCGAGACCGTCGCCCCCCAAACGGCGCATGCTCCCATATCCGCCCGCAGGTCGCATGCTTCCTGTGATTAGCGCAGCAACTCTCAGCACAATGCCGAAGCCGCCGATCGAGTACCTTACGTTCAGAAGAATTTAAGCTCACGGTTGTGCGCACAACACATGTACTTGAGTCCAGGCCTGCCCAACGGCAGGAGCTGGGCGCCACACATTGAACCCGCACAACACATGTACTCGCCGCCACGCATACCCCACGCACGACACGACACGATTAGCTATCCTTTTGATACTTAAACTCCTTCACACGCTTGCTTGGCGCCAGACAGGTAGAGCGCCTGCGCTCTGCCAGCAGGTGCAGGTGACACTTATACTGCCCGACAACAGCGGTGCCTCTTCCCTCCCCTCCAGAACGGCGCATGCTGCCCAACCGATAGGTAGGAACGAGGCGCCACCCAGGCAAGTTTGACATCCACCTGCCGGCGCACACCTACCGGCGTCACCCCGTGCCAGTGAGGCTATCGACCCAGCACATGTACGCGACACACCACACAAACCAACGCACGAACTAATGAGCAAATCCCCATAATCCTTTAGAGGCTAGTAAACGTTTTGTCACATAGGGCCAGACAGATAAAATGCCTGCGCTGCGCCAGATGCTATAAACGCACGCTGATTTCGCAGCAGGTGCAGGGGGTACGTATTCAGCCGGACGAAGCCCCACACAAGAGGCAGGGCTGGAGGCGGGGAGAAAGCTCCTGGAAGCGGGCAGAGGGCTGTGTGTTTGGCCCAAGCGCCCAGAGCTCGGTTTTAGTCCAGCCCCAGCGCAGACGCTGACGTTTCACTACTATGATCTAATTGCGATGTGGAGCCTAATGCACATCTCCTTCGGTCCTGGCTTGGGAAGGGGTTTGGGGCATCCGTCTATCCGAGCGTGTCGATCCACGACCAGCAATTCTATCCGTCCACCGAGCGTCGAATCCGATCCGTTCACATGTCGTACTGGCTGACATAATTGCGCCTTGTCGTCGATGCCTGCTGCTGTGTCGCCACCACGCGGTAGTGCTGCTGACTCAGCCACTCGTGGCGCAACAGTTTCATGGCGCTTGGGCGGCCGCTGGGTTCTTCCGCCAGGCACGCCCGGATGAATGCGCGGCAGGCGGGGCTGGCGGAGGCGGGGAACTGCAGCTCGGGCCGGGGGCCGGCCTGCGGGTCCGGCAGCGGCGTGAAGCCCACCAGCAGCTCGTACGACAGCACGCCCAGCGCCCACACGTCGCAGGCGCTGCCGTACGCCAGGGAGCGGTCCTGCTTGTTGTCCTCGGGGGCGGCCTTGAGCGGGCAGCGGCACACCTCGGGGGCCTGAGGGGAAGGGGGGCGCGAAAGGGGGAGGGTTCAGGCCCTGTGCTGAGGCGCGAGCTGGAGCAAGGCACGGCGGGAGCATCACGCGGCTGACCCAGGAGAACGGCAAGCCACGTCGGCACGCCGGGGACCCGGTCTCACCATGTAACCGTCTGAAGTTGGCGGGGAGCAGGGGCGACGCGGGCCCACGGGAGGGGGGCGGGGAATGAGGGGGCGGAGGGTTGTCTGACCATGTTCCGAGGGTGTTCAATGGTGCATGTGAAGGCGTCCGTCCTTCCAGGCCTGACCCATCAGCCCCCAGCGCTAAGCCTTGCACGCTCCGAGGACGGCAGCACTGTAGCTCACCCGTGCCGGTGCGCGTGACGGCCCTCTCCTTGATCAGGTCGATGGACACCCCAAAGTCCGCCAGCTTGAGGGTCCAGTCGGAGGTGAAGAACACGTTCTCGGGCTGAGGGGGGCGGGGCGGGGTGGGTGCGGGAACCCCGGTGTCATGTTGACTGGGGCTGACCAGTGCGGGGGGCATGTGACGGGGTTGCCCAGCATGCCGTACGGTGCCGTACATACCTTGATGTCTCGGTGGCAGATGCCCTTGGCGTGAAGAAACGATAAGGCCGAGATCAGCGGGCGCATCACCACCTCTGCGGAGGGGCAAGGGGAGGGGGGTGGCCGGGGGGTGGGACGGGGTTGGGCGGGGCATGGGACGCATCCCTCGGACGCATCCTGAGCCCTCCGGCAGTGCCGCACGGCAGCGATCCCGCGCAGCAACCCCGTGCTCTTCTTGGCCTTACCCGTAACCCGCCGCTCGTCCAACCGGTGCGACAGCTTCTGGTAAATGCCGTACAGGTCGCCCCGTGCCGCGTACTCCAGGACTAAGACCAGGTGCTCCTCGGACTGCGGAACAAGCCAACAGGGAATCAGGCCGTCAGGTTAGGGAAGGCTTGGGGAGCAAGGGGCGCAGGGCGCCATTGGGCAGAGGGTACCGCCAGCAAACAGGATCGACATGAGCTCGCATCTCTTCAGTTGCTTACCACGAAGGCACCGTACAGCTCAATAATGTTGGGGTGCTGTGCACCAGCGTGGATCTCCATCTCGCGCTGGATCATGTGCAGTATGGCATCGGGCACGTGGCTCAGGAAGTAGACCTTAAGGGCCACCGGGGTGTTGCTGTGCAAGCACGTGGCCTGGAGGGGGTGGGGGGGAAGGGGGGAAGGGACCGAGGCAAGGGGGCAAGCCAGTTCGAGCCATGGCAGGGAATAGAGCGAGTCACACAGGCTTTAGTGTGTTATGTCGAGAGCTGTGCAGCGATGTAAGTGGCTCGGACACTGAACTGCGTATCGACCAATATCAGCGCCCTAGCGATCGACCTGTCAAAGAAGCTCGCACTGGACCCTATGATGCTCATGAGAATGGCGCCCTTCCTGAGCCATGCACCGAGAACTCATGAGGCGGGGAAGCTAGCGGGTCTCGAAGCCGTACACGTACGCATCTGCCGTACTCACCCGGTACACAGCTGACGTGGCACCCTTGTACAGCCGCCTGAGGGCGCGGGCAGGGGATGCGGGCAGGTTATGCGAGAAGAACGCACTGATGTCAGCTTCCTCTAAGCGTGGACATTGGGCTGAGCTTGGGCTGAGCTTCCATGGCTGGGCAGCGGGAAACGTGTGCCAAGCTCGGGGGGCGCGAGGCGCGCTCCGCGCAAAGCTTCGGGGGTACCGGGGCCTGAGGATGGGCGCGGGGCGAAACACATTCCAACGCCGACCAGCGACAAAGTCTTGCAACTACTTCTCTCTTGATAGATCTGAGCTGATTAAGGTTAGATAGCAACATCACGCTCGGTGCAGGCTTGAGCGGCGAGATTTGGCCGGAGTCGGCATCCTCGCAACAGCGCAAATTTGAAGGAGCTACATCGGATCAATAGCTAGCTTGACATTTCAGACAACCCTTGCAGCTTATAGTAGTTGCATCGCTTCTCGGTGCGACCGCGTTTATGTCCAACATGGTTGCTCCCCGGACCGAACCAGTCAGAGTGGGATAAGCATGCCATAGCTGTAGCATAGCGGGTTGGGCGTGAATGGCAAGTTCATGCGGGGGGCGCAGCCCAAAAACTATGTATGGGCAGGGCCATGCACACGCCGGCAGAGCGTGTCCGGGAGTTGGGTTCCAAACGGCAGGTAGGCTCCGCCACTAACCATTATTAACCTACACGTACGGCACCCACCTGCTGACTGCGTAGTCATCCAGCTCCCACACGGGCCGGTCCATGCCCTCAGGCAGGTGGGGGGCTGACCACAGCAGCCGGGTGGCGACCTCGGCTCCGCCCCCCACCTCGTCCTCGGCCGGCGGGGGCCCGGCGGGGACCGGGATGGCACCCGCGACCGGGGTGACGACGGCGGCCGGGTCGGCGGCGGCAGCCCAGCGCCTGGTTGCAGCCTCTGCCCCGGGGCCCAGCGGGAGAGCGGCAGCCGTGGTGGCCTCGGCTGTTGTGGGCGTCAGGGGGGGCGGCGCGGGTGCGGGGGCGGGGGGCTCCGGGGCCGGATCCGCGGGTTGCGACAGGGCGGATCGCAGCAGCTCTGGTGGCGACGGTCGGGAGCCGTAGGGGCGCAGGTTGGGCGCGGAGGCCTGGGACGGCAACCAAGCGCTGCCCGCAGCCCGGGCGACTGGCGACGACGTCAGGCCCAAGGCGGCGGCGGCGCTGGTGCTGGCGGCGGCGGCAATGGACGCGGCGGCGGCGGAGCCGCCGTGGCCGGAGCCGTCCTCGCCCTCGTTCTCGGTCTCACGGATGACCCATCCGAACACGGGCGTTGAGGCCGCGATCCGGATCGCGTCAAACGGGGTCGCCAGCGACGGCTTCGGCGTCGCCCGCGGCGAGTTGAAGCCGGCGGAGGCGGAGGCGGAGGCGGAAGAAGCGTGGTCACCGGGGCAGGACCGCACGTTTAGGGAGACAGCTGGCGGCGCTGCAGCTGGCAGCGCGGCGTTGGGCCAAGCGGAGAGGCGGGACCGCGGAGAGGCGGGGGCCTCCGTTTCAGCGGCGGCCGGCTGGGGGCCGCTGGTGGGGCTCACAGGGGGCTGGGCACCGCCGTCCCGCTTCCTGCGTGGTTGGTACCGGTATGGATGGGTGTTCGCGGGGTGCCAGGGGGAAAAAGCGATGCTCCGAGCACAGGATAAGTGCTTGCCGCCTTACGGGTACCTCACGCCCGTCTTCCCCAGTCGGTCTTCCCCCGCGCCCTCCCCCTCCCGCCCTCACCGTGTGGCGCTGCGCTCGATGCGGAGCTGTGCCCCGCGCAGGGCCGACACCAGGCGCTGCAGGGCTGGGCCGCGCCGGCCGCCATGTTGGGGCTGGGGGTGGGGCTGGGGCTGGGGCTGCGGGTCGGGGCGGGGGTGCCCCGGTCCCGCTTCTCTGCCGTTGAACTCATCGCGGCTCGTGCCGCCGCCGTCAGACAGAGCCAGACTACCCCGGCGGCCGACAGCACTGGCGGCGCTCTGATGAACATCAAACGCCTCCGCTGCTGCCTCCGCCGCCGCCTCCGCCGCCAGCGCCTCCGGGGCACAGTAGGCCCTGCGCCGCGCCGCCACCACCAGGGCTGCCAGGCCGCCGCTGACGGCACTGCCAGCGCGGCCGCCGCCGGCACTGCCGCTGGCGGCGGGGTCGTGTCGGGCCGGGGGCGTACGGCAGCTCGTGCTGCTGCTGACGTCGGTGGCCACAACGCTGAGCTCTTGCACCTGGGAGGGTCGGGATCGGGGTGCACATGCAGATTCGGCAGACAGTCAGCGGCGAGTTGTCGTAACCGTAACCGTGTACGCCAGACAAAGCAAAGTATGCAAACTATGTAGGTCCACGACGGTGTGTAATGCTGTACGGCAGAAGTCATTGACACAGCTCATACCTGGCTTTTGTGGCGGCGCAGGTAGAGCGCAAGGTGCGGCGGTTGAGGGCCCACGGGCGAGGGCGCCTCAGAGGGGCCGCCGATGAGGGGGATCTCCCAGGCAGCTGACCCCAGCGGCGACGCAGCGGTGCCCGACTCCAAGAGGCGAAGACTGCGTGGGGTGGGGGCATGGGCAGGCAACGATCAGATGCTGGCACAGTTCAGGCTCCTGTTCAGGCGGCGCGATACGGCACCAATGCAGGGCATGGGGGTTCGACGATGCGGGCTGTGCATGGCGGCAGGCCAGAGCGAGGCGACAGACACAGACGTGGCCTAACGCTTCCGTGTTCACGGTTGCCCCGGTGGCCGGTGCCCGTTCTTGCCCTGACCCCCTTGCCCACGCCTTTGCCCTCAACGGCTGACCTGTACTGGTGCACGTGGGAGGCAGAGTCGTACAAACTGTGCGAAATCGCCAGGCCAGGGGCTTGCGGTGCCCAGCTGCTGATCACTCCCGATGATGGCGGGGAGGCGCTGTTGCGCAGGGGTCCGCACGCCGACGCATCGACTGCGCCGGAGTGCAACATCCCGCCGAGCCGGCTGCCGCTGTGCATTGCCTCGCCGCAGTCACTGCGTTCGCTCGCGTGATCCGCTCCGCTGGAGCCCCAGACACCTTGAGGTTCGCGGGCTTCTGGAGCTGGCTTGGGGGCGCAGGCGCCGAGATAGGGCGTGTGCGCGAGGTCGGCGGGCCGGAGGATGCATGCACTTCTCGGAGAAGCGCTGGAGGCGGACTCCCTAGCATACCCGCTTGCATTGCTGAGTACACTGGCAGCAGTCGCGGCAGATGGAGAGTCGTTGGCTTGGTCGGCGGGCCCGGCCGGCGTTTGCGATTCTTCGCCGACGGGCGCCACGGAGCTCGCGCGCCTCGACGTCAGCGTAATTGAGCGTAGCAGTCTACCTAGCCTCTTCGGCACTGATGCGTGCTCAGCGGGGCGGGCCTCGCTAGGCGTTGCGTTGCCATCCTCATCGCTCCGCTCTAACAGCTTAAGACCCAGGAGTTTCATCTGCTAAATCTGTCGGGGAATAACTCTAAACACAGTGAGGAGGTAGATAAGTAGCTCGGAGTTCATCGTCGGGTACGTAAGTGTTGTCGCATCGGTTGATGAGGCAAAGTGCGAGCTCGGCGGGCCGAACTCGCGGCTCCGTGCACCTTAAGCGGTGCCCGCTGGACCATCGAAAGCAAGTCCAAGCCAAGTGTTAAGGTTGAGTGTGCGTAAAGGCCAAAGCAACAACCTGGCGCATATTCGCTACGCGACAACCGCCGCAACCGACTGCCTGCCCGTCGAAACGCTTACCAAACCGAGTGCGTGACTTAGGCGGCAGACGCAAAGATGACACGCTTGAAACCTTCTTGAAGCTTACGTGAAGGCTTGGCCGCGCAAGGCAGGCCCCTGACTGCAAGCGACAGGAGACTTCACACGGACAGATAGGGGTGGGGGCCTTGGGGGCGCCCGTCCTGGCAGCCCCTGAACTTTGGGGAATGGCGTACGCGCTAGTACATTTGGCAACATTTCAGACCCGGAATGCTTACGTCGCGACACCGCTAGCTCTGCTGCCCTAGATAGACCTCTAGGCTCCCGCGCGCCTGCCCAAGCAACCTGCTGGTTGGGGCCTTTCTCGGTGCTAGCCGGCGGCCGGCCGTTACCCTGGGGTCCGCCAAACAGCTGCCGCCGGAGAGCTGACCGACATGTGACGCCGGCAACCGCACTAAACCGAGACGGTTACACATGAGCGCGCGCTCGCCTACCCTGACTGCCGCGTTGCCATGGCCACGAGGTGACTGGGGCCTGGAACCAAGCCATTGTGCATTGCGCTTTGCTGGGGTGACATCGGCTTGGGTCACTCACACGCAATGCACCCACCAAGGATACCGAGCGCAGCGGCAGCACTCGCCATCTTACGTACACTCTCATCGCAAAACCCCATTTGCGCGCCCGTGGGCCCACCCCGCGGACAAACCCAATTGGAGCCAGCGGGTGGGCGCAGCGCCCTTCGACCCGCAGGCCCGTCTGCCGGCGGCCCGCCCGTCTGTCGGCTGCAGTAAAAGACCCTGGTCTGCCCCGCCTACGGTTTGCCACCTGCCGCAATCCTCGCCTGCCCACCAGCCTGCTGTTGGGCGCATCTATGGGGTACTTCCCCGTGCATTCCACTTCCGCGTGTTACATGGCGCAGATAGATCCAACCCAACCGAGCCGCTAGGCCCTACCCTGTAACAGCCAAGTAGTGTCAGGTACGTACAGCCACGCACCCCAACAACAACAACAACAACAACAACTCCGTGCATTGGCAGCATTCAGTGCACATGTTCGACCCAACGCCCCAACATCGTCAGAACACCTCGTGGACCCGGCAGTCGGGGGCAGCTGTCCATGCAGTCCATGCAGCCGCCTCCGAAGAGTGAACCCGGCTTCCCGCCGTGAACGTTGAGCAGCACCCACCCAGGTACATGAACCCAGGGCTGGGCAGGGCTCTCCCACTCGGTCCCACTGCCTAGAACCCACCTGACGGAAGTCGGGCCTCAATAAGCATACCTCCACCGTTTGCATCCTACCTCCTAGGCAGAACTGGGCTAGGGGCCTCTACCTGGGCTCAGTCCCACTGCCTAAAATCCACAAACACACGTGTTTGGATTGGACACATGCACACCCCCGCACACCCCTTGCTCCTCGACCAGACAGCAGCCTGTCAGGAGCTGGCTTCACCCACACAAATCAAGCATCCATCATGGAATCAGGGCACAAGCAAAGAATCCCAATGGGTGCATTTGCTGGCCTTGCTTTTCGCGTGCCTCGTTTCCCGTGTCTCCTTTCCCCCAATGGGTCGTAATACCAATGAAAAGGTAGATTCTCATAGTAGCGTAGCTAGTCATCCCTCAGGGCTACTGAGCGATAGCACACGCACGGTCCAACTAGCACCTCCTGCCACCGCCGGAGGCAGCTGCCTGCAGGAAGCCTCAGTCCGCACAGCAAGCTGTTCTGGCCACGTAAACACGCACGCCACGCGGCCTTCCTGCCGCGCCTATGAATAACCCTCGGCATGCGCAGGCAGCCCTGCCAACACACACCCCGGTGACACACGCGAACTAACCATCGCCTGACGGTGCGAGCGTGCCCCGCGGCGTGCAGCCTGCCGACAATACAGCCGCTTAGTATTTAACCTCGGGGGCCCCCTTGGTCTACCTATCTGGGCAACATGAAGGAAGGATCCTCATCTTAGCACAAGCATAGTAGTGACGCATCGACGGTACGGCAATCATGCTGCCATCAAACACCGTCACGAATAGGCAAAATGCCGCTTCATTACCCACATAAGAGCCCCACGCCAAGTGCCATGTGCCATGTGAACTTGGGAACCCGGGTGCCCAGGGCTACAAGCAAAACTTGACACCATTCCTCCTTCACAGGTTCTCCACAGTTGCATGACGCAACAAAAGAACATACTGCAGATCCTGCCGTACATCAAACAGCCTTATGCCTGGGCAGATTGCCGCTTCAGTTTCCAGATATCAGTTCCACGCCAGGTGCCCGGGCCGTAAGCCAAACATGGCTCGCAAAAGAGGAGCCACATACAAGCATGATACGCCATGAACTGCCTCGACGCACGGTCCAAGCATGCGTCCAGTCCACAGCAGCGTGCAGTGTGGTGTATTAATATCACCAAAGCAGTTCAAGAGCGGACGGGCCATCCTATCCCATGGCACACGGTCTCCGTTCACCCTACATACCGAGAGGGCACAAGCGCGCAAGGTACGCCTGAAAGCCCGCGCTACGATCCCGAAAGCCCACATCTGGTGAGTCACACGACCAAAATCCTCCCTAGCATATGCATGCAAGCGGGGTCCCTCTAGCTCCTAGCTTGCCCCTCCGCTCTGCCGCGACTGCCACAAGCGGCGTCTCGCCTGGCTATGCACCCCAAGCCAACCCAGCCCTCGAGACCCAGCCAACCCAGCCCCCGCCCGAGACCAGCCGCGCCCCAAAATGCCGCATGCCGCCCAGCCAACGGCAGCAACAAGGTGCCACCCAGGTTGGACGCCAGCGTTGTCCGGTGCCAGTGATGCTATCGACCCAGCACAACCCATGTACTCGACACAATAATGGTACGCACGATGTGCGGTTGAGCAATTCTGAGGATCCTAGTACCTAGTGGACGTTTTGGCACACAGGCCCAGACAGAGAAAACTCCTGCGCTGCGCCCAGATGCAATACACGCAAGCTGGTTTTGCAACAGAAAAAAAAGCCCGACAACAGAGGAAGGGCTGGGGACGGGGAGAGGGCTCCTAGATGCTGAAGGAAGTCCCTTGGGACAACACGCCTCGCCCACGCACAAGTCCGTTTAATTCAGTCCGACCGCCAACTACGCACAATTCCTTGGGTCCCGGCTCGGGATTGGGGCGCCCGTCTATCCGAGCAAGTGCCTCCACGTCCAGAGAGCCCACCGAGCGATGCGTCCGATACGGTTACATGTCGGACTGGCCCTAGTAAACGGACGTGGTCAGTTGCTGTGTCGCCACCACGCGGTAGTGCTGCTGACTCAGCCACTCGTGGCGCAACAGTTTCATGGCGCTTGGGCGGCCGCTGGGTTCTTCCGCCAGGCACGCCCGGATGAATGCGCGGCAGGCGGGACTGGCGGAGGCGGGGAACTGCAGCTCGGGCCGGGGGCCGGCCTGCGGGTCCGGCAGCGGCGTGAAGCCCACCAGCAGCTCGTACGACAGCACGCCCAGCGCCCACACGTCGCAGGCGCTGCCGTACGCCAGGGAGCGGTCCTGCTTGTTGTCCTCGGGGGCGGCCTTGAGCGGGCAGCGGCACACCTCGGGGGCCTGAGGGGAAGGGGGCCGCGGACGGGGGAGGGTTCAGGCCCTGTGCTGAGGCGCGAGGGGGAGCAAGGCACGGCGGGAGCATCACGCGGCTGACCCAGGAGAACGGCAAGCCACGTCGGCACGCCGGGGACCCGGTCTCACCATGTAACCGTCTGGGGTTGGCGGGGAGCGGGGGCGACGCGGGCCCGCGGGAGGGGGGCGGGGAATGAGGGGGCGGAGGGTTGTCTGACCATGTTCCGAGGGTGTTCAATGGTGCATGTGAAGGCGTCCGTCCTTCCAGGGCTGACCCATCAGCCCCCATCGCTAAGCCTTGCACACCCTGAGGACGGCAGCACTGTAGCTCACCCGTGCCGGTGCGCGTGACGGCCCTCTCCTTGATCAGGTCGATGGACACCCCAAAGTCCGCCAGCTTGAGGGTCCAGTCGGAGGTGAAGAACACGTTCTCGGGCTGAAGGGGGCGGGGCGGGGCAGACACGCAGGGCGGGGCGGGTGGGGGCGAGGTGGGGGCGAGGTGGGGGAGGTAGGCGGGCTTGGACGTTCTCGGGCTGAGGGGGTTGATTGGGCGGGGCCGGTTGCGGGAATAGCTGGGCTATGGGACATACGTGCAGGCTTCGCGCACAGCGGGGCCGAGTGTCGCGCTCCGCGCGCAGCTTCGGGGGGACAGGGGGCTGTCGGGGTGAAACACATTCCCCACGCTCGACGCGAAGTTTTGCAACTACCGCTCAAGCAGCGGGTGTGAGTTGCATAGAGTTAGATGGCGACATCGCGCTCGGTCGGGGCTTAAGCGGGCGAGGCGCGACCGAAGTCGGCGGGCAACATCCTCACAACAGCCAGGTGCTAGAAGTTGGCGGTACTTCCTTTCTGGCACCGTAACACGCTCTGCTTTGTCAAACAGGGATAGCTGTGTCGCGCTTTGGCTCTGGACGCGACCTGGAAGAGCCGTCGGCAAAGGCTTCCCAACACGCAAAGATAACGAAAACCGCATAGCCTGGGGGCGCGGGCTAGGTGTGGGGTGCAGCGGCTGCGGCTCAGCCCAAAAGCGTGTTTGTGGGCAGCGCGCGCCCCGGTCCCGAATCCTAGATGAAGCTCTAGGTTGATACAGAATTAGAGAGCTGCATCGCGATGGAGCCTGGACCCGCACGCGCGTGGCATGTGCCCAGCGTGCCGTACGGTGCCGTACACACCTTGATGTCTCGGTGGCAGATGCCCTTGGCGTGAAGGAACGACAACGCCGAGAGCAGCGGGCGCAGCACTAACTCTGCGAGGGGTTTGGGGGGGACGGGGTGACGAACCCTCAGGCAGTGCCCTGCAGTGCAGCACAGCAGCGGTCCCGCGCAGCAAGCCCGCGCTCTTCTTGGCCTTACCCGTGATCTGTCGCTCGTTCAAGTGGTGCGACAGCTTCTGGGAAATGCCGTACAGGTCGCCTCGTGCGGCGTACTCCATGACTAAGACCAGGTGCTCCTCTGACTGCGGAACAAGCCAACAGGGAATCAGGCAGGCATGTTCGAGAGGTTCGTGGCGCAAGGGCGCGGGGCGCCCTGGGGCAGAGGTGACCGCCAGCAGGCCAGGAGCGGCCGCCAACTTGGGAAACGGAGCGGAAAGGGCCCTCTTCCGAGAAAACACCGACATCTCTACAGTTGCTTACCACGAAGGCGCCGTACAGCTTGATGATGTTGGGGTGCTGTGCACCAGCGTGGATCTCCATCTCGCGCTGGATCATGTGCAGTACGGCAGATGGCACGTGGCTCAGGAAATAGACCTTGAGGGCCACTGCATAGCCGCTGTGCAGGCACGTGGCCTGGAGGGGAGCGGGGGAGGGGGGAAGGGACCGAGGCAAGGGGTCAAGCCAGTTCGAGCCATGGCAGGGAATAGAGCAAGTCACACAGGCTTTACAGTCTTATTAAGTTGAGAGCGGGGGGGGCATTCTGACTGTACTCTTGTCAGCGCCCTAAGTGGCTCAAACACTGCACCCCGCTGGGCTCATCAGCCCTCTTACCTCCAGCCTGCTGACAGCCACCCTTACTACATGCCGGGACCTATCGACCTATTGACGGGCGCCCTTCCTGGGCTGTACACCGAGAACTCATGAGGCTGGGAAGCTAGCGGGTAACCATGTCGTACACGTACGCGTACGCGTCTGCCGTACTCACCCTGTACACCGCGGACGAAGTGCCCTTGTACAGCCGCCTGAGAGCGCGGGCAACGGGTGCAGGCGTGATATGCTGGCATGAGCTGGCTTTGGGCATGATGCGGCCAGGCAAAGCATGGGGGGCCCCAGCCACCCGGGCCCTGTTTGAGGTCGGTCACAACGAACAGGTAGGCTCAACCACCAACCGACGTACGGCACCCACTTGCTGACTGCGTAGTCATCCAGTTGCCACACGGGCCGGTCCATGCACTCAGGCAGGTGGGGGGACGACCACAGCAGCCGTGTGGCGACCTCATCTTCAGCCTCGGCCGGCGGGGGCCCGGCGGGGGCCGGGGCGTCGGCGGCTGCATTTCCTGCTGCGGCCACCCACACCATCCGTGCAACGGCGGTTGTCAGGGTTGTGGCTGCTGGAGCGGCTCTGGTGGTGAAGCTCGCTGCGGCCGGGCCCGGCGGCGCCACGGCACTCGCGCTGGCCTCGGTTGCTGTGGGCGTCTGGGGCCCCGCGGGTGCGCGGGCAGGCCTCTCTGGGGCCGAGGGCGGCAGCGGCGCCGGGCATCCGCGCTCAGGACCTAAGCCAGGTCCGACCGGCTCCGTGGGTTGCGACAGGGCGGATTGCAGCAGCTCTGGTGGAGACAGTCGGGAGCCGAAGGGGCGCAGGCTGGGCGCGGAGGTATGAGACTGCAACCAAGCGCTGCCCGCAGCCCGGGTGACTGGTGACGACGTCAGGCCCAAGGCGGCGGCGGCGGCAGCAGCGGTGGCGGCGCCCGCGTTGGCGGTGGCGGCGGCGGCAATGGAGGCGGCGGCGGCTGAGCCACCATCGCCGCCGCAGCCATCCGCGCCCTCGATCTCCGCCGGTGACGGCTTCAGCGTCCGCGGCGAGCTGGCGGAGGTGGAGGTGGAGGCGATGGCGGAGGAGGTGCGGTCGAAGGGGTTGGGCCGCGCGCTCGAGGAGTCGGCTTGGGGCGCTGCAGCTGACGGGGCGGCGTGGGACCACGCACTGTGCGCGGGCGGAGCGGGCGGTGGAGAGGCGGACGCATCCTCGGCGGCGACGGCGGGGGCGCGAGGACTTGAGGGCGCGGCGACGGTCGGCTGCGGTCCGCTGGCGGGGCTCGCCAGGGCCTGGGCGCCGCCGACCCGCTTCCTGCGTGGGGGTTGGGAGTACGGCCGTGGGCTGAAGCGCAGCAGGGAGCACAGCTCAGGCAGCGGCCACGCACGCCCCCATTCCTTCCCCCGAGCCCTCCCCCAATTCCCCACCCGCCCTCACCGAGTGGCGCTGCGCTCGATGCGGAGCTGAGCCGCCCCGCGCAGGGCCGACACCAGGCGCTGCAGGCGCGGGCCGTTACGGCTGACTTGCTGAGGCTGGGGGTGGGCCTGGGGCTGGGGCTGCGGATCGGGGTTGGAGGGCCCCGGTCCCGCTTCCCCGCCCTTGAACTCATCACGGCTCGTGCCGCCGCCGTCAGACAGAGCCAGACTACCCCGGCGGCCGACAGCACTGGCGGCGCTCTGATGAACATCAAACGCCTCCGCTGCTGCCTCCGCCGCCGCCTCCGCCGCCAGCGCCTCCGGGGCACAGTAGGCCCTGCGCCGCGCCGCCACCACCAGGGCTGCCAGGCCGCCGCCGCCGGCACTGCCAGCGCGGCCGCCGCCGGCACTGCCGCTGGCGGCGGGGTCGTGTTGGGCCGGGGGCGTGCGGCAGCTCGTGCTGCTGCTGACGTCGGTAGCCGCAACACTGAACTCTTGCACCTGGGAGGGTCGGGATCGGGGTGCACATGCAGATTCGGCAGACAGTCAGCGGCGAGTTGTCGTAACCGTAACCGTGAACGCGTGGGCGTACGCCAGACGAAGCTATGCATGGTTGTACAACAGTGTGTAACGCTGTACGGCAGAAGTAATTGACACAGCTCATACCTGGCTTTTGTGGCGGCGCAGGCCGAGGGCGTGGTGTGGCGGTGCTCGGGGTCCCACGGCGCTCGAGGGAGGCTCGGCGGAGGGGCCGCCGGTGAGGGGGATCTCCCAGGCAGCTGACCCCAGCGGCGACGCGGCGGTGCCCGTCTCCAGGAGGCGAAGACTGCGTGGGGTGGGGGCATGGGCAGCACTTCGATACTGGAACACGGCTGGTCAGGTGCGGGTGGGATGATGCGGCACCAATGCAGGGCATGGCGCGCGGCAGGCCAGCGACGGCAGAAATCGATGTAGCCTCTGACCACCAGTAAACGTTTTGTAGCGCCTCTATAACGCTGATGTGTGGCTGTCTCGGCGCCTGTTCTTGCCCTGACCTGGTCCTGGCCCCCTTGCCCTTGCCCTGGACTACCGACCTGTACTGGTGCACATGGGAGGCGGAGTCGTACCAGCTGTGCGAGGTGGTTTGGCCCGGGGCTTGTGGCACCCAGCTGCTGGTCATTGTCGATGATGGCGGTGAGCAGCTGTTGCGAAGGGACCCGCACGACGACGCCTCGGCCGCGCCGGAGTGCAAGATCCCGCCGAGCCTGCTGCTGCCGTGCGATGCGCCCACTTTGCAGTCACCGCGTTCGCTCGCGTGTGCCGCTCCGCTGGAGCCCCAGATACCTTGCGGCTCGCGGGCTTCTGGAGGCCCGCAGGCGCCCGCCCGCGCGAGGTCGGCCTGCCGGCGGATGCATGCATCGCTGCTCGAAGATGAGCGAGAGGTGGGCTCGCTAGCATAACCGTCTGAATCTTTGGCTATAGGTCCGACATTTGGACAGTCGGCGGGCTTGTCGGGCCCCGCCCGAGTTCGTGAATCGCTGACGGGCGCCACGGCGCCTACGCGCCTGGATTTTGGCGTAATCGAGCGTAGCAGTCTGCCAAGCCTATTAGGCACAGACGCGTGCTTAACGGGGCTGGGCGTTGCGTCGCCATCCTCGTCGCTCCGCTCTAACAGTAACAGCTTAAGACCCAGGAGTTTCATAGCTGCTTCCGAATGTTGCAGCATGTATTGCTATCACAACGAAGCCTAGGTAAGTAGAGCCTGGGCAGAGGTTCCCGGGTACGTAAGTGTTACCGCACCGCCGGTCGATGAGGCAAAGCCCGGCGGGATATCGAAGGCCTAAGTCGCGGCTCCGTGCGCCCCAAGCGGCGACCTGTGTCCCAACGAAAGCACGTCGGAGCCAAGAGTCCAAGGCAATTGCATGCAGCAGCGGAGGCAGTAAACGGGCGCATATCCGCTTTACGGCGAGGCCCACGTGGATCCGTGCAACGAACTCCTTAGCCAAACAGCACAATTGTGGTCGCAAGCGACCTGAGCAACCTAGCGACCTGGTGATCCGGAGCCCGGCCTAGAAGCATGCACTGATTTGATGGAACTCCTAACTTAGGCGGCAGCGCAAAGGTGACAAACTCGCTCGGACCCTCTAACAAGGTTACGTCCGGGCCGCACTTGGCCGCGCGAGGCAGGCCCCTGACTGCAAGCAGCCCGTGCCCCAGAGGAGGGAGGAGGCCCGCCCGTGACCGCAGGCTGATCTGGGCCCCCCATGGGGCGTCCGAGGACCCCCGAGGAAGGAAAGGCTGGAAGATGGGGCTGGGGGCCTTGGGGGCGTCCAGGCAGCCCCGAAAGTTTGAGGAGCGGCGTACGCGCTAGTACAGTCCGCGACAGTCCTGGCCCCCGCCGCGACACCGCTCTGCTGCCCTCGATAGACCTCTAGGCTCCCGCGCGCCTGCCCGAGTGAGCAACCTGCTGGTTGGGGCCTTCCTTGCTACTAGCCGGCGGCCGGCCTCGGGTCACTCACACACAAGGCACCCGCCGGGGACACGGCGCGCCGCAGCAGCACTCGCCCTCTTACGTACACCCGCAACCACGAAACCCCATTTGCGCGCCCGTGGGCCCACCCCGCGGACAAATCCAACCGGAGCCAGCGGGTGGGCGCAGCGCCCTTCGACCCGCAGGCCCTTCTGCCGGCGGCCCGCCCGTCTGTCGGCTGCAGTGAAAGATCCTGGCCTGCCCCGCCTACGGTTTGCCACCTGCCGCAATCCTCGCCTGACCACCAGCCTGCTGTTGGGCGCATCTACGGGGTACTAACCTGGCTTCTCCGCAAACGATAAGCAGGACCCACGCACCCAGCCGTGATGAACCAAGGGCTGGGCAAGGCCCCCCCACTCGATCCCAAGGCCTACAATCCACTGAAGTTACCGGTACAATTTGGCCTTCGTGAACCCATCGCCATGCATTGCATCCTATCTACCCACCTCGCTCACAGGGATGGCTGGCCCAGGTGCCCCTAATAATAAGAACTTCCAGGTGCCCCTACCTGGGCTGGCCTCCATCCCGCTTCGTGCCCTTTCGCGTCACCGCATGTATCCAGAAGATCACAATCGAGTCGTACGACAATGAGACACCTGGGGACGAGAACAAATGACGCGTGGATAAGCGAGCGTAAAGGTCTGGATCAATACGTACGGCAGCGCGAGCAAGGAGGCCAGTCTGGGCCCCCTGGAGACTCTGGGGTCCAAGTTGTACGACACACACGTACACACGCATCTCCACCCCTTGCTCCTAGACCAGACCAGAAGACATCGGCCTGTCAGGTGGCTGCAGGGGGAGTCATATCGACCGGAATCAATGTTTGACTCGTGACCTCCTACGCAAATCCCTCCCACGCAAATCAACCCGAGATGGCCACGTGATTCTCTCAACTAGCACCACCCGTCATTGCCCCGCAGGGCCATAGCCCAGGTCGCACCCCTAGCACCGCTGGGTCCGGTCCAACGCGCACCTCCAGCCCGGCGCGTGCACCGCAGGAGGCAGGAAGCGCAACCCCGCACATCAACCTTACATACTGGCCAAAAACCTTCCCTGCCCTCACCTACATAAGAGAGAGATAAGGAAACTAAAGCTTGTGGCATGCACGCACGCACGCCGACACGGGGTAACCCTGGGGGGCTTCGCCGCCCGCAGAGCCTGGGCGGCTCAGCCCCCAAAACACACTAATATTATTACACACGAACCATTGCCGCGGCCAGGGGTGGCTACCATCCATGGTGCTCCCGGCCGGTGCAGCCTGGCTCCAAACCCCCATAGTAACCGCTTGGCCTATGGGTCGTCTGGGCAACTTGACGAAAATAGTGACGCATCGACCGTACGGCGGCCTTGATCTCGCCAACAGTGAACTTGAAAACCCGGGTGCCCAGGGCGATAAGAAAATATGAGGGACATAGCCACCAGCAATAGTGTGCCAACAGCATGATGCGCCATGAACTGCCTCGACGCACGGTCCAAGCATGCGTCCAGTCCACAGCAGCGTGCAGTGTGGTGTATCAATATCACCAAAGCAATGCAAGAGCGTACGGGCCATCCTTCCCCATGGCACACGGTCTCCGCTCACCTTACATACCGAGAGGGCACAAGCAGGCAAGGTACGCCTGAAAGCCCGCGCTACGATCCCGAAAGCCCACACCTGGTGAGTCATTCGAGGGGTCCCTCTAGCTCCATCCTAGCTAGCCCCTCCGCTTTGCCGCGAATGCCACAAGCCGCAAGCATCTCGCCTGGCTATGCTCCCCAAGCCAACTCAACCCTCGAGACCCTCGAACCCCCAAACACACGGCGCATGCTGTGTGTCATCAGCGCAGCGACTCTCGCCCATGAGCACATTACATGTACTCCACATCATACACCCCACGCACGACGTGAAGCAAGATTCATAATCCATGGTAACCTAATACAAGTTTTGGCATAGCGCCAGACAGGAAGAATGCCTGCGCTGCGCCCACATGCTACACACGCACGCTGGTGTGGCAGCCGATGCAGGGGATGGATACGTATTCAGCAAAAGGAAGCCCGACAAAAGAGGCAGGGCTGGTGGCAGGGCGGGGGGAGGGCTCCCGGAACCGGGCAGAGGGCTGTACCGGTATGTTGGGCCCAACACGCCCAGAGCCCGGGTTTGATCCGGGCATATCTGGCCTATCTAGCCTATCTAGTCATCATGACATAGTTGCGATCGATGTGGAGCCTGATGCAGATCGCCTGAAGGCGGTCCCGGCTCAGGGACGGGTTTAAGGCTCCCAACTATCCGAGCAAGTCGATACTCCTCCAGCGAGCCGATGCAGCGATACATTCGTACGATTCGATCACATGTTGGACTGGCCGTACGGATCGTTCCTGGTCGTCGGTGCCTGCTGCTGTGTCGCCACCACGCGGTAGCGCCGCTGCTGACTCAGCCACTCGTGGCGCATTAGCTTCATAGCGCTCGGTCGATCGCTGGGGTCCTCCGCCAGGCAGGCCTCAGTGAATGCGCGGCAGGCGGGGCTGGCGGAGGCGGGGAACTGCAGCTCGGGCCGGGGGCCGGCCTGCGGGTCCGGCAGCGGCGTGAAGCCCACCAGCAGCTCGTACGACAGCACGCCCAGCGCCCACACGTCGCAGGCGCTGCCGTACGCCAGGGAGCGGTCCTGCTTGTTGTCCTCGGGGGCGGCCTTGAGCGGGCAGCGGCACACCTCGGGGGCCTGAGGGGAAGGGGGCCGCGGACGGGGGAGGGTTCAGGCCCTGTGCTGAGGCGCGAGCGGGAGCAAGGCAGGCGGGAGCATCACGCGGCTGACCCAGGAGAGTTGGCCCCTGCCCATGCTCGGATGCAAGTTGGCACGCCGGGAACCTGGGCTCACCATGTAACCGTCTGGGGTTGGCGGGGAGCGGGGGCGACGCGGGCCCGCGGGAGGGGGGCGGGGAATGAGGGGGCGGAGGGTTGTCAGACCATGGTCCGAGAGTGTTGAATGGTGCATGTGAAGGAGTCCGTCCTTCCAGGGCTGACCCATCAGCCCCCGTCGCTCGCCCTTGCACGCTCCGAGGACAGCCGCCGTGTAGCTTACCGGTGCCGGTGCGCGTGACGGCCCTCTCCTTGATCAGGTCGATGGACACCCCAAAGTCCGCCAGCTTGAGGGTCCAGTCGGACGTGAAGAACACGTTCTCGGGCTGAAGGGGGGGGGCGGGGCGGGTGGGGGAGGCGGGTGTCATGTTCTCTTCTGCCTGGACCCGAAACTTAGAGAGCTGCATCGCGATGGAGCCTGGACCAGCACGCGTGGCATGTGCCGGGGCGTGCCGTACGGTGCCGTACATACCTTGATGTCTCGGTGGCAGATGCCCTTGGCGTGCAGAAACGATAATGCCGAGATCAGCGGGCGCATCACCACCTCTGCAGAGGGTCAAGGGGAGGGGGTTGGCCGGGGGGTGGGACGGGGTTGGGCGGGGCATGGGACGCATCCCTCGGACGCATCCTGAGCCCTCCGGCAGTGCCGCACGGAAGCGATCCCGCGCAGCCACCCCGTGCTCTTCTTGGCCTTACCCGTAATCTGTAGCTCGTTCAACTGGTGCCTCTGAGTGATGCCGAACAGGTCACCTCGTGTGGCGTACTCCATGACTAAGACCAGGTGCTTCTCGGACTGCGCGCGGGATTGAGGCAGGCGGTTCGGTAAGCAGGTCTCAGCTTCCGCAAAGGTGCATAATGGGCATAAATGGGCTGAGCCCTTCCATGGCTGGGCAGCGGGACATGCGTGCAGGCACGGTGCAAAGCGCGAGGGGCGTGCGGTGCGCTCCGTCGGGGGTACCGGGGGCCGGAGGTTGGATGCGGGGCGAAACATGTACATATCTTCGCCTTGCAGCTACTTCTAAGAAGGATCGGAGCTGCATCAGGTTGACCAGCAATGCGGTTGGTATGGGCTTGAGCAGCAACAATCGGTGCCCTGGCGCGCTGCTCGGGGGCGCTGGGGGCTGTCGGGGTGAAACACATTCCCCACGCCGACGCGAAGTTTTGCAACTACCGCTCAAGCAGCGGGTGTGAGTTGCATAGGGTTAGATGGCGACATCGCGCTCGGTCCGGGCTTGAGCGGGAGAGGCGCGACCGAAGTCGGTGGGCAACATCCTCGCAACATCCGCGCGGTGCGAAAGTTGACACGCCTTGATCCTGGCACACGCTCTAACATGATGCAATACGTGTGTTGCGCTTTGGACGTGGGGCGGGATGTGGTGCAACAGAGCACCGTAAGAAGTCGGCACCGCATCCTAGCTAGCCTTGCCGAGGCAACACTTGAAAGGGCTATCTGCGTCACTCTTCGGGTTATGGGTGCGACCGCGTTCACGACAACTTGAGTTCGCCGGAGCAATACGTTTCCCCACTAGCCCCCTCACCTCGCCCCACGCTGCACCATGGGGGCGGAAAACGAGGGCTGAGCCAGCCCCCCACCCGATCTGCTACGCGACCCATTCCCCTCAGCAACCGTGGGCGGGAGTCGCAAGTTTGAGCGGAAGCAGGCACGCGGCACGCCGACACGGGGTAATCCTGGGGGGCTTCGCCGCCCGTAGAGCCTGGCGGCGGCTCAGCCCCAAAAAAGGACCCAAAAGCTGGCTCGTGTTGCTTACCACGAAGGCGCCGTACAGCTTGATGATGTTGGGGTGCTGTGCACCAGCGTGGATCTCCATCTCGCGCTGGATCATGTGCATTACGCCAGTGGACACGTGGCTCAGGAAATAGACCTTGAGGGCCACTCGATAGCCGCTGTGCAGGCACGTGGCCTGGAGGGGGTGGGGGGGAGGGACAAGAGCACGTGTTATGTTGACAGCGCGTATCTTCCATGTTTGCGCCCTTCCTGAGCTGTACACCAAGAACTCCATGAGGCGGGGAAGCTAGCCGGCCTCGATGCCGTACACGTACGCGTACACGCCTGCCGTACTCACCCTGTACACCGCGGACGAAGCGCCCTTGTACAGCCGCCTGAGGGCACGGGCAGGGGATACAGGCGTCGGACGCTAGCATGAGCTTGCAGAGGGCATGATACGGCCAGGCAAAACATGTGCTTACATACCCTTGGGGGACCCAGCCACCCAGCCCTGCTTGAGGTCGGTCACAACGAACAGGTAGGGCCCCTTAACCACCAACCGACGTACGGCACCCACTTGCTGACTGCGTAGTCATCCAGTTGCCACACGGGCCGGTCCATGCCCTCAGGCAGGTGCGGGGCTGACCACAGCAGCCGTGTGGCGACCTCGGCTCCGCCCCCCAACTCGTCCTCGGCCGGCGGGGGCCCGGCGGGGACCGGGATGGCGCCCGCGACGGAGGTGACGACGGCCGGATCGGCGGCGGCAGCCCAGCGGCTTGTTGCCGCCTCTGCCCTGGGGCCCAGCGGGAGAGCGGCAGCCGTGGTGGCCTCGGCTGAGGACGTCAGGGGGGGCGGCGCGGGTGCGGGGGCGGGGGCCTCCGGGGCCGAATCGGCGGGCTGCGACAGGGCGGTTCGCAGCATCTCTGGTGGAGACAGTCGGGAGCTGAAGGGGCGCAGGCTGGGCGCGGAGGTATGAGACTGCAACCAAGCGCTGCCCGCAGCCCGGGTGACTGGTGACGACGTCAGGCCCAAGGCGGCGGCGGCGGCAGCAGCGGTGGCGGCGGCGGCAATGGACGCTGCAGCGGCGTAGCCATCCTCGCCCTCGTTCTCCGCCTCACGGATGGCGCATTTCAACACCGGCATCGAGGCCGCGCCCCAGGCCGCATCACGCGGCGACGCAGGCGACCGCTTCGGTACCAGTGGCGAGGCGGCGCCGGCGGAGGCGGCAGAAGCGGCGGAGGCGGAGGAGGTGCGGTCGAAGGGGTTGGGCGGCACTCTTGGGGAGTCGGCTTGGGGCGCTACAGCTGGCAGTGCGGCGTGGGACCACGCAGAGAGGCGGGGCCGCAGAGAGGCGGGGGCATCAGGGGCGCGGGGAGTCGAGGGCGCGGCGACGGCCGGCTGCGGGCCGCTGGCGGGGCTCGCAGGGGCCTGGGCGCCGCCGACCCGCTTCCTGCGCGGGGTTTGGGAGTATGGCCGTGGGCTGAAGCGCAGCAGGGAGCACAGCTCAGGCAGCGGCCACGCACGCCCCCATTCCTGCCCCCGAGCCCTCCCCCCATTCCCCACCCGCCCTCACCGTGTGGCGCTGCGCTCGATGCGGAGCTGAGCCACACGCAGGGCGGACACCAGGCGCTGCAGGGCTGGGCCGCCCCGAGCAATGTGATGGGGCTGGGGCGGCTGAGGCTGGGGCTGCGGGCGGGGGTAGGCCTGGGGCTGGGGCTGGGGCTGCGGGTCCGGGCGGGGGTGCCCCAGCCCCGCTTCCCCGCGCTTGGGCTCATCACGGCTCGGGCCGCCGCCGTCAGACAGGGCGACGCTACCCGTGTGGATGGGAGCACTGGCGGCGCTTTGATTAATCCCAAACGCCTCCGCCGCCGCCTCCGCCGCCTCCGCTGCCGCCTCCGCCGCCGCCACCGCCGCCAGCGCCTCCGGGGCACAGTAGGCCCTGCGCCGCGCCGCCACCACCAGGGCTGCCAGGCCGCCGCCGCTGACGGCACCGCCAGCGCGGCCGCCGCCGGCACTGCCGCTGGCGGCGGGGTCGTGTTGGGCCGGGGGCGTACGGCAGCTTGTGCTGCTGCTGACGTCGGTGGCTGCAACGCTGAGCTCTTGCACCTGGGCGGGTTTGGGTCGGGGTGCAGAGCGGGTGGGTCCGGGCAGGTATGTCTTGTCCAAGGTGGCTAGATACCTGACTAGTGCACCACTTGTATTGCGGGGGTCCAGAGGCTCCGGGGCGTCCTCATCTCGCGTCACGCGGGGTTACAACGGACTGATAGCGGGGCGCGAGCCTATCGATGCCGGCACGCAAGCACGCACGCCAGACGGTGCCTCGGACTAAAAGAACCCGCGTAATTGTACGACAGTAGTGTGTTTGACACTGTACAGCTGAAGTCGTTGACAAAGTTGCACACCTGGCTTTTGTGGCGGCGTGGGTAGGGCGCGAGGCGCGGCGATGCTCGGGGTCCCACGGCGCTCGAGGGCGCCCCGGCGGAGGGGCCACCAGTGAAATCAACCTCCGAGACAGCTGACCCCAGCGGCGACGCGGGGAGGTCCTCCTCCAAGAGGCGCAGACTGCGTGGGGCGAGCGCATGGGCAGCAATCAGATACCGGCCGCTGGGATCCGGCCCGCCGTACAGCACCGATGCTAGGATGGCGGCATGGCGCGCGGCAGGCCACGGCCATCTGGCGGCCCGAGAATCCTTCTTGTGCGCCTCCGAACCTCATCGCGTGCTCACGGAAGCCCCGGCGCCGCCCGTTCTTGCCCTGACCCCCTGGCCCACGCCCTTGCCCTCAACCACCGACCTGTATTGGCGCAGGCGGGAGACCGGGTCGTACAAGTTGTTCGACGTAGTCAGACGGCCACTGGCTGGCGCTTGCGTCGCCCAGCTGCTGGTCATCGTGGAGGAGGGTGGAGAGGCGCTGTTGCGCAGGGGGCCACACGACGACGCATCGACCACGGAGAGCACGGTCCCGCCGCCGCCGAGCCTGCTGCCGCGCGGCGCCTCGCCGCAGTCACTGCGTTCGCTCGCGTGACCCGCTCCGCTGGAGCTCCAGGGCACTTGTGGCTGGAGGGCTTCCGGAGCTGCCTCTGGGGCGCAGGCGCCGGCCCGCCGCACCAGGTGGGCATGCGCTAAGTAGTCATCGGCATCGATACACGCACTGCTCGAAGAAGCCGTTCGGGTGAAACCGCTGGCGTAGTCGCTTACAGCGCGGGCTATGGGAGCAGCAGCAGCGGCATATGGAGAGTCGGTGGCTTTGTCGGCGGGCCCCTCGGGCGCTCGCGACTCGCCGACTGCTGCGGGTGCCACCGAGCTTGCGCGCCTGGACTTAAATGACCGTAGCAGTCTGCCAAGTCTTGTAGACGCTGACACTTGTTCACCAAGGGGCTTCGCGACGCCATCCTCGTCGTTCCGCGCTGCTGACACCTTACGACCAAGGAGTTTCATGCTGCTTCAGTATCCTTGTTGACTATCCCTCTCACAACTTAAAGGCAGGTAAGTCGGAGAGACTGGGCACGGGGTTCCCCGTTCGCGGGTACGTAAGTGCGGCGGGGGGCGATCGGGCCAGAAGCGAGTCAAGTTCGCGGCTCTTTTTGCCCCAAGCGGTGCACCATCGAGAGCAGGTTGGAGCCAAGAGCTGCATGCGATTGCGCGCAGCAGCGACGGCAACAAGCGGGCGCATACTCGCGAGGCGACATCGCGTCCGGCAAAATTGAGCTCTCACTTAACCGGCCTAACTCGGCGGCACGTGCGCTGGTCACGCAGTCGAAGCCTCAGACTAGCTTACCTGAAGGCTTGACCGCGCGAGGCAGGCCCCCGACTGCTGCAAGCCGCCCGTCCCCCAGAGGAGACTTCGGGAGACTCCGCGTCACACGGCGTCCGCCCGGGGCGGATGGCGGGAGCACCGGGCGGGAAGCCGCGTACGCGCACTCTTCACCGTCGCAGCGGCGACCGTCCAAACTCTAGAGCCGCTGTCATGTGGCAAACAGCCCACGGCGATAGGGCACTCCAATCGACGGAACGTCCAAACGCCCGCAGGACCACCCCACGTGGGCCCACTTGGGCCCGCCCGCGGGCCCGCCTGTCTGTCTGCCGCGAGCCACCCACCTGCCCTGACCTGCCCCGCAAATTTCCAGGTTCAGTACGTCCGCCCAACCACGGCGATGACCCGATCCCATGCCATCCTGTTGGTGACATTCCCTACTACTACATACGATATTGGGTCCCAATAGTTGACACCAACAAATTGCGTGATGGGATCTGCACAACATGACGCGAGCGGCGGCAGCCTCTGCGCGAGGCCGCACGAAACCTCGCGCTTTGCGTGCGCGCCGCACATTTTCGCGCGACTGGAAGCACTTCTGAAGCTGTGGTAAACGGGCGGGAAGCCGGCCAGACACGTTGTTTGCGTGGGTTCGCGTCCGCCGTCCACCCCGGCTGTTTCCCCCCCCCCCCCCCCGGTCTCCATGACTACGCTCTATCTCCGCCCACGAACCGTGTCCCTCGCCACCCGGCCCGCACACAAGTAACAAGCCCCAACTGCTGCGCAGCTCAGTGCTTTCGTCAGTCTGCCCCACGAAGACAACATCCTCCGCAGTCTTGATTTCTGCTCAATCCCGGCCACGGGCCCCACAGTCAAGCGCTACGCTTCATTGATGTCGTCTACCCTCAGTCATCAGTGTTTCCCCTCCTTCGCGCACCCTCCCCCTCGCGCGTTCAGGTGACTGCGTCCGCCCCGTTGTTCCTCAGACCTTGAACTGTCCCGGATCTGACTGCTCTCGGCCTCATTCCACGTCCCGTTTCCACCTTCCGTTTCCCTTTTGGGTCTTGCGCCCCGGAGCACCCTCGACGCACGCTTCGCCCCGCTAGGACCCTTGCTGACCCTGGCTGCACCCATCCTGCCTTCCCCGGCCCCTCCCCACCCCCGCGATCGCGGCTCCCGCCCCGCCCCGACCCCGCCCCCGCCCACCTGCCGCCACCCGCCCCTGCCCGCCTCCATCCGCGCCTCATGACAGTACGGCCGTACGGTCACGACAGTACGGCCGTACGATCACGACAGTACGGCCTTGTCTTTGTACATGGCGATGAACTGAGGGGGGTGGGGGGGTAGCAGGGCAGGGAGGGGGGGGGGCAAGGCAGGGGGCGGAGGGTCCTCAACCCCTCATCGGTAGCCGGGTATGCCTTGAGTAGCTCTGGGTCGTGACGCCTGAAGCGCCAGGCTCCTGTGAGGACGTAGCGGCAGCTTCCCACGTCACCCGAACCACTTCGGCTGCCCCTTTATTTATCCCTGACCCTGACCTCCTCTGACCTCCTCCAGGCTGACCCTCCAACTCCAGGCCCAACTGCACGCCCAACTCCAGGCCCAACTGCACGCCCAACTCCAGGCCCAACTGCACGCCCAACTCCAGGCCCAACCGCACGCCCAACTCCAGGCCCAGCCTGCAACGTGCCGTAACCCCGCTCAAGCCCCCGTCCCCGCTGCCCCTCCCCCTAGAGTCCCCTCCCCGCTGCCCGCCCCCCCTCCTGTCCCTCCCCCCACCCTCTCTCTCCTGACCTCCTCCCTCCTCCTCCCTCCTCCTCCCCCCCCCCCACCCCTCACCTCCTCCAGGCTGATGGCTCCGTCCCGGTCCTTGTCGTACGCCGCCACCAGATCCGCGCCCGCCCGCCGCGCCGCCGCCCGGTCGGCGCCGCCCAGCGCCGCCGCCAGCTCCTCAGCGCTCAGCACGCCGTCCTTGTTCTGCAGAAGAACAGG
This sequence comes from Edaphochlamys debaryana, assembly GCA_016858145.1. NCBI lineage: Eukaryota > Viridiplantae > Chlorophyta > Chlorophyceae > Chlamydomonadales > Edaphochlamys > Edaphochlamys debaryana. The sequence goes on from JAEHOE010000051.1 coordinate 191,994, forward strand.
GGGCGGAATGGGCCGGACATCAAGCATTTTTAGCGGGGTAGCACGCACAAGGCTTGGTTTCGGGAGCCGCCAGCTTGTCAGAGCTCAGCACCCCGTCCTTGTTCTGCACAGGGGGGTTGGGGTGTGTGTGGAAGGGGGTGGCGCCTTGGTAACACGACATGGGTTTCGGGTTTCGGGAATGGGCTTTTGCGTGAGTCAGTTGCTCCGGAAGCGAGAGGGGGTGGGCTCCTCAGCGCTCAGCGCGCCGTCCTTTCCCTGCTGGGAGCAGGGGCCGGATTGGGCCGGACGTCAAGGGTTTGGGGGTAACGCGACAAGGCTTGAGCTTGAGAAGCACATCCTCGGGAGCCCCGTCCCCCGCCACCGCCTTTGAACCTGCCCCTACCGGATGCCCGTCCATCCCCCCCCCGCCCTCACCGCGTCAAGCGCTGCGTACGCCGCCTTCCGCGCCTCATCACTGTGGAGGGACACGGGGAGGACAGGAGGGAGAGGTAATCACAGCGCCTGATAATCCCCGGCTCATGCGAGCAGCCCTGCCCTAAAACGGGCGCGTGATCGCCCGCCCTACGCATCCTAAACACGCACGCGCACCTCCGCACCACCGCGTCTGCGTCCAGCAGCGCCGCGCACAGCTCCCCCCGATCCAGCCCCCCGCTGCCGTCCAGGTCGGCGGCCGCGAAGAGGCGCTCGAAGGCGGCCCGGTCCACGATGCCGGCCGCGACCATGGCGGAGAGCTCGTCGGGGGGGGAGGGGCCGGACCTGTCAGGGGGGGGAGGGGGGAGGGGGGGGAGGGATGAGGGATGGAGTAAGAGTGAGACGGATGGCAGACGCGAGAGGGTGATAGGAGATGGTGAAGGGCAGCTTGATGACATGACCATACGACACTGTACGGCGCTTTACGACAGTGTACGGCACATGGCAAGGAGGGGCTCACGTGCTCGGTGCCGGCACGCCCCCCAGGCGTGAGAGCATTGAGAAGAGCTCCGCGGCGGAGAGGCGGGAGTCGTGGTCGGTGTCGGAGGCGGTGAACAGGTCCTGTACGGCACACGTACGACAAGAGGTGAAAACCGTCATGTGCTTTCGCCCCTGCCAGCCCTGCCAGCGAAGGCGCTCGTGTTCTCCCCCCCCCACAAGGCCTCTTGCCTCTGCGGTCTCCCTCCCTTGCAGCCCATCTCCCAGGTCTGTTCCTCCCTCTCCCACCTCCTTACCCCTTTACCCCCCCTTCACCTAATCCCCCCAGCCCCCCTCCTGCTCACGTGAAGCTCCTTGAGCCGCGCCGCCCGCGCCACGTGCGCCCCCGCAGCCCCCAGCGCATGAGTCAGCACCAGCTTGGCCAGGCGCTGGGGGGTAGGGGGAGGGAGGGGATGGGGGGGTGGGGGGTGGGGGTAGGGGGGAAGAGGGGGGGATTGGCATTTAGGGGGTAGGGTGAGTCAGCACCAGCTTGGCCAGGTCATCGAGCGGCCAACTCCACGAGCAGCAAGTTTGAGAAGGTCGAGAAGAAGGTCGACGCACATATCCCCTGCGCCCCTCTTTCTCTCCTGACACATCGCCTTCCCCCTCTCTCCTCCACCCAACTTCCCCACCTGCACCCGCAGTGTGCCCACGTAGGATCGGAAGGCGGCCGCCGCCTCGGGCCCCAGCGAGGCACTGGGGGGGGAGGTGAACCAGGAGCTGCGGAGCGCGTCGGCGGCGGGGGGGCTGCGGGGGTGTTTGAGGAGGGAGGGGGCGAGGGGGGAGAGGATGCGGGCTGAGCTGGAGCAGAAGGAGATTCTCAGAGCTCAAGCCCCGTCACCTTCCATGATTCTGCAGCATAAGAGCTGCCCCGCCCCGGCAACCGGCGTCCGGCCCCGTCCACTCCTCCCCCAGCCCCGTGCCTCCTCGCCCCCCTCCTCCTACCACATGCCCCCCACCACCGCTCCTCCCCCCCCCCTACCGTGCCGAGGGGTCGGCCTGCAGCAGGGCCCCCACCAGGCGGGCGGCGGAGGGTGGCATTCGCCCCCTTCCCTCTTCCCCTTCTGTCTGCCTACCCCCCCAGCCCTCTTGCCTCCCCCCCTACCGTGCCGAGGGGTCGGCCTGCAGCAGCGCCCCCACCAGGCGGGCGGCGGAGGGGGACACGCCCTCCCACTCCTTGGCGCTCATCTGCACGCCCTTGCCTGGGGGGAGAGGGAGGGGGAACCGGGGGGGAGAAGGGGATGATGACGGGTATGGGGAGAGGGCCTCACTAAGCGCCTCAGGCTGCCCCAACCCCCCAAAGCACGCTGCTGCCCCCTTGCCCAAACACACACGTACGCCCTCCCAACCCCCTCACCCCCCCCACCCCCACCCCCTTATCCCCTCCAGTTTGTGCGAAGTTCACCCCTCAACCCCCCCCCCCCCTTGTCCCCTCACCCACCCAGCGTCACTCGCGCGATGGTGTCCGATAGGTTGACCCCCGCAAAGGGGTTGCGCCCCGTCAGCAGGAGCGTGGCGATCACGCCGATCGACCACAGATCCGAGGGGGTGCCGTACGGGAAGCGCATCAGCACCTGACGGGTGGGGGGGGAGAGTGGGGGAGGAGGGGGTGTTTGTTCCATGGCGACGTGGCCCGCAGGTTGAAGGTAGAAGCGCACCACGCAAGCTCCGTCCCTGCATCCGAAGGCATTGACACTATGCCACCGCGCACCTTGCGACGCCTCTCCCCGCCTCTCCTTTCCCCTTCCTTCACCACGCCACCCCCATCCCCCCACCTCCCAACCCCCCCAACCCCCTTGCCCAGCCCGACCTCGGGCGCTGCGTAGGCGGGGTTGCCCGGGTTGCCGGTGAGGCCGGGGGCCCCTGGGGGGCAGAAGGCGCTGGACTGGAAGGAGGCAATCTTGACCTGGGGGGATGGGGGGTGGGGGGGTAGGATGAGGGGGGCGGAGAGGGCTGGTGGAAGCTGGGGAGGGCAGGGAGCGCTAATCCTCCCCAGGCCACTCCTGCTCAACTCCCTTCCCCCCACCCCCCCAAGCCCAGTCGCTCACAGCCTCCCTCTCCCCCACCCTCTCCCCTCCTCCGCTCCTCCCCCTTCCCGACCCCCCCCCCCCCCCTTGACCCCCTCACGTCCGTCTTCCCCCTGTGCGCCAGCAGGAGGGCGTCCGTGGAGAGGCAGCGGAGCACAATGCCGCGGGAGTGGGCGGCGGCGGCCAGGCTCAGCACCTGCACACAGTGTAGTAGTGTACGGCACAGGGTCAGCACACAAAGTGTACGGCAACGTGCACGGCGATGACCACGGCAATGATTTACGGCGGGGCTGTATACGGCAGCGTTTGGTGGGCATTGAGGCGGGTCAGTCAAAGGATGCAGGTGGGCACATTGGTCGGCCCCACCCAATCCTGTCTGCCCAGTCTCCCAGCCCTCAATCGCCCCCAAACAGGTAGTGCCCCCCCCCCCTGCTGCCCCCGCACCTGCGAGAGAGCCCCCGCTGCGGCATGCTCACTGAGCCCCCCCTGGAATTGGGCAGGACGGGGTAGGGGGGTGGGGGTGGGGGGCATGAGGAGGGAGGGAAGCGTGTGTGTGTTCAGGGCTGCTCGTGTGTGTGTATGTGTGGAGGGGGGGGGGGGGGTAGCAGCACGTTGGGCACCCCGGGGGGTAAGGATCGAGAGCCTGTGCTTTTGGCGCAGCCTGCACCCTCTCTAGCCCCACCCCCATGCCGCTGCCTCCACTGGTGCCTGGCAGTACGCCGCCCCTTCCTACCCCTGGACCCCTTCCTCTCCCCTTGTGCCCTGCCCCTTCAAGCATCCTGCCCCCCCACCCACCCCACCTCTGCCAGGTAGTCCGCCAGGGGCCCCCCGTCACACAGCTCCGTTAGGAGGTAGATCTGGCGGGAAGGGAGGAGGGGGAAAGGGGATGGAGGGGGGAAAGGGGAGGGGCCGTCACCCCGGGCCTCCCCCTCGGGCCCGCCTCTCCGCTCAACCCCCATCACAGCGTCCAGGCGGCGAGGGGTCCTCAGCAGGGCGGCACCTGAAAGCCCCGCCCCATCCCCCCCCCCGACACACACACATGCACACAAACACACCTCCTTGCCCCCCACCACCACGTCCAGCAGTCGGGCCACCGCCGGGTGGTCCCCCAGCAGCCGGTGCACGGCCACCTCGACCGCCAGGGCTGAGGGGGGAGGGGGGAGGGGGGAAGGGGAAAGAGGGGGAGGGGGGGAGGGGGAGCGTGGCGGGCGCGGTGTCAGCTGCACGCCGCCTAAACAGCCCTGTGCCGTCGACCCCCTCCCCCGCCAAGCGCCCCGGCCCCGCCACCACCCGCCCAACTGCCCCACCCCACCCCCACCCCCACCCCCACCCCCACCCCCACCCCACCCCCACCCCCACCCCCACCCCCACCCCCACCCCCACCCCCCACCCCCACCCCCACCCCCACCCCCACCCCCACCCCCACCCCCACCCCCACCCCCACCCCCACCCCCACCCCCAACCCCTCACCGCCCATCTGCTCCTTGGTCCCCAGGTTGGGCCGCACCCGGGCCGCCAGCTCCTGCCCCTCCCGGGGGCCGCCCTTGGCGCCGGGGGCCTTGAGGCAGCGGACCTTGACCACCTGGGGGGGGGGGCGGGAGTGGGAGGCGGGAGGGGGGGGGGGTGATGAAGGGGTGGAGAGGAGGGCAGAGGAGTGGGAGGGAGCTGGGCTAGGCTTGAAGCTGGTGGCAGAGGGGGTGCTCGCAAGGGCTGTTCAACGCTCTCTCTCATCTGTACGGCATGCTGCCGTACACAGCACACGGCGGCCTGGGGGACACAGCCGCTATGGGGACTGTGGGCTGCCCGCCTCCTTCCCCCCTGTAACCCTAGCCATCGTCCCTACCACCTCCCCTCCTAGCTGCATGCGGCTGTGACCACCTGCCCTCCCTAAACCTGCCCTCGTCCACTGCCCTCGTCCACTGGGTGGTTACCCTCAACTGAGCCCTTCCTGGTGGTGTTCGGCGGGAAGACTTTCTAAGGACCAAGCACCCGCCAGGCGGCGGGTTTGCTGGGTGGTTTCGAGCGGACCTACGGCCCTGATCGCCTGTAAACTTTAAGAACCCTAAACACCCCCCCCCTACCCCCCCCCCCTTTTGCCTTGGCCTTGCTCCCCTGCGCCACCAGCTCCACCGGGTCGTACAGGGAGGTAAAGGGCCCCCGCTTGGCCGCCGCCGCCAGGTCTGACGTGGCGGCGGCCAGGGCCTGGTCCCAGGCGGTCTGGAGCGTCATGGCGGGCGCCTGGGGGGGGGGCAGAAAGGGGGGTAAGGCGTGGGGTTTGAGGGGGAGACGGGGAAGACGGGGAGGTGTGTGCGGGCAAGGTGGTTAGGGGAAGGCGGGTGCTGTGGGGAAGAAACTGAGGAGCTTGAAGGCTGCCCCGTTGCGGTCCGCTGGGAGTGGGCGTGGGCGGAGGCGCGCTGTGGCCCAACGCGCACAGGCCCAGCTGAAGGTGCTCGGGGGAGTGGTCGGGTGCACGCGGGGCCTTGGGGCACTGGTGTCACGTCAATGGTTGGACATCACTGAGATCTAACTTCCCTATCCCGCGGCAACCCTGCACGCGGCCAAGGCAGAGCGATACGCGCATGCGCATTCTTCTTTGCGCAAAGGCTCAAGTCGTGGGCGTGCTAGGTGTCCGGATGCCTAGAAGCAAGCCTACTGGAGCTTGCGGTAAGGGCGAGCAGCTGTGCGCGCCGATCCAGCCCTCCGCGCCATGGCCTGGCCCTGGCATGCTTCGACAACGCCAAGCGCAAACCCGGGTAGGTCCAGCTCAGGTGTCGCCCTCACCCACCAGAATGCTTGCAGGGGCGAGAGCTGCGCTGAAAACGTGAGGCCGCTAAGAACAGGCCGAGCGAGCAGTTTCAGAAGCGATTTGCGTAGCTCGCCAAGCTCGGACCTCTAGCTGGACCACAAGAGGGACTCTTATGTGAGCTCGCAGCCTGACAGAATGAGCATTGGTAGCTTGGGCTCGGCAGACAAGCTGCCGCGAACGGTTGGGCCCGAACAAGATGGCAGGGAGCAGGGGAGAGGAGGGAGGCACCAGAGCGGGAGCACTTTGTGTCGTGTAACTGTGTGCATCCAGAGAGGCTTGATCTGCAGAGATTGGGGGGGCCTGGAGATGGGAGGCAGGCCAAGACAGGTCGGGACAGGGGATCCTCTGGTCCCCTGGACATCAGACGGCGTGCAGGGTCAGGTGGCAGCGCAGGGGCTACACCTGGGGCACTCTGCTGACCAAGTTACGAAGCCAGCTGTCCTCGTCCTCCTTGAACGGTACGGCAAACTGCTCTCCTGCACCCGCTCTTGCTTGGCCCTCAAGCGCCCACGCCTGCCGCGTTAAGCCTTTCGTCCAGCAATACCCGGCAGCCCCAGCGTGAGTCCCCCAGCCCTCCACCCTCAAACCCGCTGCATGGAGAGCAGGGCGGGTGGACAAGAGAGCGCAGGCACAACCGCTGTTACACGGCTTTTCCAGCCCTATCCTCGGATACAGGAGCTGCCCGGACTCAGCCGCCCACTGCACCTGCGCACTGACCCTCTAACTCAGCCGTGCAAAATCCCGCCGGCCGCAGCCCGCAAAAACCCACAGCCGCGAGCGGCGGAGGAGAGCAACGCAGCGCAGGGAGTCATAGAGCGCTGCCACTGCCGTTCCGATTCATTCGCTGCCCATGACCCACATCGCTCCCTGCTTACGCAAACGCCACCAACAAGAAACGCATCAGCGCTTTGCCACACCCTGCAGTCGGTTGCTAAGGCCTTCCCGGCCTTGCACTGCAGCTCCCACCACCCATGCTCACAGCCGCCCCTTAGGCCTCCTGCTCCGTCGGCTCCACTCCTCAAGGCTTCGAGCTTCCACGAGAGAAGCGTCTCCGCCTCCCCGGCTCCGCCCTAAGCCGCCGGCCCCCCCGGCGCCGCCGCTTGCCGTCGCGGGACCACGCACTGGGATCACCGCCTGTGGCCGCTTGCGTCCGCCAGGCCCTCGCCACACATTTCTGCGCACATCAAGGGGAGAAGGCTCAGTTGCAGGGAGGGCGTAGCTGCAAGGATTGCCATGGGGTGTCAAGGACAGGCGAGCGCAGCACACGAAAGGAATTGGCCAGCACGCCGCGTGCCACTCTCTTGGGCCCCTCGCCCCCCCCCCCCCGACCCGACCCCAACAATCAGCTCCTCACCTCGCACAACGCCAGTATGCCTCCTCGCTTCCAGTCAGCAGTTTACTGCTTGTCAGCGGGCTTGGCGGTCACCTTGTACTCAGCCGGGGGCGTGGGGAGCGGCTCGTACTTGGCCGGTCCGTGGCGCTTGTCCGACTGGTTGTACTGTAGAACATGAACAACGCACACAGGGTCAGTTCCCAGGCCCGCGTGCACACTGGCCGTAGGGAGGCATCCGCCCGGCCCTCGACCACCACCGGCTGTGCCCTGCCCCTCCAGGCAGGCTACGCAAAAGCGCCTAGGCTGTCGGCTGCTTTCACATAGGCGAGGCTGGAGGTCTGGTCTGGTATCCGGCCCGCGAGAACCGGCGTCGACCACAATTTCCCTCCTTGGTAATAAGCTTTGCTCCAGGCCCAGCTTGCTGCAGTATGTGCTCAATAAGCGGCTGACATGGCGGTACAGTCGCGGCTGGTGGCCTTGCACCCCTAGCAGGCGACGGCCTTCTGGCTTGCCGGCTTGGACCACGCCCACATCGCGTTACCGGCGCACCTTGATGGGCCGGAGCTTCCTGGCCTTAAGGGCGCCCTTGAACTTGGGCTGGGACGCAGCGACCGTCACATTGCGCTGAGGCACAGCAGGAGCACGGAGGGCGAACATGGCTGCTGGCTAGGCAAATGCAACAACAAACGAGGTGGACGTCGAGTCGAGTGGAAGTGGGCAGAGCGAGCGAGTGGGCAAGAAGAGCCTTGCGCGCATGCGGCGGCCGTGGCCGACCTCGATGCCGAGCCTGCACCACAGCGCCTCGCCCGCTGCACCACAGCGCGCATAAAACTGAATACACAATCCCAATTGCTTGAGCTCGGGGGTCACTGTGCACCTGGGCGATTGACCGTGGGTTGGGGTGGCACGCGTCCTGGCACGCGATAGTCGGGCTGCCCTCCGCCCTTGCCCCCACCGCCGGCCCTCTCGCCTCGCAACCTGCCTACCTCAGTTCCCTACGCGGGGCCGCGGAGCAACAAGCAGTTAACATCCCACCTTACCTGACGTCATCCCCAGTGCCTTGAAAGGCGTGCACGTTGTCCACCCCCTCCTGGGTTAATGGGGCATTGGGGGTCAACGGGGCAACGTGCACCTTGCCGGGTCCGGCCCCCCCCTGGCCCCGGCTCATGGGTGTCCAGGACCCCGTGTGCTCTTCTAGGCAGGGTTGCATAATACGGCAGCCCCCGGGGCCAATACGCGTATTAATACGCAATACGGCCCCCTCCTCGCTAATACGGCTTAATACGGCTCTAATACGGCGGCGCCCAGCCGTATGTAAACGGCAGCGTACGGCAGCCCATACTGCCGCCTTGTGCACGAGCGAATGCGCTCCGCGTTCACGTAGAAGTGCAGGGAACGCGTAGGACATCGGCTACGGCGGAACGGACGGCTGAGCTGCCGACCGACGCCCCCCAGCACCCCAGCACCCCCCCCCCCCCGCCGCCGGCCCCCGGCTGCCCGGCCGGTGCCCCCGCGCCGCATGCCGTACTAATACGGCAGCGAGAGGCCGTATCCGTATTAAGACGTCTCCGTATCAGTACGGGGACTGATACGTATTGGCAACCCTGCTTCTAGGCTCCAGCTCCATCCTCGAGAGACCGCACGCCTTGGCCCAACCCGCACGCTCCGTAGCCCCAGTCTGTCAGCCACGAGCACCCACCTCCTAGCAGCCGACTTCAACTTCGTCCCCAACCCCGCCCTGGACAGCATCTCGGCGCATGGGCGCCCCGACGATGCCGCCACCACAGCAACTTTCTCCACCTTCTGCCCAGGCCTCGTTGACGTCTATCGTGCCCTTCACCCCGAGCAGCGCGCATACACGTTCACCAACGGCGCCAGCGCCGCCCGCCTCGACCGCCTTCTCGCCTCCAGTCCCCTGGCGGCCCACGTGCCCACCTGCCGCGTGGAGTCAGGCCGCCCCTCTGACCACCGGCTGGTTTCCATCTACATCAACCCCCTTGATACGGCACGGCCCCCCGGGCGGGGCCTCCCAAGAGCCCGCCTCCACTTCTTGGATCACCCCGACCTGCGAGACCAGTTTGGCGACTGGCTTATACAAGCGAGTGCCGCACGCCCAACCACGCCCGCCGAGTGCCTGCAGTGGTGGACCCGCTTCAAGCGCTCCCTCCTCATCAGCTGCAACCGACTCAACCGTATGGCCCGCCAGCGCCGCCTGCAGGCAACTGCAGAAGCAGAGGCGGCTGCCCAAGCAGAAGCCGCAGCATTTGCAGCCGTAGCAGCGGGCGACCTCAGCACCGCGTCAGCAGCGGCCGCCGCGCGCGCAGCTGCCGCCGCCGCCAGCCTCCGCGCCGCAGCACCATGGGCCCGCCGCGCACGTCAAGCCTGGCTCCGGACTGGGGAGCGCCCCTGCCCAGCCATCACACGACTAATCCGCCCCGTCTCAGGTGGCTGCGTCATACGACAGCTTCAGCGCCCTGACGGGTCCCAGGCAACCAATCCCGAAGAGTTACCTGAGGTGATGGCAGAGTTCTGGAGCAGAGTCAGCACAGCCGCAGCTGCCGACCCAGAAGCCCGCGCACAGATCTTACACGCCCTACGTGCAGCCGGCAACCGCTGCCCGCCGAGCCGTGTAGCCGAGATGGGGGCAGCGGAGGTTCTGGCAAAGGAGGTAGCCACAGCTATTGCCGGCGCCCGGCCCGGAACTGCCCCCGGCGCAGATGGCATCCCCATGGATCTCTACAAGGCGTACGCAGCACAGCTAACCCCTATCCTCGTTGACGTCTTCACCGCCATTGGGACCACCGAGTCGACCCCAGCAGGCTTTCTGGACGCAGTGATCTCGTGCTCTCACAAGGGCGGGGACCCAGCTGTCGCCGCCATGTACCGCCCAATCGCCCTCCTGGACACGGACTACCGCCTCCTTGCCCGCGTCCTCGCCCGCCGCCTCCTCCCCGCCTTCGTGGAGGCCATTGACAACGAGCAGACCGCCTTCCTCACCCTTCGCCTCATCTCCGACAACATCCTCCTCATGCAGCTGCTCGCTGAGTCCTTGCGCAAATCAGGCGAGTCGGGCCTCATAGCCTTCCTCGACTTCCACAAAGCGTACGACACCGTGGACAGGCCGTTCCTCCTCGCCTGCCTGGATGCTCTGGGGGTTGGCGATGGCTTTCTTAGATGGGTCAGACTGATCTACACGGGCACCAGATCGGCTGCCTTGGTCAACGGTCAGCTTTCCAGCTATAAGGCAGTTACAGCTGGGGTACGACAGGGCTGCCCGCTGGCCCCCCTTCTCTACCTGGCCCCCGGACAAGCCCTGCTCTCCTTCCTCAAGCGACTTGAACTGGGGTTCGCCCTAGCCAACACGCGCCTCACAGCCAGCCAGTATGCAGATGACTACGGACAGATCCTGCGATCCACCGCCCTCGTCTCCGCCCTGATGAGCGCCATGGACACCTTCGCAGCAGCGTCAGGCCAACGCCTCAACGTGGGAAAGTGCGAGCTCCTCCGCATCGGCACGCCGCCGCCCCCGGCCCTCCAGCAGCATCCCCCCCCCGGACCCCAGGCTGCGGAGCAGGTTGCCGGCCTCCACCTCGCCGCCTCTGCACGCACCCTTGGCGTCACGTTCTCCACACAACCAACGGCGGCCACTCCCCTCCCTCCCCCCCTGCTGGACAAGTTCCTCAGCCGCCTGACTCTGATCGCGAGGATGGGCCTCTCAGCCTTCGGCGTTGCCTCATGCCTGTCCGCCTACGGCCTGGGCACCCTCCTCTACCACTGCCAGCACAACGGCCTACCCCCTCGTACGGCGACAGAGCACCTAGTGGGCACGGTGGCGGCCCTGACCGACCGCAACATGACGCCTGCTCGATACAGGGACAACCCCAACGCACTGCCCGCAGGAGCACCCACGAGCTGCATGTACCTCTCCCCGGCAGTTGGCGGCTTTGGCCTGCTCCCCCTCGTCGAGCACACTGGCGCCAGGCACGCGAGTGCGGCAGTCCGTGGCATTCTGGGCGCCTGCGGCCTCCTCCGCTACCGCCCGCCGTGGACCGCGCCGCTCGTCTCCCTGCTCCGCTCAACCCACCCAGCAGCACACCCGCTCTGCCTCCTGACAATGCGGCGCCCGACCTCGTCGATCGGTCTCCGCATCTTGGGGGCCACAGTCCAACGCGCAACCTCACCAGCACTGGTGCGCGTGGCAGGCGCGCTAGCGCTGCTGCCCCGGGCCCAAGTGATTGCTCCCATGCCAGCCGGAGCCTGGGTCTACAATGCACCGCTTTGGGGCAACCCAGCCCTGCCCGCGGGGAACATCGACAACAACGCCCCAAGCTGGGGCCTCGAAGGCGAGTTCACAGATCTGTTCGCGGTTCCGGGACTGCGGACAGTAGGCACGGCAGTCCGCTGCCTAGATGAGCTTGAGCGCATCCGAGGGATGCACGGGCTGGAGGGCAGCATAGGCCGGGCTCTCGCACGGGCGAGGGCCCAGATCAACAGGTCATATACCGAAAGGGTAGTACAGAGCATTCTGGGCACGCAGGTGGGAGCGCTCCCGCAAGCACTCCGCAATGGACTAGACATGGGACAGCGCCTGGGCGCGCTTATTAGCCGGCTCCCGGCCGGGTGGGCCGAAGCAGCACGGGGGTGGACGATCAGGCGGCCGCCCCAGGGGAAGAAGAGGCTTGGGCGAACATTGCCAGGGGCATAGGCTGGGAGGACGTCAGCTTGGCAAAGATGACAGTTAGCCTGGCCACGCACTTGCAATTGGGACCGGCTCGGGTTAAGCTAGCACGGAAGCATGCACTTTACATTCAGGAGGCGTACGGCACAGACACGGCATCAGCAGAAGCAGTGGCAAGTCTGAAAGCGGTTTGGCCGAGGTTGTGGGGCATTAAGTGGGATCCGGGCAATAAAGAGCCCTTGTGGAGGCTGGCGATGGATGGCTTCCCGGGATTTGGCATGCACCGGAGCCAGTTAGGAACTGAGAACGTGGCGAGGTGTCCGTGTGGGCGGGCCATGGAGCAAGGCGATCGGCTCCACCATTTCTGGTATTGTCCAGCCGCTGTGGCTGTTCGTATGCGCCTCAGTCATGGTATTGGCAGGGCGGTGAAACGACACGAGGTGTGGCTTGCTGTGCCCCCAGAGGGCACCGGGATTCATGCGCGAGTGTGGGACGTGGTGTGTCTGGCCGCGATATGCGCGATGGACCGGGCCAGAAGGTACAAGTATGCGCACAGGGACGCTCAGGACCACTCCTTGATGATGGCACAGGCTTTAGCAGTAGCACGAGGCGAGTTTGAGGGCCGTTTGCAGTGTTTTGCGGAGGTTGGGCTCACGCACAGGGGCTGGGATGAGGTCCCAACCGACCACCCTTTCCTAGCGGCCAGGGCGGACGGATCAGTGCAGTATGCAGGCCCGGACGCCCCTTGATGGAGGCGGGGCACACCCTGCGGCGCATAACAAACGGGAGGGAGCCGCAGGGGGGGGGGGGGTTTCGCCCGGCGGCGCATAACAAACGGGAGGGAGCCGCAGGGCAGGGGCGGGGACCGGGTGAGCTACACGTGGCGTTTGATGGGATGTGCACCTTGCGGAAAGGGGACATAGTCCTCTGCGGCGCATAACAAACGGGAGGGAGCCGCAGAGTGGGAGTGAATGTGGGGTCGGGAGAGCCAGGATCGAGAGGTGTACGGCCAACAGTGTGAGCACATGATGAACGGTGAACGGTTACTGGTAGGAGGCGCGGCCGAGGAGGGGCCATCGATACACGCTGAGCATGGTCATTGCGTGCCAAGGACTAAGGTGGGACCTGAGTGTGGTCAGTGCAAGTTATGACAGGGACTTGCGTTCTGGCTTGCAGGGGGCAAGCCCGTGAGGTGGGTCGCTTGGCCCCAGCGTTCAGCGCTGTGACCCCAGGGGGGTCCTTCATTGTAAACACCGAGGACTGGCCCCCGGCGCTTGCCAGGGCGGTGACTACCACTCGTAGTACGTAGTACGAGGGAACCCGTTGACGAGGGCACTCTGCTCGGCAGCTGGACGCCGTAAGCCCACTGGGCCCCTGTGCGGCAGCGCTACAGAGGGAAGCGGGCGCAGATGTCCGCAGGCCGGAGATGGCAACAGTGCTGGCCCCCGCTTCACGGCCCCAAGCCGATGGCTTTGGACAAGAGTCTCTCCTGCGGGCTCTGCTGAGCGTACTTCGCGTGTGGACAGCTCAAGGACCCGCCCCTTACGCGGGGTGTCCCCTCTGCGACTGCCGCCAAGGCCCCCATGCCTATCCGCTCTTTGGCGCGGTCTCGCCCGTCAGCTCCAGATTTATGCCACCCCCCCCCCCCAAACGCCCTGCCCACAGTACCCCTCCCGGAATCCCACAACTCGCTGGAATTCCGTAAGGGAATGGGAGAAGCTGGGAGAAGCACAAGTGGAACGGAAGGGGCGAGGAGGGCAAGGAGGGGCAAGGGGACCGGACGCGTGGGCGTGCACGTGGGTGAAGGCCAGTGAAGGCAATAGGAGCTGGCATGGAGGGGCAGGGAAGGGGAGCGGGCGTGGGGAGGGGGCAGCGATGATACCCCCGGGAGTGGGCTGGAGCGGCTGGAGGAAGGGGTGTGTGTGTGTGTGTGTGGAGCGGGCGGAGGGCACCGCGAGGGGTGCGTGAGGAATTGGGGTTGGTAGCCTGCAAGACCTCTCTCTGCTTCTGCAAACGTTCTAACACGGAGCGCCTGAGTCGCGGCCGATCGGCATGGTGGTTCACAGCACGGCCAGCACAGAATGATGGGCCGGCGCGCCAAGGCGCGCGCAAGCTCACCCCGGTCCCTCACAGTTACTGTACACGCAACATACGCTCAGCGAGCACGTTTACTGGCTTGCCGCGCTTCGAGCGGCACGCAGAATTGTTACGAGGTTCAAACTCTGCCGCTATTTGGGCTTCCCAGAGCGTTTCCACAGCATAGGAGCGGCATCGAGTCGGTAGCAGCGGTCCTCGTGCAATGGCAGCGCCGTGGTGGGACGACGACGTTGGGGCGCAAGACGTCGGAAAGCCCACGGACGCTCCTGAGGACGACGACTTCGACCAGATCGACTATGTGAAGAAGTAAGAGGGACAGCTGCGGAAGGGATAGCGTGGCGCCGCTCGTTCCGGGGCTCAAGCTCAGTTGAACCTGCATCGCAGGCCTGCAGCGCCTGCCGCGGCGAAGAATCCCTATGTGCCAGATGGTGAGCTTGGCCGTGAGCTCTGGACGGGGTGCTAGCGGGCCGAGGGGCTCAGCTGTCGCGGACTGCGAGACGACTCGGCGGTCGTGCCGATGCCCTACCTCCACTCCGCCTCCCGTCCTGCCGTCGCCTAGCGGCGGTGACCTCTTCCTAGCAGCACCGCAACCCTCCACTCCTTCCGTCCGCCTCCCACAGGTACTGTGTCTGGAAGCAAGCGCAGCCGCGGTCCCGACGGCCCGCAGCACCACGTCGACCCTGCCTCGGCCATTCGCGACACGCACGACCAGTACACCCCGGGCCCCTACGGCGACTCCACCGCCCCCGGCGCTAAGCGCACGCAGTACGACGACGGCGGTTACGGTGCCTACGTGGATCCCGCCGGCGGGCCCGGGCCCGCGGCCGAGGAAGGCGGCGGGGCCGTGGCGCCGGCGGCGGTGTGTTTCTGCAACGAGCCCTGCATCCGACGCGTGTCCAACACGGGCAAGAACCCCGGCCGTGGCTTCTACAAGTGTCCCAAGCCCCAGGGCGAGCAGTGCAAATACTTCAAGTGGTGAGAGCGTGGGGCGTGGGGCGCTGGCTTACGCTTCCGGGGCTGGGGTGGAGGTGCTCGCTGGGGCGGACCGTGCTGGAAGCGGCGGCGGGAGAGGGGCTGAAGAATCAAGGGGATGTGGGTCGGGGCCGGGTTGTGAGCCAGGCGGCGGCCGACCCACATCAGCGCTTGGCTCGAAGCAACGAGTGCTCAGCGCTATCATGGCTGGTCCCGGATGCTGGTGTGCTGGTTCCGGTTTCCTCGAACACGCTCGCAATCTCACGTCGCATCCCGCGTACTGCCTGCAGGGAGGACGAGCTAGGGGCCGGTCCTGCTGGCGGCGGCGGTGCGGGTGGCGGCGCGTACGGCGGCGGCAACCCGTACGCCGGTAACCCGTACGGCGGCGGCGCCGGTGCCGACGGGGCCAACCCTTACGCCCCCAACCCCTACGCACAGAACAGCCAAGCCAGCGAGGTGGGGAGCACGATGGGCAACGCCTACAGGGCCAACGGTGGCGGCGGCGCTTACGGTGGTGGCGGCGGCGGCGCCTACGGTGGCAGCGGCGGCCCTGCCCCCAGCGGCGTGGGCGGCGGCGCCGGCGCCGGCGTTGGCGGCGGCGCCGGCGGTCCGGATGCCGAGGGCTTCGTCAAGTGCGGCTGCGGTATTGACTGCCCCGTCAAGACCTCCAACAGCGCCAACAACCCGGGCCGCGAGTTCTTCGCCTGCCCCAAGCCGCGGGACGTGAGTGCTGCGGGCGACGGCGGGGGCGGCGGGTGGGCTGCCAATGTGGGCTTGGCAGCGGGGGTGGGCTGGCCAATGCGGACCGGGCCAGGGCCTGCAAACGCAGGGTTGTGTAGCTACCAACGTCACGGGGGCAACTGGAAGTCCACTGAGACGAACGAGCGCACCGCTAAGCTCACTGCCCCCCCCCCCCCTCGCCGCTGCCCCCGCAGGACGCCACCCGCTGCCGCTTCTTCCAATGGGCGGACGAGGTGGGCAAGGTACCCACGCCTGGCGGCGGAGGCGGCGGCTACGGAGCCGGCGGCGGTGGCGGGGGTGCGGCCGGCGGTGCTCCGTGCTACCTGTGCCAGCAGCCCGGTGGGTGGAGGGGCAGGGGAGCGCTGGGCGGTGGGGTGGGGGCGGTGGAAGTTCTGGCTAGCAGTCGCCAGCACCCCTGGGTCTCGTGCAGTGTGCCGGGGGCAGGGGGCAGGGGGAGCCCTGTGGCACTCATCGTCTCCTTTCTGCCATTCCGGCGCGTTTGGGAGGCAAGCTGGGGTGAGGACTGGCTGAGCTCAAGCAGTCAGTTTGTTCTGCCGGGACAGCTGTGGGTAGCAGCACAGCCCTCGGAGGCATGCTGCTGGCTGCGAACTTCTGTGTCCAGGGACGGGCCTCCGCGACTGCTCCTCTGGTTCTGACTCATACCTGACGTGGCGTCCCGTGTTGTACGGCAGGTCACTGGGCCCGGGACTGCCCCACCAAGGCCAGCGGCGGCGGCGGTGGCGGCTACGGTGGCGGTGGCGGCGGCTATGGGGGTGGCGGTGGCGGCGGCGGCGCGGCCGGCGGCGCTCCCTGCTATCTGTGCCAACAGCCGGGTGAGGATCTCGCCCTGCAGTACTGGTTGGAATGACCCTGCGAAATGGTCTTGAAGAGGCGAAGGCACTGTTGCGGGGTTGATGAGGAGCATTGCGGGCAGGGGGAGGGGGCGAAGGGGCTCGTCGGTCTGGGCTGGGCTGTAAGTGCGTTGAAGGTGACTGTTCCGGTCAGTGAGTGGGAGCAGCGAGGGTAGGGCTCACAGTAGTGAGGGCAGAGGGCAGCAAGGGCAGGGCCCTGCAGAGCCGCCACGTCAATGCATCCGCCGCATGCGCTGTGTGTTCAGGGCTGCTCGTGTGTGTGTGTGTGAAGGACCTGCGGGCTTGGGCTGGGCTGGGCTGGGCTGGGCCGTGTCGCGAGTGCTCTCGAGGTGACTGGTCCGGTCCGATCTTCTCCGAAACCTGCAGGGCACTGGGCCCGTGACTGCCCGACCAAAGGCGGCGGCGGCGGCCGCGGCGGGGGTGGCGGCGGCTACGGCCGTGGCAACGGCGGCGGCGGCGCGCCCCAGTCCTTCGCCAGCCGCTTTGGCCGTGACGGTGGCGGCGGCGGCTATGGCGGCGGCGGCGGTTATGGCGGCGGCGGCGGTGGCGGCGGCGCCAAGGGCGGCAGCTGCTACAAGTGCGGCCAGCCAGGTGGGTGGCGGCGGCGGCGGGAGGGGATGTACACGCTGCGCGTTGGGAGGGTCAGCTCAGGCCAGGAAAGTTGGTGAGGGGGGGAGGGGTTTGGGGGGCCAGCGGTGTGGCTGCGGCAAGGGGGGGTCCAGGGCTTGTCCCTGGACGGCCGCCTCCTCTGTCATACCGGAACCTGGGGCCCCATGCCTCCCTCCCCCACCCTGGATCCCCTGCTTGGTCTCACTTTGCCCCCCCCCCCCCCTCACACACACACCTCCTCCCCCGCAGGCCACTGGGCGTCCAGCTGCCCCAACGCGAGGTAGAGGCTGCGGAGCCGGGGAGCGGGGAGCGGCCAGGGGCCGGGGAGGGGCCAGTCGGCCGGGGCATCGGGTGATGAAAGAGCTTGTCTGAAGAACGCGGGCTTGCAAAGGGCAGCAGCGGCGCTGCGGCCGGGGCTCGGCTGGGACGCGGGAGGAGGCATGCGGTTCGGGCCGACACGGGCCGTGGAGTCTGTGTGGGAACAGGTACTGAGTGGACCCCAGCCCAGGGTTCGGGCGGATGAGGCGTAGCACAGGGCTGGATCGGACAGGGGATCAGACACAGAAGGGAGGGGAGACGGGCGGGTGCCGCTTTGGGAGCAGGCTATGCAGTGGCAGGATGGTGAGCGGCGCACGCGGTGTGTTTAGGATTCGTAGGGTGTGTGTGTGCGTGGCTGTGTTGGTGTCAGGCGGATCGCTGGAGCGGTGCTCGGACACTGCATGCGGAATGGCCGGGCTGCACCGGGACTGGTGGGCTGGAGGTCCGGGTGCAGATGCGATTCTGGGGCCAGAGGGTGGGCGGGGAATGGTTAGTAACACAGCCTCAATCGCGGGATCCGAGTCGATGACGCCCTGGCTTTTGTCGACTGTAGGGTGTGG
Source organism: Edaphochlamys debaryana (assembly GCA_016858145.1). NCBI lineage: Eukaryota > Viridiplantae > Chlorophyta > Chlorophyceae > Chlamydomonadales > Edaphochlamys > Edaphochlamys debaryana. The sequence goes on from JAEHOE010000051.1 coordinate 209,955, forward strand.
GTGTGGTTGGGCGCCAGCCGCGCCTAGGGCATGGGGTGGACGGGATGGCGGTGGGGTAGGTGCACGGGGCTTGGCGTTTGGGCTGATGGTCTGTGGGCATGGATGCGGCTGAGGTGTGTGAGGGGCTGAGGGCGCCAGAAGTGCCGCAGGCATCCAGCGGGAACCGAAACGAAGCTGTGACACAGCTTGACAGCAGCCGACACCTCGACGAGGAGTTGTTTCCCGTCCGAGGGTCCGATCCCTTCCGTGATCCAGGCTCTCCTTCCATTGCATCAAAACTGTCAATTTGGTATGGATTGCCGTGCTGCCGCACTCCACAAGATCACGACACGCACACACGGCGTCTCTCGCCTTCACATGCACGGACCCCACTCCTCGGCCGCTCACGCCTCGCCGCTCTCTTCCCAACTACTATCGGGCTCCCACAGCGCCATGTTCCCTCGTGTACCTCAGAAGCATGCTGGCCACAGTCGCACTGGGAGCTCACTCCGACCCCGAGTCCCCCATGGCCCCTTCGCTTAATGCCTCTCTCGACTGCCCCTCCCGCCCGTGTTATTCTCTTTGGTGCCTCCCATCCCCCGCCCCACCACACCCTGGTTCTGCGCCGCGGTGCTCACTCCGACCCCGACCCCGAGCCCCTCTGGAGTGCCCCACCCGCATGGACCCATCAGCCTATCTTTATTGTAGTCTCTTCCTCTCACTCCGACCCGGACCCCGAGCCCCCCATGGCCGCCCGCCGCGCCTCCTCCTCCGCCTTCCGCGCCTTCTGCGGGGGCGCACGGCACAGGGCGGGGCGAGGGAGGGCCGATGGCACGAGCGCAGGAGGAAACGTCCGCGGGTCCACAGGCTAGGCTGGGCGTCCCCGACCCCCTCCCCGTGTCGAAACCCACCCGCTCCCCTTCCCACCCTCCCCCGCCCCCCCCCCCACCATGGCTGCGTTGTCCGCGTGCACCTCCGCCACCAGGTCCGACACCACGCGGCCCCAGTTGTTGGGCACAGCCGCTGCCCACACGGTGGTGGGCAGGCCTGGAAGGGGGGGGGGGGAACCAAGGGGAGGGGGTTAACGGGGGATGATGTTTTGACAAGAGAGCGGAAGAAGAGCAGGAGCGACAGCAGGAGGGGGGGGGGCGAGGGGTCCGCCAACACGAAGGGGACCCAAGGGGGAGGCAGGTGTGGGGTGTGGGGATGGAGAGGGGGTGGGCAGGGCCGGAGTGCTGGGTGAGGGACCGCGGTGCACGCGGGGACGGGCGGGCGGGCGGCGCCGCAAGGGGCATGCGGGGTCCGGAGGTGCGTCCCGACTCCAGGGCGGCCCAGCAGACCCCGCCAAGCCTTGCTTGCCCGTACATGCGCCCACTTCAGGCCCCCTCCCCCGCTCCCCCCTCTCCCCCCCCCCACCGGTCTCCTTGTAGCTGGCGATCACGTCCACCATCTCGCCCCCGAACATGCCGCTGAGGAAGACGGTGCGCCGCGTGCCCAGGGGGGGCTGGGGGTGGGGGCGGCGGGGCGGGGGCGGGCAGGGAGCTGGGGTTGTGGAGGACGGCGGCAGGGGCAGGGGCAGGGGAGACGGAGCGACGCGCGTACCACTACCCGCGGGCGGACCATGCGTGGAGCTCGTTCCCACTCCCCAGCTGCCGCCCCCGCGTAGAGCCTACCCTGAGCCTAACCTCACCTCCTGGACCCTCATCCCCTGCCGCTTGCCTCCTCCCCAATGCAACCTCAGCCCATGGCCTTGCGCACATGCCCTGCAACCCCTTCGACCCCCTGATCGAGAGCTCAAGTCGTCGAAGAGTACCCCCTGCCCCCCCCCCCTCCCCACACACACCCGGTGGGAGGCGGAGCTCGGCACGTGTCCGCGGGCAGCCGTCCCTACCTCAGCCGACAGCCCCCATCCGACCCCGCCGGCTGCCGTCGTTGCCCGCTCGAAAAAATACCCCCTCCCGGCCCCCCCTCCCGGCCCCCCTCCGGGCCCCCCTCCCGGCCCCCCTCCCCGATGCAGCTCCCGCACATGGCGCCTCGCCCCGGCCAGGCGAGCTCCGGGCGCGCTGCCCTCCACCCCGTGTCCCCCCCTGCCCTGGCACGTGCCCCTTGCCGACTCCACCCAGGACTTCACCCCCCGCTCGGAACTCCAGCTTTGTCGCTAACCCCTCGCCGTTCCCCTCCCCTAACTCGTAAACCCGACTCGTCGATCAACCCCCCCCCCTCGCCCCGCCCGCCTGGCCTCGCAACCCCACCTGCTGGTACGCCGGGGTCTCGGCCTCAAAGGCGGCCGAGAGAGTGCCCTTGAGCTGGGCGGGCGTGCAGGGGATGATCTGGCGGGGTGGGAGGGAGGGGTGGGTGATAAGTGCTTCGATCTCCGCCCTGGGCGCAATGCCGACCGCCCTTGACCTCCCGCCTCGCATCTACTCAATTTGGCCTCCTGCAGCCTGCGCCCACTGAAAACCACTGACACTGGGCACCCCTTAACCCTCACCCACAAACCCCTAGCCAGTCAGCCCGTAGCTCTACAAACCCGCTGCCGCCACCCGCCTCTCCCCCTTCATCAACCCGCCTTGACCCCCTCTGCCTCCGCGAATTCCGCTCCCGCCCACGCCGCAACCCTCACCATCCCCACGTCCACACCTTCGCCCCCTGCGCCACCATGTCTACCCCCCTAGTTTAACTCCTCTCCCTCCTGCAAGGACAAAGGACCAACCTTTTACCCCTCCGTCCCCTCGCCCCCCGGACCCCCCCCCCGGAACCAAACCCCCATGAGCTCTCCAAAACTTACCCCGTCCACGCCTCTCCCCCCCCTTCCTTCGGGTCCCCACCTTGACCCCCTCCGCCTCCATGTCCGCCATCAGCTGCCGGAAGCCCTGCACCTCCTCCGCCATGAAGCCCACCAGCAGGGCCGCCTGGGGGAGGGAGGAGGATGGGTGGGGGCGGTTGGGTGGGGGCGGTTGGGTGGGGGCGGTTGGGTGGGGGTGGTTGGGTGGGGTTGGGGGGGTTGGGGGGTGGAGGGCTGCGACGGCGGGCAAAGGTGCGGTGCAGGGGCTGGCATGCTACCGCCTTGTTCGCACCGGCGTTGGCAGAAGCGAGGGGGATGGAAGCAGGTAGCAGGCAGCAGGCAGCTGGCAAGGAGTACGGTACATAGATTGTCCCCAGGGGTCGGTCCCGATAGCTACCCCGCGGCCCCGCCCACCCCCCCCGCCCAAACGCACCAGCGGCCCGAACGCGCCGCCCTCCTCCGCCAGCCCTCCCGTGGTCTGGTCGATTCGAAGCATGGTGCCCTCCTCATCCTCATACTCGCCCTCCTCCTCCTCCCCGGGCTCGCCATCCGAGTCTGGGCCATTCCACTCGACGACATCCTCCGATGGCTTAGATGGCTGCTGCTCCTGCTGCTTGCCACCCAGCATGCCCCTCAGGCCGTCAAAGATGTGGGCCCGGACCGATCGCGATGGCACAGGGTTGCGGGTCGGGCGGAGGGGGCAGGGGATGGGACGGGCGGGGGATGCGGCTGGGCGGGGCAGCGCCGGCCACACATGCCCGGCGCTGGTCGCCGTGCTGGCGACAGCGAGCGTGCTGAGACGTGCTGCAAGCATGATGATGGCTGGGCGTATGGAGCAAGGCCAGGCGGGGCGCTCAAGGAACCTTGCAAGGCGCGACCGAATACGTGTGTGCACGCGGAGCTCGAGTGGGCGTTCTACTGAGTCAGCTACAAGTGCGGGGCCAGCGGCTGGCTGGGGCGAGCGCGGAACGGCCAGGTGCTGAGTCGACTCGCCGTGCAAGCAGCGATTGCAGTGCGGACTTGCACCTCGAGACTTGCACCTACTTACTACGTTGACACTGCTACAGTTTCCCAGCAGCACCCAATTACCCTCCCGTGAACTGCCCAACGTCGCAGCTGCGGAGCCTCTTTGTGCCCGGCGGGCCCTCGGCACCGAGCCGATCGCAGCACCCACAGCACAAGAACCTTCACGTAGGTCTGTGCAAGTCAAACTTATGGTTCCGGGTGCTAGGAGCGGGGTTTCGCCGCCGACCATGTGCAACTGCGCAGAGTCGTGTCAAATCCTGACGGAGGCTACAGGGGCATGCTGCGATTTGAATTCTCCTTACCCCCACAGGCAGCCGCTTGGCGGGAGTCCTCGACGTCGGTAGCAGCGAGAATGCAGGTCCTCGCGCGGATGACCCCAGCGACCGCCTCGGCGAGGCCGACCGAGCCCCGCTCTGCGGTCCCAGACGCCGGGCGATCACGTCGCAGCGTCATGCTGGGCATGGGCGCGAGCCTGCTGGGCCTGGCGTCGACCGTCGGCAAGGCTACGGCCGCTGCGCCTCGCCTCGCGGGTGAGCCCCCCGCCCAGATGCCCCCTTCCCCCACGGCCGGTTGGCCAGGCTCGTACTCCAATCAGGGTCTTCTTCCATGCTTGCTCCGTTCCCCTCCGGCCTGCTCGCCGAGGCGGGGTGCTGACGCCGGCTCCGGTCACGTCAGGCGCCCCCTCCCCACACTCCCTCCCCATCAACCCCCACCCACACCCACACCCCTCCCTCACCTCACCCTCCCCTAACCCCCCTCTCCCCCCCCCTAGACCTGGTCCTGCCCCTGGTCAAGGACATGGACGCCAACGGTGATGGGCGGTTGGACGTGGACGAGGTCCGCGGGGCCATCCAGCGGAGCGGGGGGCCGCAGGTGAGGCAGAAGCAGGGAGAGGGGAGGGGTCTTGGGCGGGGTGGGGGGGGGTGGCGGGTGCAGGGTCGATGCCCAGGGGAGCAAGCAGGGGCGGGGGGCCCTGCATGGGGGGGGGGGAAGGGAGGGACCGTGGCGGCCTGAGAGAGGGGAATCGGTCAGAGGGGGGAGCGAGGGGAGAGGTCGGAACGCCGCTGCGCTGAGGCCCACTGCGCACGGCAAGGGACGGCCAATCGTATGATTCAAAGCAGTAACTAAGGGGACCAGCGCGGGGCATCCCAATCTCGATGGCCGCATGCCGCCTAGTTGCCGCCCTGGCCGACTGCTGCAACTCAACCCCTCCCCCTCCCCCACCCCGCCCCCTTTCCACTCCCCTCCCCCCCTCAAGATCCCCCGTGCCCGCGTGGTGCGTGACGTCATGGCCCCCGTGGACTTCAACGACGATGCCGTACTCACGTGGGTGGGGGGCACGGGGGTGGGGGGTTACGGTCAGGGGGAGGCGGAGGACGGAGGCGATCTGGGATACTGAACGAGAGCTCGGTGTGCCTCGGTGCCCGCCGTCACAGCAGCAGCGCCTAGCCACCTCACTGCCCCACTGCGCCTTAGCCCCGACCCGCTCCAGGCCCCCTTTCCCCCTCTACCCCACTGCGACACACACGCGTTGCCCCTGTCTTCCCCCCCTCTTTCCCCCGTTTCCCCCCCTCCAATAGTGTGGACGCGTTTGCCCGCGGCATGGAGCTGGACGTGGACTAATCCCCCCTGCCCCGCTCCGACACGCCCATACACACACGTTTCCCCCTTGCTTTCCCCCCTCTCCCCCATACAGCGTCGACGAGTTTGCCCGCGGCATGGCCCTGGAGCTGGACGTGGACGAGCGCTGGATGGATGCCATGGGGGCACGGGGGGGGCGGGTCAGCCGGGAGGAGCTGGCGGCGGGGCTGGGGGACCTGGGGCCGCGGGGGGAGGCCACGCTGCCCGTGGCGTTCGAGATGGTGAGGGGTGCGGGGGGAAAGGGAGGGAAGGGGGGCGGTGTGTTTCGACACGGGGGAGGGGAAGGGGGGAGGGTGAGGGAGGCCACGCTGCCCGTGGCGTTCGAGATGGCGAGGGGTGCGGGGGGGAAGGGAGGGGGGGGGCGGATGGGAGGGAAGGGGGGCGGTGTGTTTCGACACGGGGGAGGGGAAGGGGGGAGGGTGAGGGAGGCCACGCTGCCCGTGGCGTTCGAGATGGCGAGGGGTGCGGGGGGGAAGGGAGGGGGGGGCGGGATGGGAGGAAGGGGGGCGGTGTGTTTCGACACGGGGGAGGGGAAGGGGGGAGGGTGAGGGAGGCCACGCTGCCCGTGGCGTTCGAGATGGCGAGGGGTGCGGGGGGGAAGGGAGGGGGGGGCGGATGGGAGGGAAGGGGGGCGGTGTGTTTCGACACGGGGGAGGGGAAGGGGGGAGGGTGAGGGAGGCCACGCTGCCCGTGGCGTTCGAGATGGCGAGGGGGGTGGGGGAGGGGGTGCCGGGGAGGGGCGGTGGCGGCGCATGCGGCCGGTGCCGTGGGCTAGCGCGACGGTACTGGTGACGGGGCCTGCGGCAAGCTTCAAAATTCCCCCTCCCCCCTTCCCCCCCCCCCCAGGCTGACGCCAACAAGGACGGGCGGCTGGACGCGAGCGAGGCGCGCACCGCCATGCTGCTCATGGCCACGGGGGTGCTGGGGGACTACTACGAGGGAGACGGCGGATTCTGAGCGGATCCGGATCCAGCGGATCGGAATCCTGGATCTTGATGCCGGGCAATCCTGAGTTTGTGTTGGATCCTGAGTTTGTGGATCCGTGACGCGCAGCGTGGCGTGCGGTAGGAGCGCTGGCTGTTGCTGTCGGGCAGCCCCCCAGGGGATTCGTCGCCGGGCAGTGGCGAAGGGCAGAGGAGCTGACGTCCCTGGGGCGTGCCCGTGCGGGCGGTGTGGGATTGGACTCGGGGTGCGAGGTCCCCCGGATCTGTGCGGTCACTGAATAGAGCTCGCGTTCAGCAGTGGCCGTGCGTTTCGATTGTAATAAGGTATTGCAGTGATCGGGGGTTGTGGTCGTCGATTGAATGCGCCGAAACTCTCCCTCGCTCCCAGGCCCCGGCCTCCTTCCAGGCCAACTATGGGGCGGGCCGGCGGGCCCTCTTCAGTCCCAGCGTGGGGCAGCGGCCAGCCGGTCGAGCGGCGAAGGGTGGCAGAAGGAATTGAAGGATACCCAGCCCGGTCCTGGCCAGGTCCTTCGGCAGTCCATCCATTACAGGCTTACAGCCGCAAGGCCGGCCTGCACTCAGAACGCAAGTCCGACCCGCGCTCATAACCCGCACACCGGAGGAATTGGTACGTAGTTGCGCTCATGGCTCCATGCAGCCCGGCGCACAAAGAAACCGCAGCGGCGGCAGGCCTGAGAGTCACCTGGAAGAGAATTAACACGGCTGCACAGCAAGCCATCCGCACAAGTGCAAAGCTTGGGTCAACGCACCCGTAAACCTGCCATACCGTACGGACCTCCACATGTAAGATGGGACAAGCGGGGCGCCCCCATGGGGGCGGAAAAGGGCTGAGCCCCTCGTGACGCAGGCACACGCCGACACGGGGTAATCCCGGGGGGGCTTCGCCGCCCGAAGAGCCTGACGGCGGCGGCTCAGCCCAAAAAGAAATGGTAACAGAAGAAAGAGAACAATGCCAACCACACATAGTGCAGAGTCAAGAGAGGACACCACCTTGGAGGTGGTGCACCAACGAGATCAAGATCTTCAAGATTGGAAGCAAGCAAGTAAAGCGGCTAATATGCATGTCCAGAGTCCAACCTCGAGGATGCATGGCGTCTCAGCTGCAATGCACAAATCCCCGCTCCACCTCCCCCTCTGTCGCATCGTACATCCTGTGCCGCCCGAGCTCATCCCTCAGCGCTGAAGGACAAAGCCAACAAGCAGAGGCCCAGCCGCCGCCGCTGCCTCCATGCCGCCACCGCTGCTGCCGTGCTGCACATGCTGCTTTACCCACCCTCCCACTTAAGAGGTTGCAAGACAACCACAACGCAAATCTTGCTCTGGCTCCGACAATGGCCAGCGTACCGCTGCTCATCCCTATGCCTGCAGCGATCCCGCCGCCGCCGCCGCCACCGCCGCCACCACCTCGGGGGCGCCGCCGCCGCCGCCGTCGTGCCGCGCGAGCTGTGCAATCATGTCGTCCAGCGCCGCCACCGCCTCGGCCGCGGAAGGCCGTGCTGCGTGCTGCGCCGCCCAGCAGCGCAGCACGAGGGTGCGCAGCGCGGGCGGGCAGCGGGCGGGGTCGTCGGGGAGGGGCAGCGTGGCGCCGGACTGGACCTGGGGGGGATGGGGGTGGGGTGGCGGGTGCCGGGGCGAGGGGCGATAGGGTGGCGGAGGAGAGGCGTGAGAGAGCGAGGCGGGACCGAGTGGGCAAGGAAGCCCGCGCAGGGTCCCGCTGGGTCGTGCGACTGGTTGGATCGGCGAGGCCGTCTTGGCCCCTCCGCTCGCGAGCACGAGCAATCACATGCGTGTGCCCCGAGCCCATGTACCCAAACCAAACCAGCCTCAGCGGCGGTCCCATGCACAGCAGTTCCAGTGCCATTCCCGCCCCCGGGCCCCACCGTCCAGCCACCCCCACGGCCCCACCTGGCAGACCGCGAAGAGCGGGTGGTAGCCCTCCCACGGCTCCCGGCCCGTGATCAGCTCGTACAGCAGCACGCCGAAGCTGCGGGAAGGCGGGGGCACGAGGTGAGGCAGGGGCGTGGAGAGAAAGAAGGCGCAATCGAGCTAGGCACATAGGATTCGAGCGAGGGCCAGGACCGCCCAGCCTGCATGCGCCACACACGTCTTGTACGGCACGCTGCCGAACCCTGCAGATAGAACAGTCTCCTGCTGTCGGCCTCCTTCCCCGTCCTCTACCCCTCAACCCACCTCCCAGGACTGCCATGGCCCTACTCGAACCCCACCTACCCTTTCCCCCTACCCCTACACCTGCCCACCTGTAGATGTCGCACTTCTCCGTCACGCCGCCGGAGCCGCCGCCATTTCCGCCCTCGGCAACGCCGTCCGCGCCCCTGCTGCCCCCTCCGCCCCCTGCCCCCCTGCTGCCCCCCGCCTGCATGGCCTCCGGGGCCATGTACTTGAGCGTGCCGGCGTCACGGTGCCGCGTGGACAGGTACGTGCTGCGCCTGGTACGGGGGGGGAAGGGGGGGGGCGGTGCGGATAGTGCGGAGCGTCAGCAAACGCCCACATGCGCCTGTGGCGCCCGGGACGTTGAGGCTCAGAAAGCAAGGACAGCACGTCGCTGGAGGGCGGAGCAATTGGCTGCCAACACACCACAATATGACGCCTCTGTTCACTTGATTGTACCTGCCCTAGCCCTAACTCAGGCCCCATCAAGGACCCAATCGCCGGCGCTGGGCACATGAGCCGCTGCATGCTGAGCCCCGGCAGAGGCGGCCAAATCACGAAGCCCCTCTATCTGCTCACTTGTACCGCGCCAGGCCGAAGTCCGCGATCTTGACCACCAGACGGGCCGCACCGCCCGGGCCCGCGGCGGCGGCGGGCGTGTGGCGCAGCAGCACCTGCGGGGAGGGGGGAAAGGGGGGGAGGAGCGATGGAAGTTAGGGGCGATGGTGAGTGATGGCAAACGTGTTCGCAGATCCTCCCCATGCATTGCGGCCCCGTATTGCCCCCGCCGCCTCACGTTGGCTGGCTTGAGGTCGCGGTGCACGATGCCCCTGTACGGCAGGCACAGAGCGAGAAGTGAGGGGGCGGGGGCGGGGCGGGGGTGAGGCGGGGGCAGTGCGACAACGGCACCGCAGGCCAGCTCCCCTCCCTTCTCATCTCTGGCGCCCCCTCAAGGACACCACCGCCCCCGGTCCCACGGCCTCCATATATCGGCCCCCGGCTTCCAGCCCCTCCTCTCTGCCCACTAAGCCCAGCGCCCACTATACCAGCTCCAGTCCGTATCCCTCCCCCATCCCAACCCGGCGCTCACGGGTGCAGCCCCGCCAGCCCCGCGGCGATGGATCGGGCGATGTGCAGCACCTCATCCAGGGGCACACAGTTCTGAGGGGGGGGGGGTAAGGGGGCGTGGGGGGGGCAGGAGGGGAGGGGGGATATGAGTCAGGGAACACAGGTCAGCCGCACGTACGGCAACTTGCGACTAGGCCGTGCTCTGGGCAAGCACAGCACAGCGCAACACAGGCGCAGCACAGCCCTCAGCACGTCTTGCGCAGTCACCTGGCGGCGGCGGTGGATGTAGTCGTAAAGGTCGCAGTCCATGAGCTCCGTCACCAGCGCAAAGTGGTCCGGGGGGGCGGCGGCGGCGCCCAGAACCTGGATCCAGGGTCCACGATCAAGTGGGGGGGGGGCAGGGGGCGTCAGGCGCAGCCGGGCACGGTGCCTCCCCCGAGGCGGTACAGGTGCGCCGCGGCGCCCATGACCTGGATTCCGCCGTACAGCGGTTGCGAATGGGCGTAGTGATGAATCCGTCATGCTGAACTAGCGGACCGCGACCACGCGGATCCCAGATCGCACGTGCACGGCACATGCCCCGAGGCGGCCCAGGTGCGCCGATGCCAGCGTGCCCGCGCGCGCGTGCACAAGCCCGCGCCCGCCGGTCCGGCATCGGTCCCTCCGCAGCCCCGCCGCCGCAACCGCCCCCACCTGTATGACGTGCGGATGGTCCCTCAGGCGGGGCTGCGCCAGCAGCCGGATCTCGGCGGCGAGGGAGCGCAGGTCGCCGCTGTCCAGACCGCCGCCGTGCAGCACCTGACAGGGGGGGGAGGGGCGAGGTGGGGGTAGAAGGGGCAAGTGGGGGGCGGTGGGGGTGGGCGGCAGCGGCAGCTCACTAGACGACGGCTCAGCACGCCAGAAGAGCCAGCCTACGCCCCTGAGACTTCGTTTCCGTTGGTCCCCAGGGGCTCCCCGTCAGCGCCCATCACCTCCCTCCCCGCCTCCCCCCCCACCTTGACGGCCACAGGCCGGTTCCGGTACAGCGCCTTGTACACCGCCCCGAAGGCCCCGCGGCCCAGGCAGGGCCCCCAGGCCGTCACGTCGCGGTGCAGGTCCAGGGAGGGCACGTGGGGGCCCAGGTCCAGGCCCAGATCCAGGCCCAGGCCCAGGTCCAGGGGGTTGCAGGGCGAGGGAGAGGGCGCGTCGGGGCCGGAGGGCGCGTGGGGGTGGGGGTGGGGGAGGCCGAAGCCGGGGCCGAAGCCGCCTGGGGGGCCCAGCGGCCCCGCGGGAGGCCAGTGGTGCGGTGCGTAGGGCAGGGCCCAGCCCGGCAGCCCCACCGCCTGCGTGGGTGGGGCGGAGAGAGGGGGTTGGCGCAGTCAGTCCGCAACAGTCAAACGGGGCGCAGTCTCAAGGGCCAGCACACCGCAGACAGGAGAGGACATGTGCACACAACAGAGTACGGCGCACTACAAGCGAGGGATCAAAACAAGAAGTGCGGTACAATGAACGCGGCTTTTAAGATAAGCTCACCCGCAGGTGCACGGATGCATTGGGCAGCGGCAACGGAGCGGGCGCCGCCACGGCGAACGGCGCCGCCCGCCTGTGCCCCGCCTCCGCTGCCTCCGCTGCGTACGGCGACACGCCGAGCGAGGCCCCAGCCGCCGCCGCCGCCGGCGCAGCCGGCAACTCCTCCTCCTCCCCTGCCCCTTGCTTGCGACCCGCACCCGCACCATCACATGAAGCCTCGACAGGGCAGGCCATTATGCGCCCCAGCACAGGCGGCGGCGGGGCCTTGGGCGCTCGGCCCTGCATGGCGAGCATAAGGAAGGGGCTGAGCGCTGCGCCACCATGGGGTGCCGCAGCCTTGGCAACGAATCCCGGCATGGGCACCAGCTCCGGCTGCGGCTGGCGGAGCTGTGGCGGCGCCGGCGGCAGGGGCAGCGGCGGCGGCGAGGCCGGCACGTGCGGCTGCTCGCCGGCGGTGCGGCGGCGGCGGGGCCCGGCGGCCCGACGGACAGCGTCCTCCCCGTCTGACAGCCGACCCGACGTCGACGCTTCGCTTCCAACGCTGCAGGAGCCATCGTCGCCGTAACCATCGTCGCCGCTGGGGCTGGCGGCGCCATCCGGGACCGCCGCCAGCGGCCCGCCGGCTTCCCACATGCCCGCGAGCCGCGTGACGCGGTTGAGCTTACGTAATGCTGCCACGCTGGCAGGAGTGTGGCCGGCGGTGGGGCCGTCAGGAGAAGATGGGGTTGCGGGCCAGGGGTTCCCCTGCCCATGTCCAGGCCGAGGGGAAGGCGAAGGCGAAGGCACAGGGTTTTGTGCGTGGGGGTGTGGTGCGGGCCAGGCGCCCAGGGGCCCCGGGAGGGAGACTCGGACCGTCTCCCCGACGGGCGTTTGAGGGGCAGGCTTGACGCCAGAGACACGGAGCCCTCCCCAAGTGATGTCCGATGAACTGTCCGCCGAGCGGTCCCCCTCCACGTCCGCCGTTGCGTGGGCATCACTGGACGAAGCCACCATCACGGCGGCGGTATGGCTCCGACTCGAGGCATGGCTCCGGACGTCGGCCCCAACCACCTCCCCCCGCCGCTGCCGCACCGCGGGCGGCTCATCGCCGTCCGCACGACCTTCCGCCCCTCCTAGCTGCGCCCCCGCCCCCGCCACCGGTACCGGTACGGGCACACGCCCTGCTTGCTGGCTCTGGGGCTCCTGCGCCGCCGCAGAACTCCTACTCCCCGTTGCGGAGGCCAGTGGGTGTGACTGCAGCTGCAGCTGCTGCCCCCCTAGCGCCTGCCCCTGCTGCATTCCCTGCCCCTGCTGCTGCTCCCGCTGCTGCTTGAGTCGGGTCAGGTGCTGAGCCGCCAGCCGCCGGGAGACGTGGCGGGCGGCATGCAGCCGCTCCACGCGGCCCAGGCCCTGGAGCGCCCAGTGCGGGCCCAGCGGGGCCTCGGGCCCGGCAGGTCCTGTGGGCCCCCCCGGCGCCCAGTCGCGAGCGCGCCGGCTGCCCCGCCTCACCAGCGCCGAACACCCCGGCCCCCCGACCTCGCCCTCCCACGCAAGGGGTTCGGCCATAGGGCAGTCTGCAGAGGCCGCCACACGAGCCGGCGCCTCCGGCTGCGGCTCCTCCTCCTCCCTCGATTGCTGCTGCTGGAGCCCTACTCCTGACGCTGTCGTCGCCGTCGCCGCCAGCGCCTCCTCGTGGCGCCCCACCTCCACCTCCAGATGCAGATCCACCTCCAGATCCAGATCCAGATCCAGATCCATCTCCCGCCGCATGGCCTCCCGCAGCGCCAGCAGCTCCGCGTCCAGGCCCCCGTGCTGCGCCTGTGCTCCCACCTCCACGTCCAGCGCCAGGGAGCAAATCACACGCCGCACGCGTAGCAACACATCGCATTCCTGGTCCCGGTCCGGGCTCTGGCCCTGGGCCTGGTCTTGCGCTGAGGTTAGGCTGTCTGGCTGGGCACTCTCAAGGGCGGGTAGGGAGGAGGGAGAGCACGCTGGCTCATTGGAGCACCCGGAGCTGCAGTGGGGGGCAGGCGCTGACGTGGCCTGGACGAGCTCGCTCAGCTGCAGGCGGGTGGGGGGGATGGCGGGGTCAGCAAGTCAGGAAGGGCACTGAGGGGGTTCAGGAGGGGGGCTGGACCTGGGATCGGGTGATGTGGGTCGGGTAAAGCCCGGGAGAGCTCACCGCCGCCTCGAGGTGCCTTGACGTGTCCTCGCACTCCGCCCGGTACTGAACCACCTTGGACAGCAGCACCTGCAGCTCGTCCTGGTCAAGGCAGAGCATGGGGGGTGGGCAACTATAGGCAACTATAGGCAACTATGACGGGCGACGGGGATGAACATGCTGGGAGCGTGTTGCCCTCTAGGCTGCCTGCAGGACCAGCGCCAGCGTCTGCTCACCAGCGCTGGTTTGCAGCGGAGGTCGTCCCCTATGCGGGCGGGCAGGCGGAGGATGGCCGACTCCAGCTCCTGACAGGGACAGGTGGGGAGGGCTGGTGAGGCCGGGGGGGGACTGGGCGGCGGTCCGCGCTGGGCCTAAGCTGGGCCCAGGCCCAACAACATGACAACGGCCCCGACAGGCGACGTTCGGATGCCGTGCACGAAGCCTACCAGTAGGAGCGCCGTAAGCTCTGAGAGTAGGGCGTAGCCTGCAAGGGCGTGGCGTGATAGCAGGGTTGGCGTGGGGTTGGGGGGGCTTCGGCACGCTGCGTTGGCCGACGCGACCCCAGTTCCGCCTGCTTCCCGCACCTGCTTGGATGCCACCGCCCTCGGCGCCTGCTACAGAGAGAAGCTGGCTATGCGATATGAGCCTCGCCAGCATCGCCTCGACGTCCTGCGGGCGCGCGACGTTTGGCAAGTTGCATGACAGCTGGCCGCGGAACTTCGAGGCTACGGCCTGCTGGCCAGTGCCTATAGGTTCCTCACATCAAGTTGATCATATCGCGTGCCAAGTTCCGCCGCAACGAGGTGCAGCCTGCAGGCGACGTTGGAGAGGACGCGGCCCGCAGCGCTGCGCTCGGGCAGCCCGTCAGCATCAGCTAGTATGCGAGTTACAGAGCGCCTAGTTCGCGCAGCCATCGCTAGGCCGGCGGTGTCGCCCGGCGCTATGGAGTCCTTGGGCGCCCACAACGGCAGGCACCCGGCCCAGAACAACGTCTAGATTGCGGCACAAACGTTCGATCTACTTATACAAAATACAGGCACCTTGTCAACGCGCGTGTCCGTACCAAACGCGGCCGGACGCCGTACGATCGGGTGCGTGTCCGGCCGCAGTGTCCGGCCTTCGCCGGACCCACGCGCGATCCACAAACCGCGAGTTGACCGGACAACTGCACCCCAAATGACAACTGGCCCTAATCTAGCAACATCAACTTGTCCATGGCGCACGCGGCTGATGCAATTCCGACGCGACCCCTGTCCATCCGCGCCTGGGGGACTGCAGGTTCCTGCGCCAAAGACGCCAAGCTCCCATTATCCAAGCCAGACTCGGTTCATCTCTGGATTCCATGGCCTCCTTCATTGAAGCTCACTCCGCATCCGCTCCGAGGCTCAGCAGGCGCACCATGGTCTGCCCGCCCACTGCGCCGCCGCGACCGCCCGCCGCCCCATCCCCACCCCCAGACGCTCCGCCGCGGGCCTCCGTCCACCGCAGCTGCTCCAGCGGAGGGAGGGCTTCGTCCACCCTGCCTCCGGCCCGGCCGGCCGCCGCTGCATCGCTGTACACCAGGACCAGGCTCCCCGGCTGCTGCCGGGGCATGCGCCCGGGAGCCGTCCCAACCCCGGGTCCGTGGACGGGGCCTGTGACATGTGTCTTAGCCAGCAGCGGCTGCTGCGGCTGCGGCTGCTGCCAGTGCAGGGGGGCGCTGCCCTGGGGGCTGCTGGTGCCCACGAGGGCGTCCACGCTGGCGGCCACGTCGGGGCGCAGGAGCAGCCTGAGGCGGCGGGGGGCGCAGGGGCCAGGGGGATTAGAGCAGGGGGGGGGGAAGGCCAGGCGTCAGGCGAAGACGGGAAAAGTCCCCGCACGTGTGGAGGAGGTGGGCGAGGTTCCCGCGCGTGTTGGAAGAGGAGCGTTGTACGCCGTAAGGACTACAGGCACTACAGGGACTGCGGGGGACGGCTCCTCACCTGCCGCCGCCCAGGACCTCCACCAACGTCCTGTGGTCACAAGCAGGTCCGGGGTTGGGTGGTGAGACGCCTGATCGAGGGCAGGGCGCGACCCGTGCGTCCTTGCACCCGCATGTGCACCTGAAGACGGGCTTGCCGCGGCGCTCCGTGCGCGTCTTGTGGCCGTGGTTGGCCTTGTGGGCCGTCATGTCGCCCAGCGTGACAGTCTAGGGAGGGGGTGGACGGGGAAGCAAGGGGAGGGTGCATGTGGGTGCTGTGGGTGAGAGCATGGAGCCGGCGTCCACTCCCAACAAGACACCGCCCACGGCTTGCATTGCTCTGTGAGAGCCCACGCACACGCTTCAGTCCTAGGGGGGCTTTCATATCGCACTTGACATGCACACTTGACATGCCATGCTTCAGTCCTAGGGGGGTTCAACTTCCCCCACTCTCCCCACTTCCTCCATCAGGCCTCACGTGCAGCCCCCCGACCAGAGCGTTGAGCTGGGGGTTGTCCATGAGCGAGCGCAGCCCCGTGCCGTGGGCGGTGGCCACCAGCACCACGCCGCGGGCAGCGATGGTGCGGGCGGCCTCGGCCTCCTGCGAGCGGGAGCCAGGAGGGCGGGCGGGTAATGCACCGAAAGGATACGGTAACATGCGTGGAGACCGGGCAGGTGGCTAGGCGGCCGGCTAGAGCAGTATCAAGATCGACTGTACATGGGGGCGAAGGGTCAAGCGGTCAACCCTCTGGGCACCCAAGCATCCCCACAGCACGAGCCCCGGTCCCCGCACCCAGCCCCTTGCCAAGCTCCGACCCCGCCTCCGCTCTCGCCCATCCACCCACCTTGGCGTTGGCGATCTCGTCCACCACGACCACCTCGGGCCCGTGGTTCTGCACCGCCTCCACCATGACCTCCGCCAGGCGGTGCCGGGGACCCACTATGAGCCGCCGCGCGGAGCCGATGCAGGCGTGGGGCACGGCGTCGCCGCCTGGAACGGGGTGTGGGTGAGGGGTGGAAAGAGATTAGCAAGACTAATAGCTTGCACTTGCCTTCAGCCGCCGCTGGATTCACTCCAACAAGTATCGTATCCCCACTCCCCCCTTCCAAGCAAGCGCCTGCTCCGCTGTAGACCCCGCAGAACTGCCACGTCCTCACCAGCCGCCCTGTACTTTCCCTCCTCGGCATGCCACCACCCGGGCCGCCCACCTGCCATCCCTCCGGTCGCTCCCAATTTCGCCCCCCCACCCCACCCGCAATCTCGTTGCTTGTGTCCACCACCATGACCTCCAGCCCCAGGCCCGCGGGGGCGGGGGCGGACAGGCGCGCGGCGATGTCGCGGAGGAGCGTGGTCTTGCCGCACCCGGGGCGGCCCAGCAGCAGCAGGGAGCTGGTGGAGGGGGTGGGTATGCGTTTGAATACATCAACTTAGCGAAGGTCTCTTAGGAGGGGTGCGATGACGGCAGGCCGGTCTGTACCTGAGGCGCTAAGGTAGCGCTGGGGAGGAGGGAAGGTGGGGGGTCAAGGAAATTCGTCGAAGCGGGCGGGGAGCAGCGTAGACCAATCGGCATGGGCTGCGGCGGAAGCCTTTGCCCTCACCCGGTGAGCTGCTGCGCTCCCTCGTCCTCCCTTGTTCCTGCCCCTGCAGGCCCGCCGCCCCTGCGCCCGCCCCTGCCCCCTCCCGCCAGGTCCGCCAATACGTCCGCCAGCGCGCCCGCCACCCCCGGCAGGTGGCGGCCCACGCGGTACGTGAGGCCCAGCACCCGGCCCTCCTGGCGGGGGTCCAGCAGGGCGGACACGCTGCGAAGGGGGTGGGTGGGCACAAGAAGGGCTTCAAGAGAGCAAGAGGCAAGGGGCCGGAGGGGCGGGGATTGAGCAGGGCGGATACGCTGCAACGGGGACGACCCAAGGGGAGCGGTCGATGGGGTTAGCGGCTCTGTCACAGAGCAAAGGTCGGGTTGGAGGTGCAAGGGGCAGGAAGGTGAAGGGCGCACCGGTGCAGGCTGCCAGGAAGGCAGCAGCGGTTGTCGGTGCCGAAGAGGCTCCAAGGGTGCGATGGCGGCGGTGGCGGCGGCTGCGCAGCAGCCAGGGCGTCACCGTCCAGTCGGAGCCGCTTGGCGCCGGTAGGGCAGGGGCCTTGTGCAGGGACAAAGAGGCATTGGGTTGGAGACGGCGAGTCAGCTTGAGTTTGCATGCACCACTGTGAGTGAACTGAAACTGTGCCACCCAGCAAGTTTGCGAGCCCCAAGCTCACCTGTATCGGTCAAGGGGGCTGGCCAGGCCGCCTCGTCACCACCAGCCCCGCCCTCAACGGCCGTCTCCGCTCCGCCATCACCCCAGCTGCGCTTGCGCTCGCCCCCGCGGGCGCCCTCCTCCAAGGCCTCCGTGGCGCCCACCATGGCTCCTGCCCCTGCAACAGCCGATGATGCTGCCGCCGCCGCCCATGCGCCGCCGCCAACGCTAGCGTCACCCGGGGGCTGCTCCTCCTCCGCCAGCAGGAGGCAGCGCAGGCGGGCCTGCAGCTGCGCCAGGGCGGCCGGGATCGAGACCTGCATCGGAGGGGAAGGGACTTATAGGTAGGACAGGCATCCGCACGTATCACTGCCGAAACCTTGGCACGCACCCCAGTCCGCGTTCCGCGTTGGTGAAGAGTGTTTAGGCTTCCTTACCCGCACATTGCCAACCACTGCGCTCACCCGTACGCCCGCCAGCGTGCACTTGCTGCCGTCCGCGAACACCAGGCGCACGTCCCGGCCCGCATCCACCACCAGGTCGGACAGCAGGGGAGCTGGGAAGGAGACGGAGGGGGAGGAGGGGGAAGGGGCGGACGAAGGGCCGGCGCCGGCAGCATCGGCCGCCGGTGGGCTCTGGTCGATGCAGCGGCGGACCTCGGCCCTCAGCCTGCGGGGTGCAAGTGGGCATCCACAGCGACATGGTTGCAGGTAGGGCCCCATCAGACTAAGCAGCACACGTGTGGGGCTGAAATGAGGATGCAGGTGGCGGCGCGAGTGGGGAGGTCATGGCGTGAGGGCTGGGAGCTCTCTGGCACGACTCCTGGAGCCAGCGAGTGCCCGCCACCACCTTATCCGCCGGAGAACGCTGCCACAGCTCTACACTTGACAGCGCGCGACTCACCCCTGCAGCAGCAGCTGAAGAAAGCCCTCCCAGTGGTCATCGCTGTCGCACCCGCCTCCGCCGCCACACGCAGCCGCCATGCGTGCGCCACTTCCCGTGTCGGCCTGCCTAGAGGCGAGCTCCGCCGCCGCCGCAGTGCCAACAAGGGCCACGCGCGCGCGGCCGTCGGGGCCAAAGGTGAGGCGCAGCGTTCCGGGGGCGGTCTGCAGCTCGGGCCTGGCACGAGAAGCGGCGCCTGGCGCCGGTGTGGGCGTCGCCGGCGGCTGGGGCGGCTGGGGCTGCGCCGGTGGCGCGAGGGCAAAGGCCGCCGGCGGTACCGGTGGCGGCGGTGAGGCGACGGCCGGTGACGGCAGCACGGAGGTTGCAGCGGCGAGGGTCGGTGCTGGGCTTGTCGGATCAGGCAGCGGCGCCCCTACAGCTAGTGCCGTCGGGGCCGAACCAGCTTCCAGCACAGCGTCGTCACCCTCGCCGCCGCCACCGCCGCTGACCCCGCCGCCGACCTCGTCGCCGGCACAGTCCCCAGCGCCCACACGGTCCCCGCTGCCGGTAGTGGCCGCCACCGCCACCGCGGCCGCGGCCGCAGCCGCCACTGGCGGCGGCGCGTCCTGCCCGAACGAAAACAGCACTGACGGCGCCGGCGCCGCCGGGGCTGCCACCGCCGGCCGCGCCTGCGCTACCGCCGCCGCCGCCGGCGCTGCCAGATTGTCCCCGCGCAGGATGCACTCGAACGCGGCCTCTGGGTCCATAGCGTACAGGGTGTTCGGCAGGCCTCCGCCCGCGGCCCTGAAGGTGGCCACGGAGCACGATTGCCATTCGTCGCTGACATTGAAGACCCCGGTGGCAAGCAGGAACGTCTTCAGCTTGCCGGGCACAATAGCCCCTGTCTCAGCCCTAATGGCAGCTCCGATTCTCGACAGCCACAGGCCGAAGCGTCCCCCTGGAGGGTGCTGCCTCCCGGCGGCCACGAACCCGCGCAGCAGGGCTCGGGCCGCCACCGCCACGAACAGGCGCTGAGACACGTCCAGCTGCTGGCCGCCGGGCACGAGCCGCGACATGGCTCACGACTGGCGCCTGGAGGATTGTAGCCGGGAAGTGTTCCGGCCGTCGACCCGTCCTTGTGCGGGTCTGGCGCGGGGCTGGGATGGAAGGGATGCGGCCTGTGGGTAAGGAAAGGCGCAGGGCCTGAGCGGGGTCATCATCTACTTGCGGACCCGTTAGGACCCATGGTGCTCCAAGGCGTCTTGGCGTCTTGCAGACCCTTCAAGGCGCCCCACCTTAACTCCCAACCGTGAGGGGATTCGCGCGGGGAAGATGGCTGCTACCCTCAGGCTGAGACTGCCTGGTGAGGTATCTCGCAGGGCTGTCGCGTGATGGAGCAGGGGCACTGGTCCATACGACTGGGAGTTACCCCTGTCGGCGTTTGGCTGTGCCCAGACACCCGGCTCGGGCAGGGCCAGCGTCCGGGGGGCACAGGGCCAAGAAAGTTCTGGGATTTCAGAAACCTTCGCCACGGAAGATAGCAACACTGGCGCAGCACCTACCTGGGAGAACATAGCTGGTGAAGGGCACGCAGCCCTCATCTAATGCTCGAAAGCACGTGGCTGTCGGCTAAGGCCAGGCACTCGGCAGGGCACGGGCCACCGTGCCACCGGCTTGAAGGGGGCACAGGGGGCAGTCGGAACCGCAACAATTGCATTGTAGACAGCACAATGAGTCGTTCATTTGGCCTGGCGTAGAAAGAGATGCATGACGCATGTCGTTGGAAAGGTAAGAGAGTAGAATGGATGTGGCAAATACCCAGTGGCACCTAAGAAGCTACCGTATCAGTCATCTGCTGCAACTCAAACCTTGACACCAGGCGCGCCGTCTAAACGCGCCTCCGCACAGATTCACACTTCGCTACCCAAAAGACGCTACCCAGAGAGGCTATCAACCGGCTATCAACTAGTGCCACACACACGTTGGCTACCCACAATAGCTAGTGCCCAAAGCGCTAGAGCAAACAACAAAACTGGGCCCAGCGCACCCGCCATAGCGGGCGTGCAGCAACCAGGTGTTGTACAGTGGCGGCAGCGGAACGCTGCCATTTTGTCGCTAGGTACGATCGTTGATCGTTTGGGGAACAAAACTGGAAGGATGGCCCCTGCCCCTCTCTCCTGCGGCACCATGCGACAAACACCGCACGCCCGCCCTGCCCTCGCCCACACCGCCCCCCTGGCGCAACCCCGCAACCAAGGGCGTCCTCAATCTCTCACGCCTCATCCCAGCGGCGGCCCAACACCTGCCGCCGCCGCGTCACCGCCGCCGCCGCTCCACACATGCATGCGGCCGCCGTTCACTTCATCGTTTCACATGTCGCTAGCCCGCAACAAACCGCCGCAGGCCGAGCCCGCCACAGACGGGCGACAGCCACGCGGAATAACAGCTCCCAGCTCGCTCTCACCGCTTGGGCCCAAACACAACGCCCGGACTCACTACGTTACGCCTACCGCGCTACTCAAAAGGTCGAGGAAGAGTCTAGCCTGCTATATGTCTCAAGGGGGGTACAGAAGACGAGGCGTTGCCCTATCAAATCTGCTGCACCTACACCTGCGTCGTGTATCGGGGCTGGGACGGTTGCCGCGGTCATCGCAGTCGCCGCACAACAATCAATCGGGGGTGCTGTGACACCCGTGGGTATAAAAAGAAGAAGAACACCGCCCCGCGCAAACAGCAGCAGCAGGGATAACCTAGTAACCAAGAACTCTTCGGGGCCGCACACGCATACCCGCCGTGGCGGGGCAACTGCTCAACTCTGTAGCCGTGTTGCGGCTTGGAGCATGAAGCCATACCACCCGCTTTGACCACCCATCCATCCACAAAGCCCCCTCTGCTTGATAAACGCACCAAACCTCTCCCCTCGCTTCCCCTCCAACTCCCCTCCAACTCCATACGCGTATTCAACCGGCGCTGCCCAAACGCCACCCCACAAACTGCTCGACATCCAACACCGCTGGCCGGTGCACACTCTCCCAAGGCAGCCCGGCTGTTGCACCTGGTGCCTTGGCGGTGCACACCCGCACCCACACACTCCTGTTGCTGTGTAGTTGTGCGCTGTTGCCCTTGCTTTGCGTGCGCGCAGCCTTTTGCTGTTGCCCTTTGTTGATCGCTGCAGCGCCCTCCTGCCAGTGTGTGCCTTGCCCCATGCCCCTCTCCCTGCTTTCCAGCGCCTCGTCCCCACGCGGCCCAGAGCAGGCCGCGCGCCTCTCCCCGCTCGCTTGCGCCTGCCCCCGCCCCGCCGTGCCGATGCTGATCATTCGTGCGGGAGCCAAGCCCCCGCACCGCCGCCGCCGCCGCTCACGCCCACGCACCATGCGCGCGCGCCGCCACTCGCCCGCCCTCGCTGCCGCCGCCCAGGTCTACCGCAGGCAGCCCAGCTGCTCCCGCGCCCCTGCCCTCGAGGAGGCCAGAGCTCGGGCCGAAGGCCCCTCAGGCCAAGACCCCAGGTGACGCCGCGGCGTCGCGCCGCGGCCCGCTCAGGCCGCCGCCAGGGTGTGCGCCTGCGAGCCCTGAGGCACGTTGGCCAGCAGGCCGCCGTAGGGCGCCCGGGCGGCGGCGGCTGCGGCGCGGGTCTCCTCCAGCGTGACCCGCTCCATGGCGCCCAGCAGGTCCGAGGTCTGGTGCGCGCCGTTGAGGGCGTACTTGGTGCGGTTGGCGGGGCCCGCGGAGATGATGAAGTGGGGCACGGCCTGGATGCGCAGCCTGGCGGGGTGGGGCGGGGGGAGGGGCGGGGCGGGAGGATGGGGTTGAGTGGGGCGGGAGGGAGAGCGGGGATCCGGTGTGAGAGCAGCTGAGGCGCGGCTTTGGGTGTGTGTGTGCAGGCTTGCTGGGCCAGAGCGGGTTTCCGGGACCGCACGGGGGCGGTGGGAGAGTATCTCTCCTAAACTGGGGCGGCGCCGCCCCTCACGACCCCCACCACCACACAACACCCCCCGGCTCGCCTCTGCTTGGCCGCCATGTCCCGTTCCAGCACGCTGGCGCGCAGCGGGCCGCTCTCGCCGCGCGTGAGCTCCTTGCGCAGCTGCGACCGCTCCATGCCCAGCGCCTCGCCAATGTCCAGCAGCTCGCCCAGCAGCGAGATGTTGCCGCCCTGCTCGTACCTGGGGCAGTCGGGGGGGCGGGAGGGGAGGAGAGGAGGGCAGAGGGTCAGGGAGCCGGCGCGGTTGGCCGTGGGTTGGGGCAGGGAAAGAACGTGTGGTCGGGCGCAACCCGGGCACTCGCGGCGTAACCCGCGTAACCCCTGTGATGACCGAGTGGGGTGGAGAGGTCCCTATGGCACCTACGTGCGCAGGAAGAGGAGCTCGTTCGCCTGCTCCGCGAGGCCCATGTCGGAGGCCAGGGCCACGAGCTCGTGCGCCAGGATCGAGTTGGGGACTGTCTTCCAGTCAGCGAACGCTGCGCCCTCCGGCAGTCCGGAGCGGATTAACCGCGAGCGCCACTTGTCCGCTGCGACCTCCCCGTAGCGGCGCAGCGCGTAGGTCTCCACGGACTCGCCTGCAGGCGGGCCACATGTGCGCATGTGAGACAGAGATGACGGACTGAACACGCCCGAGATGTAATCGTCGCGAGATGCGTAGAGACGACGGCAGGGAGACCAAGCGAGGCCGAACGAGGGCGCGGGGCGTCCAGGCGCCGCGAGCGGAACGAGTCGTCAGGCCCCCGTGAACCCACCTAGCGGGGAGACGTCGTTGTCCACCAGGAGCGGGTTCCTGCGACGAAATGCAATGCATTGCTCAGCGAGACGGGGCGTATCGACCGCACGCGCGCGACATACACAGAAAAGTGTCCCCCACGCAACCGTCTCGACCGAGCGACCCGAAAACAGGCCCACCAGTGAAGCTTCAGAGGCGCGGCCACGCCGTAGCGACGCTTGTATTGGCGGACCGCCCGTTGAAGGCTGCGGGAGGAGAGCGCAAGAGCGTAAACCCGCCGCGCACTGCACCACACTCCGTCGGAGGCCACCAGGCGTTTCCGCTCGAGACAAGCGCAATTGCTCATGTGGCCTCACCGTTTTGCGCCGATGTGGCACCTGGCGGGCGGGGTGTGCGGAGCGGGCGAACTGTGTTGAATGGAACATCCATCAAGGGCCGGTATCCCACTGGGATCTGCGGCCTGGCGCTCGCAGTGGAGCAGGCTTGGGCCAGCCAAGTCGTAGGAGAGCGCGATGCCCGTCTCCCCGCGCTGAGCTGGCGTCGGCAGCAATTCGCCCCTGGCTTGCCCCGCCCCGGCACAACGGTTCCGCCCGCCCAACGCATCACGCACCAGGGGCACGCAGGGTCACTGAACACGTTCACGTTGACGGTCGGCAGGGTGGAGGGCGCTCCGCCTCGGGCGACCCCGCCGGGCGCGGCCTTGGCCGAGCCCTGAAGCTTTGCCAGCATTCTTTCCTAGCTGATTTGGTGTTGCTGCTTTTGGTAGACTCCCGTTAGGCCAGGCAGGGTGTTTGCCGCGCGGCTCAGCACGGATGCGTCTTGTCGCGGGTTTGAGCCAATAGGTGCTTGGTGCTAGGCCTGGCCTTCTACCTAATGGAGCCGACGCTCTAACAGTGTGTATATATGCTAAGAGGGCGCGGCGTGCGTCTACTAGCGACCACAGGCAGTACCGCTGGTGGTCAACATCGAGCCCTCAGACCAGATTTGAGTTGTTGGACCGAGTACCTTGAATTCTTTATGTGTCGGCGCCTGTGGCGGAGGGCGGACTCAGGCGGAGCAGGCAGCATTGCGGACGCGCCGGGGCGGGCGACCGTCGCACCGCGGCTCGAGGCCTCGTGACATTCTCCGGTTGATAGCCGTGGCGAGTCTCTTACCTTCTCTGCTTGCCGGGCTCCCGAGGCATGAGGACGGGGGCCGGAGTCGAGCGGCCGGGGAAGTCTGGGGGCCGGCCTGGGTTCCGCACGCACAGCCTCCCAACCTTGCCCTCAAGCGCAAGGGCTGGGCTGCTTGTCATATCTCCATTCTGGTTTTGCTAAACCCGAAGGTAGGTTGCGGTCGCCGCGTCACCCGACCCGTCCATGTCCCTCCGCGGCCCCATGAGCATGAGCGCTCCCAACCCGTTTGCGCTGCCCGCCAACCGCCACCAAACACACGCAAACATCGCAGCGCCGAGCCGATGCATGCACTCAATGCAGGCAGGACTCGCAGTAGCCGCTCTGTTCACCTCCTCCCCCGTTGCTGCTGCGGCGGGTGGCCACAGCTGGCCGTGAAGAGCTCCCTCAGCCCTTGGCCTCGCATGCCCTTGCTGTTCTTCCTGACCTTGAACTTGGGACAAGTTAGGTATGAGCAGGTTGTGCAGAGCGCCGCCACGGCAGCGGGCAGCACAGCTACCGGCATGTGCTACCGCTGCCGTTGCTACCGCACGCTACTGCACTGTACCACATGCCCCAGGTGTCAATAGGCCGCTTGTTGTATGTGATTGAGGGGGGGAAGGCACATAGGGGGGTGAGGGGTCCCGTGGGGTGGTGCGGGGGAGTTGTGGCGGGGCTGGGGCGTGAGGGGGGCAGGCTAACCTGGGCACGCACACCGCACCCCAGGATCCGAATGTGCGAGCGGTGGGGAGTCATCGGCCGCCAACGCATCCTCTCAAAACCGGTAACTGCGAGCTCATTTAGCCGACGCAATGCAATCTGTCATGGGCCCCCGATGAGTTTAGGACGCGCAGAGCGCATACGTCGCTTGGAGGCTGTGGATGCCGCTCTTGTTCACCCGCTTTCCCTCACGCAACGGCGCCATTACTACTCATTAGGAAGCGTCTTATACCTAGCGCTCGTTTCTGCGTTACTCTACGCGGCGCCGCGTGCGGCAGTGGCAAAAGCCATCATCCCAGAGGACGTCTGCGCGTTCGCAGCTCAAGGCCGTGGCATCGAGTCGGATCCCTGGTATGTTGTTGCGCGTCGGAAGCTGCCCAGACGCGGTAACGCAGATCCCCAGTCTTGCGCTGGCTACGGAATCCATGTCCTTACCCATACAGACATGTCCTTACCCCTTCCCCGGCCCTACCCCGCGAACAACCCCAGGCGCTGGGGCCCCCACCACATCTGCAATGTCAGCCAACTAGGAGCCTGGGTTGAAGCGGCTTCCCGCAACTGCCGCGACTGCGCCAAGGGGCGGCCGGTGTGCGGCAAGGATGCGCCGCAGCTGCAGATTCACACATACTTCGACGCCTGGTCCTTCCGATGGCGTCGTGACCTGGCTCTCTTCAAGTCCTTCCTCCTGACACAGGTATGGTCTTATGGGGGTGTGTGGGGTGGCGCAGGTATGAGGCTGGATGCCACATACACCCCCTTCTCCTCGTTCACTGCGGGTGCACCGCATCTCCTACCCAGCCCCATCGGCCCGCCACACCAGCACGCTCCCCCCCGACCGGCCCCGGCCCCCCCTAGCTCCTGCCAGCCCTCCCCAACTCCCTCTCCCCACCAGCCACCGGCCACCTGCGCCTCACTCTCCCCGCTTCAACACCCCCCTCCTCACCCCCACCCCACCTCCCCACCCCCCCAAACAAACACCCCCACCTCCCCACCCCGCGTCCCTGCCCCAGGACCTGTCCCGGTCCGTCCTGCGGGCGTGGGTGGACGACCCCGGCCGCACGCTGGACCGGCACCCGGGGGGGCAGTGGCTGCGGTCCTTCGAGCCGCACGTGCAGGCGCGCGGGCTGCCGGTCTGGGCGGAGCTGCTGGCGGGCACGCCGCTGGCGGGGCACGCGTTCTGGGGCAACCAGAGCCTGGTCCGGGAGCGGTGAGGGTGGGGAGGGGGCTGGGGAGGGTGCTGGGGAGGGAGGGGGGCAGGAGGGGGAACGCGGAGTGAGGAAGCGGGGAGGGGGTGGGGAGAGCGGGAGGGGCAGAGAAGGGAAGGGAGGGGAGGGAGCGGGGTCGGGAACGCACGACCGACGCACGACTGACGCGCTCGCCCGGTTACTTACTGGGGCTCGGGCCCGGATAGCTGTCATGTGCGCCCTGCTCCCCACTCAGTCCCTCCGCCTCCCTCCGCCTCCCTCCGCCTCCCTCCGCCTCCCTCCGCCTCCCTCCGCCTCCCTCCGCCTCCCCTTCACCCTATCCGCCCTCGCTCCCCCCCCCTCCCAGGGTCCACTCGCTGGCGGGCTACGCCGATGTGGTGCGGCTGCTGCTGCTGCACCGCTACGGGGGGCTGTGGGTGGACACGGACGTGGTCCTTCTGAGGGTGGGGTGGGGGAGGGAAGGGGAGGGGGAGGACGGGAGGACGGGGAGGGCGGAGGGTGCGGGCCGTGGCTATCGGGCGTACTGCTGAGGCCACTAGGGGCGCCGACTGACTGCTGTGTGCCCTCCTCGCTGTTGGCAGGACCTGTACCCAGTGACGGTACAGATCGGGCTGCAGTACAACATGCGGTGAGGCGGGGGAGGGGAGGAGGCATAGGTGTAGATAGGGAGGCAGATAAAAGGGTACGGGCGAGGCTCGGACGACAGCGAGCTGCGAGGATGGGACTTGAGACCTTAGGGCAATACGCATCTCATCTCTCACCTCACCCCGGTAGCCTGTGTCCCTGGAGGGCCCGCTGCTGAAGTTCTGCCTGGCCCTGCCCCTTCCCGGCCCTCCCATCTGGTTGCGTGTATGACCCAGGTGGACCAATAACCATGGTGAGAGAGCGGATGAGGTTTAGGGCCTGAAGCCGTGAAGCGCCAGCAGGGCCGTGCACAGCTGACTCTGCAAGGGCGCCGCAGAGGTTTCGCTCGTCTTAACCCCATCTTCCCTGCCTCAACGCATCTGAATCCCCGCCCCCGCCCATTCCCCAGTGCTCTACCTGCACGCGGGCTCCCCGCTAGCCACCCGCATGCTGCGCCACGTGGCCGACATGCCGTACTGGGACGAGCGTACGGCGAGCGGTTACGTGGAGGACGTGTGCAAGCCCGCGGTGCGTACCCCGCGGGCGCGGGGCCTGGGTCCGCGACTCGGCAGTACGGGCTTTTGTACCGCGCCTGCATTGCCAGCAGCAGCGGTGGTTGGGTCATGCGCGGCCGAGCGGCGTCGGCCTCTGACGCCAAACCTTACTATCCCGGATGCAGGGCTACCGTACGGCACACGTGCGTTACGGTAACACGGACATCTACAACATCTGGTGAGCGGGCCCGTCAGCCCCGCGGCGCTCCGTCCGTGCCACCGCCGCACTGGGCAGCACCACACGGCCTCCCTTCCCTGCCTTCAAGCGCTTATCAACCGTCGCACTTGCGTCTCTACGCCGTGCATGACGAAACTCACACCCCTCTCTGAACCTTGCTGACACTCCCCGCTCCTCCCCAACGGTCTCCATGTGTCCCTTAGCCTTGCCTTGGCCCTTGGGAGCTTCGACCTTCCTTGCAGCTCGCCCAAACCTCAACGTTCTGCGTGATCCCGGGCCCATCCCTTTGTCCAACCGCAGTGTGGCCAGGCTGGCGGCCGCCTACAACGGCACGCGGGGGGCGGAGGGGGGCGCCGAGGGGGCGGAGGGCGGGGAGGAGGACCTGGACGCAGTGCTCTTCTCGCAGCCGCTGGGCTGGTGGGTCCGGGGGGGGCTCTGGGTCCCGCCTTCGTGCCTCGGAGGGCAGGGCGGGGCATGGCTCGCAGTGGCTTCTCCAATTGATGGTCTTGTAGGGCAGGGCTCGATTTGGCCGGGCTCAGGGCCGCCCTGGGGGCAGCAGAGGGCAGCGGCGCTTCACCCCCAGCCCGCATCCACCCTCAACTCCCAAAGCAACCCCCTGAAGCCTTTAACCCCACCTGCCGTACCGTGCCGTACAGGTACGACGCCGAGTGGCCGCTGTGCGTGGACATGTCCCCCGGCTCGCCCCCGCCCACCCCCGCCGCCGTGGAGGCGGTGCTGAGTCAGCACCTGGCGCTGCACACGCGCCTGGTGGCCTTCCCGGGTTTCCGCGCCAACGCCCTCAACGCGGCGGCGCTGGAGATCCTGGATGCGTTCTTCGAGCTGTGCGCGGGCGCCGAGTGCGTGCCGATACAGGTGCGCGCGGGGCCCGCCGCGGGGCGTGTGTGTTGAGGATGCGGTAGGGTCGGCGCGTGATAAGCATAGATGCAGTCTTGAGCAGACAGGCCGCGGCGGGGGAGGGACTGCGCCCGCACTGTGTGGAGGCTCGTGAGGCTTAGTGGTCTGAAAGGAGCCCTCCAGCAGAGTCAGGACCTGTCTGAGGCCGGGGACTGCAGCGCTACAGGTCCTCTAGCTCCTCAACCCTGTAGCCTGCCTCCCCCCTCCCTCCTTCAGGGCAAGCGGTTGATCGAGTACCGCCAGCCGGCCGGGCCCCCAGCCCCGCTCCCAGCCTTGGAGGGCGGCGACCGACTGGTTGTGACCGGCAGCGGCGGCGGCAGCAGCAGCAGCGGCGGTATTGCCTCGAGGCGCGAGACGAGGAGCGGGCTGAGCGTGTGGGAGGGCGGCCTGAGCAGCACTCGGATCGCCGCCCTGGGTGGGGGCGGCGGTGGGAACGGAGGGCGGCGGAGCAGCCCTGGGGGCCGGCGGGCGCTGGGAGGCGCTCGGGCCCGTAAGTTCAGGGGAGCCGCGTTTGGTGGCGGCCCGTGAAGGCCACCATCACCGAGCATCCGAGGCGCTAAAATTGAGGCAGGGATGGCAAGACGGTACACTACAGGACGTCTACGTGCAGTGTTGTGCGGCTGGAGGTTCAGCTTATTTGGGACTGGAGCGCTTGACTGTGAGTGTTGACTGAAGGACAGGTCTTCATTGAGCGGCTAGTAGCACGTGCTTCACGGGCGGCAACGGGCGGCTGGTCATGGTTGGGGCTTGTCAGCATGGCTTGGAGGGGTCAGAGTGCGTCGTCGCGTCGGGGCCCCGAGCGAGGGGCACCGCGACAGAAGAGACTACGTCACGGCGCTAGGAGGCGGTCAGCAGCAGGGCACACGACCACGAACTCCCACGACCCGGACCACCGCAAATCCATTTATCTCCACCATTCACCGGCAGGGATGGACAGGCCAGCGCCTGGCGGGGGCAGGGATGAGCTCATCACCTGTGAGCCTAGCATCAGTCATTGCGTGATTCTTGATGTGGTTAGAGGGCAAGCTTAGCCATAAGCCGGGAGCTGTGGCTCCCTTCCATAATGTATTTGGCCGAGGGTCGAGAGTGTGAGACCTGATGGGAGGTTACTTATGGGCATCACTTGTGCGGAAGCGCGCGGCATGGGGCAGTTTTCCCGGCGCCCGGGGCCTGGGGCCTGGGGCGTGCGCAGAGCCATGGGGCGTGCGCAAGGCAGCGTGGGGCTGCCGCAACGCTGAAGATGGGTAGTACTGCATAGCTTTGACCGCGGGTGCCGTTTGAGGGCGTGGCCTCTGAGCCCGCATCGCGTGTTGCAGACTTGACTGCTCACTCACATAAACGCACGGAAGTGCGGCAGAGGTGCGGCGGTGGCGGGAGACGGCGGGGAGGCTGGCCAGGGCGCGTGTGTGGCTAGGTTACTTCGGCTGGAGGGTGAACGGGCGGGGGCTTCATTGTGACTACGCAACTAGGAGATGTGGGCTCATCAATTGTTGTCTGCCTAGGTGTGGAGAGGGCTTTGTGCGTGTGCATCTCCGCGCATGAAATCCCGTGGGGCGTGCGTGCTCGGCAGGCATGCATGCATGCATGCATGCCGGTAGCTGGTGTGACATGTGAGGGCTCTGGCCGGTGGGCTCGTGCGCCGTTGGGACTTGGGTTCTGCGAAGCCCTGAGAGTTAGCGCTGGCTCGTGGGGCCGCAGGGGTCGTGGTCGGTCAAGGGGGCCGAGCAGGGTTGGTGCAGGGGTGTTGCAGGAGTACAGGGCGTCTGCGCGTGCCAGTCGCATGCGGGCTTTAGATGGGCTGCCGGCCCGCCGCTATCGGTAATGCATCATACATGCTTCTTGGCCGAGTTAATGGCGCTCCTGTATGAGGACCGATCCTGAAACTTCCGCTTTGTGTTGGCCCAGCGGGCCAGCCACTCTATAGCCCCCCATCCACGTTCACCCCTGGCGCCAAGGAGGCTTCAGCGACGACAGCGAGGCCAACAGGCTTCCAGGCTCTCGAGCACCAGACGGAGCGGACGACGCAGACTGTGCTGCTGACCTGCTGTTGCGTGCAGAAAGGTCCTGGGGCGGCCGACAGGAGCCGTCCGTCCTCCACCGGCTCCACGCCCAAAGCGGCGTAGGGCGCCCCTTCCCGCCAGTAGCCCCGTCGTGGCCCGTCCCGGCGCAGGACGTTTGGACCTGGGCTGTCCCTCCCCTGCGCCCCCTCGCCGTCATCACCCTTCCGCCTTCCAGCCAGTCAATGGCCGGCTGCCTCCAGCTTGCCAGCCAGAAGCCATGGCCAGCAACCTGTGACCCGCCCAGCTCGTCCCAGTCGTACAATTGCTGCAGTTTGTACAGTTCGTGCCGGTCGCTGTGGATAGAGCATAACTGCGAGCCCGCGATACACAGTCGTAACATACCCTATGTTTGCCTGACCACAGCATAGAACGCAAGCAGAGGTTGAAGAAGCGCAACACCCTTTTGAGCAGCTGCCATGCGACACCAAATGTCCGCAGCCGCCGCACCAGCACGAGTGTTGCTCGCGACGCTAGCGTTAATAACGCTACGGGGAGCCCTTGGCGAGCCTGGGCCGCTTCTCCTGAGGTGAGCCTGCAGCAGTCAGTGTCACTGCACTGCGGGCAGGCTCAACACGCGGCGCCTCCTTGCTCGCCCTGTGCGTTCCCGAGCAATTGCTTGTTGTCACCTGGCAACACAGGCTTGATAGTAACGTTCAAGAGATTCTCAGTGCGGTGAACCAGCTCAAGGCCGGTGCGTCGGCGACATGCGATCACCTGTGTAATGTAGTCCTTAACTGAAAAAGAGCGTGCAATGGGTCCAGGAAGGGCCTGCGCGCTGAGAGGCCTCCTCCGTCCATGCCAGCCCGGGCTGTTGCCGCGGAAGCTGTGTTGTGCCAAAGGGAGGCACGAAGCGTGGTAGATCATCACTTGTTAGTGCTCCTGTGTGGTATCCTGTGCTACTGCCTGCTATTCCCCGCCTTCCCGCCGCTTCGCCCCTCCAACCCCTTGCAGCCACCGGGGGCTCCGCGGCCGGGTCCGTAGCCGGGGGTCAGTCCGCGGGGTCATCCGCGGGCGGCTGCCACAACGGGTTCTTCACAGCACCGAAGGACCGCAAGGATATTGCGGCCATCCTGCAGCAGAAGGGCTTCAAGACGGGCGTAGAGCTGGGCGTCCAGCGGGCATGGTTCTCCGCCCACAAGTGAGTACCGGACGGCCACCCTACTCGACGGGCCCAGGTGCTGTTTTCCTGGCATGAACTACTTGTGTTATTTATTACCGGCATCAAAGGTGGTAGAGGGCAAGGGGTCGGGCTGGTGGCGCCGTGTGTTGTGGCGTGACCTCCATGCGCAGGGTTGCCATCGGGCCGGCCTGGCTTGCGGTGCCCGCACCACACTTCTAGCTCCATTTTTTCCCTCGTTACGCCTCCACCGTCAGTCCCTTTCGAGTCGCTTGACAATCACCCGTGCCCTGTCACCCGCAGCCTTTACCACTGGACCTCGTGCGAGAAGTACTACCTGGTGAGGGGTCGGGTTGGGGAGGGGGACAATCAGGCATGACAGCGTGGCGTCTGGGGCCAGTGGGGAGGGGGCCAGTGCCTGGGGTCTTGCGCCCAGGCGTAGGGACCGGGCGCTCGGGGGTGCTTGGTGGGCATTGCCGCCGGGCCGTTGGGAGCAAGGCTGTGCAGACAGAGCGCAGCCCGCAAGCCGAGGTCCTAACCCCGCTCCTCCCTGACCTCTCTCCCCCCGTGTGTCTAGGTGGATGCCTGGGCCCACCAAGTAAACTACGAGGGTGAGGGCAGCAGGGGCGCACCGCAGCGGGGCGCGGCGCGGGATGGCTGCGCTGCACTCGGGAGCCAGCTCTCAGCCTGCCTTATCCTCGCCGTCCTTCCTGCAACTGCCACCCCGCCAAACGCCCCTGCATCCCCTCACGCTGCTGCTGCTGCTGCCGCTGCCATGACTGCCAGACCTGGCCAATGTGGACCAGGTGAGCTCGGGGGGACCTCGGGGCCGTGGGGCCTGGGAACGCAGCCCTTCAGTGCGCGGCGCACGGGAGCCTGGCGGCCGGCCACCCTGGTTCCGAGCATCAGCTGGGGCCCCGCGGCTGCGTGTACCGCCTGCCCGGGGCCCCCAAGAGAGGCCGCCTGGGCAGGCCACCAGCGGGACCAGACGCCCTCAGCCAGCCTGCTCAGCCAGCCCACTCCGCCCTGACCCCTGTCCCCTGCCTTGCCCTGCCCCCGCCCCACTCACCCCCGCAGTCCAAGCAGAACGAGATCTACAACGAGGCCGTGACCAACCTGGCGGCCTACGCCTCTAAGACTGTATTCCTGCGCAACTACACCAACGACGCCATCAAGTACATCCCCGACAACGTGGGAAGGGGCTGGGGGGGGGGAGGATGGGGGGAGGCTTTGGGCCGGGGGCGGGGAACGAGGGATGCGCGCTTGGGGGCGGGGGTGGCAGGTGGCAGGGGCGATGCGGGTTGTGCCTGGTGGGAAGGGCTGCGGGCCGGCTCTGGGTCGGCCGCGCGTTGTTGTCCCCCTTCTTGCCCGTCAAACTACCGGTAAGCTTGTGTGCCTCTCCTATCAGGTTGACTTTGTCTACGTGGACGCTCGCCATGACTACTGCGGTGAGGCGGGTGTGGGGGCTGGACGCCAGAGCCCTAGGGGAGCCGGGGACAACAGGGCGAGCACCGTGAGGGCTCCGTCCGTTCTGCCTCCTCACGCGGCGGGCATCTCGCTTCTTGTACTTGCGCCACTTGTCCTACTGTGCCCCATCCTTGATGCGCCTTCCCCAGGAGTGATGGAGGACCTGAAGCTATACTGGTGAGGCAGCATATGCAGCTCGCAAGCACTTTGCTACAGCCAGGGTCCACGCCCTTTGCCTTTCGGGCGCAGACGGGCGGTGAGGGACGGGCGGTCATGCATCTCGCAAGCGCCTAGCTGCCCGTCCTGACGGGTCTTGCCCTGCCCTCTGCAGGCCCAAGGTATAACGGCCAGGCGGCTGGGCGTGCCTCTGCGGGAGTAGACGTTGACGCCGTCAGGCAGCGATCTCACGCACAGTGCTGCGGACGGGGGCACTTGTTGCGCTTGGGGTTTATCATGCCGCTGATGGAGCCCACATGGCCGGACGGTCTGCGTTGTCAGATTGCTTCCGTGTCCAAGCGCCCCCTTTCCCTTCCCCTCCTCGCCCCTGCCTAGATCCGTGTGGGCGGAATCATGGCAGGGCACGACTACCTGGACGCGCCCTACGTGAGCGGGAGGGGGTTGTCAGGACATGCGATTGGGAGCGGAGAGATGCCTGGGCGGAGGCGGAGGCGTTAAAGGTCCCCTGTGTTGAGGCTTTGCCACCGCCTGCATACAATCCGCAAGCTAGGCCCCTTCATGTTCGCTTGCAGGAGCCGCGGGGAACGCATCAGCCCCAGCACCAAGGCTCCTGTTCTGCTTCCGTTGCTCAAGGTCATCCGGCACTGCCCCCCGCCCCCTCGTCCCCGCACAGGTCAAGGAGATCAGTGGCCAGGCATGGGAGAAGTGCATGGATGGCTCCATACACCCGGTAAGCAGACACGCTGGTTGCCGCCGCCTTAGCCTACATGCGCCTCTTCGGCCATGCACCGGCCCTCAAAGTCTCGGTCTGTTAAGGCATGCTCCCCATGTTAGCCCTCCCCGCCCGCTTCCTTGCCACCCCCTTCCCCCCGCCCCCATCAGGGCGCCGTCAAGGGCGCGGTAGATGACTTCTTCCGGCCCCTAGGGCAGCACGTGTTCGTGACGTACCTCGATGGCCCCTGGGTCACGTGGGTGGTGCTCAAGGGCTAAGAGGCGGCCTGGCAGTCGAGCATCTGGCTGAGAAGGGGGCGATATTCTGGTTACTGCAGTTACGGCGGTGCCAGGCAAAGGGGCTGATGGCGTGGAGGGCCTCGCCACTGGGGCTTCGAGCACTGGTGGGTGTCACCGGCACAGGCCAGGGCCTGGGTCAGGCGACTCAGGCCTAGGGACGGAGCCGCAGGAGAGGTCTGGGTCAGGGCTAGAGAAGACGCCGGGAGAGTGACGGCTGGGAGCGTGCGCGGGTGGGATGAGGAAGCGGTGAGCTGTGATGGGGGTTTGGGCGCTGGTGTGGTTGCAAACCTGCACGATGCAACCTGGGACGTGGGCAAGCGTGGTCCGGTACCCCTTGCGGGTCCTGAGGGTTGGGTCAGACCCAAAAGGATCGTGCGGAGGGTAATGAGGGCAATATCCTTGCGTTGGGTCGGACCCACGCCTGTCGGTGACATACTCAACTTGTTAAGCATTACATGCGTATGTCGGCTGGGCTGGGCTCGCACGGGTCGCAGTTTGATGATCCCCGGCCAACTGCCCAACATCTTGTTGGCGCGCTGGCTTGCACCAGTTATGGGCCAAGAGCAGAGTCCCGCTTACGCTCACGAGTTGCCGGTTCTGGGCAGTCGCACAACGGGCGGCCTGGGGCGACATCGAAGTTCGAATCGCTTTCTCTGCTCTCCTGAGCCCTTGTCGCAAACCATTCACCCAACAGTCAACTTACAGTGATTCAGAGTATCCTTCAGCTGTTTTTGATAGAGCCCGGGCGCAACTTGCAGAGCATCCATCAACATGCACCTTCCTTGCACTGCGCTAGCCGCGATGGCCCTGGCAGTGGCGCTCGTCGTGCTGGCAGCACCACCAACGCTTGGAGAGCCGGGCCCTCTCCTCCAGCGGTGCGACTTCTTGTTCACACGCGTCTGGCCGTGCAGGGTCGCCCTGTTCTGCCCTGCTTTGAGGGATACGGAGAACATGTGTTGTGATGCATTTCCTGGCGTGTGCTGCAAGGGGTGCATATAGGGTGTATCAGCGCGATGCCCCAGGAACGGTGCTTGCTCCAGCTGCTTGTGGTCGCCCCACCGCTCCCACAGGCTGGACAAGAACATCGAGGAGATCCTTAAGCGGATGGGTGGCGTGCCCGGTGCGGGGGCTGGGGCTTCCGTTGCGCTGCATCTCGGCCCGGACCGCAACAGCGCGTTCTTGCGAGGGCTGCGGTCGCGATCGCTGCTGATCGCGTCCTTGGGCTGTCTCTGTTTCTTATGCGGGGTCTTATAGGTGTCATAGCCCCTGAACCTTCTTCCCGCCACCACCTGCACGCCGCCCGCAGCCACCGGAGGTGCTGCCAGCTCTGGCTCCGGGCACCTCCACAGCGGGTTTTTCACTGCGCCGCGGACCCGCAACGATATTGCTGCGCTGCTGGAGCAGAAGGGCTTCAAGACGGGCGTGGAGCTGGGCGTCCAGCGGGGGCACTACTCTCTGCACAAGTGCGCAGGGCAGGAAGGGGGCCAGCGCGCGCCTGTAGCCTTCGTCGTCTGAACGCTCCCGAGGGGAGAAGGGGAACGTACGTGCTGGAACACAGACGTGCTTAAGCGACGACGGCCTGTCGTTCGCAGACGTGACAGAGTGATAGCTGGACGGGCCTTGTACTGTGCTGACTGCTTGCCCCGCTGCTTGCTGTACTTCACACGGCCGCAGCCTGAACGTGTGGAAGTCCTGCGAGAAGTACTACCTGGTGAGGGGGGGGAAGGGTTGGGGAGGGATAGCGCGGGGGCAGACAGCATGGTCATGGCTACAGGGCCGATGTGGGTCGGGTTTGGGCGGGGCCTGGGGGCAGAGGACCCACTTGCGGCTACAGGACCGACGTGGGTCGCGGCGTATGGGGCGTCAGCGCCTGCTCCGGGGAGGGGCGGGGCGCCCGGCCTGGCTATGCCATGTGGCTGCATGGGGCGGGGCACAGTGCCGGCGTGCCACCTCCTGGTGGGGTGGGCCCTGCGGCAGACCAGCTGTGAGGGGAGCCAGTACCGTGGGCGCTGCTCACGGCTCTGCTCACGGCGTTCCCCGGCGTCCAGGCGTGACCGCCTTTGGCCAGGCCGTCCAGGCGTGACCGCCAGGCGTGACCCTCATGCTGGCCTGGTGTAGCTGATGGATGCTGCGTCGGCTCTGCGCGCCTCTGTCAGGGGAGCCTCTGTCAGGGGGGCCTGTTTCGGCTATGAGCGGCTCGGGGGGGGGGGGTCATGGCCGGGTTGAACCCGGGCTGAGCCAGGTCCAGCGCCGAAACGGCCGCCCCTGCCCACTTCGTTGCCTCTCCCAGGTCGACATCTGGGCCCACCAGGTCAACTACGATGGTAAGCGATGGGCATTGGCAGGTTGCAGACATAGGGTGCTTTGAGGGACATGCGTGGCAGAGGGAGAGAGCCAGCGGAAGACGGAAGGACGGCAGCCAGAGCGGCGGGCAGGGAGGAGGGTATGTCCCGAGGGTTGCGCGCATCCTTCCTGGGCCGCGGGACCGCAAGGTGTGCGGGAGGCAGCATGCATCCGGACCGGTGCGGTCCCGCCTGGCTTTGCGTTGCTGAGCGTGTCTGTACCTCACCCCCCTCCTCGCCCCACCCACCCCGCGCCGCTCCTCCTCCTGATGCTCTCAGACCTCGCCAACGTCCCCCAGGTGAGCCAGCAACCGGGGGCTCCAGGGTGTTGGGGTGCATCAGCGCACTCACACGTGCCATCGCTTGCTGCACCGCACGTACACGGGCCGGACCACCTGGGCATGGCAGAGCACGCACTTGGGGTCAGGGGGGCAGCTCGCGAAGCACGAGTCCCAATGCTGAAGCCCAAAGCACACTCAGCAAGGCCGAGAGCCTGCAATCATGGGGGGCGGGCAACGAGGCCGCTTACCTGCCGCCACGCCCTCGCACTCATCTGAGGGGCGCCCATGCCAGCCTGCCTCCACCACTCCCCTCCTCCCGCCTCCTCTTCGTCCTCCTCCATGCCCAGCACGTGCAAGACTCGCTGTACATTGAGACCCAGAAGACCCTGGAGGCCTTCAAGGCCAAGACCGTGTTCCTGCGCAACTACACCTCGGAGGCTGTGAAGTACATTCCCGACAACGTGGGGAGGGGGAGGGGCGGGAGAAGGGGGTGGAGGAGGGCGCGATCTGGGTCGGCTCCTGGTCGCACTGGGTGTCAGACCAGGGGTGTCAGGGGTGTGCGGGGGCGACAGGGGCGTGGGGAGGGCACAACGGACGTGGAGGGTGGAGGCTGGGTTCTAGGTGTATCGCCCTTGGCAGCTGCATCCACCCCTTTAACCCCCGGTCCCCTCCTCCCCTCCCCTCCCAGCTCGACTTCGTCTACGTGGACGCCCGCCACGACTACTGCGGTGAGGCGGGTGTGGCCGCCAAAGGTTGTGGCGGGTAGCACAGCTCACGGCTATCGGGACCGGCTGAGGCGGCTGTGTGGTTGAGGTGTCGTGAGGGACACCGCCGCTGTGTTCGTGAGTGTGTGCGCCCATGACCACCTGTTCCGCCGCCCCCTTCACTGCCCGCGTTGCAGGTGTGTGGGAGGACCTGACCCTGTACTGGTGAGCGCAGACAAGGGTGGCAGTATGGAGGAAGCAGCGCAACCGAGGGGGGGAGCAGGGGTGGTACACGGACAGGGGCTGTGGCTGGGGCATGGCTCAGGAGGCCATACATGGCAATGGAGAGGGCGGGGCCCTGTTGAGGAGGTGTGGGTCATGAAGCGCGTGCTGACTTCGCTACCTTCCCACCCCACCGTCCCCCACCCCCTCAGGCCCAAGGTGCGGGGCCGGCCCGGCTGCATGCGCCCTTGCGCTTCTGCAGTCGACAGGGGGGCGAGGGTTGAGGGGGTCCCGTGGGCAAAGGCGCATTAGCCAAGTCCAGCGCCGGAGGGTGCACGCTGCGGGGTCGAGGCGGACGCCGGTCTCATGAGTCCGAGCTGCTCTGTCCGTGCGTTGCCTTGGAGCCCTGTCTGCTGGGGTGGCACACCGCAGACCGCTCGCACCGGCCCCGGGCCCGCCCCAGCCTCACCTCGGCCTTGTGCTCTTGCGGGCCCTCGCGCCTTTCCTGCTGGCTTTCGCCGACCCCTGGTCTGACGCCGTTCGCTCCCCTCCCCACTAGGTCCGTGTGGGCGGCATCATCGCTGGCCACGACTACCTGGACGCGCCCTACGTGAGCAGAGGCCTTGGCTGGGGGGCCGGGGGGCATGGGAATGGGTGGAGGGGAGGGTGAATGAAGGTGGCTGTGCCTGGGACCGTAGAGGGAGACACGCCCTGCATAAGCGCGCAGAGGGGAAGGGCTGGGAGGGGGGCAGAAGGAGGGGTGCGTGTTGCAGCGGCCTGCAGGGCTCGCAGGGGCTATGGGAATGCGGTCCGTTGCCCAGCTTGCCCTGGTGCATGGACTGGCACTGGGTGCCGGAGTCCCTGCAGGGACCCCTGGGGGCTGTCGTGCGTGTCCGGGCCGGGGTCCTCACCGCCATGCCGTGCTGTGGAGAGGGAGGCGGAGCGGGAACGAGGGCAGCGGGGCGCCAACGGCCTTCCGCAGCAGGGAAGGGCGCCGGATGGGGGGCTGACGGCCTGCAGGCTTGAGCGCAGGCCCCGCGGCAAGCTTGTGCCGGCCGTGGCCTGGCGGTGGCGGCAAGCGGCGAGGGCGCGGCTTGGGTTGGAGACCGGTGCTTTGGAGACCGTTGCGGGGGACCCTTGGGGACCGGGCGCGGGAGGCCAGGGCCCTGGGAGGGGACGGCTGGATCACGGCCCAGGGCCAGTCGTCTGTAGGCCTTCGGTGCCGCCCTCTCATGCAGGTGACTCAACTTGCGCTTCGCTGACCGCTGACCCGTTCCCGCACAGGTCAAGGAGATCAGCGGCCAGGCGTGGGAGAAGTGCATGGACGGAACCATCAACCAGGTGGGTGGCATGGGGAGGGGGCAGGGGTTGGGGGCGGGGGTGTGTCGGAGGCGGAGGGTGGGGGCGGGCCCGCACCGCTCCACCGGGCAAGGGCGAAGGGGATGGGGCGCCTCTGCAGGCTGTCCGCGCTGTCAGGCCCCTAGGCTGCCGCCGCATCATGTCATGGAGCCGTGCGCACTTGTGCCTATCCTGCCGCTGCACCACAACCTGTAATCTCATCCAAGTTCTTGCTCCCCATGTCAGCCCTCCCCGCCCGCTTCCCTGCCATCCCCCCCCCCCTCACATCAGGGCGCCGTCAAGGGCGCGGTGGACGATTTCTTCAAGTCCATGGGTCAGCACGTGTTCGTGACGTACATGGATGCGCCCTGGGTCACGTGGGTGGTGCTCAAGGGCAACTAGATCTAGGGAGAGAGCTCAGGGGGGAAAGGAAGCTGCAGGAAGCTGGGCATCTTGCGTGGATTCGGTCGCGAGAGGCACAGTGAGCTTGCGTCGTCAACGGCTATGAAGCCGCCTTGTCTTGGGCCGTGGATGCCACGTGGCGGCAACTGCGAGCTGGCGGTGGGGGTGGGGGGAGGAGTGGGCGCGCGAGCAAACTGCAAAGGACGTGACGGGGGGCGGGGAGCGTGGGCCAGGGGGGCGACTGGACCATCTGAGCGGGGGTGGGGGCCGTGGGAGGGTTGAGGCGGGATGGGTATGGGGGCCGTGAGCTGCAGCGAGGGTGAGTACTGAGCTGGGAGGGGCGCGCGCGAACGCTCGGATGTTCTTCGATAACCTGATCTATGGATTCCTTCAATTGCGGCCGTCTTGCAAGAGGGTGCTCGCCGGAGGCGGCCTTAGATGATCCGGGTCGTGTTGCCTTGGAATCTGCTGTCCGGCGATCTGCAACCGAGTCGGCTGTATGGTGGTCGTAAGGCTTCCCGAGCCGTGTAACAGGGCAGAGCCTAGGATGGGGCAAATGGCCTGTGCCGAGATTACAAGGCACGTGTGGGCATGGGTACCAACATCGGCAAGTCATGATTCGCCGGCCTGTGACATCGTCAGATCGAAGGCCCGGTGTTTAGGTCACGCACACAGCCAACCCCACAGCCTCGTCATATCACAGCTGCACCTGCTGGCATCTAGAAGACCAAGAAGTCATGGCTGAACTTGAGTCGACTCCGTACGCTCGCTAGTAGCCAACTTGTCAGTTGTCATAAGGAACCTCCCTTACCGTAGCAGGCCGTCTCCCCGATCCCTGTCACATACCCTGACCCCTGGCCCTAGCCCTACCCCTGCCCCTCCGAGTCCGCCGCTAGCGCCGCCTCCCGTCCGGCCCCCCGCTCCTCCGCCTCTCCGTCCTGCGCTGCCACTGGGGGCGGCGCCGTCGGGTCCAGACCGTCCGCCTGAGGGCCAAGGGGGGGGGGAGAGGTAGGGGAAAGGAGAGCACATGCGAGGGATGGGGAGGGCTCCCCGCACGTGACACTGCGCCGCTTTGGACCACACGCCCCAACACACGCGCATTACCCCATTACCTTACCCCCCCCCTCTCTCACCAGCTGCTGGTGCACGCCCGCTATCACGGTCTGCAGCCAGTCATGGATCTGCATCAGGACCACCAAGCGGGGAGGGGGGAAGGGAGGGACGACGAGTAAGGTTTGTGCGAGGTAGCTAACGGCACGGAATGGGCCCTGTATCTGCTCTCCCGGAAAGTGGTGTCACATGTACGACTATCGGTACGGCAAACACATGTACGGCACCTACGTCCGGGTGGCTGACGTCTGAGAACACGGTGGCGGGGTTGGGCGAGGGGCAGCCCTGGCCCTTGCGGCGCGGGAAGCCAAACGACACCTGCGCGGGGATCATCGTGGATGGCAGGCAGCGGCGTCAGTCCAGGCAGGAAGCTGGCCTCAATAGCTAGCTAGGTGATGTGTGACCGGCCTTGCGAGAGGACAAGCGGCAGCGCGAGCCCAAGCAAGCAATGGCCGTCAGCCGGCAGGCGCACAGCCATGCGAGGGTGGCCCCCAAGGCAAGGCCCAGGAGGCACCCTGGCACGTGCGTGCGGCTGTACGGCTGTACGGCTGTACGGCTGTACGGCTGTACGGCGCACTCGCCTGGCCCAGCAGCACGGGCTCCCCTGAGGCCTGCACCAGGGGGCCCCCGGAGTCGCCCGCGCACGTGATGCCTGGGGGCGCGGGAGAAGGGGGACGGGGGGGTGGGATGAGAGGTCGCCGCGTCGGGCACGCACGCATTGCATCAGGTGCGGGGGCACAGCCCGCTGAGCAGAGGTACCTCCTGCCGCTCCCGGTGCGCTCACCGGTCATGCACAGCATGCGTGACGTGATCTGGACGAGCGGGTGGGTGGGGGTAAATGGGTACCCGAACGATTTTAAGGTGCGGAGGGGAAGGATCTGCCGGAAGATACCTTGCGGCCGACCGTACCTTTGTGTCCAGCAATGATTCGACCGTACTTCGCCCCCGGTCCCTGCATGCCGCCGTGCCCCTGCGTGGTTCCCCGTACCCGCCCCCCCGTACGTACCTGCGTGCCGTACGGCTTGAACAGGTTGCCGCACACTCGCTCGTCAAGCGGCCGTACCTGCCCCACGCGCAGCGCCTCGGACAGCGTGTTGGCCTCCGTGGCGCCCCAGCCCAACACGTCGTAGGGGGCGGGGGGGCGGGCGCCAGCGCGGGGCGGCAGGCTGTGGGTCGTACGCATGGAGGCGGGGAGGAAGGGGCAACGGAAGAAGGGAGGAGGGGCAACCTGGAGCATGAGTGCATAACGTCTGGATGGAGGAGTGCGCTCCGTCTACAGTGTCGTGCACGGCGGCCGAGCGGCGCTCGTGCTCTGCCATTTCTCCATTCTCAGCGGCCGCGCGGCCGGCGCTGTCATCTTGCCCGCACCTGACAACACGCGCCGCGGGCGGTGCATCCGAGTCCAGCACCAGCACCGCCACGTCAAAGTCAAAGTTGCTGGGGGGCAGTTGGGGTGGGGTGGGGCGTTGGGGGGGCAAGACGGGGCAGGACAGCGGTTGGGCTGACGCTAGTCAAGCAAGCGAGGTGGGAGCTCCTTGCTTGCGAGCTTGGGCCTCCTGCCCTCCTCCAGTGCCAACCATAAACCCCCTTCCTGCCCACAGCCCCCCTCCTTGCCCCGCTCACCCCGGGTTGTAGCGCGGGTGCGCCGCGGACCGGGAGGTGATGGCCGGCCCCCCCGCCAGACCCCCCGTGCTGCCGAGGGACACCAGCGCCGCCAGCGCCCCCGCCAGAATGCCTGGGGGACGGAGGGGGGGCGGACAGAGGCAGTGAACAGCCCATGTCTTAGCATGACCTACTCCGCACCGGGTAGGAGGGAGCCGAGCGGAGGCCAGCGGAGGTGCTCCCTCCAACCGCCAGAATGAGGCGCCAGCCCAATACCCCGAGCCCTCATCCCCGCTGCCCATGCGCTCACCCGCCGCGGGCCCGGCAAAGGCCGCCGCCGATGCCGTGGGCGTGAGGCGGGACAGCCCCAGGTGCACCCGGGGGTTGGTGGTGCCGCCCACTGCGGGGCTCACGCAGTGCGCGGCCGTGGCCACGACCCTGGGTTTTTTGGGGGTGGGGGGGTCGTGGGGGGATACTGGGGTCATGGGGCAAGGGCGGTTGGAAAGTGCTGGTTGGGTCAAGGTAGCTAGTGCGCAGCTGTATGGGTGCTGGTGCTGGGGAAACAGGAGCGCGTTGAAGGTACATCTGACCAAGGAGCGCTCGCTCACCGCGGATGGATGAGGCTGCCGGCGCAGAGGTAGGTTCCGTCGGGGCGCGTAATGACAGCCACATAGGGGTACCTGGGGTCGGGGGGGTTAGAGGGGGGGGAAAGGGAGGGGGAGCGTTAGGGGGCAGGTGGGTGGGGGAGGGGCCAAGCGCAAGGGCGTGCGAAGGGGCCACAGCAACTCTCAGGCGCTGTGTGCCCTCACGGTTGACGGAGGCCCCCTGCTGCTCACTCTGAGATGCGAGCCATCTGGCCCCCCTCGATCAGCTTGCGAGCCGCCCTGCCGCCACCGCCGCCGCCACCTCCACCTCCATGCCCACCGCTGCTAGTCCCGTTGCCGGCTGCGAAGCCTGTCTCAGCGGCGGCCGGCCCTGGCCCTTGGGGCCCGCCGTGGCCCGCGCCGCCGAACCCGTGGGCGGCAGGAAAGGCGGCGGCGCCTGCCGCCGCCGGCTCCTGCTGCCTCCTCGGCGGCGGCTGGCCCGCGCCTGCCCACAGCCAGCCCCAGGCCCAGCCGCTCCACCCCTCCCAGCTCCAGCCCCTGAGGCTAATGCTCGGGTGGCCGCCGCTGCTAGCCGCCGCCCGCTCCGCCGCCGGAGAGGCCCCAGCGGCGCCGCCTGCTGATGCAGTCCCCCGCCGCCACCCGCCGTCGCTGCCATCCGGCCCTAGAGGCTCCGCTCGCTCCGCCGCAGCAGCCGCCAGGGTTCCGACAACGAAGGCCCGTCGCTGGGGAGCCTCGCGGCCTCCGTCGTCGCCGGCAGCCACCGCCGTCAGCGGGCCCCGCTCCCGCAGGGCTGAGAGGTCGGGGCCTGCACCCCAGGGCTGCATCATCTGCAGATGCAGATCCATCCCCTGATCTTGAGCCTGATCCTCAAGACCCTGCTGCTGACCTAGATCCTGATCTTGCATCTGCATGAGTCGTTGACCTGCCTCGCGCCAGGACTGCAGCTGCTGCTGGCTTCCGGTCAGCGCTGGGTCAGAGCCGCTGGAGCTCAAGGGGCCCGCGGGGAGGGGCAGCTGGGCTAGGGGCTGGGACCGGGCTTGGGTCTGGGGCTGTGCGTAGAGGGTGGAGGCGGAGAGGAGGGCCAGGGCCAGGGCGAGGGCCAGGCGGCACAGCCAGCGGCTGCCCACGACCCCGGCGGCCCCATCGCTGCGGGGCCGGGGCGGGGGCCCGCGGCGCAGCGGCCGCCGCCCCCCGCCGCGGCCCAGCGGGCCGCTGGGTGACATTCTAGGGCGGCTACTGGCTGAAGGGTGAGCTGTGAGGAGGGGTGCAGCTATTGCGCGAGAGCGGGTGGGGCGCAAGTGTGCGTGGCGGGGGAGGGCTCGGCTGCAGCCGAGAGCGCGTGGCGCGGGTTAGCGCGCAGGTAAGGCAGGCTCAGCTTGCAACGTGAGGGAAGGGGAGGCCCTTGGGAGCGAGGCGCTTCGGGCCGGCGATATGCAGCTGCCAGCTCTCAGGGTCCGCCCTCCTCAGGGTGAGGGGTGAGGGGCGACAGCGGCCTGCCAAACCCACAGTTGCAGCGACCCGGCGATGGGGCCTCCCGCAGGCGCCGCCCCCACGAACCGCCACGAAGGCACGAACCCTGCCGCAACAGCTTCCCCTGCGCGCACCCCGCTTGTCTATGCTAGTGCCCACCCCCCACTGACCCAATGGGGCCTACTCGGCTATTCCCCACTCCAGATCCTGTCCCTGCCCCTCTCGCTGAGATCCCCTCACACCCCCTCTCCCACGCCCTACGCCCCACAACCAAACGCGACCCCCTCCCCATCTACCGCCCGCCCGCCAGCGCCGCCGCCAGCGCCCATGCGGCCATCACGTGGGTCGCGATGTCGAATGCCGTACCCACGTGGAACCACGCCACGTGGA
Source organism: Edaphochlamys debaryana (assembly GCA_016858145.1). Classification (NCBI taxonomy): domain Eukaryota; kingdom Viridiplantae; phylum Chlorophyta; class Chlorophyceae; order Chlamydomonadales; genus Edaphochlamys; species Edaphochlamys debaryana. The sequence goes on from JAEHOE010000051.1 coordinate 254,647, forward strand.
GGGCGGGGAAGTGGGACGAGCGATCGGCCAGAGAGCGCTGGGACGACATTGCCACCACCTGGGGGGGGAAGGGGGAGGAGGCAGGTTGGAGGGGGGGGAGGGGGTGATTTTCTGACAAACTGGAGAGCGGAAGGAGAGCGGGGGGAGGGGGGGAGGGGGGTTGGGGGAGGAGGGGGGAGGAAGGGAGGTGGCAGGAGGTGCGGGGCTCAAAGGAAAGGGGCGGGATGCGTGATGACCCCTGCTCCTCTGTCCTTCATCGCGCACTGCTACCGGCACCCCTCTCCCACACCTGTCGCGTGTGGCTGTTACTGCCCCCTGCCCTTCTGCCTTGCCGCCTTGCTGCCCCCCTGCCTACCCGGCCCCCCTGCTGACCCTCTACGCTCCACACCTGTCGCGTGTGGCTGCTGTGCCAGGTGGCCATGTACCAGGCGTGCAGCGCCGCGTGGCCCAGACCCACCGCCAGCGCCGCCGCCGCCGGGGGCGGGCCGCCAGCCGCCGCCGCCGCCGGCATCGCCGCCAGACCCCCGCCCACGCTACCACCGCCGCCGTAGCCTCCGAGCCCCGCGGGCGGGGTCAGGGGCGGGCAGGTGTCGTTTCCGGGCCAGGCGAAGCGGGGCGCGGGGGCTTGGGTCGAGCTTGCGGGGGAAGGCGCGTAGGGGTGGGCGGCGCTCCCAGCAGGCGGAGACGCACCCGCCATTCCCTCCGACCCCACCGAATCAAGGAATACGGGAAGGTAGGCCGCCGCCAGGGCCCCCTGTACACTGGCCGCGTCCCACAGGAAGTAGCGCCAGCGCTGGGCGGCCAGGTGGCGGCGGGGGTAGGGCCGGCCCAGGCAGAGGAGGACCTGGGGTGGGTGGGGTTGAGGGTGGGGGGTGGGGGTTCGAGGGGGGTGGGGGTTGAGGGTGGGGCATGCGGGGGAGCAGGCGGCGTGAGCAAGGCGGTTGGAGGGGCCCCGCGGCCCAGGAAGCCTGCGCCCACGATGCAGCCCCTACGCCCGTCGCCAGTCCCTATCACACGCCCCCCCACCCCGCCCCAATCCATCCCTCCGACGGCTTGTGGCGGCCCCCGCCGCCGGCCGGGGCTACCAGCCTTTGCCCCTCCAATCCCCCGCTGGGCCTTCCGCTCTCCCCCCCAACCGGCCCCGGTACCTTGGCGTCCCCACCCTACCTTGGCGTGTGTGGCCGCCAGCAGGAGCTCCGACGTCAGCAGCACCAGCCGCACCGCAGCCAGGGCCGGGCCCAGGCCCAGGCCCAGGCCCAGGCCCCACCAGCTGCCCATGGCCTAGCGCAGCGGCGGCACGTGTGAAGGCCGCCCGTGTAAGCCGGGAGACGCAGGCGCTGCGGGAAGGCGGCCTGCCCTGGGCTGCGGAACCGCAAGCTGGGGAGTGGGGATTCGCTCGGCGGGTTGGGGACCCGGCGTGTGCCTGCTGAGGGGGCTCGGCGCGCTGGACCTGGCCGCCTGTTGCGGGGATCGCGGGTGAAGAGCGGTCGCGGGGAGGGCCGAAAGCGGGGAAAGGTAGGGGTGGGGGCTGCGGCACGCGTGGTCGCTGACCCCGGGGTCGCTCGAAGCGCTCTGTGGCGGTGAGCTGGGATGTATGATGGCGAGCAGCAGGGAGGAAGCTGAGGGCTAGGCTGATGCCGGTAGGTGCGATGGGCTGGCGAAAGCTGCTGTGCAGGAGCAAGCGCAAGAGCGGGTCGGGTCGGGAGAGCTTGGTGGCGTCACGCCCGAGGCTGGCGGGAGTCATGACCGCGCCGGATCGCCTTCGCTCAGCAGACCCCCGCACGTGCTCAAGATGCCAAGGAGCGAGCGAAATAGAGGGGCAGCATACTTAGGCTCTCGGTTGCACGTCGGCCGCTAAGCACACTTGCCGGCTGGGGCCTGCCTGGGCCCGTCCGTTCCCCTGAACACCACCGGTTCATCTCCTCTACACGCGGCGCCACCTGAAAGCCCCCGCACGGCATGGAAAGCTATGTGGAAGCTAAACCTGACTAGAAGAATCATCGCGGTGCTGCACATGGGTCACGAAACGCTCAGGATCACGAAAGGCCCCCGCAGAAGAAAGAATGTCGCCCAGCCCTCACCACATCAATGCATACGTCAAGTCCGCCCGTGGAAAGTCACCCGTCCTCAAGACATACCCAACAACTCGTGCTCGCCTCCACGCCTGGACCCCCACCCCAAGCCTCCACCGTCCCTCAGCGCGCCGTCATGTTCCCCAAGCCCGACCCGCCCAGCCTCAGCATTGGAACCACCGGCCCCGCGCCCCGCGCCGTCAGCCCGCCACCCACCCCAGCCCCCGCGCCGCCGCCCACCGCCGCCGTCATAGCCGCCATGGCCATCAGCGGCTCGTCCCCAAAGTCCTTCCCAGCCGCAGCCGCCACCGAGCCCTCCAGCCGCCGCCGCGCCGACGGGGGCGCTCCCGTATCCGGCACCCGCGGCGGCGTGATGCCCGTCGCCGCCCCTGATGTGGGTCGGGGCGAGGGCGCGGCGCGAGACAGGTTGCTGCCGCCGCGGGCCGTCAGCGCACCGCTGCTGTGCAGGGGCAGGGGCAGGTGCACGAGGGCGCTGCCGGTCTGGACGCTGCGCGAGGGCGACAGGGGCGACCCCAGAGGCGCTGCTACCACGGCCGCTAGCGTCGAGGGCGGCAGCGCCAGCTTGGAGAGGGCCAGAGCGGGCACCGCCGGGGGCGCCAGGGCGAGCCGGGGCACCGCGGGCGGAGCCATGGGCAGAGGCGCTGCAGCCGCGGTGGGTGCGGGCGCCGGAGGAGCAGGAGCAGCGGCGGAGGAGGAGGCGGTGACGGCGGTCGCCGCCCCGCATCGCGGAGCACCAGGGCCGATGCCGCCCAGGGAGAGGGAGTGGACTACCGGCGGCGGTGGAAGCGCCGGCGGCTGCGCGGCCGCGAGAGCGGCGGCAAACATGGAGGCGGCAGTCTTGGCGGCGCGGCCGGCGACGGCGGCCCGCGCAGCGCTCGTGGTGCCCACCAGCGCTGCGGCGGCGGCCGCCGACGCTGCGGCGGCGGCCTCGTCTGTCGGTGCTCGGGGCCGGGGCGGGGAGGGGCGCTGCAGGCCGACCATGGGCCCGCGGGGGCCCCGTGCGGTGGCGAAGCCGGGGCTGGAGATGAAGGCGGGGCCCAGGGCCGAGGGCGTGGGCAGCGGGGCGCGCGCGGGCGAGGGGTGCCAGTCCCGGCTCGTCAGGCAGCCGCGGTTGGGGTTGGGCGCCTGTTGCGCGGAGCCGGGAGGCTGGGTCGGCAGCGCTGGCGGCTGCTTCTGCGACGGGGTGGAGAAGGCGTTGGCCACGTGCGTGGAGAGGCGGACCGCTTCGGTTCGCTCCAGCGCGGTGCTGAGGCGCTGGCAGGCTGCGCGTGCCGCGAGAACCGCTCCGCGCGGGGGAGTGACCGCGCCGGACCGCGAGCAGCTGGGGGCCACGGTCGCCGGGCACGAAGGCGCCTGGAGCTGAGTGGGCGGGTCGTAGCTGTCGACCAGCTGCATGGCCTCCGCCATCATCAGCTCAAGTTTTGCCATCTGCTGCCCCAGCTCCGGCGAGATACGAATCTGCGCCTGTTGCTCTTTGCTGCTGAAGACCGCGCAGCGTGCACAGTTGGGGTGCGGCGGAGGAAGCTGGGCGCGCCGTTGCGTGGGGGGCAGCGCGGCGCCTCCGTCCGGTCGCCTGCGCGACCCCGATCGGTGGCCGCGCTTTCCACCACGTCGATGCGACTTGGCATCGCCCGGACTCTCCTCGCGCACTGGGTCCAGCGATGTCCGAAGGTCGCAGCTGCGTCTCATTTTATTCAGTTCCGGTCGCCCGGAGAACGATGGAGCCTCGTCCATGTAAGTATAGGGTTAACGGGTCAGCCTGAGGCGCCGAAGAATCGCGAGGAGGCCAGGTGAGGAGAAGCTAGCGCGACTGCAGCAGAATGCTTCAACCAGCACGCAACAGCCTTCACGATGGACTTGCAACTGTAAGGTGTGACTCCCTACACCTAGTTTGCCCCAAAGCTAGCGCGGCGCAAAGACAGGTCGCGAATTCCGGCCAGGATCCAAACGTGCGCAAAGCCGGCCGTTTCTCTCGCAGCCCGCGGCTTCTTGTGCGAGCCTCTCAGCAACAGCTTGCGAGTACATCCCGCCCAAACCCCCGCCCCACGCATGCCGCCGGAGCCTCCCACTTCCCTCTTGCCCACCCGAAGCTCGCGGCTTTCCTCGCAGATGGCTGCTTGCTTATCCTTTAGCAACGGCATGTGATTATAAATGCCGCAAGCTGCGTAAAGTCCGTCAAGCCCACCCCAACCCCCCGCACACATCCCGCCGCCCGTGGCGACCCCCACCCAACCCGCCCCACACATCCCCGTGGGCATCTTGCTTCCCCGCCCGCACCCACCCGCTCATTTGGCGATGGCCTTGCGCATCAGCTTCATGCGCTGTATCCCGAAGAAGGGCGCGACGGGCCAGTGCTCCGCGGCCTTGACGAAGCCGTTGCGCTCGTACAGCTGCGCCGCCTCCGCGTCCTGCAAACCAATGTCCACATCGCAACGTTGAGACGCCAATCCCCTCACAAACTCCTTTTCCCAAGCTCCTATCCTGCTGATGGTCCAAGCCCGCAGCTGTGTGTGCCCCAAGAAAACCTGCACGTGTCGCGCCCGCGCGCTTCACGCCCACACCACAGCCCAGGACCCACCACGAAGCGCAGGTGCAGGTACACCTCCCGCTCGCCCTGCACGTGTGACGCCACCGCCTCGGCAGCTGCCAGAAGCTGCGTGGCCACGCCCCGGCGCCGGAAGGCGGGGGCAACGGCCATGTTGCACAGGTAACAGCAGCGCTGGGGGGCAGGCGTGGGGCAGTATTGGGGGGTGGGGTGGGGGGTGAGGAGGGGCGAGGATTACAGGGAGGGTGCGACCGTACAGGTGCGGGGGCGGGGATGGGAGATTGGAGGCTGACAATGCGCGAGCGACCCGTGTGTTTAGAAGGGGCTGAATAGAGACACAGGGGCGGTTTGCGGGCGCGTGTGCAAAGCCCTCTCCTCATGCGCTGCCCCGTCCGCACCACTGTCCGTCCACACCACTCCCACCACCCCTCCGCCTCACGTCCGGTGGGTCCAGGAAGGGCTGAGAGGAGCGGGTGACGGGCGAGAAGCTGACCTCCGCCGTGCCTATGATCACCGGGGGCTGCTGCTGCTCCCCCTCCTGCTGACCAGAAGGCGCCGCGGCCTCGCCGCTGTTGTCACCAGTGCCGGTGCCGTTGCCACTGCTGTAGGAAACGGATTCGGCCCCGGCCTCGGCCCCGGGTGCCGCTGCCCCGGGGCCCATGGAGGGCAGGTGCACGGAGGCGCCGGGCCAGGGGGAGGGCGCCGAGGGCGGGGGCGGGAAGAAGAACCGCTTGCCCTGGCCAGGTGGGATGGGTGCGTTGCGGGGCAGGTTGCGGGGATCGGATAAGCCTGGTCCTGTGCGCTTCTCCCACCCCTTCTTCCCAGCCGAGTCATCTCTTCCCCCCCGTCCCCTCCCCCTTACCCGCCCCCTTCTTTCTCCCCCCCTCCACCTGCTTGGCCGCCAGCGCCCGCTGCTGCTCCTCCTGCAGCGCCCGCGCCTCGCCCCGCAGCTCCCCCTGGGGGTGGCGACAACCGTGGGCGCAAGGCTGCTTTAGGCACGTATGCGCGGCGAGAGTGCGGTACCAACAACGCTCGCAAGGACAGTGCAAGGCTGTACCGGTAAGCAGCCTTTAAGCAGTCTTTCCCCCCATGCGTCGCGCTCCTGAGCCCGCCCCGTTGGCCCGGCCATGCAGCTATGCGCCCAGCAGCGACCCCACCCACCTGCGGCCCCGGGTGGGGGTGCAGCAGCGCCACCAGCACCAGGGCCTTGGGCGGCAGCGCCTGGTGCTCAAGCAGGTAGGAGCCGATGTTGCGGCGGAGGAACCTGACAGGGGGGGGAGAGTGATAGGGAGAGCGAGAGGGGGGGCAGGGAGAGTGGGGCGGGGTCGTCTCAAGGCCGAGGCTGTCCATGCAACGCCCCCTCCGTTCCCCCACCCGAATATGTTCCCCGACAGCAAGGCTGCAGGGCCCTGTTCCACAGTTCGTTTTGGCACAGAAGCCAGCGGACGGGGAGGACTAGAGGCAGCTCACGGGGTCAGGCACCGGTAGGCGGTAGCCCCGTTTGGGGGGAGGTTCCACCTCACCGTGCGTAGGGCGCCAGGCGCGCCGCTGTGCCGATGAAGGCCTGGGCCAGCAGGTCCGCTGTGGGGGGGATGAGGGGGGCGGGGAGCGCCTGCACCACCACACGGCCCTCGGGCAGCAGGAACTGGGGGGCGGGGGGGCAAGGGGGGGGGGATGGGGTGTTGCGGGTGTGAGTTGGGAGGGCGGGCGAATGCAAGTGGGAAAGGTAGGGGGGCCTGCCACTTCAGCCAGAGGTGGTAAGAGGGTGACCCCGCAGAGGGCGGGTAGCGGGGAAGGGGGACTGCACCCGCTGTGGCCAGTGCAGAGGGCGCCCCACGGCCCCACCTCGTACGTGAAGTCCATCATGCGGGCAGCCTTGGAGTCCTGAAGGCAGCGGAGGGTGGGGGGCAGTGGAGAGCGACGATGAGGGGGGGTCGGGCTCGGGGTTCGGGGCACGCTGGTGGGTGGTGGCGTGTGGAGCGACGGGCGAGGGAGTGGGCGGGCATGAGGTCGGCGCGGGCACCAGTCAAAACCGCCGACCGGGCGCCCGTCGCCAAACGACCCACCTCTGTAAGCTTTGGTGGTGCCGGTGAGGCCGAGTTGAGCTGCTGTGCCCGCAGCACGTGTCCAGCTCGCGCGGGCGCGGAGCCATGCGTCCGAGTGGCTAGGATGGGACGCGCCGCAGGGCCCCGAACGACCGCGCCGCACATGCTAGGCTTCTGCGCGCACGAGCGCTGACATGCTGGAGCCTGGAGTCGAGGAGCGGTGATCGCGGGCATCCTGTGGATGGGATGCGCGAGTGGTGCGCTACGCGTGTCTAGCCTCAATTAAGTGATCGAGTGTTGCTCACAGCGAGTTATATGGTGAGACTGATTGGCGTCAGGGCCGCGGGCAACCAAGTGCAAAGCGTGCCAAGACACACACGGTCGGCAAAACACACACTGCCAGCTCGGCGCCGTCCTCCGCCACGCCCGCCTCATCTCTCACTCTTACGCCCGTTACCTCCCCGGACTCCGCCCAGTTTCAATTTAGCTTGCTCAAAGAGACCTCTCCCATGGACTCTGCCTCGGCCAACCTAGCTAGCCCTAGCCCACGTGTATGTGGGCGTGTGGCAGCCCTATCCCTATCCCCGAGCCCGAGGCCCGGGGCCCCGCCGCCAGCCTGCCCCCTCGTTGACTGGACGGCCGCCCCGCCTCCCCGGCCACCGCCCCATGGTGTCCGTGGTGGCCATGCAGCCCATGGTGCGATTCATGCTTCTCCACCTCCTCCGCCACCCCGTCTATCAGCCCCGCCACGCTCTGCCCGCGCCTGCCCCCCTCCCCGACCTTCTCCCCCACCTTCAGCTTTATCCGCGTGCCCTTCCCGTCCCCCTCCCCCTCGCCCCCCACCCCCTCTGCTTCCCCATCTTCCTCCTCCTCTAGAATGAACGCCGTGCTCACCCGGCCCTGGTCAAAGGCCGTGTTCAGCTTCATCACCGCCGCCCACCAGCCCCGCCGCCAGAGCACCCCTAGGCACACCAGGCGCAGGCACTCCCCCATGGCACCCGACTCCTCCCCGCTCAGGGCGTTGTCGGCGCCGCTGAAGAGGAAGCGGGCGGCGTCACGGCCGGGGCCGCCGCCCGTGAGGCCAGCTGCGAGCGAGGTGCGGGGAGGGGGGCGCGGGGGTTGGGGGTGGGGGTGGGTGCGCACGGTAAAAGGGGGCACGTGTGGGGGTACCCTAATCCCTAACCAAGGCCCCCGCCCCCCCCCGGTCCCTCACAGGCAGGATAGCGGCGTCAGCCGTGGCCGCGCGGCCAGCCGCCCCAACACCACCCTCGGCCTTGCCCCGTCCGCCCCCCCCCCATGTTTTGAGCAGGAGCTTCTCACTATCTCCCTAGACCACCTCCCCCCTCCCTGTCCCCCCCCCCACCTATGTTGAGCAGGAACTGCGCGAACCGCTGCCACTGCCCCGCTGTCCAGTCGGCGGGGGCGGTGGCGAACACGTCCCCCAGTAGGGACACCTTGGGGGGTAGGGGGTTTGCGAGGGGGGGAGATTGGGGAACCGGGGGGGGGGGGCGGTCGGCTGTCAAGGCGGGGCAGGGAAGCGTTGGGCAGGGTGGAGACGGCCGGGTTGACAGCTGACCAGCCCATACACACACGCTCTCCCCCCTCCCAACCCCTCCTCCCCCTCTCCCCCACCTTGACGTACAGCGCCACCGCCGCCATGCCCCCGCACAGCAGGCTCGCCCCCAGCCAGGCCCCCAGCAGGGCCCCGGCCAGAAGCACGGAGGCAGCGCGCCCAGCCTCGCGCAGCTCCTGGGGGCCCTGGGGCGGGGGGGATGTAGTGGGATGGGTGGTGGGGGTGGGGGTGGGGAAAGAGGTCAGGTTTTGAGGCAACGTATCCCTCGTCACGCCTCTCTCTCCCCCCCTCGCGCAGAACGCCATAAACCCTTTTATCCTCAACCCCTCTTTTCCAACTCCTGCTTTGCCTCCCCCCCCCCGGGAAGGTTGCGTCCGCCCCTTCTCCGGCCCAGCCTCTCTCCCCGTGCCCTGACCTCAGTGCGCCCTGCAATCCCTGCCGTCCGTTCCGCCTTTCTCCCCCCCTGGCCAACAAGCCGCCCCCGCCTGCGCCGCCGCCCTCTGCCTTCCGGCCCCGCAACCCCCTACCCTCGTCCCCTCTCCTGCCTTCGCCCCCTCCCCCCGTTCCCCACCCCCTCCCCGCCCCCACCTGCGCCGCCTCCGCCTTTCGCTCCGCACGGTCCTTCATCCGCCGCGCCAGCGCCGCACCCGTTCGCTGCAGGTCCAGAAACGTCTGGGGGCTCAGGAGCCCAATGAACTTGAGCGCCGATAACCTAGAGATAGCTCCTAGGGACCAGGCGAAGGCCTGGAGGGCCAGGAAGAGCGTCTTGGCGTCGGGCGGGGGCGCCCGGCGTGATGCGATGAGGGCGGTGGTGGAGGCGGCGAGCAGGAGGGCGGTGAGGGCGAGGAGGAGCAGGAACTCGGTCCACACCAGCAGCAGCTGCAGCAGGGCGCGGTCCCAGTGGCCGTGGTCGGAGGAGCGTGTGGCGAAGGCCTGAAGGTGGGGAAGAGGTGTACATGGGGGTTCGGGAGGGGAATGGAAGGCAGTTGGGGAGTTGGGACTGGTATAGTTGGGACTGGTAGACGGTCGGAATGTAGCCTGGGAGCACGCGGCGCCTTGAGTAGAAGCGGTGCGCATCGCCCCACTAGCCCCAGTCCACTACCCGAGAGGCATCAGACCCCGCGCCCCGGTCGGCATTGACCCCATCCGCGCCCAGTGCCCCCTACCCCTGGCCCCTCTGTCCCCCCCCACCTCCCTCACGACACGGAGTTGGCGACAGCATCCGCAGACTTCCAGCCTGCCACTCTACCCCCCCTCCGCCCCCCGCCCCCTCCACGGGCGCTCCATCCAGCATCCATCCCCGGTCACGTGCCCTCCCTCCCCCTCCCCCAGCCTCTCCCTACCCCCTCGCAGCCGCTCCGCTCCCCCTCGCCCGCTCCCCCATCTCGCTCAGCACCCCTCCCGTCTGCCCCCTCCTTTTGCCGGGCCCCGCCGACGACACCCTTCCCTCGGAGCGTCCCCGGTACGACCCCCCCTTCCTGCAGGCGCCTGCCGCTCGCCTTAACCCTCCTCCTACCCATCCCTTCCCCTCCGGCCTCCGCCGCCCTCGCCGCCCCTCCCCCACCGTCCCCATCGCCACCCCACCCCTCCCCCTCCCCACAACCCCGCCCCCCTTCCGCCAACCACGCGCCTGTGTCATGAAGAAGCCGTTGGCCAGCGCTCCAAACAGCGCCAGGAAGAAAGACACCATGTCCATGAGGCCAGCGCGCTGTTCAATGAGGAGCCCCATCGCCTCGCCCGCATTCCGCAGCCTCCTCCGATTGCTGCCGAGGCACCAGCGCTGCACGTACTCCACGGCTGGCGAGTTGGCCGCGGCTGCCCATGCCGAGCCGTCTGGCGCAACATCGAAAGCTTGAACGGGAGTGCTTGCAGGAGCACCTGAATTTGGACTAAGGCGCGCACGTATGGAGGTCGCTAGTTGCACAAATGGCTGTGCGAGCGCTGTGCCTATGGAGAGAAGGAACCCGTGTGAGGGCGCCATACTTGGCGCCGTGGTCTACCGGTGCGAGCTGGCAACATCAAGCGACACAGCGCCTCAAGCTGCGAGGTTACGGCGTTAACCGTGGGATCCGTGGCGCGTTTGAGCGCGAAAGCTGTCGTTACAATTTGCCGCCATGTCGGGCGCCCGGCCCAACGCGGCAACCCAGCATCGGGAGCCCAGGCCTCAGCACAGCCCTCCAATACACACACCGCGCTGTAGACAACCACTGTCCAGCAACACGCAAACGGGACCCCGCTGCTCAACTTCTCCACACACTCCGCAGCCATGCCAGCAACATCCTCAGCCGCCCCTCTTCCACACCCCAATAGTGCAAGCACCCGAGCGACCCAAGCCCTTGGCTACGCCTACGCCCGAGCCCGAACAACACCCCATCAACCCGGCGCAGCCGACAAGGCCAGGCGCAGCTTGCCCCGCCTAGGCCTGCCGCAGCTTGAGCCAGCTTGACCAGCCATTCACAGCCCAGGCCCCAGGCCTCGGCCTGCCGCAGCTTGCCCCGCCTAGGCCTTACCAAGCCTACCTAGGACAGTATGATCCACCTTGCCCCGCCTACGCCTTGCGCAGCTTGCCGGCGAACTTGGCCCTGAACTTGGCCACCTTGGGCCCCACCACGGCCCGGCAGTAGCCCTGGCCGGGGTTCTGCACGAAGTAGTTCTGGTGGTAGTCCTGAGGGGGAGGCGGGTGGGGTAGGAAGGAAGGTTGGAAGGGATGGGGGGGGCGTGAGGGGCTGTAAGGGGGGGGGTGTCCTAGGCTGGGGGCTTCTCGGGGTCGGACGGCCCTGCAGCCCTCTCACGCCAGGCACACCCGCTCACACAGCCTGGGTGCTGGATCCTGCCCCCCTGATCGATCCCGCCTGGATCCTGCCCCTGGATCCTGCCCAGCCGGCCCACCTCTGCGGGGTAGAAGGTGGTGAGGGGCTCCACCTGGGTGACCAGGGGGGCAGAGTACCAGCCCTCGGAGGCGACCTGACAGGGGGGGGAGGGGGGTTGGGATTGGACTTGACAAGGGGGTTGCTCTGCGACTGCCCGGAGCGCTAGCAACAGGTGCGCGAGCGTATGACGACCTATCCGAACTCTCTGCGCCCCTGCGCCAGCCCTTTTGCCCCCTTCGGACCATCCCCGTTCATCCCACCCCGCCCCGCCCCTCACCTCCTGCATCACCTCCTTGGCGATGGCCGCCTGCTGCTCGTTGTGGGTCAGGACTGGGGGATGAAGAGCGGGGAGCGGGGGTGCATGGGCATATGGGGGGCAAGAAAGACATGACTCGGAGCCTGCTACTGGCCCTTGAGCCCCCTGTGACCTCATCCCTAATCAGGCTGCGAGCCTTCCGCTCTCCACCCCCTATCCTAGCTCGAGCTTCCTGCCGAGGACTACCCGCCCCGCCCACACATCACAAGCTGTGCGCTCACGACTGCTGCTGCCGCCCCCCCTCCCCCCCCCCATTTCCCCCCCCCAAAGGGTGCCTCACTGATGGAGCGATACTGCGTGCCCACGTCGTTGCCCTGCCTGGGGGGGGGGGAGGGAGGAAGGGGGGTCAGGTGCTGTCGCGGTCACTGCACCGTGCACCTAGCCGGGTCTGGCCCCGCGCTGTCTGGGTGGCTGGGCCTTTTGGAACTGGACCCCGCCGGGGCACCAGCACGCAACCCAGGTCCCCCTCTCTGCCCTCGCCCCCTGCGTCCCCTCACGCCCCTCTCGCACCTGTCCTTGGTGGTGGGGTCGTGGATGGTAAAGAAGATCTGCACAGGGGGAGGGGCGGGTTGGCAGGAGGTTGACAAGCCGAAGCGGCAGAACGAAACACCCGAGAGCAGCCGGAAGAACCTTTCGTCAAGACCCCCTGCTCCCCAAAAGGCAAGTTGTGTTATACCGTCGTCCCTTTGACCCAAGCCCGTTCAAACACGACGCCTGTACGCGTGGGGCATCGTTATGCGTACCTGCAGGATCTCCTTGTACGACACGATGGATGGGTCGTACGTGATCTGTACGACCTCAGCGTGCCCGGAGGTGCCGGTGCAGATCTGTACAGGGCCCAGGGGAGGGAGGGGGTTGTAGAAATTGAGGAGGACAGTCACACGTAGAGCACCCCCAATCTCCCTATTCACACGGTCTTCGCCCCCTCCTTGCTCTCCTCCCTCCCTTCCCCTCCACCTACCACCCCGGACTGCCACCGCCGCCCTGACTGCCCAGTACCGGCACCCACCCTGCCAGGGGGTGGGTTCCTTCCGGCACCTGCAACTACGCGCCCCCGACCCCCTGCGGCTTACACGAGCAGCCCCCACCCCCCAACCCCCCCCTCCCCAACCCACCTGCTTGTAGTTGGGGTCCTTGGTGTTCCCCGCCGCGTATCCGCTGATGGCGCTGGACACGCCCTGCAGCATGTTGTAGCAAGCCTCCACGCACCTGACACATTTCGGGGGGGGGAAGGGGCCGAGTGAGTGCCGCGTGCGAGTGTCGATGCGTTGTCCCGCCGCCAGACCCGTGTAGCAAGGCCCTGTGTGCGTGACCCCTGCGCTCAGCCGCGTCAGGCGGGTCAGCTGCCGTGCACCGCTACTAAGTTTGCCACAGTCTTTCTGCCTGCTGCGATGTCCTCATTGGGCCCGCCCCAGACTGCTGGACAAGTGAGGCCTCACAGTACCAGGCCCCCCCCCCCCCCCCTCACCAGAAGCAGCCGCCGCCCAGGGTGGCCACCTCCATCTTGCCGCCGCTGCTGGGGGGCGAGGCGGTCGGGCCGGCGGGGGCGGTCGCGGGGCTGGCGCCGGCAACCACGGACGGAGTGGAGGCGGGAACGGGCGAGGAGGTCAAGCTACGGACCTGCAGGGGCGAAGTCGGGGAAGGGGCGGGTTGGGTGAAGTGGGGAATGCGTGCGAGGGATGCGGGCGACTGGTTCGGGATGGTTGATGTGCACGAGCTCGTATAGTCGTTTGCTGAGCCCGTATGCTGATGCAGTTAACATGCGTTAAGACAACAGTATTGCGCCAGTGGAACGGCGGTGAGGGAGCTCACCGAGGTGCGCGCATGCACCAGCTCCGAAGCGCCGCTCTGTCGCGCAGGCTGTGAGACGAGGGGCGCAGGGGCTTGCTTGCGCGCGACGCGAAGGCTGGAAAGAAGTCCCGGGCGTGCGAGGAGCATACCGAAGCCGAGCACCGCGATGGCAGCGAGGAAGCGTTGAGCCACGGAAGCTTGTCAACACAAGTATTGCTTCAGAGCTTATAGTTGGGTGGGCTATAAGTAGCTATGGCTATACGAAGGCGACTCAACTGGACGTAGAAGCTTCGTGGGGTCCTTGACGTTGCCCATGCACCACACGCTCGGCTTCCCGGCTGCCGACCACCGGGCGCTGCCTCCCCGCACCTGCCCCCAGCCCACCCCTCGTACGCAGCCTGTGCCAGCCCCCCCTCGGCCCCTGTGCATCCCGCAGAAGACTCCCCGCGTCACGCTTCCCTACAAGCCTGGTAAAGTTTTCGGCGCTCGGCCTCCTTGCATTCTGTACGAGCAGCTCCCCCTCATGTACGACAGGCCTCGCTCCTCATGAGTTGCAGGCGAGTCACCCATTCCCCAGCCTCCGCACCCTGCACTTCGAAGACCGGTGTCATACCAGTTCCGTCCTCACCCTCAAGGAAGGCCCAACTCCTGAAGCCCCAACCCCTGAAGCCGGTTCCCAGCTCGCCATCGGCGAATCACCCAACCCGCAGCCCTGACACCGTGCCGCATGACGTTTTGGCTCCCAGTAGCCGCAGGCATGCCACACGCTTCCCCACCCCACTGCCACCTCACTTGCGGACCGTCAATCCCTCGCAGCCACACCCGCCCACCCCTCACCCGCCCACCCCCGAGCCACACACCCCATCGCAGTGGAACCCATACCCGGCCTTCAGCACATTGCACCCTGGGCGGCCAGATTGGCGCCTACCCATGCGGCCCCGCAACCCCGTCGCCCCCATGTCTATTGCGGGACGCAGGGGGTAAAGCGGTTCACTGCTGCGTTCCGTAACGGGGGTCTCCATGCCCCTTGTGGGATCACCGCCTCACTTCCGTCCCGTCAGCTCCCTCAGTTGCTTCATGCGGTGCCCCGCGCACTCCGGCACGGGCGCCGCCTGTCCCGCAGCCGCGCCCAGGCCCAGCGCCGCCCCGCCCAGGCCCACTGCGGGCCCGCCCAGGCCCACGCTGGGCCCAAGCCCCGCGCGGCTCTGCCCCGGCAGGGGGTCCAGCGTGAGCCTACCGCTGGCGGGGCGGGGCGGCGCTGACACCGCCCCGGCGCCCCCTCCTCCTCCCGCCGCCGCAGCGCCCGATCCAGATCCAGATCCAGATCCGGCCATTGCGGTGGCCTGGTAGCCGGTCTGCAGTGCGTCCATCTTGGCCAGGACGCCCTGCAGCGCCACAGACCACTCCTCCAGAGCCCCCCCTGCAGCCGCCGCCGCCCCGGCCCCCGCCCCCGGAGGCCCCCGCGCGGCGGACCTCGGCCGCGGCCCAGCCGCCGCCGCCGCGGTTGCAGACGTACCAGGGGCGTCCTCCTCTAGATGCGGGCCCAGGCCCAGGTCAAGGTCAAGGTCGGCCCCGTCCAGGCCCAGGGCCGCCAGCTCAGCTTCCAGCTCTGCCATCAGCTGCTGACCGCGGAGGAGCGCGGCGTCGGCGGCGGCGGAGCCGGCCCTGGGTGGGGGTGTGGGGCGGCGGATGTGGGGCGGTTTGAGGATCGATCGAGGGCGACAGTGCAGCTCATGGGCGGCGGGTGGGCCGGCCGGCGTGTTGGGGCGTTGGGTGCTGGAAGAAGGCTGACAGTGCAAATCATGGAGTGAGGGTATGATGGGATGGTATGATGAGGTATGGCGCAGAGGCGGGGCGGGCGAGGTGACGATATGGACGCGGAGGGTTCAGGGCGACAGAAGACGCGGGCGGGGCCATCGGGGGCTGGGCTTACTTGGCGGCGGCAGAGGCGGGCCGTGCCAGCGGCGGCGTGCTGGCTGCTGCTGCTGCGGCGGCCCTGATGCTCTCGGGCAGCGTCACGGGCCCTGGCAGGGCCGGGTGGGGCGGGGTGGTGTTGGTGGGGGGGGGGGGGGGCGCGGGCGCATGCAGGGTTACATGGCCCGCACAAAGCGCACAGGAGAGGCGTGACGCCAGCGGTACAGATGCCAGACCGCACCACCACAGAGTGCGGCGGGCAGCGGGAGCAGTCAGCCAAGCAAAGCACGCCAGGCGCATGACGCAGTGTGGGGTGAGGAGGGTGGCGCCGGCGGCAGCACAGCTCACCCTGGGCGGGTGTCCCCACGGTGGTAGCGGCCGCGGCTCTCCCCGCGCTGCGGTGCAGGGCACGAACACCAGCCAGCATCAGGGGGGAGCGAGGAGGGGGCTTGACAGGGAAGCAAACACAAACAGGCCCCAGCGGACGTCACAGCCACGAGCACACGCATCATGAATGCTATCCCACCATTCGCCCTATGAGGTCCCCAGCCCACCAACCAAACCTTGCCCCCCTCTACGCCTCCGCCGCCCAAACACTGCCCCACACTGCTCCCACCCGTCCCGCCCATGCCTGGCCATCCGAGCCCCACCTGCGCTGCGGTAGCACCCCACAGCCAGGCCCCCTGCCTGAAGCCTTGCAGCATCCCAGGGACCCAGGGACCCAAGATTCCCCCACAAACCCCCACCACCACTAACCTCCTCCACTCCCCACCTGGTCCCCCCATCCACCCCTCCCACCTGCGCTGCGCCAGCACGCTGGCCAGCCGGGCCCCCGCCGGGCCCACGCGCTCCGCCCCGGGCCCATCCGGCTGGGCCTGGGCCTCCCGCAGCAGCTGCCGGAGGTCCTCCTCGGGCGGCAGGAGGACCCCCGCGGAGGAGGAAGCGTCGTGGGCTCCGCCCGAGCCATTGGCAATGCCGTTGGGTTTGGCCTGTCAGCAGGATACAGGAGGGCTTTGTAATGTGGGTCGTGATGTGGATTATGATGAGGGTCATGATATGGGTTAGGCGTGGGGTGTGGGGTGAACGGCGCTGTGTGAAATGTCAGACGACGACGGTTGGGGACGGGAGCAGCGCTGCGGGGCACAACAGGATTCGAGAGGCGCGTACCTCTGACGGTGTGTCGCCCATGGCCGCTTCGGCCCGCTGCCGCATCTCCAGCTGCAGTCAGGGTTAAGATGAGGTGGGTCTTGTGATTGGGGTTGGTTGTGTTGAGGGGGCCTCAACGGATGTTATGCAGGGTGCCGCAGGCAACGCAGGCCTCCAAGAGTTTGGCGCGCACCATGTCCCGCTCGTGCTTCTGCTTCCAGGAGCGGATGTTGCTCAGGACCGAGTCCATCTCTCCCAGCGTCTCTGTGGCGGTGCTTTGGCCCAGGAGGCCGGGCCCACGGTCCACGCGCACGCCCATCGGGGTGATGGAGCCGGGCCTGGGAAATCGTGGCACAAACACACCGGTCGGTCAACGCGTGTGCCGGGTCACGCAGCGAGTTTCCGCGGTATTAAGCGTACCTGGCTCGAACGATAGGCACGCTGGGCGCTGCGTCGTCGTCATCGCCGCTGTCCGCGCCTTCCTCGGCGAGAAACTTCCGAATGTCCGCGTGCAGCGCGTCTACCTCATCCTGTAGCTTCGACATGATTGCGATAGCTACACCACCATTATGTGACCCTCAGTAGCTTAAGTTGTCAAGAGGTGTGTAACTTGGCGTCTTCCGGTCTGGCAATGCACGGAGAGCCTTCGCAGCGGTGGCTTGTATGGTTATCGTGTGTACGCTGTGAGTTGTCGGTTCTCGCTATGTGCGTGGGTGCATTGCACGATAGGTCTCAGCGTTGGGGCACGAACCCTGTGTGTTTCGCCCCTGCCCGTCCCATGCCCCGGCTACCCCGCCCCCGCGATCGCTGTTCGTCAAATCCCCGTCATACTGCTGTGTACAACCTTTTCGCTGTAGGCCGTCTTGCACCTGTGGGGACCCCAAGCAAGTCTAGTAGGAACTTACAAGAAGCCTCTCCGCAGCACATGCTAGCTCCGGCTCGCTCGTTCCTCTCCACCCCTCGCCCCCCGGCCCCTTTTGCTTTTCGCGCAACCTCGCCCCCGTGCGCCCCTTCCCCCCGGCCCATATCCCGAGCAAAAGGCAACCACGCGGTATGTACACGCGGCACCTGTACATATCCTGGACGTGGCTAGTTTGATCCATGGCGCCAGTTCCGTCAAGTCTTGGCCGCGCCCCCGCCAGGCGGGGGACATGGAGCCATGCACAAACTACCATCTCCCGCCCAGCCCGCGATGCCACAAGCTATGGTTTTGTTATGCGTACACGTCTACGCTGAGGTTGGGGAAGCTTCTCGGACAGGCGCCAACTCAACATGTTCGGGGCGCGATCGCACCAACTCGCGCCCACAGCCCGTAGGGCGATGCATATGCAAGTTGTGTATGACTTCAAACTAAATGGAGCTGAGCGTGAGGTAGTTCCGTCAAGTCTGCGCGAGGCAACATGTCGCGCGACTTTGGTCAGAGCTCGCCCGCTCAAGCCCGGACCGAGCGCGATGCTGTTGTGTAGACGTGTGCAAATCAGATCAATTACTATGAAGATTACACGTTGTCGCAGGTCGGCGTGGGATTGAAATGTGTTTCGCCCCGCGTCCATGCTCCGCACCTGACACCCCCGAAATTTTGCGCGGAGTGCACCGCACGTCCCCGCGCGTGCACCATGCCTGCGCGCATACACCAATGCCCAGCCATTCCAGGTCTCAGTAATTATCCTCGCTTCGTTAACGCCCTGTGATAGCGCAGTGTCACACCACGTCGCCGGGGCCCTGCCACATTGCGTGCGCCGACCCCTTCCCCTCCCTACCTGGCTAACCCGGGTGCCCAGGTGGCGTCTTCACCCCAGAACACGTACCACGCAATGAAATACCGGAAACATATACACGGAACACGCGCAAAGCCCGTAGACGAACTGGGTGCCCCAAGCGCCTGATGATAACCGCCTACCTTACGAGACCCCCCGCTCCCACCTGTGAGCGTGACTCAGTATCACCACCGCTTCGAGCCCCCGTGGACCCCGCTGCTGCTGGCAACTAGGCCGCTGCGTGGATTGGCACACCTAACTATCATCCAAAGCCGCCGCATGGCAGGCGAACGCCAGCAGGCTAGGGCCGCTCCGCACCGAGGGCCTTGGGTTGAGCTCGAATGCCACCTGAGGCCAGTGGCCTAGGCCTGAATACAGGCCTGTACCAATTTGCCGCGTGGTGATGAACATCAATTGCTGCACCGAGATCCTTCACCAGCACAGCTTCTCCTGCGGGTGGGCGGGTGGGCGGCCATGCAGCAGGGGGGAAAGCAAGCAAGTAAGCGAGGGCGTGGGCATGCAGGGTGGGCACCTACCGGTAAGAAAGCGGACGCCAAGCCTAAGTCTCCCCAATCCGCTTCCGGTTCTTCACTCCATCCGTATTGAAGGCCCCCACCCGCCGGCCCCCCAAACATTCTACCCCCCCATCCCACTGTACGCCCGGCAAGCCTTGCGCCATGGCAACCTAGTGAGTTGGCTTAAGCTTGCCACACCAGGTGCCATGCCCCATGACTACTCACCGCCTTTGCTGCTGCTGTATGCTGGGCTCGAGCTTGGCCTTAACTCGGTGACACTGAGGCAGGATCAATCGCAACAGCAGTAAAAGCGTGAGCGTGTGTCACATACAGCGTGTGGGGTGCCCGGAGGTGCCCTGCTGCCACATGCAACCACTCTCTTATGCTCAAGGTGGATGACTCACCAGCCTTCGGCCATGCCCAGACGAAGGAGATGCCGTTCAGCCAGTCCTTGCTCCAACCCCGGATGGCGATCAGCTGTGCCTCTCCAGTGTTGGTGCAATCGGAGGGGTTGGCTGGGATCGGCACGTAGCTCTCTGTGTACGAGGCCGCATCGTAAAACGGCTGATCGGAGCCCACCGCGAACGTCCGAGTGTTGGTAGTGAACTGCAGGCGCGCAACGCCCACAGGAGCGTTGTTCACCCAGGCGTGCACTGCTGAGGTGATGCGCTCTCCGTCTGCCAGGGCAACGCCGGGGTAGACCCAGCCGCCTGCATCCGTGCCGTGCATGTCCCCTAGCTTGGCCCCATAGCTGAGCTGGATGTAGTTGATCCAGTAGCCAGAGCGCCAGTCGATGCGCGAGACTGCGCGCGCAAGGGGGGACGTGGGCACGTGATCAACGGCTTGCAAAGCACAGGAGGCTAAGGAGGCCTTCCAAGTTGCTTGCCTCGCTCGGGGCCCCGAGAGCTCCGTCAGTATGCCTTGAGGCTCCAACGAACAACCCGTGCCCCGCCCTCTTCCTGCCAGCCGGGGGTGTCAGGTGCGGTGGTGCGATCGCGCCCCGAACATATTGAGTTGGCGCCTGTGCGAGAAGCTTCCCCAACCTCAGCGTAGACGTGTACAATCAACAAAACCATAGCTTGTGGCATCGCGGGCTGGGCGGGAGATAGAAGTTTGTGCATGGCTCCATGTCCCCCGCCGCAGAAGCCTGGCGGGGCACGGGCCAGACCCTGCCATACTTGACTGAACTACCTCTTGGTGACAAAAAATGTTGACCAACATAGATATCCTCTATCGTCACCACCCCTTCAACCAGCGGTCGTTGTCATCACTAGTGTACATCGCCCACGCACCCTAGACATATGCCGATCAGGCTTCAAGATACCATGCTGGCTCTCTCCGTGCTGACCCGTGCCGCCTCTACGTACGTACCGTACCCTACAAACTCTACGGACAGCTCCAGCCCTCACACTTTGGCATGCAGCTGCGTGGAGACAAACCATCACGCGCTCGATCTTGTCTAACCCCATCAGACCCACTCTGCTCACAACCGTTTGACGTTTGCCCCCGCACCCCGCAGCACCAGCACGATACCGGTGGTCACCCACAAGCAATGCAGCAGGCGCCATGAGATAGGCCTCGAGCTTTTGCTTACCGCATCCTGATACGGAATGCCAACAATGCCACTCGCTCCCCCCCTCCCTGCGGCTACCGTCCACCTATCTAACGCATTTGCACCAGGCTCCCAACGTACGGCTCCCAAGTACCTCCCGCTCCAGTCCCGAAGCGCAATCACTGACGGCTCTCCATTCCTCTCCCGTGCGTCCTCACGGCGTCTGCTCCTCTAACTGCTGCCAGGGGCCCTTTACCGCGCCTGCTTACGGCGGCGCCTGTTCCTTCAACTGTTCCATCGACTGTAGTGAGTTTCACAGCGTCACGGCACCTGCCCCACACACCGCCCACCTCGTCCTTGCAGTTACGCCTGACGCATACTCCCGCCGCAGGGGCTCCTCACGGCGCCTGCTCCTCTCACCGTACACCCACTCACTTTTCACTCTCGATGAGGCCCTCACGGCGCCTGCTCCTCCCACTGCCAGACGCCCCCCCCCCCTCACGGCGCCTGCTCCTCCCACTGGGTGTCGAACACGTCCAGCATGCCCCGCCGCGGCAGGCGCTCGAAGCGGGGGTGGTCGGCCCAGGCGAAGGGGCGCTGGCCGTCCTCGGTGGTGGGGCCGTTGATCGCGTCGGCGGAGAGGGCCAGGGCGCGACTGGGGGGGTAGGAGGGGGGGAGGGGGGGTGACAGGGGGTAGAGGGAGGTGACAGGGGGTAGAGGGAGGTTCCAGGGGGTAGGGGGGCCGGGTGGGGCCGTTGATGGCGTCGGCGGACAGGGCCAGGGTGCGCCTTTAGGGGGGGGGGGAGGGGGGGAAGGAGGTGACCAGGGGGAAAAAGGGGAGGGTTTGTGGGTAGTCTGGGTACGCTTGGGGTGAGGGGAGGGGAGCGGTTATAGGGGGGATATGACAATTGAGGTGGCCGGGCTTCACTGTCTACAACCGCCAACCGCCAACAATACCCACGCACCGGTAGTTTGTGACCTTGCCGTCGAAGCAGCCGTACACATCCGGATCCTCTGGATCCAGATCGCCCCGTCCGCACAGGGCATCCCAGGGGGAGGCCTGGGGGGGGGCAGCAGGCAAAGGGTTTTGACCCGGATTATTTAATGTGTCCCTGAGTAAGTGAAGGCTCTGATAAGATCACAATCCCATCGAGCAAAGGGCGGCTCAGCCCCCACGTTTCCCCTGAGCACACGGGCGTTCCCTTCTCCCTCGCTTCCCCGTCCAAACTCGCCACCCCCCACCTTCCCCGCCCCTCCCTTGCCTGTGCCAGGGGGTCTGCGGGCTTGCGGCCGAATGCGTTGGAGCGGAGGAGCCGGCGGAAGCTGGGCAGGTCGGAGGCGGCGGCTGGGGGGGGCAGGGGGCAGGGGGGAGGGGATGATGGGCGAGAGTGGGCAAGAGGGGGGGAGGAGAGGGCAGGGCAGGAGCAGCCGGCGGAAGCTGGGCAGGTCGGAGGCGGCGACTTGGGGAGGGTTGGGTGGAGAAGGGGGCCAGGGGGGCGGGGGTTGCAAAGGGTGCGTGGAAGGGGTCCGGCGGGGTCCGGCACTGTCCCTCCACTGCCCTGTGCACCAGCACCGCCTTGGGCCCCGGCTCCCACGTCGCACGTCGCACCTCCAATCCCCCCCGCCCCTTCCCCCGAACCCTCGCCACCTCCTGTTCAACCTCCAGTACCCCTACCCCCTACCACCTCTCCCCCCTTCTGCCCTATCCCACCCGCGTCCCTCCGGAAGATCTTGGCCCGGGGAGCCAGCTGGTAGCTCAGCCCTGCAGCCGCCTCCGCATAGGCCTCGCCCCGCGCCGCCAGCGCGTCGGCGTGCCGGCGGTACCCCGTGGCCTCGTACACCTGTACGACACGGGCACGTGATGGGCGTTGCCGTACAGAGTAGCGGTGCGGGGCGCGGGGACGGGCGGCTACGGGCAGGGCAGCGTGATGTCATCGGTGTACGGCAGCGCACCTCCGTGAAGTACGGCACGTTGTACGACGGCCAGTGGCCGAACGCCAGGTCGGACGTGGCGTCGGCGGTTCGTGCCATCCCCGGAATGATCTGGGGGGGCGATGGGGAAGGTTCATGGCCGGAGGGGGTCAGCCCCCTCGCGTGCCTCGCGTCTCCTGGCGTCTGTCTCACTGCGCCCCACAATGCCGCATGCTCCCTCCTCTCCCATCTCCCCTCCCCTCCCTCCTCCCCACGCCTACCTGACCCCTCTCTCCTCCACTTCCCCGGTCCCACGCACCCTTGCCTCTCCCCTCCCCTCAGGCCCCGCATCCCCGACCCAACATCCCCCCCCCCCACACACACACCTCCCCCGTGAGGCCCCCCCCCCCTGACCCTGGCCCACGTGCCCCGCCGTACACGTACCTCCATGACCGTCAGCAGGCCCGGCCGCATCTCCTGACCCGGACTGAAGCGGTTGAGATCAACCACCATATACTGGTTGTTGTACGTGCCTGCGGCCGTACCGAGGCGGTTGGGAATGCTCAGGGCTCTCGCTCTGAATGCCGCCAAGCCCCCTAGATAGGTCCCTAGATGCTGCCAGGCACCCTCCTCGCCACACAAACACCATTCCTGCATACACCTTTCCTCACTGCCCTTCCCCTTCCCCCCCTCACCCTCTTCTGCCCCCTTCGCCCCCCCCCACCTACCGCTGTTGTGCGCCGCCGTCAGCCCCAGCTCCGCCCCCCAATCTTCCCTTCCGCCTCCCTCTGCCCCCCTCCCCGCTTCACCCCCCCCCCCCCACCCCCCTTACCGCTGTTGTGTGCCGCCGCCAGCTCCGCCCAGCTCAGTCCGTCTGTCGCCAGTGCGTTGGCGGCAACCACCCGCTGCCAGGACAGCAGGGAGGCAGAAGAGCAGTAGGAGGCGTTGTAGCTGGGGGTTGGGGGGGTTGGAAGAGGAGGGGGGGGAGGAGGCGGGGGAGGAGAGGGGAGCAGAGGGTGTGTGTGGGGGGAGGGGGGTGAAGGGGGTTAAAGGTAATGCCTGGAATCCTACAAACCTCCTCAGCTCCTCCCCTACTCCTCCTGAAGCCCTCTACTTCCCCCCTCTAGCCTTTGCCTCCTCCACCCCACCGCCAATCCGCCCCACCCCCTACCGGTGGTGGTCGTATATGTCCAGGGAGGTCTCTGTGACCACCAGCCCCGAGCCCAGCAGGTACCAGTCGTCCGCGCTAGTGATCTGGCCTGTGGCAGTTGGTGGTTGGCGGTTGGTGGCTGGCGGTTGGCAGTTACAGGTGGGGTCGTCCCGTGGGGGGGGGGCGTGTGCGTTCGGGTCGCTGCAACGGCCAGGCGGTGGCCCCCGACCTGCTCTGAAGTGCACCCAACCCACCCTACCGCAGGCGCCGCCGCGCCCTTCCAAGTCACACGCACATCTGCCCCCACTGCCCAGACAACCCCACCGTTCGGGTTGCCGCCAGCCTGCCAGTCCCTTGCACCCCAACCGCCTCTGAGGAACGACTTGTGGAACACCCCACCCACCGAAACCCCCCACACCCTTGTCCAGCCTCCCCCACTTCCCACCTGGGTAGCTGGAGAAGGACACGCGTGTGTTTGGCCCCCGCGCCCCCGCCCCCGCCCCCGCCCCCGCCCCCGCTGGGGAGTCCCCTGGCAGCCCGGGGGTCAGGGCCGTGAAGCGGAGGTCGTAGTGCTTGTAGATGCGGAGCATGGAGGCGTAGGCCCACCTGTCAGGGGGGGGGGAGGGGGAGAGAGGAGGGATAAGGGGGGGACGGGATTCACTTGCCGAGATGCAAACTGCACGGTCTCGCCTATGCACCGTTCCTCTCCCCCCCCCGCCTTCCACCCTTCAACCCCCCCCCCCCTACCAGGTCACGTGGCCCAGGAGCAGGTCATCGAGGTTGGGGGTGACCTGAGGCGGGGAGGGGGGTTGGATCATAGGATCCGGATCACGAGTCGGCGGGAGGGAGAGGTATGGCACCATTCGACAGCCCACGTACGCAGTGGGCGGCAACGGGCGGTGTGGATTTCCACAGCCACAGCACAGCATGCTGCCTGACTGAGTCGCCTCGAACCCGCCCGCAGGCCCTCCCTACTCCGCCCCGCCCCACCCCACCTCACCCAGCCCACCCCCTGTTCCCACCTCTCCTCCCGCGCCTAATGAGCGTGCTGCACCGCCCCCGCAGGCCCCCCCACCCCTCCTCCCCGATCCCACCTTCCCCCCCCCCCCCCACCTCGTTTCCCTACCCTCCCCGCTCACCTTGATGAGTGCGCTGCACCGCCCCCGCTTGGCGATGCGAGCCCGCACCTGCGCCGGGCTCAGCCCCTCCCAGGGCCCCCGCCGGGGCGTGGCCCGAGCCCCCCGCAGCCCCGCCGCCGCGTCCGAGCGCTCCGCTGCCTCGCGCGAGAGCCGGGCGGCACGCTCGGCGGGGTTCTGGGGAGGTGGGAAGCGGGGTGGTGGGGGTGGGGGGGTGGGGTGTAATTTAGGTCAGGGAGGATGGTGCATGGCGAACGGAGGAGGGTCGTGGTCGGCAGCACTCTGGAAAGCCGACAGCAGTCGGCACACAGCCAAGGCACGCACGCGCCTCGGGTCGGAAGAAGAAGGAGGAGTCCCGCTCGGGGTTGGGCGTGTGCTGCTGCCTCCTCCGGCTGCCTTCGGCCTGCAGCGCCCCGCCCTCTCCTGCCCCTGATGCCACGTCAGCGTCGTAGTCGCCCGTCTCGCCCCCGTCCTTGTCATCCGGGAACACCACACCTGCCAGGGGCAACGGGTGTGGTGATGGTCAGCCCCCGGGAGCGCCCACCCTCCCACACTACGCCCTCCTGCTCCTCCCTCCCTTCCTTCCTTTCCCTCCCCCCCTCCCCCTCCCTCCCCTCCCCCCCCCCCCCTAAGCCCCTTTCCCTCCCCCCTACCCACCCATCAGGTCGTCCATGTCCCCCAGGGCGTTCAAGACCAGGAAATCCCACTTAGTCAGACGCTCCAGGGTGGGTCCCTTGCCCTTGCCCTTCCCCCTGGCCCCCTCCCCTCCGCCCGCCGCCGCCGCCGCCGCCGCCCCATCAGTCATCTCCGCCACCGCCGCCCCCGCATTAGTCATCTCCGCCAGTCGGGCGCTGTAGCCCGCCAGCAGCCCGTCGGACTGGGCGAGCGCCAGTCCGACGGCGGGCCAGTAGGAGGGCGAGGGCGCGGGCGCGGGGGCGGCGGCGGGGTCCCCGGCGGCGGCGGCGGCGGCGGCGGCGACCTGATCGCGGGCCCACTTGTCCTGCGCAAAGAGCCTGCGGGGGCGAGGGTTGTGGGAGCAGGGAGTGGGGTGGGGAGGGTTAAGATTGGTGTTTCGGGAAGGGGGACGTGGGGACAGAGCAGAAGGCTTGCAGGGATGCACAGGGGGGCGGGCCTCTTCTGATCTGGATGCATGCCGTGATCTGAGGGCATGGCGTGGAGCGATGCACAGGGGGGCAGGGGGCCCCCACGTGACACCAGCCATTCGGCCTCTCCCGCCCTCGTACTACCCCAGCCCAGCCTCAACCCCATCCCCAACCCCATCCCCTACCCCATCTCCAACCCCATCCCCAACCCCCCGCCCCACCAGTCCCCGATCTTGAACGTGTCGTTGGTCTCCCCCGCCAGCCACGCTTTCATGTTGTACGAATAGTCAAAGATGCGCTCTGGGGAGGGTTAAGGGGGGGCGGCAAGTCTTTCGCACGCACCCAACCAAGAACCCAACGGAAAAGGTCGCAGGTTCTGCTGCTGGTATCATGGCTGAATGGTTCACTCGTTGCTGAGCGCGTCGCATAACCAGCTGGAGGGGCCACAACCGCGCACACACCCAACCAAGGCCCTGAACCTTCTGCTGCTGATATCTGAGCTTGTCGCATTACTAGCTGGAGGGACAGGCCCGAAGAGCTTCATACACATGGCATTGACCCACCCGCTGTGAGGTAGCCCTCCAGGAAGCCCGCCGCCTGCGCCTGCACCGCGTCGGGGAAGGCCGGGTTGGTGGTGACGCGGAGCTGCCCGAAGTTGCTGACGTGGCGCACGGGGTCGGAGAAGGAGCCGAAGGCGGGGGCGTCGGCTGCAGGGATGGCGGGGGGATGGGGTGGGCCGTGGAGGGGCGGGGGCCGCCAGCCGATGGATGGGATGGAGCACGTGGGCGTGGTCAACGCGGGCCGTGATGTGCTATTCAGCGTGTGTGCGATGGCGATGACGGCGAGCGAGCGTCGCTGGAGCGATGTGTGGCAAGGCGACCGCGACGGATTCAACCAGGGTTTGGGCTTACCCTCGCTGAGCTCCTCGCCGTCGTCCTGGCGCTTAAAGCTGAACAACTCTGATGCTTCGTCGAACACTACATAGCCCCTGACGGCCGGCGGGGCCTCCGCGCGGAGCGTCGCGCGGTCCTCGACCATGCGCGCAGCCTCTCCAAGCGATATCGTGAGAGCCAGGGCTAGAATACAGAGCCTACATGACAAGGCCCCTGCTCGGGGGCCGGCGAGAGGCATGCTTGAGCAACCCTGCGGGTTGTGGAATTTAACGGTCTTGGGTTTTGTGACCGTGTCGGTGCCAGGGTTCACCCTGTGGTTCTGTGCTTTGATCAGCCTGGTGATGGCGACAATAAGGGAAGGCCGGTCGGGACTCTGGGGTTTGAGCCCCTGCGGCATTGGCGCCGCTTGCAGCCCATGCAGCATCCCGAACGGCCACCAAAGGCTCCACCGGTCGCTGCAACATATTGAGAAGCACAACATTATGACAAGGGCTCATGGGGCTCGCTGGCAGAAGGGCACCTAGCTCATATACAGCATTTGCCCTGCGACGCTCGTTCCGAGGCTGCTATAGCCCTAGGATCATCTCATAACCAGTCAAACTCTATCAAGTTCAGCCGCAGACCCCTTGCTGGCCGGCTCGGCTGGCGCGAGCCAAGCGCGGGAGCGGCGCGCCGGAACAGCTTGCGGCCCTCTGGACAGCGCGCAACGGGTGCGTGGAGCTCCAAGGACTGCACGCAAGTCGCTTGCGGCCTCGGCATAGGCCGGGCGTGGCGCCTCGACTTGCACCCGCCCTTAACCCCTCTCTTACCCCTTCACCCCTTGCCGCCCTCTTTCCTCCGCAGTCGAGCTTCCCGACTGGCTGCCCTCTGCCACTGGCGGCCTCGCCTTCAACCCTCAGATTAGCGCTCTCTGGGCCCTAGCAGCTTCTCAGCCATTGCCGTGCACCCGCCGGGGCAGGCAGAGGCATGGCAGACGCCGAGCCTCCCTCCGGGGAGGGGCCGGGCGAGGGCGCGGGCCCCTCCTCCGCCAACCCCACCCCCGCCAACCGACCCACACGCAGCGCCGCCAACCGCGGCGCCTCCTCCTCCAAAGTGGATCTGTCCGAATACTTCAGCTCCGAATCCGAATCCGAATCCGGAACGGACGAGGGTGGTGACGAGGACTGGACGACAGCCGGCGAATCCGTGTCCTCCCTAGAAGAGGAGGAGGAGGAGGACGGCGAGGGGCTCCTTGACAGCGAGGGCGGGGGCGGCTCGGACGGGGGTGGCGGCGGCCGGGGCCGTGGCCGCGGCCGCGGGCGGCGCGGGCGGCCGCCCGGGTCGGGTCGGGCCCGCGGCAGCCGCAGCCCCCCCGGGGACAGCAGCGGCGACGGGGGGTACAGCAGCGGCGGATACACGTCCGGATTCACCACGGGTGGGTGCCTGGTTGGGGTGGGGGGTAGAGGTGCTTGGGAGGCGCGGGATGGGCGGAGGGGATTGGCTTGAGGAAGGGTATCTGGCGTGCGGGAACCGCGTGTGGTTACCGTTAGTATGTGCAGTGTGTGAGAGGAGCGGGATGGGCGGAGGGGGTTGGGTCGCAGGGTGTGAAGGCGTTTCTGGTACCAGCAGGGCATGGCGGGTGCACGGCAGGAGACGTACGGTTGGAGTTGGAGTTGGAGGAGGTGTGGAGTTGACTGGGCGGCCGATCCAGTCGACACAGGTTCAGGCAGGGGGGCCAGAGCGGCAAGAGGTGCTTCCTGTGCCTGCTTTTAGCCGGAGCCTACGCACGCGTGGGCTGTGGCTGCAGGGGCAGGGGCAGGGGCAGGGGCAGGGGCAGGCGCAGCGCGCTTACAGACCACACCCCCCGCTCGCGATGCTGACTCCTCGGGACCGTCCACCATAGGCTCCGCCCCCCTGCTCCCAACCTGCGCCATACTCCTAAACCAACCGCTCCCTTGCGGCACGCCCCTCCCCCAGTGACCGATCAACTGTTCCTGGACTTCGCCTTGCTGTGCTGATGGCTTACTTCCATGTGTGCCCTCCTCCACACCCCGACCTCCGACAACCGCACTCGTCACCCCAACCCCCCTCGCCCCTACCCCCCATACCCCCCATATGGGGCTCTTCCTGGACTTCTGAACCCTCATCACCCCGACCTCCCTCGCCCCCTCCCCCCCCCTTAGGTGATGACTCAGACTATGAGCTGTTCGGGGACGACATGGGGCCCATGGCCCTGCTACAGGCCCTGGAGCAACACGCCGCCGGCCTGGGCGGCGTTGGCGGCGGCGCTGGCGGCGGCGGCCCTGGCGGCGGCGGCGGCGAGGCGGCGAGGCAGCCGTTCGAGTTGCTGAGGGAGCGGCGGAAGAAGCTGCGGGCGGGGCGGGCGGGGCGGGGCGGCAGCAGCGAGGAAGACGAGGAGGCGGAGCTGGAAGACGAAGAGGCGGAGGACGACGCCGCCGCCGGGGGCGCCACGTCGGAGGGCGGTGGGGATGCGGGCGCGGGGCCGAGCAGCAGCGGCCCGCCCGCCGCCGACGCACCCGCCGGCCGGGGCCGCGGGCGCGGCCGTCGCGGCCGCCCCCCGCTTAACCGCGACGGATCAGAGGGGGGCGCGGGCCGCGGCAGGGGCCGCCGCGGCCGCCCTCCCCTCAACCGCGACGGCGCGGGTGCCGCAATGCCCACGGGCCGGGGCCGGGGCCGGCCGCGCGGGCGCGGGCGCGGCCGGGCTGCGTCGGGTCTGTCCGCGGATGTGTTTGGGGAGGGGGTGGACGTGGATGCCATTCTCAACGACCCGCTCGCGGAGAAGGTGGGGCTGGTGGAGCCCAAGCGGGGCCGCTCGCGGTATCGCTACCGCAAGAAGGCGGGGCGGCGGAAGCGGGGCGTGCCGGAGGAGGTGAGCTGGGGTGGTGGGGGTGGGAAGGCGGAGGGGGAGGCGGGAGGGAGGGGGACGGGGAGGGGGGTGGGGGGCCGTGAAGGGGGCTAGGCAGGACCGTGGGGAGGCCGGATAGGTTGGGGCAGAGCGCGGGAGTCCTTGCCTATGGAGGTGGCTGGGGGGTTGACAAGGGAGGGCTGGCGGTGGCATGACACATACAATCCCTCGTGATCCGCCGTACGACAGGTCGTACAGAAGATGGGCGAGGCGAACATGATGTACGCCAGCGGGCAGTACGAGCAGGCCATACAGCTGCTCACGGAGGTGCGTTGCCGTACGTACGGCGGCTTCGGCTGATGCTCTGTTTACTCTGGTTCTCCGACTTGGCCTCAGACCGTCGGCGTGCGCCGTCCCTGACTCACATGCGTGAATGACGTGTCTCCCACATGCGTTCACGTGCGGTCTTGCCTCTCGCGCCCCCTCTTCTGTGCTCCCCTCACCCTCACCCTCACCTCTCCCCACCCGTCCGTCCGCCCCCCACCCACCCCCTAGGTGATCAAGGAGCACCCCAACACCGCGGACCCCTACCACACGCTGGGACTGCTGTACGAGGCCATGGGTGGGGCCAGGAGGGGGGGGGCGGGGGGAGGGACGGGGGCTAGGGGGCAAGAGGGCGAGGCCCCCTCTTTTAACCCCACCGAAGGTTGGGGTTGAGTGTTGGCAGGCCGTCTACGCTTTCCGCATACAGACAATGATCCGGATCTGGATCTTACGTGGATCTGGATCTACCTCCCCCCCCCAAAGGCAACCAGCGCAAGTCGCTCGACTTCTTCATGATCGCCGCCCACCTGTCCCCCAAGGACGTGGCGCTGTGGAAGCGGCTGGCGCTCATGAGCACCAACCTGGGCTTCTACAGGTGGGGTGGGGGTGGGGGTGGGGAAGAAGTTGAGAAGAGAAGGGGTTTGAGCAGGACGCTGTCGCCTAACTGCCCCGTCCTCCTCACGCTGAGCTGGGTTTCGGCTGGCGCTCAGGAGCCCACCAACCTCTTGCATGCAAAGCTGCACCCCCGCCCTCCTCCCCAACTCCCTCCCCCCCCCCCCCCCCCCCCCCCCCCCCCCCCCCCCCCCCCCCCCCCCCCCCCTCCACTCCCCCTTCCCCCTTCCCCCCCCCAGGCAGGCCATCTACTGCCTCACCAAGGCCATTGCCCGCAACAAGGCGGACCTGGACGCAGTGTGGGACCGGGCGGTGCTGTTCGCGCAGGTGTGTGTTGAGGGGGGTTAGGAGAGGGGTGGGGGGGATGGGCGGTGCTGTTCGCGCAGTGCCGTTCGGGTTTGGAGGGGACGCAGTGTGGGACCGGGCGGTGCTGTTCGCGCAGGTGGGGCAGGGTGGAGGGGGCAGGGTGGGACTGAGCACGTCGTTATCAGGGGCTAGCCAACATGGCCTGAGCAGGCTCGGGGATGCAGGTGGGGCCCACGGCCCGCTGTGCACGTCCGCGCTCTCATCCCTGTCATTCATTCCCTGATCGCCTCCCCCCCCCCCTCCCCTCTCCCCCCTCTCAGGTCGGGGACCACGACAGGGCCCTGGCGCAGTTCGCCCTGGTGAGCCCCCCAGGGGGGGTGGGGGAAGGGACAGGTGTGGGCCTGTGGGGACGGGGACGGGGACAGGGGTGCGTGTGTTGGGAACGCCCGCATCAGGTCGGGGATCACGACAGGCGGCTGAGCCCGGGGGGGGGGGGTTCACGACACGGGCGGCGGCGGAGGGCAACTGCGGAGGCACGGCCTGAGGGTGTCAGCCCTTCGGTGGGGTAGAGGCCGCCGCCGGGACCTGCATGGCACCGCAACACGCGCCTCTTCCCCCATCTCTCACCCCTTCCTATTTCCCCACTTCCCCCCCCCCCCAGGTGGCCAAGCACCGCCCCGGGGACCCCGAGGTGCCCATCATGCTCGCCCGCCTGCACCACCACCGCAGCGAGCCGCTCAAGGTGGGGGGAAGCGGGGGGGGAAGAGGGGGGGGAAGCGGGGGAAGCAAACCTGGAGAAAACGTATGGCTGTCGGCAGGTGTGTGCCGAAGGCATTCTGGCTGCCTAACTATCGTCCTGACCCCTGCCCCTTCCCTCCCCCTCCTCCCCTCCCCCCCCCAGGCCATTCAGGTGCTCGAGGCCCACGTGCGCGACCACCCCACCGCCGTCAACCTCACCCAGATCAACATCCTGGCCGAGCTGTACATGGACAGGGTGAGATTGCCGTACTGCCGTACAGGCGTACACTGTACGGCCATCAGTCCGAGCCGAGGTGCTGTGTCCCGGGAGCGCAGATGCGCTCAACCACCACCCAAACGCCCGCCCCACCCTCGGTCCCACATAACCAAAAGCAAAACACACCGTCAGACGGCGTCCCTGATCAGATGTTCGGTGTTTTGGTGCAGTGCTTTGCGCACGGGAGTGTATTCCCTCTTCCACTGGGTAATAGCCCTCCAATGAGCCCTTCCTGGTGGTGTTTGGCGGGAAGACTTGCTAAGGACTCAGCAACCGCCGGGCGGCGGGTTTGCTGGGCGGTTTCGAGCGGGCCTGCGGCCCTGATCGCCTGTAAGCTTTCAGTACCCCCCCTCCTCCCACCCCACCCCCACCCAACCCCCAGGGCGGCTACGAGGAGGCCCACTCCCTCATCCAGCGCACCGCCCCGGTGCTGTGCGGCGACTCGGCCCTGCCCCTAGACCTCGCGGTCAAGGCGGGTGCGTGGGGCGGGGGGGCGGGGGGGGGGGTGGAGGGATCTTTGAGGAGGGGAGGGGGGAATGGGTCAAGGGGAGGGGGGAATGGGTCAAGGGGAGGGGGGAATAGGTCACGGGGACTGGGGGGCAGGGTCGGACGGGAGCCCTGCCGCTGGCCCAGTCAAGGCAGATGCTTTGTGAGGGGTGGTTGTGAAGGGGAGGGGGAGGAGGGGTTTGAAGGGACGGTGTCGGCAGTGTGATGGCCTGACATGGGCCATGGTGACGGCACTGATGCCCTCTGCCACCTCTTCCGCCGCCACCACCACGCTCCTCTCCCCCCCCCCCCAGGTCTGTGCCTGGCGCACATGGGTCGGTGGGACGCAGCGGATGAGGTCCTGCAGGTGGGGGGGGGGGGGGTTAAGGGAGGACGGGGGAGGGCAGAAGGGAGGAGGGCAGAGTAGACTCATCCGCTACGGATGAGGTCGTCCAGGTGTGAAGGGCTGCTCGCATGAGCCGGGGAGTTTGGGGGGGGGCGTTCTGACCCTGCCGCGACCCTTGGCCTTCCCAACCGCAGGAGCTGCTGGCCGAGGCGGTTGAGGCGTACGGCGATCTGTACAGCGCCGTTGGGCAGGCGCTGGCGGGGCTGGGGCGGCACGAGCGGTGAGGGGGGGGGGTGTTGATCTTTGCCGAGTCGGAAGCTGGGGGTGGGGACGGGGGACGGGGGAGGGCGGGGAGGGAGGGGCGACAGGAGGGAGGAGCATGGGGGCGTGTGGCTGTGCAGCGTGTGCGGCCGTGTTTGATCCCCTGCAGTGGCCGTAGGGTGGGTTGGCGCCGGGCCTGAGCCTGGGGTGGCAGGCAGGGGTGCCATCAACCCTGGCGGACGGTGCTCCGGCGATGGGGGCTCCAGGCCATCGGGGGAGAGGGGCTGTTTCGTTCCTATTAGGAGCTGGGGTGGAGCAGGGCAGTCAAGGGAAGAGTGAGCGACAGGCGAAGCCCCATTCAGGCGTGGGGCTGTGCGACCGTGTTCGGGACGACGAGCTCAGACAGACAGCAACCGCACCCCCCCACGGTCCCCTGTTCCACCCCCCATCCCCCCCCATCCCTCCCCCCCCCCTGTCAGGGCGCTTGCCTACCTGACCCCCCTGCTCGAGCACCCCGACTTCAACGAGCCGGGGCTGTGGCGCGCGCTGCTGGTCTGCCACCGCGGCCTGGGGGAGGCGGCGCAGGGGCAGGAGCTGTACCGCACGCAGCTGGCGGCCATGGGGGCGGCGGACCCCAGGTGGGGTGGGGTGGGTGGGGGGGGGGGGGGAATGGGCAGGGGGAGGGGGGGTAGGTGTATATGACGCAGCTTGCCGCCATGGGGGGGCGGATCTCAGGTGTTTAGGGGAGGGGGGGGGGGGGGGGGGGGGGGAGGAAAAGGGGACTTGGAGAAACGGGCTGAGATGCAGGGTCTGCACCGGGCCGGCCGACCCCAGGTAAGTGCAGGGGCGTGCGGGACTAAGTTAGTGGGAGAAAGGGGAAAAGAAGGGGAAGGGGAGGGGGAGAGGCACAGGGGGCGGCAGGCAGGTCCTGTCCCTCGCACCCTCCCAGTTACCTCTCCTCCCTCTTCCTGTCTCTTCTCCAACCCCCAGGTACGCGAGCGCCGTGCTGACGCTGGCGGAGGAGTGCCTGGTGGAGCTGAGGGCGGGGCAGGCGGCGGCGGCGGCGGCGCCGTCAGCGGCGGCGAAGCGGCAGGCCCTAGAGCTGCTGGAGGGGCTGGAGGGTTTCCTGAAGGACGGGCCGGAGGAGCCGCCGCCGCCAGCGGAGGCGGAGGCGGCAGCTACGGCGGAAGCGGAGGCAGGGCCGGCGGAGGCGGAGGCGGAGGCAGCGGCGGCGGATGCAGGACCCGCGGCGGCGGCGGCGGAGGCAGGGGCCGCTGACGTCGAGATGGCGGAGGCGGGCCCGGCCGCCACCGCGCCGGCGGCGGAGGCGACGGCAGCGATGGAGACGGAAGGGGCGGCTACGGCGGCGGCGGCGGCGGCAGGACCGTCGGAGGCAGGAACAGACGCCGCGACTGCGGCAGCGGCGGAGGCAGGGGCGGCGGCGGCGGCGGATGCGGATCTGGAGGCGGACGCTGCCAAGGCCAAGGCGGCGGCGCTGGCGGCGCTGGGTCGGGCGGCGGCGGTGCTGGGGGAGGAGGGGGCGCTGCGTCTGAGCGAGCTGTACCAGCGGCTGGGGCAGATGGACCGGTGAGGGGGGTGGGAGAGGGGGGGGATGCAGGGAAGAGGGGACGCACTGAGAGGGGGACGCACGCGCATCCTTGCATCCACAACACGACCCCCCGCCGTGCCCCCCCAAAACACACACGCTTTACCCCCCCCCCTCCCTCCCCCTCCCCCTAGGTTCGTGGCCGTCATCCGCCCCGCCGTGGAGGCCTCCATGGCCGCCACCGAGGCCGACCTTGCGAGGGTCAACGACCCCTCCCTCCCCGCGGAGCTGCGCAAGGCCATCCAGCGCCACCGCATGTTCGCACGGAGGGGCGGGCGCAAGGGTGGGGTGGGGTGGGGGGGTCTGGGGGTTAGGGGGGGGCGGGGAGGGCGAGGGGGGGCAGGGCAGGGACCAGGAAGTGCGGTCCGGAGGGGCATGCCTGGTGGGAGGGGAGGGCCGTGCGGAAACCGCGGTGCGTGCGCGCTTGGTGGGCTGGGCATGGGCAGGGGTTATTCTCCCCCTCCACCCTTCCACCCTGTTTCTTCTCCCCCCCCCCACACCCTCCTCCCTCCCCCAGGCCAGGGCGCGTCCGAGGTCGGGTCGGTATTCAAGGGCCAGATGCGCAGGTGCGGGCCGCACCCCCCGCGGGGATTATAGTGTGGGGCCAACGGTCAACCGCCAACCACCAGCTGCTAACCGACGCACACTCACCCTGCCCGCCGTGGAGCACTCGTCAGCCCGCACCGGCCGCTCCTTGACCCTGTGGCGGCGACACCCACCCAACCACCAACCGCCAACCGCTAACCACCAACCAAATTGCCAACCGCCTGCCCTCGCCAGGGATCGCCGCAAGGCCCACATTCGCGAGGCGGACCGCCAGGCTGCCGAGTTCCTTGGCCTCCCCGCCCCGGGCCACGCGGCCGAGGGGGGGGAGACGAGCGGCACGGAGGGCGGCGGCAGCGGGGGGGACACGAGCGGCGGCGAGAGCAGCGGCGGCGAGGGGCTGGGGATGGGCGGGATGCGGCGGCGGCGGCGCGGCAAGGGCCCCATGCGGCTGCCCCAGGGGGGGCTGGTGGGGCGCAACGTGCTCAGCAGCGTGGAGCAGGTGGGGGGGGAGGGGGAGAGGGGTAGGGGGAAGGGGGGGGTAGGGGGAAGGGAGAGGGGAAGTGGGCACGGGTGGGCACAGCAAATTACAGGGGACGGGGACTGAGATGCCTGTGGGGTCGAAGGAAGGGGCGAGCACAAGGACTCCCCTTCGCGGCCTTTTCACCCACCTCTCACAACTCTCCTCCAGACTCCTCCAAACTCCCTCCCCCTTCCCCCCCCCCCCCCAGTGCGACAACCTGATGATCCTGGTTCGTGCCATGGTTGCAGCGGGGCAGATCGAGGAGGCCAAGTGAGGGGGGGGGGGGGGGGAGGAAGGGGGGAGGAAGGGGAGGAGTCCGAGGGGAGGGGAGGGGGAGGGTCATCGAGGAGAGATTGCGGGACTGAGCGTCAGTGAGCGACACCTGCCGTGGCGGGCACTAGCACAGAGCGCTATACTCTGCGCAAGTGCTCCCCCCATCCCACCGCCGGCACCGTGCCACCCCGTGCCGTGCCCGAAACACACACGCGCTCCCCCTTCCCCTCCCCCCTCTCCCCCCCAGGGCCCTGCTCGAGCGCTCCCTGGCAATGGCCACCGCCGGCAACGCCGCCGCCGATCGCCGCCGCCGCTCCGGGCAGCAGCTGCGCAAGAAGGACGTGGCACCCTGGTTCGACCGGCGGGTGGTTGACCGTTTGAGATCGGCCCAACTGGAGCTGGCCCAACTGTCGGGCGACTCCCAGGCGATCCTGACGCTGGGCCTGGGCCTGAGGGCCGACGGGACCGACGGGGCCCGCGGCGGCGGCCGGCGGCGCCGCCGGGGCCTGGGCGAGGCGGGCCCGACGGTGGCGGAGGACCTGGCGGCGGCGGGCGAGGCGGCGGCGGCGGCGGCGCAGGGCCGGATCGGGCCCGGGCACCTGGCGGCGGTGCGGGCGCTCACGGCCCGTTGGCCCCACAGCATTGGGCTGTGGAGCCTCTTCTGTGCGGCGCACGCGCAGGTGCGTGGGATGGCTTGAGCGGTTGGGATCCGGGTCTGGACGGGACACATGCGCAGGAAGGGTGGATGAGCATAGAGGTGGGGAGACGAGTAGAGGCAGAGCTTTCCTGGGAACGAGAGCTCGGACTTTGGACTTGCGGACAAGCCCATCTCACCCCCCTTCCCCCCCTCCCCCCTCTCTCGCCGTCACCCCTTACCGCCCTCCCCCCCTGTCAGGGCACGGACCTGCGCTCCTGGGGGGCCCACATCGGCAACCTGCGCCGCAAGAACCCCGCCTCCGTGCCTCTCATGGTGCTGCAGGTGGGGGGGTGGAGGGGGAGGGGGGAAGGGGGGATGGAGGGGGTTCGTGTGTGTTTCGCCGCCGTGTGTCGTGCCGCCTCCGTGCCGCTCATGGTGCTGCAGGCACAAGTGCAAAAAAGGCACGCAGCCCTCGGAGCTAGGAGGAGACTGAGGTTTTGCTTGAAAACGAGGTGTCCCATCAACCAGCCCGACCGTCCGCATCAACATCCGCGCCCTCCCCCTCAACCCCCCCACCCTCCTCCCCCTGTCAGGGCCACGTGTACCTCCTGTCCCGCCACTTCGACGCCGCCGCCTCCGAGTACTTCCACGCCTTCCGCTTCGCCCCCGGGGAGCCCCTGCTGCTGCTGTGCCTGGGGGTGGCCCTGCTCTCGGCCGCAATGGCGCAGACGATTGCGGGGGGGCACGGGGCCGGGGGCGGCGCGGCGCCGGGGCCCTCGGCGACGGCGTGGAGCGGCGCCCCGCCCAACCGGGCCATGGCGGGGGCGGGCGCCGCGGGCCGGGCCGCGGGGGGCGTGCGGGACCGCAACCGGGGTATCCTGGAGGCGTTTGCGTTCCTGCAGGTGGGGGCGTGGGGGATGGGGTTGGGGCGGGAGCAGGGCGGGATGGGCTGAGCCCGAGAGGCAAACTGGGAGCGTCTGTTGGGGTCGGGGGCATGAGCCAGCCGCTCGCCAACCTACGTTCTCGAGCTCCTCGTGCTTGGCCTCTCTGTCATCGCAACCCCACCCCCGCAGGCCTACCAGCAGACCCGCGGGTCCGCCCTCTCCCAGGAGGCGGCCTACAACCTGGGCAGGGCGGCGCACCAGCTGGGTGAGGAAGGGGGAGGGGGGGGGGGGCAGGAGGGGGAGATAGGAACGGAGATGGGTTTTGAAGATGTGAAGGAGCAGGTATCTCGGGGCAGGATGGCGTAAGAAGTGGGTGAGGAGGCGAAGGGGGCGGAAGGCGAAGGGGAACCCAGGAAGAAGCAACGCGTGTCGCCCGCGCGCCCTGCCGCCTCTCACTCTTCCGTGTATTCATATCACCCGCTCCCTCCTCGCTTCTCCTGCCCCTCAAATCACTCTTCTTCCGTGCAGGTCTGACCCACATCGCCCACCACTACTACGAGGCAGCCCTGGCGGCGCCGCCACCCGCGCCGCCATCAGCCGCCGACGGGGCCTCCGCGGGCCCGTACGGGGCCCCGGCGGGCCCGTGGGCCGGCTCGGGCCTGGCCTCGTGGGCCTCGGGCCCGGCTGCGGCCGCGGAGCGCACGTGGGACCTCCGGCGCGAGGCCGCCCACAACCTGGTCGCTCTGTACAAGTCCAGCGGCGCCACGGCCCTGGCACGGGAGGTCATGATGAAGTACCTGGTGGTGTGAGGGGCCGAGGAGGGAGTGGGGGGGCAGAGGGGAGGTAGTGTGGTGTAGCTAGGTCGTGTGAGGGGCCGAGGAGGGAGATGGGGGGGAGAGGGGGATTGCCTGCGGCACACACACAAGGGCCGGGGGTCCGGGGTCTGGGCGGTTTGAGGCGGTGAGGTGGCGAAGGATGGTGTTGAACAGCTGTGGAGGTCGATGGCTTGAGGGGGGACTCGGGGGAGTGCTGAGGGACCGGTGGCGCACAGGCGATTTGCATGGGGCAGGGGGAGCGGGCAAGCCCGGAGGTCATGCTTAAATTCCTGGCGGTGTGAGGGGCCGGGGAGGGGAGAGGGGGAGTGCGTGCGGCACGGACTGGTTTACGGCAGCCGTTGGCGGTTGAAGTCGTCTGGGCATTGAGTGCCGGTCTGTCTCCCGTGGCTCTGCAATTTGTGACCTGGGTCTGGATTGAGCTGGATTGGAGGTTATGGAGGGGGGAGACCGGAGGAGTTTTGCGGGCTGCACACAACGGGCAAATCCCGAGGGACGTGTGACGACGGAGGTGGAACGGTGCGCACAAGGGCGGATGGATCACGGGGCTGCCCGGCCGAGTATGCTGCAAACCCTGGCGGTATGAGAAACAGCGGATCCCACCCGCGGCATGCTGCTACACGCACTAAAGGCACCGAATGCTGGATAAGTCCTCCTCCTCTTCCCCTTCAGTGTGGCCCCACCAATGGTTGGTGACTTAGCTGCGTGCCTGGACGTCCCCACCCCCGTCAGCCTCTGCAATCTCTCTCGCTCTGTCTCTGGAGAAGGCCTTTTTGGGATGGGCCAGAACGGCGTGCAGAAACCCACAGGCACATACTTCGTGACGGAACTCCCGGGGCGCCCCCGACCTGCTACCTCCTCTAGTAATGCTGCCAGCCAGGACAGGAAGCTTGCCTCTCGCCGCCCGTAGAGCCTGACGGCGGGGGCTCAGCCCCAGAACTCGCAGAAACCCACGCTGTGGCATCGTATCATCGGGCGATGTTTGGGGGGTACCCTCTATCTTGGAATCTCCTCACATACTACAATTCCAGCCTGCCATGGAGCAACTGCTCAAGTGAGGGGCTTCTACCAGCTAGGTACTATGTGCTCCTATGTGCTGAGAGGACTGCCTCGGGTGTGAAGTCGTCGCTTTGGCCCTGTGCTTGGATTGTGGGTTTCACGATATGCATGGGGTTTTACCCCCGCTCAACTAGCTCAACACGGAGTCCACACCTTTTCCACGTGGAACCTCAAAAACAAGGCTGGTAGCCAGGAGGACCGTAGCTCGGCCCGTGTAGCCCGTGCTGAGGTGGTCCTTTGACAATGGTGGTGCACGGCCGGGGGCTGTCCTGGACCCACGCCAGGGGCAACCCGGCGTTAGCTATTGCAAGTCCTATTTAGGTGAGGTTTAATATACTTCTCCTCTGCCGCCCAAACCAACACGTCGATCAAGTACAGCCGTCAGCCATGAAGTGTTCGTCCATATGGAATGAATAAAGAGCGTACCGGTAACGAAGTCTCAGCAACTGGCCGGACAAATGGCAGGACAAATGAATCTTCCATCACCACTCGCAACCCCACGCGTGCCGAGGGGCCGTGTCCCGCCCAGTCCCTCACCGCGGTGCCCCCGGGCGGCTCGGGAGCCCAAGTCGCGATGGGTGCCGAGGGGCCGTGTGCCGCCCAGTCCCTCACCGCGGTGCCCCCGGGCGGCTCGGGAGCCCAAGTCGCGATGGGTGCCGAGGGGCCGTGTCCCGCCCAGTCCCTCACCGTGGTGCCCCCGGGCGGCTCGGGTGCCCAAGTCGCGATGGGTGCCGAGGGGCCGTGTCCCGCCCAGTCCCTCACCGTGGTGCCCCCGGGCGGCTCGGGTGCCCAAGTCGCGATGGGTGCCGAGGGGCCGTGTCCCGCCCAGTCCCTCACCGCGGTGCCCCCGGGCGGCTCGGGTGCCCAAGTCGCGATGGGTGCCGAGGGGCCGTGTCCCGCCCAGTCCCTCACCGCGGTGCCCCCGGGCGGCTCGGGTGCCCAAGTCGCGATGGGTGCCGAGGGGCCGTGTCCCGCCCAGTCCCTCACCGCGGTGCTCCCGGGCGGCTCGGGAGCCCAAGTCGCGATGGGTGCCGAGGGGCCGTGTCCCGCCCAGTCCCTCACCGCGGTGCTCCCGGGCGGCTCGGGAGCCCAAGTCGCGATGGGTGCCGAGGGGCCGTGTGCCGCCCAGTCCCTCACCGCGGTGCCCCCGGGCGGCTCGGGTGCCCAAGTCGCGATGGGTGCCGAGGGGCCGTGTCCCGCCCAGTCCCTCACCGCGGTGCCCCCGGGCGGCTCGGGTGCCCAAGTCGCGATGGGTGCCGAGGGGCCGTGTCCCGCCCAGTCCCTCACCGCGGTGCTCCCGGGCGGCTCGGGAGCCCAAGTCGCGATGGGTGCCGAGGGGCCGTGTCCCGCCCAGTCCCTCACCGCGGTGCCCCCGGGCGGCTCGGGAGCCCAAGTCGCGATGGGTGCCGAGGGGCCGTGTCCCGCCCAGTCCCTCACCGCGGTGCCCCCGGGCGGCTCGGGAGCCCAAGTCGCGATGGGTGCCGAGGGGCCGTGTCCCGCCCAGTCCCTCACCGCGGTGCCCCCGGGCGGCTCGGGAGCCCAAGTCGCGATGGGTGCCGAGGGGCCGTGTCCCGCCCAGTCCCTCACCGCGGTGCCCCCGGGCGGCTCGGGTGCCCAAGTCGCGATGGGTGCCGAGGGGCCGTGTCCCGCCCAGTCCCTCACCGCGGTGCCCCCGGGCGGCTCGGGTGCCCAAGTCGCGATGGGTGCCGAGGGGCCGTGTCCCGCCCAGTCCCTCACCGCGGTGCCCCCGGGCGGCTCGGGAGCCCAAGTCGCGATGGGTGCCGAGGGGCCGTGTCCCGCCCAGTCCCTCACCGCGGTGCCCCCGGGCGGCTCGGGAGCCCAAGTCGCGATGGGTGCCGAGGGGCCGTGTCCCGCCCAGTCCCTCACCGCGGTGCCCCCGGGCGGCTCGGGTGCCCAAGTCGCGATGGGTGCCGAGGGGCCGTGTCCCGCCCAGTCCCTCACCGCGGTGCCCCCGGGCGGCTCGGGTGCCCAAGTCGCGATGGGTGCCGAGGGGCCGTGTCCCGCCCAGTCCC
This sequence comes from Edaphochlamys debaryana, assembly GCA_016858145.1. Taxonomy (NCBI): domain Eukaryota; kingdom Viridiplantae; phylum Chlorophyta; class Chlorophyceae; order Chlamydomonadales; genus Edaphochlamys; species Edaphochlamys debaryana. The sequence continues at coordinate 295,543 of JAEHOE010000051.1, forward strand.
TCACCGCGGTGCCCCCGGGCGGCTCGGGTGCCCAAGTCGCGATGGGTGCCGAGGGGCCGTGTCCCGCCCAGTCCCTCACCGCGGTGCCCCCGGGCGGCTCGGGTGCCCAAGTCGCGATGGGTGCCGAGGGGCCGTGTCCCGCCCAGTCCCTCACCGCGGTGCCCCCGGGCGGCTCGGGAGCCCAAGTCGCGATGGGTGCCGAGGGGCCGTGTCCCGCCCAGTCCCTCACCGCGGTGCCCCCGGGCGGCTCGGGAGCCCAAGTCGCGATGGGTGCCGAGGGGCCGTGTCCCGCCCAGTCCCTCACCGCGGTGCCCCCGGGCGGCTCGGGAGCCCAAGTCGCGATGGGTGCCGAGGGGCCGTGTCCCGCCCAGTCCCTCACCGCGGTGCCCCCGGGCGGCTCGGGTGCCCAAGTCGCGATGGGTGCCGAGGGGCCGTGTCCCGCCCAGTCCCTCACCGCGGTGCCCCCGGGCGGCTCGGGAGCCCAAGTCGCGATGGGTGCCGAGGGGCCGTGTCCCGCCCAGTCCCTCACCGCGGTGCCCCCGGGCGGCTCGGGAGCCCAAGTCGCGATGGGTGCCGAGGGGCCGTGTCCCGCCCAGTCCCTCACCGCGGTGCCCCCGGGCGGCTCGGGAGCCCAAGTCGCGATGGGTGCCGAGGGGCCGTGTCCCGCCCAGTCCCCTCACCGCGGTGCCCCCGGGCGGCTCGGGAGCCCAAGTCGCGATGGGTGCCGAGGGGCCGTGTCCCGCCCAGTCCCTCACCGCGGTGCCCCCGGGCGGCTCGGGTGCCCAAGTCGCGATGGGTGCCGAGGGGCCGTGTCCCGCCCAGTCCCTCACCGCGGTGCCCCCGGGCGGCTCGGGTGCCCAAGTCGCGATGGGTGCCGAGGGGCCGTGTCCCGCCCAGTCCCTCACCGCGGTGCCCCCGGGCGGCTCGGGTGCCCAAGTCGCGATGGGTGCCGAGGGGCCGTGTCCCGCCCAGTCCCTCACCGCGGTGCCCCCGGGCGGCTCGGGTGCCCAAGTCGCGATGGGTGCCGAGGGGCCGTGTCCCGCCCAGTCCCTCACCGCGGTGCCCCCGGGCGGCTCGGGTGCCCAAGTCGCGATGGGTGCCGAGGGGCCGTGTCCCGCCCAGTCCCTCACCGCGGTGCCCCCGGGCGGCTCGGGAGCCCAAGTCGCGATGGGTGCCGAGGGGCCGTGTCCCGCCCAGTCCCTCACCGCGGTGCCCCCGGGCGGCTCGGGAGCCCAAGTCGCGATGGGTGCCGAGGGGCCGTGTCCCGCCCAGTCCCTCACCGCGGTGCCCCCGGGCGGCTCGGGAGCCCAAGTCGCGATGGGTGCCGAGGGGCCGTGTCCCGCCCAGTCCCTCACCGCGGTGCCCCCGGGCGGCTCGGGTGCCCAAGTCGCGATGGGTGCCGAGGGGCCGTGTCCCGCCCAGTCCCTCACCGCGGTGCCCCCGGGCGGCTCGGGAGCCCAAGTCGCGATGGGTGCCGAGGGGCCGTGTCCCGCCCAGTCCCTCACCGCGGTGCCCCCGGGCGGCTCGGGAGCCCAAGTCGCGATGGGTGCCGAGGGGCCGTGTCCAGCCCAGTCCCTCACCGCGGTGCCCCCGGGCGGCTCGGGAGCCCAAGTCCCTCACCGCGGTGCCCCCGGGCGGCTCGGGTGCCCAAGTCGCGATGGGTGCCGAGGGGCCGTGTCCCGCCCAGTCCCTCACCGCGGTGCCCCCGGGCGGCTCGGGTGCCCAAGTCGCGATGGGTGCCGAGGGGCCGTGTCCCGCCCAGTCCCTCACCGCGGTGCCCCCGGGCGGCTCGGGAGCCCAAGTCGCGATGGGTGCCGAGGGGCCGTGTCCCGCCCAGTCCCTCACCGCGGTGCCCCCGGGCGGCTCGGGAGCCCAAGTCGCGATGGGTGCCGAGGGGCCGTGTCCCGCCCAGTCCCTCACCGCGGTGCCCCCGGGCGGCTCGGGAGCCCAAGTCGCGATGGGTGCCGAGGGGCCGTGTCCCGCCCAGTCCCTCACCGCGGTGCCCCCGGGCGGCTCGGGAGCCCAAGTCGCGATGGGTGCCGAGGGGCCGTGTCCCGCCCAGTCCCTCACCGCGGTGCCCCCGGGCGGCTCGGGAGCCCAAGTCGCGATGGGTGCCGAGGGGCCGTGTCCCGCCCAGTCCCTCACCGCGGTGCCCCCGGGCGGCTCGGGAGCCCAAGTCGCGATGGGTGCCGAGGGGCCGTGTCCCGCCCAGTCCCTCACCGCGGTGCCCCCGGGCGGCTCGGGTGCCCAAGTCGCGATGGGTGCCGAGGGGCCGTGTCCCGCCCAGTCCCTCACCGCGGTGCCCCCGGGCGGCTCGGGAGCCCAAGTCGCGATGGGTGCCGAGGGGCCGTGTCCCGCCCAGTCCCTCACCGCGGTGCCCCCGGGCGGCTCGGGAGCCCAAGTCGCGATGGGTGCCGAGGGGCCGTGTCCCGCCCAGTCCCTCACCGCGGTGCCCCCGGGCGGGCGGCTCGGGTGCCCAAGTCCCTCACCGCGGTGCCCCCGGGCGGCTCGGGTGCCCAAGTCGCGATGGGTGCCGAGGGGCCGTGTCCCGCCCAGTCCCTCACCGCGGTGCCCCCGGGCGGCTCGGGAGCCCAAGTCGCGATGGGTGCCGAGGGGCCGTGTCCCGCCCAGTCCCTCACCGCGGTGCCCCCGGGCGGCTCGGGAGCCCACGTCGCGATGGGTGCCGAGGGGCCGTGTCCCGCCCAGTCCCTCACCGCGGTGCCCCCGGGCGGCTCGGGTGCCCAAGTCGCGATGGGTGCCGAGGGGCCGTGTCCCGCCCAGTCCCTCACCGCGGTGCCCCGGGCGGCTCGGGAGCCCAAGTCGCGATGGGTGCCGAGGGGCCGTGTCCCGCCCAGTCCCTCACCGCGGTGCCCCCGGGCGGCTCGGGAGCCCAAGTCGCGATGGGTGCCGAGGGGCCGTGTCCCGCCCAGTCCCTCACCGCGGTTGCCCCCGGGCGGCTCGGGAGCCCAAGTCGCGATGGGTGCCGAGGGGCCGTGTCCCGCCCAGTCCCTCACCGCGGTGCCCCCGGGCGGCTCGGGTGCCCAAGTCGCGATGGGTGCCGAGGGGCCGTGTCCCGCCCAGTCCCTCACCGCGGTGCCCCCGGGCGGCTCGGGTGCCCAAGTCGCGATGGGTGCCGAGGGGCCGTGTCCCGCCCAGTCCCTCACCGCGGTGCCCCCGGGCGGCTCGGGAGCCCAAGTCGCGATGGGTGCCGAGGGGCCGTGTCCCGCCCAGTCCCTCACCGCGGTGCCCCCGGGCGGCTCGGGAGCCCAAGTCGCGATGGGTGCCGAGGGGCCGTGTCCCGCCCAGTCCCTCACCGCGGTGCCCCCGGGCGGCTCGGGAGCCCAAGTCGCGATGGGTGCCGAGGGGCCGTGTCCCGCCCAGTCCCTCACCGCGGTGCCCCCGGGCGGCTCGGGAGCCCAAGTCGCGATGGGTGCCGAGGGGCCGTGTCCCGCCCAGTCCCTCACCGCGGTGCCCCCGGGCGGCTCGGGTGCCCAAGTCGCGATGGGTGCCGAGGGGCCGTGTCCCGCCAGTCCCTCACCGCGGTGCCCCCGGGCGGCTCGGGAGCCCAAGTCGCGATGGGTGCCGAGGGGCCGTGTCCCGCCCAGTCCCTCACCGCGGTGCCCCCGGGCGGCTCGGGTGCCCAAGTCGCGATGGGTGCCGAGGGGCCGTGTCCCGCCCAGTCCCTCACCGCGGTGCCCCCGGGCGGCTCGGGTGCCCAAGTCGCGATGGGTGCCGAGGGGCCGTGTCCCGCCCAGTCCCTCACCGCGGTGCCCCCGGGCGGCTCGGGAGCCCAAGTCGCGATGGGTGCCGAGGGGCCGTGTCCCGCCCAGTCCCTCACCGCGGTGCCCCGGGCGGCTCGGGTGCCCAAGTCGCGATGGGTGCCGAGGGGCCGTGTCCCGCCCAGTCCCTCACCGCGGTGCCCCCGGGCGGCTCGGGAGCCCAAGTCGCGATGGGTGCCGAGGGGCCGTGTCCCGCCCAGTCCCTCACCGCGGTGCCCCCGGGCGGCTCGGGAGCCCAAGTCGCGATGGGTGCCGAGGGGCCGTGTCCCGCCCAGTCCCTCACCGCGGTGCCCCCGGGCGGCTCGGGAGCCCAAGTCGCGATGGGTGCCGAGGGGCCGTGTCCCGCCCAGTCCCTCACCGCGGTGCCCCCGGGCGGCTCGGGTGCCCAAGTCGCGATGGGTGCCGAGGGGCCGTGTCCCGCCCAGTCCCTCACCGCGGTGCCCCCGGGCGGCTCGGGTGCCCAAGTCGCGATGGGTGCCGAGGGGCCGTGTCCCGCCCAGTCCCTCACCGCGGTGCCCCCGGGCGGCTCGGGTGCCCAAGTCGCGATGGGTGCCGAGGGGCCGTGTCCCGCCCAGTCCCTCACCGCGGTGCCCCCGGGCGGCTCGGGAGCCCAAGTCGCGATGGGTGCCGAGGGGCCGTGTCCCGCCCAGTCCCTCACCGCGGTGCCCCCGGGCGGCTCGGGAGCCCAAGTCGCGATGGGTGCCGAGGGGCCGTGTCCCGCCCAGTCCCTCACCGCGGTGCCCCCGGGCGGCTCGGGAGCCCAAGTCGCGATGGGTGCCGAGGGGCCGTGTCCCGCCCAGTCCCTCACCGCGGTGCCCCCGGGCGGCTCGGGTGCCCAAGTCGCGATGGGTGCCGAGGGGCCGTGTCCCGCCCAGTCCCTCACCGCGGTGCCCCCGGGCGGCTCGGGAGCCCAAGTCGCGATGGGTGCCGAGGGGCCGTGTCCCGCCCAGTCCCTCACCGCGGTGCCCCCGGGCGGCTCGGGTGCCCAAGTCGCGATGGGTGCCGAGGGGCCGTGTCCCGCCCAGTCCCTCACCGCGGTGCCCCCGGGCGGCTCGGGAGCCCAAGTCGCGATGGGTGCCGAGGGGCCGTGTCCCGCCCAGTCCCTCACCGCGGTGCCCCCGGGCGGCTCGGGTGCCCAAGTCGCGATGGGTGCCGAGGGGCCGTGTCCCGCCCAGTTCCTCACCGCGGTGCCCCCGGGCGGCTCGGGTGCCCAAGTCGCGATGGGTGCCGAGGGGCCGTGTCCCGCCCAGTCCCTCACCGCGGTGCCCCCGGGCGGCTCGGGAGCCCAAGTCGCGATGGGTGCCGAGGGGCCGTGTCCCGCCCAGTCCCTCACCGCGGTGCCCCCGGGCGGCTCGGGTGCCCAAGTCGCGATGGGTGCCGAGGGGCCGTGTCCCGCCCAGTCCCTCACCGCGGTGCCCCCGGGCGGCTCGGGTGCCCAAGTCGCGATGGGTGCCGAGGGGCCGTGTCCCGCCCAGTCCCTCACCGCGGTGCCCCCGGGCGGCTCGGGAGCCCAAGTCGCGATGGGTGCCGAGGGGCCGTGTCCCGCCCAGTCCCTCACCGCGGTGCCCCCGGGCGGCTCGGGAGCCCAAGTCGCGATGGGTGCCGAGGGGCCGTGTCCCGCCCAGTCCCTCACCGCGGTGCCCCCGGGCGGCTCGGGTGCCCAAGTCGCGATGGGTGCCGAGGGGCCGTGTCCCGCCCAGTCCCTCACCGCGGTGCCCCCGGGCGGCTCGGGTGCCCAAGTCGCGATGGGTGCCGAGGGGCCGTGTCCCGCCCAGTCCCTCACCGCGGTGCCCCCGGGCGGCTCGGGAGCCCAAGTCGCGATGGGTGCCGAGGGGCCGTGTCCCGCCCAGTCCCTCACCGCGGTGCCCCCGGGCGGCTCGGGAGCCCAAGTCGCGATGGGTGCCGAGGGGCCGTGTCCCGCCCAGTCCCTCACCGCGGTGCCCCCGGGCGGCTCGGGTGCCCAAGTCGCGATGGGTGCCGAGGGGCCGTGTCCCGCCCAGTCCCTCACCGCGGTGCCCCCGGGCGGCTCGGGAGCCCAAGTCGCGATGGGTGCCGAGGGGCCGTGTGCCGCCCAGTCCCTCACCGCGGTGCCCCCGGGCGGCTCGGGAGCCCAAGTCGCGATGGGTGCCGAGGGGCCGTGTCCCGCCCAGTCCCTCACCGCGGTGCCCCCGGGCGGCTCGGGAGCCCAAGTCGCGATGGGTGCCGAGGGGCCGTGTCCCGCCCAGTCCCTCACCGCGGTGCCCCCGGGCGGCTCGGGAGCCCAAGTCGCGATGGGTGCCGAGGGGCCGTGTCCCGCCCAGTCCCTCACCGCGGTGCCCCCGGGCGGCTCGGGAGCCCAAGTCGCGATGGGTGCCGAGGGGCCGTGTCCCGCCCAGTCCCTCACCGCGGTGCCCCCGGGCGGCTCGGGAGCCCAAGTCGCGATGGGTGCCGAGGGGCCGTGTCCCGCCCAGTCCCTCACCGCGGTGCCCCCGGGCGGCTCGGGAGCCCAAGTCGCGATGGGTGCCGAGGGGCCGTGTCCCGCCCAGTCCCTCACCGCGGTGCCCCCGGGCGGCTCGGGAGCCCAAGTCGCGATGGGTGCCGAGGGGCCGTGTCCCGCCCAGTCCCTCACCGCGGTGCCCCCGGGCGGCTCGGGAGCCCAAGTCGCGATGGGTGCCGAGGGGCCGTGTCCCGCCCAGTCCCTCACCGCGGTGCCCCCGGGCGGCTCGGGAGCCCAAGTCGCGATGGGTGCCGAGGGGCCGTGTCCCGCCCAGTCCCTCACCGCGGTGCCCCCGGGCGGCTCGGGAGCCCAAGTCGCGATGGGTGCCGAGGGGCCGTGTCCCGCCCAGTCCCTCACCGCGGTGCCCCCGGGCGGCTCGGGAGCCCAAGTCGCGATGGGTGCCGAGGGGCCGTGTCCCGCCCAGTTCCTCACCGCGGTGCCCCCGGGCGGCTCGGGAGCCCAAGTCGCGATGGGTGCCGAGGGGCCGTGTCCCGCCCAGTCCCTCACCGCGGTGCCCCCGGGCGGCTCGGGAGCCCAAGTCGCGATGGGTGCCGAGGGGCCGTGTCCCGCCCAGTCCCTCACCGCGGTGCCCCCGGGCGGCTCGGGTGCCCAAGTCGCGATGGGTGCCGAGGGGCCGTGTCCCGCCCAGTCCCTCACCGCGGTGCCCCCGGGCGGCTCGGGTGCCCAAGTCGCGATGGGTGCCGAGGGGCCGTGTGCCGCCCAGTCCCTCACCGCGGTGCCCCCGGGCGGCTCGGGAGCCCAAGTCGCGATGGGTGCCGAGGGGCCGTGTCCCGCCCAGTCCCTCACCGCGGTGCCCCCGGGCGGCTCGGGAGCCCAAGTCGCGATGGGTGCCGAGGGGCCGTGTCCCGCCCAGTCCCTCACCGCGGTGCCCCCGGGCGGCTCGGGAGCCCAAGTCGCGATGGGTGCCGAGGGGCCGTGTCCCGCCCAGTCCCTCACCGCGGTGCCCCCGGGCGGCTCGGGAGCCCAAGTCGCGATGGGTGCCGAGGGGCCGTGTCCCGCCCAGTCCCTCACCGCGGTGCCCCCGGGCGGCTCGGGAGCCCAAGTCGCGATGGGTGCCGAGGGGCCGTGTCCCGCCCAGTCCCTCACCGCGGTGCCCCCGGGCGGCTCGGGTGCCCAAGTCGCGATGGGTGCCGAGGGGCCGTGTCCCGCCCAGTCCCTCACCGCGGTGCCCCCGGGCGGCTCGGGTGCCCAAGTCGCGATGGGTGCCGAGGGGCCGTGTCCCGCCCAGTCCCTCACCGCGGTGCCCCCGGGCGGCTCGGGAGCCCAAGTCGCGATGGGTGCCGAGGGGCCGTGTCCCGCCCAGTCCCTCACCGCGGTGCCCCCGGGCGGCTCGGGAGCCCAAGTCGCGATGGGTGCCGAGGGGCCGTGTCCCGCCCAGTCCCTCACCGCGGTGCCCCCGGGCGGCTCGGGAGCCCAAGTCGCGATGGGTGCCGAGGGGCCGTGTCCCGCCCAGTCCCTCACCGCGGTGCCCCCGGGCGGCTCGGGAGCCCAAGTCGCGATGGGTGCCGAGGGGCCGTGTCCCGCCCAGTCCCTCACCGCGGTGCCCCCGGGCGGCTCGGGAGCCCAAGTCGCGATGGGTGCCGAGGGGCCGTGTCCCGCCCAGTCCCTCACCGCGGTGCCCCCGGGCGGCTCGGGAGCCCAAGTCGCGATGGGTGCCGAGGGGCCGTGTCCAGCCCAGTTCCTCACCGCGGTGCCCCCGGGCGGCTCGGGAGCCCAAGTCGCGATGGGTGCCGAGGGGCCGTGTCCAGCCCAGTTCCTCACCGCGGTGCCCCCGGGCGGCTCGGGTGCCCAAGTCCCTCACCGCGGTGCCCCCGGGCGGCTCGGGAGCCCAAGTCGCGATGGGTGCCGAGGGGCCGTGTCCCGCCCAGTCCCTCACCGCGGTGCCCCCGGGCGGCTCGGGAGCCCAAGTCGCGATGGGTGCCGAGGGGCCGTGTCCAGCCCAGTCCCTCACCGCGGTGCCCCCGGGCGGCTCGGGAGCCCAAGTCGCGATGGGTGCCGAGGGGCCGTGTCCCGCCCAGTCCCTCACCGTGGTGCCCCCGGGCGGCTCGGGTGCCCAAGTCGCGATGGGTGCCGAGGGGCCGTGTCCCGCCCAGTCCCTCACCGCGGTGCCCCCGGGCGGCTCGGGTGCCCAAGTCGCGATGGGTGCCGAGGGGCCGTGTCCCGCCCAGTCCCTCACCGCGGTGCCCCCGGGCGGCTCGGGTGCCCAAGTCGCGATGGGTGCCGAGGGGCCGTGTCCCGCCCAGTCCCTCACCGCGGTGCCCCCGGGCGGCTCGGGAGCCCAAGTCGCGATGGGTGCCGAGGGGCCGTGTCCCGCCCAGTCCCTCACCGCGGTGCCCCCGGGTGGCTCGGGAGCCCAAGTCGCGATGGGTGCCGAGGGGCCGTGTCCCGCCCAGTCCCTCACCGCGGTGCCCCCGGGCGGCTCGGGAGCCCAAGTCGCGATGGGTGCCGAGGGGCCGTGTCCCGCCCAGTCCCTCACCGCGGTGCTCCCGGGCGGCTCGGGACCCCAAGTCGCGATGGGTGCCGAGGGGCCGTGTCCCGCCCAGTCCCTCACCGCGGTGCTCCCGGGCGGCTCGGGACCCCAAGTCGCGATGGGTGCCGAGGGGCCGTGTCCCGCCCAGTCCCTCACCGCGGTGCCCCCGGGCGGCTCGGGAGCCCAAGTCGCGATGGGTGCCGAGGGGCCGTGTCCCGCCCAGTCCCTCACCGCGGTGCCCCCGGGCGGCTCGGGAGCCCAAGTCGCGATGGGTGCCGAGGGGCCGTGTCCCGCCCAGTCCCTCACCGCGGTGCCCCCGGGCGGCTCGGGTGCCCAAGTCGCGATGGGTGCCGAGGGGCCGTGTCCCGCCCAGTCCCTCACCGCGGTGCTCCCGGGCGGCTCGGGACCCCAAGTCGCGATGGGTGCCGAGGGGCCGTGTCCCGCCCAGTCCCTCACCGCGGTGCTCCCGGGCGGCTCGGGACCCCAAGTCGCGATGGGTGCCGAGGGGCCGTGTCCCGCCCAGTCCCTCACCGCGGTGCCCCCGGGCGGCTCGGGAGCCCAAGTCGCGATGGGTGCCGAGGGGCCGTGTCCCGCCCAGTCCCTCACCGCGGTGCCCCCGGGCGGCTCGGGAGCCCAAGTCGCGATGGGTGCCGAGGGGCCGTGTCCCGCCCAGTCCCTCACCGCGGTGCCCCCGGGCGGCTCGGGTGCCCAAGTCGCGATGGGTGCCGAGGGGCCGTGTCCCGCCCAGTCCCTCACCGCGGTGCCCCCGGGCGGCTCGGGTGCCCAAGTCGCGATGGGTGCCGAGGGGCCGTGTCCCGCCCAGTCCCTCACCGCGGTGCCCCCGGGCGGCTCGGGTGCCCAAGTCGCGATGGGTGCCGAGGGGCCGTGTCCCGCCCAGTCCCTCACCGCGGTGCCCCCGGGCGGCTCGGGAGCCCAAGTCGCGATGGGTGCCGAGGGGCCGTGTCCCGCCCAGTCCCTCACCGCGGTGCCCCCGGGCGGCTCGGGAGCCCAAGTCGCGATGGGTGCCGAGGGGCCGTGTCCAGCCCAGTTCCTCACCGCGGTGCCCCCGGGCGGCTCGGGTGCCCAAGTCCCTCACCGCGGTGCCCCCGGGCGGCTCGGGAGCCCAAGTCGCGATGGGTGCCGAGGGGCCGTGTCCCGCCCAGTCCCTCACCGCGGTGCCCCCGGGCGGCTCGGGAGCCCAAGTCGCGATGGGTGCCGAGGGGCCGTGTCCAGCCCAGTTCCTCACCGCGGTGCCCCCGGGCGGCTCGGGAGCCCAAGTCGCGATGGGTGCCGAGGGGCCGTGTCCCGCCCAGTCCCTCACCGCGGTGCCCCCGGGCGGCTCGGGTGCCCAAGTCGCGATGGGTGCCGAGGGGCCGTGTCCCGCCCAGTCCCTCACCGCGGTGCCCCCGGGCGGCTCGGGAGCCCAAGTCGCGATGGGTGCCGAGGGGCCGTGTCCCGCCCAGTCCCTCACCGCGGTGCCCCCGGGCGGCTCGGGTGCCCAAGTCGCGATGGGTGCCGAGGGGCCGTGTCCCGCCCAGTCCCTCACCGCGGTGCCCCCGGGCGGCTCGGGTGCCCAAGTCGCGATGGGTGCCGAGGGGCCGTGTCCCGCCCAGTCCCTCACCGCGGTGCCCCCGGGCGGCTCGGGTGCCCAAGTCGCGATGGGTGCCGAGGGGCCGTGTCCCGCCCAGTCCCTCACCGCGGTGCCCCCGGGCGGCTCGGGAGCCCAAGTCGCGATGGGTGCCGAGGGGCCGTGTCCCGCCCAGTCCCTCACCGCGGTGCCCCCGGGCGGCTCGGGAGCCCAAGTCGCGATGGGTGCCGAGGGGCCGTGTCCAGCCCAGTTCCTCACCGCGGTGCCCCCGGGCGGCTCGGGAGCCCAAGTCGCGATGGGTGCCGAGGGGCCGTGTCCAGCCCAGTTCCTCACCGCGGTGCCCCCGGGCGGCTCGGGTGCCCAAGTCCCTCACCGCGGTGCCCCCGGGCGGCTCGGGAGCCCAAGTCGCGATGGGTGCCGAGGGGCCGTGTCCAGCCCAGTTCCTCACCGCGGTGCCCCCGGGCGGCTCGGGAGCCCAAGTCGCGATGGGTGCCGAGGGGCCGTGTCCCGCCCAGTCCCTCACCGCGGTGCCCCCGGGCGGCTCGGGTGCCCAAGTCGCGATGGGTGCCGAGGGGCCGTGTCCCGCCCAGTCCCTCACCGCGGTGCCCCCGGGCGGCTCGGGAGCCCAAGTCGCGATGGGTGCCGAGGGGCCGTGTCCCGCCCAGTCCCTCACCGCGGTGCCCCCGGGCGGCTCGGGTGCCCAAGTCGCGATGGGTGCCGAGGGGCCGTGTCCCGCCCAGTCCCTCACCGCGGTGCCCCCGGGCGGCTCGGGAGCCCAAGTCGCGATGGGTGCCGAGGGGCCGTGTCCCGCCCAGTCCCTCACCGCGGTGCCCCCGGGCGGCTCGGGAGCCCAAGTCGCGATGGGTGCCGAGGGGCCGTGTCCAGCCCAGTCCCTCACCGCGGTGCTCCCGGGCGGCTCGGGACCCCAAGTCGCGATGGGTGCCGAGGGGCCGTGTCCCGCCCAGTCCCTCACCGCGGTGCCCCCGGGCGGCTCGGGAGCCCAAGTCGCGATGGGTGCCGAGGGGCCGTGTCCCGCCCAGTCCCTCACCGCGGTGCCCCCGGGCGGCTCGGGAGCCCAAGTCGCGATGGGTGCCGAGGGGCCGTGTCCCGCCAGTCCCTCACCGCGGTGCCCCCGGGCGGCTCGGGAGCCCAAGTCGCGATGGGTGCCGAGGGGCCGTGTCCCGCCCAGTCCCTCACCGCGGTGCCCCCGGGCGGCTCGGGAGCCCAAGTCGCGATGGGTGCCGAGGGGCCGTGTCCCGCCCAGTCCCTCACCGCGGTGCCCCCGGGCGGCTCGGGTGCCCAAGTCGCGATGGGTGCCGAGGGGCCGTGTCCCGCCCAGTCCCTCACCGTGGTGCCCCCGGGCGGCTCGGGTGCCCAAGTCGCGATGGGTGCCGAGGGGCCGTGTCCCGCCCAGTCCCTCACCGTGGTGCCCCCGGGCGGCTCGGGAGCCCAAGTCGCGATGGGTGCCGAGGGGCCGTGTCCCGCCCAGTCCCTCACCGTGGTGCCCCCGGGCGGCTCGGGAGCCCAAGTCGCGATGGGTGCCGAGGGGCCGTGTCCCGCCCAGTCCCTCACCGCGGTGCCCCCGGGCGGCTCGGGAGCCCAAGTCGCGATGGGTGCCGAGGGGCCGTGTCCAGCCCAGTCCCTCACCGCGGTGCCCCCCAGTAAGAAAATGGCCCAGTAATGCGGCTGACCGCACACAACCCGTCCCTTAAGATAATTCGACTATGTCGGCTTTTCGCACGAGGTCCCTTTGGCGCGCCCGCACGCAGGCTTGGCGGCGGCGTGGGCGACGGACGACGCACGGGGCGAAACACACACGAACACGCGTGTCCTCCTCCTTCTTTGTCCTGCCACGCCCCGGAGACCCGCAGCAGCAGCCCGCACCGCAGCAGCCAGAAAACTGGGCTTTGCCGTGCGGACAAAACCTCCGCACGGTTCAGCCCAAAAATTGGGCTCTGGCGTGCGGAACCCTCTCCCGCACGCGAAAGCCCGGAAAATGGGCTTTCGCATGCGGGAGCTGGTTACCCCGCAAGACCGCCAGGCAGACCACCAAAAGCTAAAACAATTAGCCCCCGTGCTTAAGCGACTATGCTGCACGAGCGTTTGCGCAAACAGCGCCCGGTGAGGATGCTTTCGCACGCCCAAACCTGACGCGAACGGTGGTGCTTCTCTGCTTTATGGTGGGCACACATATGACTAGCAAGCAGCGGGGAGACAGCAGGCACGAACGCAGGCACGACGACATTGTCGATAGCGGACCGGCCTACGCAGCGCAGCTGGGCCTGCTGTTGGCTGCTTCCTGCAGTCTCCGCAGCTATCCCACGCTGAGGAGTCCAGCTGCCAAGACTCGTTGGCCCTCTTCAGTGGTCTTCAGTGCTGGCATCCAGCCGCGCGCTGCTGGCCTGGGCCCAACACACAGCCTGGAGCTTTTTTGCAGCTCTTGGGACGGCTGTTACTGTGCTTTGAATGGGTTGGGGCTCACCTGGGTGCTCAGAGGTCGCTGCTGTACCGCAGCTCTGTGCCGTTTCACGTTGACGTCACAGAGCTGCCAAAGCTCCTTGCTGTCAGTGCTAAGCATGGAGATCACGAGGCCCTTGCCCTCTCCGCTGCATGCTGCGCCAGCTGTTGTTGTCAACTACATGCTTAACGCGCTGAGCCCAACGCTCAGGCGACCGCACTGCTTCGCCACCATCACCACAAGTGATCAGCGTTGTCTCTATCAACCTCGCATAGCCGTAGGCGCTGCGCTGCGACAGACAATTGCTTGGAGGTCGCGCTGCAGCGCTATCCTGTACGCACTGGAGTTTTTCAACACCTTCTGTCTGTACAGGACGTTGGCGTGGAGCGGGCGAGCGGCTCGCAGCGGGCGGCCTGCCGGGGCCTTTCTCGCCCTTCCGCACCTCGGCGTCCCCCCTTCGCCCCGCGGTCCTTCCCCACTTGCAGTTCGTCGCTGCCTGCCGCATGCGAGGTCACACAGTCAGAGTGTGGCACTCGCTGGACGGCTGCCAGGGCAGCTCCAGCGACCGTATCGCTTGCCAGTGGACACGTGCAGCACGGTGCGGTGTTCAGGGTACGGGGGCATGCTGCGCGACCGAATGGGTGCACCACCCTTCTAAGACTCTACCTTCCAGCCAACTCCCAGGAAGAGAAGCCCATGACCAGCTGTCAAAGCCCTGAAGCAGCTGGCCGGGAAGGTGCGGCTCCGAGTGCGGCGCAGCTGGCCCTGAGTGCGTGGGGCTCTTTCCGATAACCTACTGAGACGGCTGATCCGCATCTGCCCTCCCTCCGGCCCGATCCTGTCCTGCAGCAGACCTCGATGCTAACACAGTCACAGTTGAGACTTGGATGTGTAGGCGTTATGCTTCTGATGTCGTTGGTGGCCGCAAGGCAGCGGCGGCAGCTCTGCTGGGGGCGGGTGGGCGACACGACCGGCTTTGGTCCCTGTCCTCTGCAGGTCGCATCCCAGCCTACCCCTGTCATGGCTCGGAGGCAGGGGAGTGCTGACGCGTCGGTGGGCTTACTAAAATCAGTGGCCCCTTTGGCGTGATGGGGCAGGGCATGGGGGCCGGAGAGGCATGCACATCCATGCGGGTTCGGGGCGGGCAGGTTCGGGGTCGGGTACTCGGGTTCGGGACGGGCGGCTGTGCACCTGTCCACCCCCGAGTCCCGGTCCCCTGCACCTTTCATCCCTACCCGCCCTACAGAGGCTTGGATGGGGCGGTAGCGCTGCTGGTGACGAGGTAGGCTTGGCGAGATCACTGGCCTTTGGGAAGTGGCAAGGCCAGGGCGTCAAGACCTGTGGACACCCACCGGGGATGGTGGGGCGGGCGGCCGTGCCCCTGTCCTCCCTCGGGCCCCGGTCCCCTGTAGGCCGCATACCTTCCTGCCCCGTTCACAGCTTGCATGCTTGGGGATGCGCGCCCGTGCGGCTGTGGGCTTGGCGAGATAATTGGTGTTGAGCAGGTCGTGGGGGCCAGTGGGGTGCACCCGCGGGGGCTGCGGCGGGAACCTGTGCACTTGTCCTCCCTTGCCCCCGGTCCCCTGCAGGACGCATCCCTCCCACTCTGGCGCGGATCGGAGGAGGGGACAGCGTTGCTTGTGAGTTGTAGGGCTTGGCGAGATCATGGTTTGGGAGGAGTCGAGGGCAAGACATGGAAACCCTTGCGGCAAACGACCAGGGGCGATGGTTCGTTTGGTTGTGCTCCCGCTCGCCCTCGGCCTCTGGTCGGCTGCGGGATGCAATCACTGCCCGCCCGTGCACAGCTTGTATGTTGTGGGATGCGTGTCTGTGTGGCGGTGGGCTTGGCGTGGGCCCTCGGAGATTGTCGTGTACAGAGGATGAGGGCCCTAGGGGCACAGCCCCTCTGGTGTGTGACGGGGCTGCAGGCTGTGCCCTTGTCCTTCCTCGGGCCCCGGTCCCCTGCAGGGTGCAACCCTTCCACCTGTCTACGGCTCGGATGGTTGCTGGTGCGGCTTTGGGCTTGGCGAGATGATTGGTGCCTAGAAGGTAGGGCGTTGGGGCCGGTGGGGCACACGCACGGGGCGGCGGTGTGGCGAGCCGCTTTGCACTCGTCCTCCCTCGGGCCCCGGTCCCCTGTAGGCCGCATACCTTCCTGCCCCGTTCACTGTTTGCATGCTTGGGGATGCGCGCCCGTGCGGCTGTGGGCTTGGCGAGATAATTGGTGTTGAGCAGGTCGTGGGGGCCAGAGAGGTGCACCCGCGGGGGCTGCGGCGGGAACCTGTGCACTTGTCCTCCCTTCGCCCCCGGTCCCCTGCAGGACGCATCCCTCCCACTCTGGCGCGGATCGGAGGAGGGGACAGCGTTGCTTGTGAGTTGTAGGGCTTGGCGAGATCATGGTTTGGGAGGAGTCGAGGGCAAGACATGGAAACCCTTGCGGCAAACGACCAGGGGCGATGGTTCGTCTGGTTGCGCGTCCGTCCTCCCTCGGCCTCTGGTCGGCTGCGGGATGCAATCACTGCCCGCCCGTGCACAGCTCGGACGCTGTGGGATGCGTGTTTGTGAGCTTGTGAGCTTGGCGAGACCATTGCCCTCGGAGGTGTCGTGGATAGAGCATGCGGGCCCGAGGGGCACACAAACTACCGTAGGGTGTGACGGGGCTTCAGGCTGTGTTCCGGTCCTCCCTAGGGCCCCTCGATCTCAGCTCGTGGGGGGCAGGAGTAGTGTTTGTGCGGCTGTGGGCTTGGCGAGATGATGGGCCACTCACAGAAGCGGGCGGCTATCCCGAATGGTAGATTGGTGGTACAGGAGTCTCCAGGCATCCCGGCATTCATGTATTATTATTATGCACACGGCAGTAGAATGATGAGGGGGTATGAGGGGAATGAAAGTCTGTCACGTGTCCGCCGAGCCCCTCCCCTTCCCGAGGTGCCGTGACCATTGCATCTATTGCCCTCCACAACGCACCAGGCAAGAATCCAGGATTCCTCAGATATTTGAGGCCGAGCCAGCCGGGATGGGGGATGCAGGATGCAACAGGAACGCAAGGCCGAGAAGGGCTAAGGCCCGCTGCCGGCGTGCCTTAGGGGAAGCACGGTGACTTGCAGGACCCCAGCCGCCGGAATGCGGGGAGGCGTTGCAGGAAGACGTGGGGCTCCGTTCCTCCGTTGGGCGTGAGGGCGGCTTGCGGTCCAGCCGTAGGATAAGGTAATGTGGGGCTGCAAAGGGCGTGGGATGCTTGCAATCAGCCATTGGTGAAGCCCCGCGCCTGTCCCAACAAGTGGAACGGCCTTGATGAGAGGTGCTTACTTGCGCTTGGCAAGAAGGAAACGGGTCTTAGGCGTTGTTGCTGTGTTTGCGCTGCCTTGCCCCTCTGCACTACCGTGGCCAAGCAACTAAGCGTAATGGAATAGCGTCCTTGCACCTCGCCCAGAGGGTTGCCCGCACTCCCGTGCCCAAGGCAGCTACAACTCCTGAGATAACCCAAGCTCCAAGAACCAGACACGAGCACCCAATGGGGGAGGCCGCTGGCAACCTGGCCGTCCCCTGCACCTGGGCTGGGGTGCCTGGTCGTCTACGTCCTGCTTGGGCCTGCCTTTGCTCGGGCACGTCTGATGCTCAAGCAGCCAGAGTATGGACGACCGCACCGGCATGATCCCTACTCCAGGCTATATATGGGTGATTACACGGCCCTAGGGAGGACCGGAGGAGGGAGGACAGAATCCCCAGCAACCGGCACATCGTGGCCTGCGGTTGAGCTCCACCACCACCAGTCCTTTGCCCGCGCCAACAGAGCTCCTATCCCCAAAACGTCGTGCTCAAAGTGACAGGGGTGCGTAATGCATCCGCCCTGCAGGGGCGCCGGGCCCTAGGTGAGGACCGGAACACAGCCTGAAGCCCCGTCACACCCTCGTTTGTGTGCCCCTCGGGCCCGCATGCTCTATCCACGACAACCTCCGAGGGCAATGGTCTCGCCAAGCTCACAAGCTCACAAACACGCATCCCACATTCCCACAGCGTCCGAGCTGTGCACGGGCGGGCAGTGATTGCATCCCGCAGCCGACCAGAGGCCGAGGGAGGACGGACGCGCAACCAAACGAACCATCGCCCCAGGTCGTTTGCCGCAAGGGTTTCCATGTCTTGCCCTTGAATCCTTCCCAGAAACATGATCTCGCCAAGCCCTACAACTCACAAGCAATGCTCTCCCCTATACGAGCCGTGGCGGAGGAGACGGGGTGCGGCCTACAGGGGACCGGGGGCGACGGGAGGAAAAGTGCACAGGTACCCGCCACACCACCGCCCGTGCATGTGCCCCACCGGCCCCAACGCCCTACCCTAGTACCATCTTGGCACCAATCATCTCGCCAAGCCCACAGCTGCACTCGCACGAATACCCAGGCATGCTATGGAGGGGGCGGGAAGGGTTGCGGTCTACAGGGGACCGGGGGCGAAGGGAGGACGAGTGCAAAGCGGCTCGCCACACCGCCGCCCCGTGCGTGTGCCCCACCGGCCCCAACGCCCTACCTTCTAGGCACCAATCATCTCGCCAAGCCCAAAGCCGCACCAGCAACCATCCGAGCCGTAGACAGGTGGAAGGGTTGCACCCTGCAGGGGACCGGGGCCCGAGGAAGGACAAGGGCACAGCCTGCAGCCCCGTCACACACCAGAGGGGCTGTGCCCCTAGGGCCCTCATCCTCTGTACACGACAATCTCCGAGGGCCCACGCCAAGCCCACCGCCACACAGACACGCATCCCACAAGCGTCCGAGCTGTGCACGGGCGGGCAGTGATTGCATCCCGCAGCCGACCAGAGGCCGAGGGCGAGCGGGAGCACAACCAAACGAACCATCGCCCCTGGTCGTTTGCCGCAAGGGTTTCCATGTCTTGCCCTCGACTCCTCCCAAACCATGATCTCGCCAAGCCCTACAACTCACAAGCAACGCTGTCCCCTCCTCCGATCCGCGCCAGAGTGGGAGGGATGCGTCCTGCAGGGGACCGGGGGCAAGGGAGGACAAGTGCACAGGTTCCCGCCGCAGCCCCCGCGGGTGCACCCCACTGGCCCCCACGACCTGCTCAACACCAATTATCTCGCCAAGCCCACAGCCGCACGGGCGCGCATCCCCAAGCATGCAAGCTGTGAACGGGGCAGGAAGGTATGCGGCCTACAGGGGACCGGGGCCCGAGGGAGGACAGGGGCACGGCCGCCCGCCCCACCATCCCCGGTGGGTGTCCACAGGTCTTGACGCCCTGGCCTTGCCACTTCCCAAAGGCCAGTGATCTCGCCAAGCCTACCTCGTCACCAGCAGCGCTACCGCCCCATCCAAGCCTCTGTAGGGCGGGTAGGGATGAGAGGTGCAGGGGACCGGGACTCGGGGGTGGACAGGTGCACAGCCGCCCGTCCCGAACCCGAGTACCCGACCCCGAACCTGCCCGCCCCGAACCCGCATGGATGTGCATGCCTCTCCGGCCCCCATGCCCTGCCCCATCACGCCAAAGGGGCCACTGATTCCCGGTCCCCTGCACCTTTCATCCCTACCCGCCCTACAGAGGCTTGGATGGGGCGGTAGCGCTGCTGGTGACGAGGTAGGCTTGGCGAGATCACTGGCCTTTGGGAAGTGGCAAGGCCAGGGCGTCAAGACCTGTGGACACCCACCGGGGATGGTGGGGCGGGCGGCCGTGCCCCTGTCCTCCCTCGGGCCCCGGTCCCCTGTAGGCCGCATACCTTCCTGCCCCGTTCACAGCTTGCATGCTTGGGGATGCGCGCCCGTGCGGCTGTGGGCTTGGCGAGATAATTGGTGTTGAGCAGGTCGTGGGGGCCAGTGGGGTGCACCCGCGGGGGCTGCGGCGGGAACCTGTGCACTTGTCCTCCCTTGCCCCCGGTCCCCTGCAGGACGCATCCCTCCCACTCTGGCGCGGATCGGAGGAGGGGACAGCGTTGCTTGTGAGTTGTAGGGCTTGGCGAGATCATGGTTTGGGAGGAGTCGAGGGCAAGACATGGAAACCCTTGCGGCAAACGACCAGGGGCGATGGTTCGTTTGGTTGTGCTCCCGCTCGCCCTCGGCCTCTGGTCGGCTGCGGGATGCAATCACTGCCCGCCCGTGCACAGCTCGGACGCTGTGGGATGCGTGTCTGTGTGGCGGTGGGCTTGGCGTGGGCCCTCGGAGATTGTCGTGTACAGAGGATGAGGGCCCTAGGGGCACAGCCCCTCTGGTGTGTGACGGGGCTGCAGGCTGTGCCCTTGTCCTTCCTCGGGCCCCGGTCCCCTGCAGGGTGCAACCCTTCCACCTGTCTACGGCTCGGATGGTTGCTGGTGCGGCTTTGGGCTTGGCGAGATGATTGGTGCCTAGAAGGTAGGGCGTTGGGGCCGGTGGGGCACACGCACGGGGCGGCGGTGTGGCGAGCCGCTTTGCACTCGTCCTCCCTCGGGCCCCGGTCCCCTGTAGGCCGCATACCTTCCTGCCCCGTTCACTGTTTGCATGCTTGGGGATGCGCGCCCGTGCGGCTGTGGGCTTGGCGAGATAATTGGTGTTGAGCAGGTCGTGGGGGCCAGAGAGGTGCACCCGCGGGGGCTGCGGCGGGAACCTGTGCACTTGTCCTCCCTTCGCCCCCGGTCCCCTGCAGGACGCATCCCTCCCACTCTGGCGCGGATCGGAGGAGGGGACAGCGTTGCTTGTGAGTTGTAGGGCTTGGCGAGATCATGGTTTGGGAGGAGTCGAGGGCAAGACATGGAAACCCTTGCGGCAAACGACCAGGGGCGAT
Source organism: Edaphochlamys debaryana (assembly GCA_016858145.1). NCBI lineage: Eukaryota > Viridiplantae > Chlorophyta > Chlorophyceae > Chlamydomonadales > Edaphochlamys > Edaphochlamys debaryana. The sequence goes on from JAEHOE010000051.1 coordinate 315,094, forward strand.
GGTTCGTCTGGTTGCGCGTCCGTCCTCCCTCGGCCTCTGGTCGGCTGCGGGATGCAATCACTGCCCGCCCGTGCACAGCTCGGACGCTGTGGGATGCGTGTTTGTGAGCTTGTGAGCTTGGCGAGACCATTGCCCTCGGAGGTGTCGTGGATAGAGCATGCGGGCCCGAGGGGCACACAAACTACCGTAGGGTGTGACGGGGCTTCAGGCTGTGTTCCGGTCCTCCCTAGGGCCCCTCGATCTCAGCTCGTGGGGGGCAGGAGTAGTGTTTGTGCGGCTGTGGGCTTGGCGAGATGATGGGCCACTCACAGAAGCGGGCGGCTATCCCGAATGGTAGATTGGTGGTACAGGAGTCTCCAGGCATCCCGGCATTCATGTATTATTATTATGCACACGGCAGTAGAATGATGAGGGGGTATGAGGGGAATGAAAGTCTGTCACGTGTCCGCCGAGCCCCTCCCCTTCCCGAGGTGCCGTGACCATTGCATCTATTGCCCTCCACAACGCACCAGGCAAGAATCCAGGATTCCTCAGATATTTGAGGCCGAGCCAGCCGGGATGGGGGATGCAGGATGCAACAGGAACGCAAGGCCGAGAAGGGCTAAGGCCCGCTGCCGGCGTGCCTTAGGGGAAGCACGGTGACTTGCAGGACCCCAGCCGCCGGAATGCGGGGAGGCGTTGCAGGAAGACGTGGGGCTCCGTTCCTCCGTTGGGCGTGAGGGCGGCTTGCGGTCCAGCCGTAGGATAAGGTAATGTGGGGCTGCAAAGGGCGTGGGATGCTTGCAATCAGCCATTGGTGAAGCCCCGCGCCTGTCCCAACAAGTGGAACGGCCTTGATGAGAGGTGCTTACTTGCGCTTGGCAAGAAGGAAACGGGTCTTAGGCGTTGTTGCTGTGTTTGCGCTGCCTTGCCCCTCTGCACTACCGTGGCCAAGCAACTAAGCGTAATGGAATAGCGTCCTTGCACCTCGCCCAGAGGGTTGCCCGCACTCCCGTGCCCAAGGCAGCTACAACTCCTGAGATAACCCAAGCTCCAAGAACCAGACACGAGCACCCAATGGGGGAGGCCGCTGGCAACCTGGCCGTCCCCTGCACCTGGGCTGGGGTGCCTGGTCGTCTACGTCCTGCTTGGGCCTGCCTTTGCTCGGGCACGTCTGATGCTCAAGCAGCCAGAGTATGGACGACCCGCACCGGCATGATCCCTACTCCAGGCTATATATGGGTGATTACACGGCCCTAGGGAGGACCGGAGGAGGGAGGACAGAATCCCCAGCAACCGGCACATCGTGGCCTGCGGTTGAGCTCCACCACCACCAGTCCTTTGCCCGCGCCAACAGAGCTCCTATCCCCAAAACGTCGTGCTCAAAGTGACAGGGGTGCGTAATGCATCCGCCCTGCAGGGGCGCCGGGCCCTAGGTGAGGACCGGAACACAGCCTGAAGCCCCGTCACACCCTCGTTTGTGTGCCCCTCGGGCCCGCATGCTCTATCCACGACAACCTCCGAGGGCAATGGTCTCGCCAAGCTCACAAGCTCACAAACACGCATCCCACATTCCCACAGCGTCCGAGCTGTGCACGGGCGGGCAGTGATTGCATCCCGCAGCCGACCAGAGGCCGAGGGAGGACGGACGCGCAACCAAACGAACCATCGCCCCAGGTCGTTTGCCGCAAGGGTTTCCATGTCTTGCCCTTGAATCCTTCCCAGAAACATGATCTCGCCAAGCCCTACAACTCACAAGCAATGCTCTCCCCTATACGAGCCGTGGCGGAGGAGACGGGGTGCGGCCTACAGGGGACCGGGGGCGACGGGAGGAAAAGTGCACAGGTACCCGCCACACCACCGCCCGTGCATGTGCCCCACCGGCCCCAACGCCCTACCCTAGTACCATCTTGGCACCAATCATCTCGCCAAGCCCACAGCTGCACTCGCACGAATACCCAGGCATGCTATGGAGGGGGCGGGAAGGGTTGCGGTCTACAGGGGACCGGGGGCGAAGGGAGGACGAGTGCAAAGCGGCTCGCCACACCGCCGCCCCGTGCGTGTGCCCCACCGGCCCCAACGCCCTACCTTCTAGGCACCAATCATCTCGCCAAGCCCAAAGCCGCACCAGCAACCATCCGAGCCGTAGACAGATGGAAGGGTTGCACCCTGCAGGGGACCGGGGCCCGAGGAAGGACAAGGGCACAGCCTGCAGCCCCGTCACACACCAGAGGGGCTGTGCCCCTAGGGCCCTCATCCTCTGTACACGACAATCTCCGAGGGCCCACGCCAAGCCCACCGCCACACAGACACGCATCCCACAGCGTCCGAGCTGTGCACGGGCGGGCAGTGATTGCATCCCGCAGCCGACCAGAGGCCGAGGGCGAGCGGGAGCACAACCAAACGAACCATCGCCCCTGGTCGTTTGCCGCAAGGGTTTCCATGTCTTGCCCTCGACTCCTCCCAAACCATGATCTCGCCAAGCCCTACAACTCACAAGCAACGCTGTCCCCTCCTCCGATCCGCGCCAGAGTGGGAGGGATGCGTCCTGCAGGGGACCGGGGGCAAGGGAGGACAAGTGCACAGGTTCCCGCCGCAGCCCCCGCGGGTGCACCCCACTGGCCCCCACGACCTGCTCAACACCAATTATCTCGCCAAGCCCACAGCCGCACGGGCGCGCATCCCCAAGCATGCAAGCTGTGAACGGGGCAGGAAGGTATGCGGCCTACAGGGGACCGGGGCCCGAGGGAGGACAGGGGCACGGCCGCCCGCCCCACCATCCCCGGTGGGTGTCCACAGGTCTTGACGCCCTGGCCTTGCCACTTCCCAAAGGCCAGTGATCTCGCCAAGCCTACCTCGTCACCAGCAGCGCTACCGCCCCATCCAAGCCTCTGGAGGGCGGGTAGGGATGAGAGGTGCAGGGGACCGGGACTCGGGGGTGGACAGGTGCACAGCCGCCCGTCCCGAACCCGAGTACCCGACCCCGAACCTGCCCGCCCCGAACCCGCATGGATGTGCATGCCTCTCCGGCCCCCATGCCCTGCCCCATCACGCCAAAGGGGCCACTGATTCCCGGTCCCCTGCACCTTTCATCCCTACCCGCCCTACAGAGGCTTGGATGGGGCGGTAGCGCTGCTGGTGACGAGGTAGGCTTGGCGAGATCACTGGCCTTTGGGAAGTGGCAAGGCCAGGGCGTCAAGACCTGTGGACACCCACCGGGGATGGTGGGGCGGGCGGCCGTGCCCCTGTCCTCCCTCGGGCCCCGGTCCCCTGTAGGCCGCATACCTTCCTGCCCCGTTCACAGCTTGCATGCTTGGGGATGCGCGCCCGTGCGGCTGTGGGCTTGGCGAGATAATTGGTGTTGAGCAGGTCGTGGGGGCCAGTGGGGTGCACCCGCGGGGGCTGCGGCGGGAACCTGTGCACTTGTCCTCCCTTCGCCCCCGGTCCCCTGCAGGACGCATCCCTCCCACTCTGGCGCGGATCGGAGGAGGGGACAGCGTTGCTTGTGAGTTGAAGGGCTTGGCGAGATCATGGTTCTTGGGAGCAGTCGAGGGCAAGACATGGAAACCCTTGCGGCAAACGACCAGGGGCGATGGTTCGTTTGGTTGCGCGTCCGTCCTCTCTCGGCCTCTGGTCGGCTGCGGGATGCAATCACTGCCCGCCCGTGCACAGCTCGGACGCTGTGGGATGCGTGTCTGTGTGGCGGTGGGCTTGGCGTGGGCCCTCGGAGATTGTCGTGTACAGAGGATGAGGGCCCTAGGGGCACAGCCCCTCTGGTGTGTGACGGGGCTGCAGGCTGTGCCCTTGTCCTTCCTCGGGCCCCGGTCCCCTGCAGGGTGCAACCCTTCCACCTGTCTACGGCTCGGATGGTTGCTGGTGCGGCTTTGGGCTTGGCGAGATGATTGGTGCCTAGAAGGTAGGGCGTTGGGGCCGGTGGGGCACACGCACGGGGCGGCGGTGTGGCGAGCCGCTTTGCACTCGTCCTCCCTTCGCCCCCGGTCCCCTGTAGACCGCAACCCTTCCCGCCCCCTCCATAGCATGCCTGGGTATTCGTGCGAGTGCAGCTGTGGGCTTGGCGAGATGATTGGTGCCAAGATGGTACTAGGGTAGGGCGTTGGGGCCGGTGGGGCACATGCACGGGCGGTGGTGTGGCGGGTACCTGTGCACTTTTCCTCCCGTCGCCCCCGGTCCCCTGTAGGCCGCACCCCGTCTCCTCCGCCACGGCTCGTATAGGGGAGAGCATTGCTTGTGAGTTGTAGGGCTTGGCGAGATCATGTTTCTGGGAAGGATTCAAGGGCAAGACATGGAAACCCTTGCGGCAAACGACCTGGGGCGATGGTTCGTTTGGTTGCGCGTCCGTCCTCCCTCGGCCTCTGGTCGGCTGCGGGATGCAATCACTGCCCGCCCGTGCACAGCTCGGACGCTGTGGGAATGTGGGATGCGTGTTTGTGAGCTTGTGAGCTTGGCGAGACCATTGCCCTCGGAGGTTGTCGTGGATAGAGCATGCGGGCCCGAGGGGCACACAAACGAGGGTGTGACGGGGCTTCAGGCTGTGTTCCGGTCCTCACCTAGGGCCCGGCGCCCCTGCAGGGCGGATGCATTACGCACCCCTGTCACTTTGAGCACGACGTTTTGGGGATAGGAGCTCTGTTGGCGCGGGCAAAGGACTGGTGGTGGTGGAGCTCAACCGCAGGCCACGATGTGCCGGTTGCTGGGGATTCTGTCCTCCCTCCTCCGGTCCTCCCTAGGGCCGTGTAATCACCCATATATAGCCTGGAGTAGGGATCATGCCGGTGCGGTCGTCCATACTCTGGCTGCTTGAGCATCAGACGTGCCCGAGCAAAGGCAGGCCCAAGCAGGACGTAGACGACCAGGCACCCCAGCCCAGGTGCAGGGGACGGCCAGGTTGCCAGCGGCCTCCCCCATTGGGTGCTCGTGTCTGGTTCTTGGAGCTTGGGTTATCTCAGGAGTTGTAGCTGCCTTGGGCACGGGAGTGCGGGCAACCCTCTGGGCGAGGTGCAAGGACGCTATTCCATTACGCTTAGTTGCTTGGCCACGGTAGTGCAGAGGGGCAAGGCAGCGCAAACACAGCAACAACGCCTAAGACCCGTTTCCTTCTTGCCAAGCGCAAGTAAGCACCTCTCATCAAGGCCGTTCCACTTGTTGGGACAGGCGCGGGGCTTCACCAATGGCTGATTGCAAGCATCCCACGCCCTTTGCAGCCCCACATTACCTTATCCTACGGCTGGACCGCAAGCCGCCCTCACGCCCAACGGAGGAACGGAGCCCCACGTCTTCCTGCAACGCCTCCCCGCATTCCGGCGGCTGGGGTCCTGCAAGTCACCGTGCTTCCCCTAAGGCACGCCGGCAGCGGGCCTTAGCCCTTCTCGGCCTTGCGTTCCTGTTGCATCCTGCATCCCCCATCCCGGCTGGCTCGGCCTCAAATATCTGAGGAATCCTGGATTCTTGCCTGGTGCGTTGTGGAGGGCAATAGATGCAATGGTCACGGCACCTCGGGAAGGGGAGGGGCTCGGCGGACACGTGACAGACTTTCATTCCCCTCATACCCCCTCATCATTCTACTGCCGTGTGCATAATAATAATACATGAATGCCGGGATGCCTGGAGACTCCTGTACCACCAATCTACCATTCGGGATAGCCGCCCGCTTCTGTGAGTGGCCCATCATCTCGCCAAGCCCACAGCCGCACAAACACTACTCCTGCCCCCCACGAGCTGAGATCGAGGGGCCCTAGGGAGGACCGGAACACAGCCTGAAGCCCCGTCACACCCTACGGTAGTTTGTGTGCCCCTCGGGCCCGCATGCTCTATCCACGACACCTCCGAGGGCAATGGTCTCGCCAAGCTCACAAGCTCACAAACACGCATCCCACAGCGTCCGAGCTGTGCACGGGCGGGCAGTGATTGCATCCCGCAGCCGACCAGAGGCCGAGGGAGGACGGACGCGCAACCAAACGAACCATCGCCCCTGGTCGTTTGCCGCAAGGGTTTCCATGTCTTGCCCTCGACTCCTCCCAAACCATGATCTCGCCAAGCCCTACAACTCACAAGCAACGCTGTCCCCTCCTCCGATCCGCGCCAGAGTGGGAGGGATGCGTCCTGCAGGGGACCGGGGGCGAAGGGAGGACAAGTGCACAGGTTCCCGCCGCAGCCCCCGCGGGTGCACCTCTCTGGCCCCCACGACCTGCTCAACACCAATTATCTCGCCAAGCCCACAGCCGCACGGGCGCGCATCCCCAAGCATGCAAACAGTGAACGGGGCAGGAAGGTATGCGGCCTACAGGGGACCGGGGGCGAAGGGAGGACGAGTGCAAAGCGGCTCGCCACACCGCCGCCCCGTGCGTGTGCCCCACCGGCCCCAACGCCCTACCTTCTAGGCACCAATCATCTCGCCAAGCCCAAAGCCGCACCAGCAACCATCCGAGCCGTAGACAGGTGGAAGGGTTGCACCCTGCAGGGGACCGGGGCCCGAGGAAGGACAAGGGCACAGCCTGCAGCCCCGTCACACACCAGAGGGGCTGTGCCCCTAGGGCCCTCATCCTCTGTACACGACAATCTCCGAGGGCCCACGCCAAGCCCACCGCCACACAGACACGCATCCCACAACATACAAGCTGTGCACGGGCGGGCAGTGATTGCATCCCGCAGCCGACCAGAGGCCGAGGGCGAGCGGGAGCACAACCAAACGAACCATCGCCCCTGGTCGTTTGCCGCAAGGGTTTCCATGTCTTGCCCTCGACTCCTCCCAAACCATGATCTCGCCAAGCCCTACAACTCACAAGCAACGCTGTCCCCTCCTCCGATCCGCGCCAGAGTGGGAGGGATGCGTCCTGCAGGGGACCGGGGGCAAGGGAGGACAAGTGCACAGGTTCCCGCCGCAGCCCCCGCGGGTGCACCCCACTGGCCCCCACGACCTGCTCAACACCAATTATCTCGCCAAGCCCACAGCCGCACGGGCGCGCATCCCCAAGCATGCAAGCTGTGAACGGGGCAGGAAGGTATGCGGCCTACAGGGGACCGGGGCCCGAGGGAGGACAGGGGCACGGCCGCCCGCCCCACCATCCCCGGTGGGTGTCCACAGGTCTTGACGCCCTGGCCTTGCCACTTCCCAAAGGCCAGTGATCTCGCCAAGCCTACCTCGTCACCAGCAGCGCTACCGCCCCATCCAAGCCTCTGTAGGGCGGGTAGGGATGAAAGGTGCAGGGGACCGGGACTCGGGGTGGACAGGTGCACAGCCGCCCGTCCCGAACCCGAGTACCCGACCCCGAACCTGCCCGCCCCGAACCCGCATGGATGTGCATGCCTCTCCGGCCCCCATGCCCTGCCCCATCACGCCAAAGGGGCCACTGATTTTAGTAAGCCCACCGACGCGTCAGCACTCCCCTGCCTCCGAGCCATGACAGGGGTAGGCTGGGATGCGACCTGCAGAGGACAGGGACCAAAGCCGGTCGTGTCGCCCACCCGCCCCCAGCAGAGCTGCCGCCGCTGCCTTGCGGCCACCAACGACATCAGAAGCATAACGCCTACACATCCAAGTCTCAACTGTGACTGTGTTAGCATCGAGGTCTGCTGCAGGACAGGATCGGGCCGGAGGGAGGGCAGATGCGGATCAGCCGTCTCAGTAGGTTATCGGAAAGAGCCCCACGCACTCAGGGCCAGCTGCGCCGCACTCGGAGCCGCACCTTCCCGGCCAGCTGCTTCAGGGCTTTGACAGCTGGTCATGGGCTTCTCTTCCTGGGAGTTGGCTGGAAGGTAGAGTCTTAGAAGGGTGGTGCACCCATTCGGTCGCGCAGCATGCCCCCGTACCCTGAACACCGCACCGTGCTGCACGTGTCCACTGGCAAGCGATACGGTCGCTGGAGCTGCCCTGGCAGCCGTCCAGCGAGTGCCACACTCTGACTGTGTGACCTCGCATGCGGCAGGCAGCGACGAACTGCAAGTGGGGAAGGACCGCGGGGCGAAGGGGGGACGCCGAGGTGCGGAAGGGCGAGAAAGGCCCCGGCAGGCCGCCCGCTGCGAGCCGCTCGCCCGCTCCACGCCAACGTCCTGTACAGACAGAAGGTGTTGAAAAACTCCAGTGCGTACAGGATAGCGCTGCAGCGCGACCTCCAAGCAATTGTCTGTCGCAGCGCAGCGCCTACGGCTATGCGAGGTTGATAGAGACAACGCTGATCACTTGTGGTGATGGTGGCGAAGCAGTGCGGTCGCCTGAGCGTTGGGCTCAGCGCGTTAAGCATGTAGTTGACAACAACAGCTGGCGCAGCATGCAGCGGAGAGGGCAAGGGCCTCGTGATCTCCATGCTTAGCACTGACAGCAAGGAGCTTTGGCAGCTCTGTGACGTCAACGTGAAACGGCGCAGAGCTGCGGTACAGCAGCGACCTCTGAGCACCCAGGTGAGCCCCAACCCATTCAAAGCACAGTAACAGCCGTCCCAAGAGCTGCAAAAAAGCTCCAGGCTGTGTGTTGGGCCCAGGCCAGCAGCGCGCGGCTGGATGCCAGCACTGAAGACCACTGAAGAGGGCCAACGAGTCTTGGCAGCTGGACTCCTCAGCGTGGGATAGCTGCGGAGACTGCAGGAAGCAGCCAACAGCAGGCCCAGCTGCGCTGCGTAGGCCGGTCCGCTATCGACAATGTCGTCGTGCCTGCGTTCGTGCCTGCTGTCCTCCCCGCTGCTTGCTAGTCATATGTGTGCCCACCATAAAGCAGAGAAGCACCACCGTTCGCGTCAGGTTTGGGCGTGCGAAAGCATCCTCACCGGGCGCTGTTTGCGCAAACGCTCGTGCAGCATAGTCGCTTAAGCACGGGGGCTAATTGTTTTAGCTTTTGGTGGTCTGCCTGGCGGTCTTGCGGGGTAACCAGCTCCCGCATGCGAAAGCCCATTTTCCGGGCTTTCGCGTGCGGGAGAGGGTTCCGCACGCCAGAGCCCAATTTTTGGGCTGAACCGTGCGGAGGTTTTGTCCGCCGAGGTATAAATTGGCCCAGTAATGCGGCTGACCGCACACAACCCGTCCCTCAAGATAATTCGACTATGTCGGCTTTTCGCACGAGGTCCCTTTGGCGCGCCCGCACGCAGGCTTGGCGGCGGCGGGGCGACGGACGACGCACGGGGCGAAACACACACGAACACGCGTGTCCTCCTCCTTCTTGTCCTGCCACGCCCCGGAGACCCGCAGCAGCAGCCCGCACCGCAGCAGCCAGAAAACTGGGCTTTGCCGTGCGGACAAAACCTCCGCACGGTTCAGCCCAAAAATTGGGCTCTGGCGTGCGGAACCCTCTCCCGCACGCGAAAGCCCGGAAAATGGGCTTTCGCATGCGGGAGCTGGTTACCCCGCAAGACCGCCAGGCAGACCACCAAAAGCTAAAACAATTAGCCCCCGTGCTTAAGCGACTATGCTGCACGAGCGTTTGCGCAAACAGCGCCCGGTGAGGATGCTTTCGCACGCCCAAACCTGACGCGAACGGTGGTGCTTCTCTGCTTTATGGTGGGCACACATATGACTAGCAAGCAGCGGGGAGACAGCAGGCACGAACGCAGGCACGACGACATTGTCGATAGCGGACCGGCCTACGCAGCGCAGCTGGGCCTGCTGTTGGCTGCTTCCTGCAGTCTCCGCAGCTATCCCACGCTGAGGAGTCCAGCTGCCAAGACTCGTTGGCCCTCTTCAGTGGTCTTCAGTGCTGGCATCCAGCCGCGCGCTGCTGGCCTGGGCCCAACACACAGCCTGGAGCTTTTTTGCAGCTCTTGGGACGGCTGTTACTGTGCTTTGAATGGGTTGGGGCTCACCTGGGTGCTCAGAGGTCGCTGCTGTACCGCAGCTCTGCGCCGTTTCACGTTGACGTCACAGAGCTGCCAAAGCTCCTTGCTGTCAGTGCTAAGCATGGAGATCACGAGGCCCTTGCCCTCTCCGCTGCATGCTGCGCCAGCTGTTGTTGTCAACTACATGCTTAACGCGCTGAGCCCAACGCTCAGGCGACCGCACTGCTTCGCCACCATCACCACAAATGATCAGCGTTGTCTCTGTCAACCTCGCATAGCCGTAGGCGCTGCGCTGCGACAGACAATTGCTTGGAGGTCGCGCTGCAGCGCTATCCTGTACGCACTGGAGTTTTTCAACACCTTCTGTCTGTACAGGACGTTGGCGTGGAGCGGGCGAGCGGCTCGCAGCGGGCGGCCTGCCGGGGCCTTTCTCGCCCTTCCGCACCTCGGCGTCCCCCCTTCGCCCCGCAGTCCTTCCCCACTTGCAGTTCGTCGCTGCCTGCCGCTTGTGAGGTCACACAGTCAGAGTGTGGCACTCGCTGGACGGCTGCCAGGGCAGCTCCAGCGACCGTATCGCTTGCCAGTGGACACGTGCAGCACGGTGCGGTGTTCAGGGTACGGGGGCATGCTGCGCGACCGAATGGGTGCACCACCCTGCTAAGACTCTACCTTCCAGCCAACTCCCAGGAAGAGAAGCCCATGACCAGCTGTCAAAGCCCTGAAGCAGCTGGCTGGGAAGGCGCGGCTCCGAGTGCGGCGCAGCTGGCCCTGAGTGCGTGGGGCTCTTTCCGATAACCTACTGAGACGGCTGATCCGCATCTGCCCTCCCTCCGGCCCGATCCTGTCCTGCAGCAGACCTCGATGCTAACACAGTCACAGTTGAGACTTGGATGTGTAGGCGTTATGCTTCTGATGTCGTTGGTGGCCGCAAGGCAGCGGCGGCAGCTCTGCTGGGGGCGGGTGGGCGACACGACCGGCTTTGGTCCCTGTCCTCTGCAGGTCGCATCCCAGCCTACCCCTGTCATGGCTCGGAGGCAGGGGAGTGCTGACGCGTCGGTGGGCTTACTAAAATCAGTGGCCCCTTTGGCGTGATGGGGCAGGGCATGGGGGCCGGAGAGGCATGCACATCCATGCGGGTTCGGGGCGGGCAGGTTCGGGGTCGGGTACTCGGGTTCGGGACGGGCGGCTGTGCACCTGTCCACCCCCGAGTCCCGGTCCCCTGCACCTTTCATCCCTACCCGCCCTACAGAGGCTTGGATGGGGCGGTAGCGCTGCTGGTGACGAGGTAGGCTTGGCGAGATCACTGGCCTTTGGGAAGTGGCAAGGCCAGGGCGTCAAGACCTGTGGACACCCACCGGGGATGGTGGGGCGGGCGGCCGTGCCCCTGTCCTCCCTCGGGCCCCGGTCCCCTGTAGGCCGCATACCTTCCTGCCCCGTTCACAGCTTGCATGCTTGGGGATGCGCGCCCGTGCGGCTGTGGGCTTGGCGAGATAATTGGTGTTGAGCAGGTCGTGGGGGCCAGTGGGGTGCACCCGCGGGGGCTGCGGCGGGAACCTGTGCACTTGTCCTCCCTTGCCCCCGGTCCCCTGCAGGACGCATCCCTCCCACTCTGGCGCGGATCGGAGGAGGGGACAGCGTTGCTTGTGAGTTGTAGGGCTTGGCGAGATCATGGTTTGGGAGGAGTCGAGGGCAAGACATGGAAACCCTTGCGGCAAACGACCAGGGGCGATGGTTCGTTTGGTTGTGCTCCCGCTCGCCCTCGGCCTCTGGTCGGCTGCGGGATGCAATCACTGCCCGCCCGTGCACAGCTTGTATGTTGTGGGATGCGTGTCTGTGTGGCGGTGGGCTTGGCGTGGGCCCTCGGAGATTGTCGTGTACAGAGGATGAGGGCCCTAGGGGCACAGCCCCTCTGGTGTGTGACGGGGCTGCAGGCTGTGCCCTTGTCCTTCCTCGGGCCCCGGTCCCCTGCAGGGTGCAACCCTTCCACCTGTCTACGGCTCGGATGGTTGCTGGTGCGGCTTTGGGCTTGGCGAGATGATTGGTGCCTAGAAGGTAGGGCGTTGGGGCCGGTGGGGCACACGCACGGGGCGGCGGTGTGGCGAGCCGCTTTGCACTCGTCCTCCCTCGGGCCCCGGTCCCCTGTAGGCCGCATACCTTCCTGCCCCGTTCACTGTTTGCATGCTTGGGGATGCGCGCCCGTGCGGCTGTGGGCTTGGCGAGATAATTGGTGTTGAGCAGGTCGTGGGGGCCAGAGAGGTGCACCCGCGGGGGCTGCGGCGGGAACCTGTGCACTTGTCCTCCCTTCGCCCCCGGTCCCCTGCAGGACGCATCCCTCCCACTCTGGCGCGGATCGGAGGAGGGGACAGCGTTGCTTGTGAGTTGTAGGGCTTGGCGAGATCATGGTTTGGGAGGAGTCGAGGGCAAGACATGGAAACCCTTGCGGCAAACGACCAGGGGCGATGGTTCGTTTGGTTGCGCGTCCGTCCTCCCTCGGCCTCTGGTCGGCTGCGGGATGCAATCACTGCCCGCCCGTGCACAGCTCGGACGCTGTGGGATGCGTGTTTGTGAGCTTGTGAGCTTGGCGAGACCATTGCCCTCGGAGGTGTCGTGGATAGAGCATGCGGGCCCGAGGGGCACACAAACTACCGTAGGGTGTGACGGGGCTTCAGGCTGTGTTCCGGTCCTCCCTAGGGCCCCTCGATCTCAGCTCGTGGGGGGCAGGAGTAGTGTTTGTGCGGCTGTGGGCTTGGCGAGATGATGGGCCACTCACAGAAGCGGGCGGCTATCCCGAATGGTAGATTGGTGGTACAGGAGTCTCCAGGCATCCCGGCATTCATGTATTATTATTATGCACACGGCAGTAGAATGATGAGGGGGTATGAGGGGAATGAAAGTCTGTCACGTGTCCGCCGAGCCCCTCCCCTTCCCGAGGTGCCGTGACCATTGCATCTATTGCCCTCCACAACGCACCAGGCAAGAATCCAGGATTCCTCAGATATTTGAGGCCGAGCCAGCCGGGATGGGGGATGCAGGATGCAACAGGAACGCAAGGCCGAGAAGGGCTAAGGCCCGCTGCCGGCGTGCCTTAGGGGAAGCACGGTGACTTGCAGGACCCCAGCCGCCGGAATGCGGGGAGGCGTTGCAGGAAGACGTGGGGCTCCGTTCCTCCGTTGGGCGTGAGGGCGGCTTGCGGTCCAGCCGTAGGATAAGGTAATGTGGGGCTGCAAAGGGCGTGGGATGCTTGCAATCAGCCATTGGTGAAGCCCCGCGCCTGTCCCAACAAGTGGAACGGCCTTGATGAGAGGTGCTTACTTGCGCTTGGCAAGAAGGAAACGGGTCTTAGGCGTTGTTGCTGTGTTTGCGCTGCCTTGCCCCTCTGCACTACCGTGGCCAAGCAACTAAGCGTAATGGAATAGCGTCCTTGCACCTCGCCCAGAGGGTTGCCCGCACTCCCGTGCCCAAGGCAGCTACAACTCCTGAGATAACCCAAGCTCCAAGAACCAGACACGAGCACCCAATGGGGGAGGCCGCTGGCAACCTGGCCGTCCCCTGCACCTGGGCTGGGGTGCCTGGTCGTCTACGTCCTGCTTGGGCCTGCCTTTGCTCGGGCACGTCTGATGCTCAAGCAGCCAGAGTATGGACGACCGCACCGGCATGATCCCTACTCCAGGCTATATATGGGTGATTACACGGCCCTAGGGAGGACCGGAGGAGGGAGGACAGAATCCCCAGCAACCGACACATCGTGGCCTGCGGTTGAGCTCCACCACCACCAGTCCTTTGCCCGCGCCAACAGAGCTCCTATCCCCAAAACGTCGTGCTCAAAGTGACAGGGGTGCGTAATGCATCCGCCCTGCAGGGGCGCCGGGCCCTAGGTGAGGACCGGAACACAGCCTGAAGCCCCGTCACACCCTCGTTTGTGTGCCCCTCGGGCCCGCATGCTCTATCCACGACAACCTCCGAGGGCAATGGTCTCGCCAAGCTCACAAGCTCACAAACACGCATCCCACATTCCCACAGCGTCCGAGCTGTGCACGGGCGGGCAGTGATTGCATCCCGCAGCCGACCAGAGGCCGAGGGAGGACGGACGCGCAACCAAACGAACCATCGCCCCAGGTCGTTTGCCGCAAGGGTTTCCATGTCTTGCCCTTGAATCCTTCCCAGAAACATGATCTCGCCAAGCCCTACAACTCACAAGCAATGCTCTCCCCTATACGAGCCGTGGCGGAGGAGACGGGGTGCGGCCTACAGGGGACCGGGGGCGACGGGAGGAAAAGTGCACAGGTACCCGCCACACCACCGCCCGTGCATGTGCCCCACCGGCCCCAACGCCCTACCCTAGTACCATCTTGGCACCAATCATCTCGCCAAGCCCACAGCTGCACTCGCACGAATACCCAGGCATGCTATGGAGGGGGCGGGAAGGGTTGCGGTCTACAGGGGACCGGGGGCGAAGGGAGGACGAGTGCAAAGCGGCTCGCCACACCGCCGCCCCGTGCATGTGCCCCACCGGCCCCAACGCCCTACCTTCTAGGCACCAATCATCTCGCCAAGCCCAAAGCCGCACCAGCAACCATCCGAGCCGTAGACAGGTGGAAGGGTTGCACCCTGCAGGGGACCGGGGCCCGAGGAAGGACAAGGGCACAGCCTGCAGCCCCGTCACACACCAGAGGGGCTGTGCCCCTAGGGCCCTCATCCTCTGTACACGACAATCTCCGAGGGCCCACGCCAAGCCCACCGCCACACAGACACGCATCCCACAGCGTCCGAGCTGTGCACGGGCGGGCAGTGATTGCATCCCGCAGCCGACCAGAGGCCGAGAGAGGACGGACGCGCAACCAAACGAACCATCGCCCCTGGTCGTTTGCCGCAAGGGTTTCCATGTCTTGCCCTCGACTCCTCCCAAGAACCATGATCTCGCCAAGCCCTTCAACTCACAAGCAACGCTGTCCCCTCCTCCGATCCGCGCCAGAGTGGGAGGGATGCGTCCTGCAGGGGACCGGGGGCGAAGGGAGGACAAGTGCACAGGTTCCCGCCGCAGCCCCCGCGGGTGCACCCCACTGGCCCCCACGACCTGCTCAACACCAATTATCTCGCCAAGCCCACAGCCGCACGGGCGCGCATCCCCAAGCATGCAAGCTGTGAACGGGGCAGGAAGGTATGCGGCCTACAGGGGACCGGGGCCCGAGGGAGGACAGGGGCACGGCCGCCCGCCCCACCATCCCCGGTGGGTGTCCACAGGTCTTGACGCCCTGGCCTTGCCACTTCCCAAAGGCCAGTGATCTCGCCAAGCCTACCTCGTCACCAGCAGCGCTACCGCCCCATCCAAGCCTCTGTAGGGCGGGTAGGGATGAAAGGTGCAGGGGACCGGGACTCGGGGGTGGACAGGTGCACAGCCGCCCGTCCCGAACCCGAGTACCCGACCCCGAACCTGCCCGCCCCGAACCCGCATGGATGTGCATGCCTCTCCGGCCCCCATGCCCTGCCCCATCACGCCAAAGGGGCCACTGATTTTAGTAAGCCCACCGACGCGTCAGCACTCCCCTGCCTCCGAGCCATGACAGGGGTAGGCTGGGATGCGACCTGCAGAGGACAGGGACCAAAGCCGGTCGTGTCGCCCACCCGCCCCCAGCAGAGCTGCCGCCGCTGCCTTGCGGCCACCAACGACATCAGAAGCATAACGCCTACACATCCAAGTCTCAACTGTGACTGTGTTAGCATCGAGGTCTGCTGCAGGACAGGATCGGGCCGGAGGGAGGGCAGATGCGGATCAGCCGTCTCAGTAGGTTATCGGAAAGAGCCCCACGCACTCAGGGCCAGCTGCGCCGCACTCGGAGCCGCGCCTTCCCAGCCAGCTGCTTCAGGGCTTTGACAGCTGGTCATGGGCTTCTCTTCCTGGGAGTTGGCTGGAAGGTAGAGTCTTAGCAGGGTGGTGCACCCATTCGGTCGCGCAGCATGCCCCCGTACCCTGAACACCGCACCGTGCTGCACGTGTCCACTGGCAAGCGATACGGTCGCTGGAGCTGCCCTGGCAGCCGTCCAGCGAGTGCCACACTCTGACTGTGTGACCTCACAAGCGGCAGGCAGCGACGAACTGCAAGTGGGGAAGGACCGCGGGGCGAAGGGGGGACGCCGAGGTGCGGAAGGGCGAGAAAGGCCCCGGCAGGCCGCCCGCTGCGAGCCGCTCGCCCGCTCCACGCCAACGTCCTGTACAGACAGAAGGTGTTGAAAAACTCCAGTGCGTACAGGATAGCGCTGCAGCGCGACCTCCAAGCAATTGTCTGTCGCAGCGCAGCGCCTACGGCTATGCGAGGTTGACAGAGACAACGCTGATCATTTGTGGTGATGGTGGCGAAGCAGTGCGGTCGCCTGAGCGTTGGGCTCAGCGCGTTAAGCATGTAGTTGACAACAACAGCTGGCGCAGCATGCAGCGGAGAGGGCAAGGGCCTCGTGATCTCCATGCTTAGCACTGACAGCAAGGAGCTTTGGCAGCTCTGTGACGTCAACGTGAAACGGCGCAGAGCTGCGGTACAGCAGCGACCTCTGAGCACCCAGGTGAGCCCCAACCCATTCAAAGCACAGTAACAGCCGTCCCAAGAGCTGCAAAAAAGCTCCAGGCTGTGTGTTGGGCCCAGGCCAGCAGCGCGCGGCTGGATGCCAGCACTGAAGACCACTGAAGAGGGCCAACGAGTCTTGGCAGCTGGACTCCTCAGCGTGGGATAGCTGCGGAGACTGCAGGAAGCAGCCAACAGCAGGCCCAGCTGCGCTGCGTAGGCCGGTCCGCTATCGACAATGTCGTCGTGCCTGCGTTCGTGCCTGCTGTCTCCCCGCTGCTTGCTAGTCATATGTGTGCCCACCATAAAGCAGAGAAGCACCACCGTTCGCGTCAGGTTTGGGCGTGCGAAAGCATCCTCACCGGGCGCTGTTTGCGCAAACGCTCGTGCAGCATAGTCGCTTAAGCACGGGGGCTAATTGTTTTAGCTTTTGGTGGTCTGCCTGGCGGTCTTGCGGGGTAACCAGCTCCCGCATGCGAAAGCCCATTTTCCGGGCTTTCGCGTGCGGGAGAGGGTTCCGCACGCCAGAGCCCAATTTTTGGGCTGAACCGTGCGGAGGTTTTGTCCGCACGGCAAAGCCCAGTTTTCTGGCTGCTGCGGTGCGGGCTGCTGCTGCGGGTCTCCGGGGCGTGGCAGGACAAAGAAGGAGGAGGACACGCGTGTTCGTGTGTGTTTCGCCCCGTGCGTCGTCCGTCGCCCCGCCGCCGCCAAGCCTGCGTGCGGGCGCGCCAAAGGGACCTCGTGCGAAAAGCCGACATAGTCGAATTATCTTGAGGGACGGGTTGTGTGCGGTCAGCCGCATTACTGGGCCAATTTATACCTCGGCGGACAAAACCTCCGCACGGTTCAGCCCAAAAATTGGGCTCTGGCGTGCGGAACCCTCTCCCGCACGCGAAAGCCCGGAAAATGGGCTTTCGCATGCGGGAGCTGGTTACCCCGCAAGACCGCCAGGCAGACCACCAAAAGCTAAAACAATTAGCCCCCGTGCTTAAGCGACTATGCTGCACGAGCGTTTGCGCAAACAGCGCCCGGTGAGGATGCTTTCGCACGCCCAAACCTGACGCGAACGGTGGTGCTTCTCTGCTTTATGGTGGGCACACATATGACTAGCAAGCAGCGGGGAGACAGCAGGCACGAACGCAGGCACGACGACATTGTCGATAGCGGACCGGCCTACGCAGCGCAGCTGGGCCTGCTGTTGGCTGCTTCCTGCAGTCTCCGCAGCTATCCCACGCTGAGGAGTCCAGCTGCCAAGACTCGTTGGCCCTCTTCAGTGGTCTTCAGTGCTGGCATCCAGCCGCGCGCTGCTGGCCTGGGCCCAACACACAGCCTGGAGCTTTTTTGCAGCTCTTGGGACGGCTGTTACTGTGCTTTGAATGGGTTGGGGCTCACCTGGGTGCTCAGAGGTCGCTGCTGTACCGCAGCTCTGCGCCGTTTCACGTTGACGTCACAGAGCTGCCAAAGCTCCTTGCTGTCAGTGCTAAGCATGGAGATCACGAGGCCCTTGCCCTCTCCGCTGCATGCTGCGCCAGCTGTTGTTGTCAACTACATGCTTAACGCGCTGAGCCCAACGCTCAGGCGACCGCACTGCTTCGCCACCATCACCACAAGTGATCAGCGTTGTCTCTATCAACCTCGCATAGCCGTAGGCGCTGCGCTGCGACAGACAATTGCTTGGAGGTCGCGCTGCAGCGCTATCCTGTACGCACTGGAGTTTTTCAACACCTTCTGTCTGTACAGGACGTTGGCGTGGAGCGGGCGAGCGGCTCGCAGCGGGCGGCCTGCCGGGGCCTTTCTCGCCCTTCCGCACCTCGGCGTCCCCCCTTCGCCCCGCGGTCCTTCCCCACTTGCAGTTCGTCGCTGCCTGCCGCATGCGAGGTCACACAGTCAGAGTGTGGCACTCGCTGGACGGCTGCCAGGGCAGCTCCAGCGACCGTATCGCTTGCCAGTGGACACGTGCAGCACGGTGCGGTGTTCAGGGTACGGGGGCATGCTGCGCGACCGAATGGGTGCACCACCCTTCTAAGACTCTACCTTCCAGCCAACTCCCAGGAAGAGAAGCCCATGACCAGCTGTCAAAGCCCTGAAGCAGCTGGCCGGGAAGGTGCGGCTCCGAGTGCGGCGCAGCTGGCCCTGAGTGCGTGGGGCTCTTTCCGATAACCTACTGAGACGGCTGATCCGCATCTGCCCTCCCTCCGGCCCGATCCTGTCCTGCAGCAGACCTCGATGCTAACACAGTCACAGTTGAGACTTGGATGTGTAGGCGTTATGCTTCTGATGTCGTTGGTGGCCGCAAGGCAGCGGCGGCAGCTCTGCTGGGGGCGGGTGGGCGACACGACCGGCTTTGGTCCCTGTCCTCTGCAGGTCGCATCCCAGCCTACCCCTGTCATGGCTCGGAGGCAGGGGAGTGCTGACGCGTCGGTGGGCTTACTAAAATCAGTGGCCCCTTTGGCGTGATGGGGCAGGGCATGGGGGCCGGAGAGGCATGCACATCCATGCGGGTTCGGGGCGGGCAGGTTCGGGGTCGGGTACTCGGGTTCGGGACGGGCGGCTGTGCACCTGTCCACCCCCGAGTCCCGGTCCCCTGCACCTTTCATCCCTACCCGCCCTACAGAGGCTTGGATGGGGCGGTAGCGCTGCTGGTGACGAGGTAGGCTTGGCGAGATCACTGGCCTTTGGGAAGTGGCAAGGCCAGGGCGTCAAGACCTGTGGACACCCACCGGGGATGGTGGGGCGGGCGGCCGTGCCCCTGTCCTCCCTCGGGCCCCGGTCCCCTGTAGGCCGCATACCTTCCTGCCCCGTTCACAGCTTGCATGCTTGGGGATGCGCGCCCGTGCGGCTGTGGGCTTGGCGAGATAATTGGTGTTGAGCAGGTCGTGGGGGCCAGTGGGGTGCACCCGCGGGGGCTGCGGCGGGAACCTGTGCACTTGTCCTCCCTTGCCCCCGGTCCCCTGCAGGACGCATCCCTCCCACTCTGGCGCGGATCGGAGGAGGGGACAGCGTTGCTTGTGAGTTGTAGGGCTTGGCGAGATCATGGTTTGGGAGGAGTCGAGGGCAAGACATGGAAACCCTTGCGGCAAACGACCAGGGGCGATGGCTCGTTTGGTTGTGCTCCCGCTCGCCCTCGGCCTCTGGTCGGCTGCGGGATGCAATCACTGCCCGCCCGTGCACAGCTTGTATGTTGTGGGATGCGTGTCTGTGTGGCGGTGGGCTTGGCGTGGGCCCTCGGAGATTGTCGTGTACAGAGGATGAGGGCCCTAGGGGCACAGCCCCTCTGGTGTGTGACGGGGCTGCAGGCTGTGCCCTTGTCCTTCCTCGGGCCCCGGTCCCCTGCAGGGTGCAACCCTTCCACCTGTCTACGGCTCGGATGGTTGCTGGTGCGGCTTTGGGCTTGGCGAGATGATTGGTGCCTAGAAGGTAGGGCGTTGGGGCCGGTGGGGCACACGCACGGGGCGGCGGTGTGGCGAGCCGCTTTGCACTCGTCCTCCCTCGGGCCCCGGTCCCCTGTAGGCCGCATACCTTCCTGCCCCGTTCACTGTTTGCATGCTTGGGGATGCGCGCCCGTGCGGCTGTGGGCTTGGCGAGATAATTGGTGTTGAGCAGGTCGTGGGGGCCAGAGAGGTGCACCCGCGGGGGCTGCGGCGGGAACCTGTGCACTTGTCCTCCCTTCGCCCCCGGTCCCCTGCAGGACGCATCCCTCCCACTCTGGCGCGGATCGGAGGAGGGGACAGCGTTGCTTGTGAGTTGTAGGGCTTGGCGAGATCATGGTTTGGGAGGAGTCGAGGGCAAGACATGGAAACCCTTGCGGCAAACGACCAGGGGCGATGGTTCGTTTGGTTGCGCGTCCGTCCTCCCTCGGCCTCTGGTCGGCTGCGGGATGCAATCACTGCCCGCCCGTGCACAGCTCGGACGCTGTGGGATGCGTGTTTGTGAGCTTGTGAGCTTGGCGAGACCATTGCCCTCGGAGGTGTCGTGGATAGAGCATGCGGGCCCGAGGGGCACACAAACTACCGTAGGGTGTGACGGGGCTTCAGGCTGTGTTCCGGTCCTCCCTAGGGCCCCTCGATCTCAGCTCGTGGGGGGCAGGAGTAGTGTTTGTGCGGCTGTGGGCTTGGCGAGATGATGGGCCACTCACAGAAGCGGGCGGCTATCCCGAATGGTAGATTGGTGGTACAGGAGTCTCCAGGCATCCCGGCATTCATGTATTATTATTATGCACACGGCAGTAGAATGATGAGGGGGTATGAGGGGAATGAAAGTCTGTCACGTGTCCGCCGAGCCCCTCCCCTTCCCGAGGTGCCGTGACCATTGCATCTATTGCCCTCCACAACGCACCAGGCAAGAATCCAGGATTCCTCAGATATTCGAGGCCGAGCCAGCCGGGATGGGGGATGCAGGATGCAACAGGAACGCAAGGCCGAGAAGGGCTAAGGCCCGCTGCCGGCGTGCCTTAGGGGAAGCACGGTGACTTGCAGGACCCCAGCCGCCGGAATGCGGGGAGGCGTTGCAGGAAGACGTGGGGCTCCGTTCCTCCGTTGGGCGTGAGGGCGGCTTGCGGTCCAGCCGTAGGATAAGGTAATGTGGGGCTGCAAAGGGCGTGGGATGCTTGCAATCAGCCATTGGTGAAGCCCCGCGCCTGTCCCAACAAGTGGAACGGCCTTGATGAGAGGTGCTTACTTGCGCTTGGCAAGAAGGAAACGGGTCTTAGGCGTTGTTGCTGTGTTTGCGCTGCCTTGCCCCTCTGCACTACCGTGGCCAAGCAACTAAGCGTAATGGAATAGCGTCCTTGCACCTCGCCCAGAGGGTTGCCCGCACTCCCGTGCCCAAGGCAGCTACAACTCCTGAGATAACCCAAGCTCCAAGAACCAGACACGAGCACCCAATGGGGGAGGCCGCTGGCAACCTGGCCGTCCCCTGCACCTGGGCTGGGGTGCCTGGTCGTCTACGTCCTGCTTGGGCCTGCCTTTGCTCGGGCACGTCTGATGCTCAAGCAGCCAGAGTATGGACGACCGCACCGGCATGATCCCTACTCCAGGCTATATATGGGTGATTACACGGCCCTAGGGAGGACCGGAGGAGGGAGGACAGAATCCCCAGCAACCGGCACATCGTGGCCTGCGGTTGAGCTCCACCACCACCAGTCCTTTGCCCGCGCCAACAGAGCTCCTATCCCCAAAACGTCGTGCTCAAAGTGACAGGGGTGCGTAATGCATCCGCCCTGCAGGGGCGCCGGGCCCTAGGTGAGGACCGGAACACAGCCTGAAGCCCCGTCACACCCTCGTTTGTGTGCCCCTCGGGCCCGCATGCTCTATCCACGACAACCTCCGAGGGCAATGGTCTCGCCAAGCTCACAAGCTCACAAACACGCATCCCACATTCCCACAGCGTCCGAGCTGTGCACGGGCGGGCAGTGATTGCATCCCGCAGCCGACCAGAGGCCGAGGGAGGACGGACGCGCAACCAAACGAACCATCGCCCCAGGTCGTTTGCCGCAAGGGTTTCCATGTCTTGCCCTTGAATCCTTCCCAGAAACATGATCTCGCCAAGCCCTACAACTCACAAGCAATGCTCTCCCCTATACGAGCCGTGGCGGAGGAGACGGGGTGCGGCCTACAGGGGACCGGGGGCGACGGGAGGAAAAGTGCACAGGTACCCGCCACACCACCGCCCGTGCATGTGCCCCACCGGCCCCAACGCCCTACCCTAGTACCATCTTGGCACCAATCATCTCGCCAAGCCCACAGCCGCACGGGCGCGCATCCCCAAGCATGCAAACAGTGAACGGGGCAGGAAGGTATGCGGCCTACAGGGGACCGGGGCCCGAGGGAGGACGAGTGCAAAGCGGCTTGCCACACCGCCGCCCCGTGCGTGTGCCCCACCGGCCCCAACGCCCTACCTTCTAGGCACCAATCATCTCGCCAAGCCCAAAGCCGCACCAGCAACCATCCGAGCCGTAGACAGGTGGAAGGGTTGCACCCTGCAGGGGACCGGGGCCCGAGGAAGGACAAGGGCACAGCCTGCAGCCCCGTCACACACCAGAGGGGCTGTGCCCCTAGGGCCCTCATCCTCTGTACACGACAATCTCCGAGGGCCCACGCCAAGCCCACCGCCACACAGACACGCATCCCACAGCGTCCGAGCTGTGCACGGGCGGGCAGTGATTGCATCCCGCAGCCGACCAGAGGCCGAGAGAGGACGGACGCGCAACCAAACGAACCATCGCCCCTGGTCGTTTGCCGCAAGGGTTTCCATGTCTTGCCCTCGACTCCTCCCAAGAACCATGATCTCGCCAAGCCCTTCAACTCACAAGCAACGCTGTCCCCTCCTCCGATCCGCGCCAGAGTGGGAGGGATGCGTCCTGCAGGGGACCGGGGGCGAAGGGAGGACAAGTGCACAGGTTCCCGCCGCAGCCCCCGCGGGTGCACCCCACTGGCCCCCACGACCTGCTCAACACCAATTATCTCGCCAAGCCCACAGCCGCACGGGCGCGCATCCCCAAGCATGCAAGCTGTGAACGGGGCAGGAAGGTATGCGGCCTACAGGGGACCGGGGCCCGAGGGAGGACAGGGGCACGGCCGCCCGCCCCACCATCCCCGGTGGGTGTCCACAGGTCTTGACGCCCTGGCCTTGCCACTTCCCAAAGGCCAGTGATCTCGCCAAGCCTACCTCGTCACCAGCAGCGCTACCGCCCCATCCAAGCCTCTGTAGGGCGGGTAGGGATGAAAGGTGCAGGGGACCGGGACTCGGGGGTGGACAGGTGCACAGCCGCCCGTCCCGAACCCGAGTACCCGACCCCGAACCTGCCCGCCCCGAACCCGCATGGATGTGCATGCCTCTCCGGCCCCCATGCCCTGCCCCATCACGCCAAAGGGGCCACTGATTTTAGTAAGCCCACCGACGCGTCAGCACTCCCCTGCCTCCGAGCCGTGACAGGGGTAGGCTGGGATGCGACCTGCAGAGGACAGGGACCAAAGCCGGTCGTGTCGCCCACCCGCCCCCAGCAGAGCTGCCGCCGCTGCCTTGCGGCCACCAACGACATCAGAAGCATAACGCCTACACATCCAAGTCTCAACTGTGACTGTGTTAGCATCGAGGTCTGCTGCAGGACAGGATCGGGCCGGAGGGAGGGCAGATGCGGATCAGCCGTCTCAGTAGGTTATCGGAAAGAGCCCCACGCACTCAGGGCCAGCTGCGCCGCACTCGGAGCCGCGCCTTCCCAGCCAGCTGCTTCAGGGCTTTGACAGCTGGTCATGGGCTTCTCTTCCTGGGAGTTGGCTGGAAGGTAGAGTCTTAGCAGGGTGGTGCACCCATTCGGTCGCGCAGCATGCCCCCGTACCCTGAACACCGCACCGTGCTGCACGTGTCCACTGGCAAGCGATACGGTCGCTGGAGCTGCCCTGGCAGCCGTCCAGCGAGTGCCACACTCTGACTGTGTGACCTCACAAGCGGCAGGCAGCGACGAACTGCAAGTGGGGAAGGACCGCGGGGCGAAGGGGGGACGCCGAGGTGCGGAAGGGCGAGAAAGGCCCCGGCAGGCCGCCCGCTGCGAGCCGCTCGCCCGCTCCACGCCAACGTCCTGTACAGACAGAAGGTGTTGAAAAACTCCAGTGCGTACAGGATAGCGCTGCAGCGCGACCTCCAAGCAATTGTCTGTCGCAGCGCAGCGCCTACGGCTATGCGAGGTTGACAGAGACAACGCTGATCACTTGTGGTGATGGTGGCGAAGCAGTGCGGTCGCCTGAGCGTTGGGCTCAGCGCGTTAAGCATGTAGTTGACAACAACAGCTGGCGCAGCATGCAGCGGAGAGGGCAAGGGCCTCGTGATCTCCATGCTTAGCACTGACAGCAAGGAGCTTTGGCAGCTCTGTGACGTCAACGTGAAACGGCGCAGAGCTGCGGTACAGCAGCGACCTCTGAGCACCCAGGTGAGCCCCAACCCATTCAAAGCACAGTAACAGCCGTCCCAAGAGCTGCAAAAAAGCTCCAGGCTGTGTGTTGGGCCCAGGCCAGCAGCGCGCGGCTGGATGCCAGCACTGAAGACCACTGAAGAGGGCCAACGAGTCTTGGCAGCTGGACTCCTCAGCGTGGGATAGCTGCGGAGACTGCAGGAAGCAGCCAACAGCAGGCCCAGCTGCGCTGCGTAGGCCGGTCCGCTATCGACAATGTCGTCGTGCCTGCGTTCGTGCCTGCTGTCTCCCCGCTGCTTGCTAGTCATATGTGTGCCCACCATAAAGCAGAGAAGCACCACCGTTCGCGTCAGGTTTGGGCGTGCGAAAGCATCCTCACCGGGCGCTGTTTGCGCAAACGCTCGTGCAGCATAGTCGCTTAAGCACGGGGGCTAATTGTTTTAGCTTTTGGTGGTCTGCCTGGCGGTCTTGCGGGGTAACCAGCTCCCGCATGCGAAAGCCCATTTTCCGGGCTTTCGCGTGCGGGAGAGGGTTCCGCACGCCAGAGCCCAATTTTTGGGCTGAACCGTGCGGAGGTTTTGTCCGCACGGCAAAGCCCAGTTTTTCTGGCTGCTGCGGTGCGGGCTGCTGCTGCGGGTCTCCGGGGCGTGGCAGGACAAAGAAGGAGGAGGACACGCGTGTTCGTGTGTGTTTCGCCCCGTGCGTCGTCCGTCGCCCCGCCGCCGCCAAGCCTGCGTGCGGGCGCGCCAAAGGGACCTCGTGCGAAAAGCCGACATAGTCGAATTATCTTAAGGGACGGGTTGTGTGCGGTCAGCCGCATTACTGGGCCAATTTATACCTCGTGCCCCCGGGCGGCTCGGGATCCCTCACCGCGGTGCCCCCGGGCGGCTCGGGAGCCCAAGTCGCGATGGGTGCCGAGGGGCCGTGTGCCGCCCAGTCCCTCACCGCGGTGCCCCCGGGCGGCTCGGGAGCCCAAGTCGCGATGGGTGCCGAGGGGCCGTGTGCCGCCCAGTCCCTCACCGCGGTGCCCCCGGGCGGCTCGGGAGCCCAAGTCGCGATGGGTGCCGAGGGGCCGTGTGCCGCCCAGTCCCTCACCGCGGTGCCCCCGGGCGGCTCGGGAGCCCAAGTCGCGATGGGTGCCGAGGGGCCGTGTGCCGCCCAGTCCCTCACCGCGGTGCCCCCGGGCGGCTCGGGAGCCCAAGTCGCGATGGGTGCCGAGGGGCCGTGTCCCGCCCAGTCCCTCACCGCGGTGCCCCCGGGCGGCTCGGGAGCCCAAGTCGCGATGGGTGCCGAGGGGCCGTGTGCCGCCCAGTCCCTCACCGCGGTGCCCCCGGGCGGCTCGGGAGCCCAAGTCGCGATGGGTGCCGAGGGGCCGTGTGCCGCCCAGTCCCTCACCGCGGTGCCCCCGGGCGGCTTCGGTGCCCAAGTCGCGATGGGTGCCGAGGGGCCGTGTGCAGCCCAGTCCCTCACCGCGGTGCCCCCGGGCGGCTTCGGTGCCCAAGTCGCGATGGGTGCCGAGGGGCCGTGTGCCGCCCAGTCCCTCACCGCGGTGCCCCCGGGCGGCTCGGGTGCCCAAGTCGCGATGGGTGCCGAGGGGCCGTGTGCCGCCCAGTCCCTCACCGCGGTGCCCCCGGGCGGCTCGGGAGCCCAAGTCGCGATGGGTGCCGAGGGGCCGTGTGCCGCCCAGTCCCTCACCGCGGTGCCCCCGGGCGGCTCGGGAGCCCAAGTCGCGATGGGTGCCGAGGGGCCGTGTGCCGCCCAGTCCCTCACCGCGGTGCCCCCGGGCGGCTCGGGAGCCCAAGTCGCGATGGGTGCCGAGGGGCCGTGTGCCGCCCAGTCCCTCACCGCGGTGCCCCCGGGCGGCTCGGGAGCCCAAGTCGCGATGGGTGCCGAGGGGCCGTGTGCCGCCCAGTCCCTCACCGCGGTGCCCCCGGGCGGCTCGGGAGCCCAAGTCGCGATGGGTGCCGAGGGGCCGTGTGCCGCCCAGTCCCTCACCGCGGTGCCCCCGGGCGGCTCGGGAGCCCAAGTCGCGATGGGTGCCGAGGGGCCGTGTGCCGCCCAGTCCCTCACCGCGGTGCCCCCGGGCGGCTCGGGAGCCCAAGTCGCGATGGGTGCCGAGGGGCCGTGTGCCGCCCAGTCCCTCACCGCGGTGCCCCCGGGCGGCTCGGGAGCCCAAGTCGCGATGGGTGCCGAGGGGCCGTGTGCCGCCCAGTCCCTCACCGCGGTGCCCCCGGGCGGCTCGGGAGCCCAAGTCGCGATGGGTGCCGAGGGGCCGTGTGCCGCCCAGTCCCTCACCGCGGTGCCCCCGGGCGGCTCGGGAGCCCAAGTCGCGATGGGTGCCGAGGGGCCGTGTGCCGCCCAGTCCCTCACCGCGGTG
This sequence comes from Edaphochlamys debaryana, assembly GCA_016858145.1. Taxonomy (NCBI): domain Eukaryota; kingdom Viridiplantae; phylum Chlorophyta; class Chlorophyceae; order Chlamydomonadales; genus Edaphochlamys; species Edaphochlamys debaryana. The sequence continues at coordinate 341,689 of JAEHOE010000051.1, forward strand.
CCCCCGGGCGGCTCGGGAGCCCAAGTCGCGATGGGTGCCGAGGGGCCGTGTGCCGCCCAGTCCCTCACCGCGGTGCCCCCGGGCGGCTCGGGAGCCCAAGTCGCGATGGGTGCCGAGGGGCCGTGTGCCGCCCAGTCCCTCACCGCGGTGCCCCCGGGCGGCTCGGGAGCCCAAGTCGCGATGGGTGCCGAGGGGCCGTGTCCCGCCCAGTCCCTCACCGCGGTGCCCCCGGGCGGCTCGGGAGCCCAAGTCGCGATGGGTGCCGAGGGGCCGTGTCCCGCCCAGTCCCTCACCGCGGTGCCCCCGGGCGGCTCGGGAGCCCAAGTCGCGATGGGTGCCGAGGGGCCGTGTCCCGCCCAGTCCCTCACCGCGGTGCCCCCGGGCGGCTCGGGAGCCCAAGTCGCGATGGGTGCCGAGGGGCCGTGTGCCGCCCAGTCCCTCACCGCGGTGCCCCCGGGCGGCTCGGGAGCCCAAGTCGCGATGGGTGCCGAGGGGCCGTGTGCCGCCCAGTCCCTCACCGCGGTGCCCCCGGGCGGCTCGGGAGCCCAAGTCGCGATGGGTGCCGAGGGGCCGTGTGCCGCCCAGTCCCTCACCGCGGTGCCCCCGGGCGGCTCGGGAGCCCAAGTCGCGATGGGTGCCGAGGGGCCGTGTGCCGCCCAGTCCCTCACCGCGGTGCCCCCGGGCGGCTCGGGAGCCCAAGTCGCGATGGGTGCCGAGGGGCCGTGTGCCGCCCAGTCCCTCACCGCGGTGCCCCCGGGCGGCTCGGGAGCCCAAGTCGCGATGGGTGCCGAGGGGCCGTGTGCCGCCCAGTCCCTCACCGCGGTGCCCCCGGGCGGCTCGGGAGCCCAAGTCGCGATGGGTGCCGAGGGGCCGTGTGCCGCCCAGTCCCTCACCGCGGTGCCCCCGGGCGGCTCGGGAGCCCAAGTCGCGATGGGTGCCGAGGGGCCGTGTGCCGCCCAGTCCCTCACCGCGGTGCCCCCGGGCGGCTCGGGAGCCCAAGTCGCGATGGGTGCCGAGGGGCCGTGTGCCGCCCAGTCCCTCACCGCGGTTGCCCCCGGGCGGCTCGGGAGCCCAAGTCGCGATGGGTGCCGAGGGGCCGTGTGCCGCCCAGTCCCTCACCGCGGTGCCCCCGGGCGGCTCGGGAGCCCAAGTCGCGATGGGTGCCGAGGGGCCGTGTGCCGCCCAGTCCCTCACCGCGGTGCCCCCGGGCGGCTCGGGAGCCCAAGTCGCGATGGGTGCCGAGGGGCCGTGTGCCGCCCAGTCCCTCACCGCGGTGCCCCCGGGCGGCTCCGGAGCCCAAGTCGCGATGGGTGCCGAGGGGCCGTGTGCCGCCCAGTCCCTCACCGCGGTGCCCCCGGGCGGCTCCGGAGCCCAAGTCGCGATGGGTGCCGAGGGGCCGTGTGCCGCCCAGTCCCTCACCGCGGTGCCCCCGGGCGGCTCGGGAGCCCAAGTCGCGATGGGTGCCGAGGGGCCGTGTGCCGCCCAGTCCCTCACCGCGGTGCCCCCGGGCGGCTCGGGAGCCCAAGTCGCGATGGGTGCCGAGGGGCCGTGTGCCGCCCAGTCCCTCACCGCGGTGCCCCCGGGCGGCTCGGGAGCCCAAGTCGCGATGGGTGCCGAGGGGCCGTGTGCCGCCCAGTCCCTCACCGCGGTGCCCCCGGGCGGCTCGGGAGCCCAAGTCGCGATGGGTGCCGAGGGGCCGTGTGCCGCGAGCCTCACCGCGGTGCCCCCGGGCGGCTCGGGAGCCCAAGTCGCGATGGGTGCCGAGGGGCCGTGTGCCGCCCAGTCCCTCACCGCGGTGCCCCCGGGCGGCTCGGGAGCCCAAGTCGCGATGGGTGCCGAGGGGCCGTGTGCCGCCCAGTCCCTCACCGCGGTGCCCCCGGGCGGCTCCGGAGCCCAAGTCGCGATGGGTGCCGAGGGGCCGTGTGCCGCCCAGTCCCTCACCGCGGTGCCCCCGGGCGGCTCGGGAGCCCAAGTCGCGATGGGTGCCGAGGGGCCGTGTGCAGCCCAGTCCCTCACCGCGGTGCCCCCGGGCGGCTCGGGTGCCGAGGGGCCGTGTCCAGCCCAGTCCCTCACCACGGTGCCCCCGGGCGGCTTGGGAGCCACGTCGCGATGGGTGCCGAGGGGCCTTGTCCAGCCCAGTCCGCGATGGGTTACGAGGCACGCAGCCAATGCGGTTAGAGCAACACGCTCCCTCCCTGCTTGTTGTTGCTTTGCAATACGCTCCCCCGCGGCTTGTTTCACGCCGTCTTGGCCTCTCGTGCCCTGTACGTTCCTCTTAGCACGCCTGACGACTGGCGCTAAGCGCTTAACTCAAGCGACTTGTCCTAATAACTGCGGTGTTGGCCGGGCCCAGCAGTGACACCCAAGTCGCCGCCGATCGACCCGTGTTGCTAGCGGGCGTCCCAGAAATCACAACAACCACCCTCACCCTGGGACGGCGCTCTTGCAACACATTCATGCATCGCGAAGACCCAGGTGGATGGAAAGCAGCCTCATCCTCCATCAGCAGTCTCAGACCGCGGAACCTTCGCCGACCTGAACAATAATGCACCTTTACGTTAGTGACATCAATGCATGTGGTAGAGCGAGGCAACACTTCACAAACCTGGCAGACATCCGCAGCCAGCAGCCACCATGCCTTCCCAGACCTGAACAACGGCATACAGATGAGTTACCAACAACGATGGATAGTGCAGACCGGGACAACAATCACTCACCTCGCAGACATCCGAAGGGCCATCGCTACACTGCACACACTCTGGCGCGGTCTAACGCATCGCGAGAACTGACGTGGCTTCGGGTGATATGAACCGCGGGTATCAATTCATAAACAGCATAGACACCAAACTGGCAACTTAAATCGGGCGTGCCTACGTACGACAGTCGGCGCCACGAGTCGCCGAGCCGCCACACACGAAGAACATCCCGAACGAAAACTGCGCATAGGACTGAATACATGCACCTCAGGAGGTGCTGTGGGGCTGGATAGGGAGAAGGGAGACCCGTATGTTTTGCGCGTCGGACGGTAATGCAAGTGGGCGACGACCGCGGAAAAAGAGGCACGGTGAAACGGCCCCGTGCATTGCCAAAGCGGCCACACCCGCCGTGCCGACTCCCAGTATCCCTCCCAAGACATGACGGTGGGCCTGGGTATGAAGTGACGGGGCTGACGAATTCAACACAACGGACCGACGTGCAAGTGAGCGACGCACCCTGGCGACGCAGCACGTCGAAACGACCCCGTGCACTCCAAATGCGGCCACCACCGACGTGCCTCAATCAAGCACGACTCCCACAAACCCCCCGCACCCATGTATGCGTTTCGCGCGGCGATTGAAGGACACTCCCAAATCGCGTCGGTGGCCACTAACAAACGTCCGCAGTCGCGAGGACGCCCTGTAAGGACTCATGTCGCCCATGTTGGCCTCATTGTCCAACGCATGACTGTGGGACTGGGTAAGAGGGGAAAGGGGACACAACTTCCGTCGGTAGAAATAGAAATAGAAATATCTAACGCCGGGTTACCCCTGGCGTGGGTTAAGGAGGGCGGGTTGGTCAGACCCGCCACCATGGGGATGCCTCCGCACCCTTTGTGCTCATCCTGGCCGGAGGGTCCTGTAGGTTTTCACGATGCTCTTGAGGCGGCTCACCGCGTGCCGGTGCAGGCTGTGGCAGCAGGCTTTTGCCTCGGTGGCCGTGACGCCCAGGGTCTTAAGCAGGGGGTTGAGGGTGCGGGGCACAGTGCCGGTGGTCCCCCGGTCGGTCCCCCGGTCGGTCACTGGGCCGACCATTTCAACAAGTTGGACCGACCTGCATATGAGCGACGCAAACTAGTAACCGCCCCGATGCTGCTCAGGGACAGACTGTGGGACTGGGTGAGAGGGGAAAGGAGACACAACTTTGGCGTGTCGGACCGACGTGCTAGGAGGGCACGAACGCTGGGGACGCGAAACGACAAAACGGCCCCGCACGAGGCCACCACCGACGTGCATCCGCCAAACACGACTCCCAATGCCCCGACCAACGCTTGACTGTTGGACTCGGTAAGTGGTGACTGGGCCGAAAATTTCAACAAGTCCGACCGACGTGCAAGTGGGCGACGCACGCTGGACACGCAGCACGTCGAAATGGCCCCCTGCATTCCCAACACGGCCGCCACCGACGTTCCTCAGCCGAGCACGCCTCCCAGTGCCCCCCCCAATGCATGCGTGTGCATCGCGCGGCGAAAGAAGCGACTCCCAAATTCCGTCGGTGGCCACTAAAAAGCGTCCGCAGCCGCCAGGACGCCCTATACACTCTTGCTCTTATTTTTGGGCCCTGTAACTCTACTTCATGCCCACCCTTCGCAACTCGCGTACATTGAATGCCGACCGCCGAGTAAACGCGCAGACCCCACGGTCAAGTCTCGATTTTACAACGGCTATTCATGCACAATACATTGGGCTGCTCGGGAAAAATCGCGAAAGCAACTTTCGCCTGGGCGCGGACGGATGACGGTGGGTGCCGGGGGGTAATCTCCTCCGCTTTTCCTACACTACGTTCCGGAGAGCTACGGTCACCGCATGGGCCGCACCTCCAAAAGTGACCCCGTACACTCAACGCCTTGAGAGTGAGCTACGCTTACTGAAGACATCACATGCTTGCGCCAGCTGCGGGCATTGTACGTACAGAGCAGGAGCACTAGCTAGGAGCACCGAGTACACCGAGCGCGGTTGTTGGACCCTGTTGGACGTCCCGCCCTTGACGCCGGTTCGTAGAGTAGTGACGCCTCCGTTGCTGCATGACATTGTGTTAGCACATACACTGAGTGGGCACCGACGAGGGCCCTGCTGGCGTCCGAGCGAGACATGCGATGACGCACATGGGCGTGCTGCCTTCGCGAGGCCGCTGTTTCCCTGGTCTACGACATCTATGTCTGCTTCTGTCAGCCCTGGCACTGAGCTCAAGGCCTGCTGCAGGTGCGGTGGGGCTCGGCGACGACTCGACATGTTACTCATTGCGCGCGACGACCAGCAAACAGGGCGGCCTCCAGTTGCGCCTGTACTTGACTCCGAGTCGCATTTGACCACGTCAATGGCAAGGATGCCCCAAAACCGCGCCGATGGCCGGCCGTGACCCCGCGTACCCCATGGCTGGACATCGACTGCGGGTCCGCAGCCGCAGCCTGCTGACGTGCTCGCTCCACGCCATGACTGATGGCCACCACAACCCACTCATGAGTTGCACACGGGTATTTGACCTTCGTGGCCGTTACTCGGTACTGTGCGCGCCCGTACCCCGCCCTCCTGACCCCCCCACACACCCCCACACCCCTCCCGCCACCCTCTCCTAGGCGTTGCTCTCCTGCGCCTTGAGCCCAACCAGACATGCATTCCTGGAGCCAACGCCGATTGCTCAACGCTGCCACGCTGTGGCATCGTATCATCGGGCGATGTTTGGGGGGTACCCTCTATCTTGGGGTCTCATCACATCCTACGATCCCAGCCTGCCATGGAGCAACTGCTCGAGTGAGGGGCTTCGATAAACTGAGCATTCCCAAGCCAGCTAGACCCTTGTGCTGAGAGGGTTGCCTCAGGCATACAGTTGCTTTGGCCCTGCTGAGATTGCGGGTTATGACCACACGCACGTGATGGGGTTTAATTATATTATTCGGCCCACGTACAAGCAAAGGATTAAAAGGGTGAAAGGGTGTGGGGGATCTGCCCCCCCGCCCGGGGGAACACGCTCGCCAGGGCCACCCCCTCTGTGAATTCAATCCACTCAAAAGAGCTTCGACTGCTGGTGGATGGCTCACCCAGCAGAGAGCAGAATGGGGAGATGCATGGATGCATTCCTGCCTGCTGGTGCTCGCTTGCTCGCCTCTGTCTGTGCCCCCTGCCATCGTCCCGCCCGTCCTTCTCCCTGAACGTTCCCAGGGGATGGCAACGAGTTCTACAACTGGCTGTGGGATTACCCAGCGCTGACCTATCATATGGTGCTCCGGAGAGATGGCAATCTGGCCGTGTATAAGTGCGCTAACGGCTGCCGTACGAGGACCCTGGTGTGGTTCACAGATCACGGGGTGGCGGGGGTCAGCAATGCAACGCTGACCACGAGCCCCAGCTCGTGGAGGTACGTACTTGCCGTCCACCGTATGGTATTGTATTTATTTGCTGAGTAGGAGTACGCTGGCTGATACTTGATGTACGGCACTTGCTTCCTCTACTTCCTCATCACCCGCTGCAGCGTCTGGGGCTTGCTGGGAGGGAACTCCGGGCAGCTAACACAGCTCATCGATTCCTCAAACATGACGTACTACCTGGTGGGCCCCGACAACAGTACGACAGCCATGTGAGTGTACGGCCATGTGAAGATGGGCATGCTGCTGGCTGGGACACCGAACGATGGATTCAAAGCTGTGGCACCATCACTGTGGCACTGTACGTTCCCAATCCAGCAGGCCGTCTTATTCGTACCCAGTCAACGTAGCCAACGGGACGCTGGGCGCTTATCGGATGCGCTTGGAGAGCAACGGGCACCTGTCTGTGGTGAATAACCCTGGCTTGGTGACGTTCACAACAGAACCTGGTGTGTACGGCTGGGGCTGGCCGGGGGCGGGACGAGTACGTGGCTGTATGTGAGTACGGCATGCGGACATACAGCATGTTCATCACGGCAGCCTGGGCAGCCACGCACTACTCACGATGAGTGGATGTACGTATGGGTCAACGCGCGCATAATGACTGCAACCACAACCCTCTGGCAATCCAGCACGGCAACAACAGTCCGGCTCCCCCGCGCAGCAGTAATAACTCTTGCTCATATATGCGTGCTCTCTTACCTACCCACTTTCTGATGACTCATCGGTTCGGAACCCTATTTACTGATGGTGTGCATGCAGTGGGGGACCTGGTGAGCTACCGCGTAATGTACGGAGTGGAGACGATCTGCCCGCAATACGTCAACCCCGACACCTGCGCCATGCGCTGCGGGCTGTACCAGAGCTCTACGCCCAGCAACGATGACAGCCGCTGCAACAGTGAGGGGCGGGCGGGGGCGTCGAGTCGCAGGGTACGTCTTCTTGTCACCCCTAGGGCAGCAGAGGCGGCGCCTTCTTGACGCGGTGTTGTGTGCATGTACGCTTCAACGCATGCAGCGCTCTACTCATCGAACAAGAACTACGTGCTGAAGCTTCAAGCGGACGGCAACGTTGTGTTACAGAATATCACCAACGCACCAAGACAGCGCTGTGGGCATCGGGAACCAGCGCCGTCAATGCAAGCGGGTAAGCAACTCCATCTCGTACGTATTCTGGACCCCTTTGCCCCTCTACTGATGACCCCACGCTCTACCTTAGACTCGATCGCTCGGCCCCGCATGGAGCCAGGGGCACCCGCCCTGCATGGAGCGAGCATGACGCAGCCCCCGCACCCCCAACTATCCTCACCTAGCACCCGCCCCCCTGCCCGCCCCGCGTCACCCGTTGCCTGCCTCATTGCTTAAATTGCTTCAGCCTGTGCAATAATCTCATTTCTATCTTCTCAAGCAATCCTTTTAATCCTTTACCCCTCATGCTGTTTCCCATTACCCCTGTTGCCTGCTGCCGCATTCCTTAAGCCCCTCATGCGTGCTTGTTTCCCATCCCCAGATACACTTTCACTCTGGACAATACCGGAGATCACGGCTGGGAGATCTGGGGGCGCACGTCCGCGGATAACTGCTGCAACGTAAATATGCGGAAGACAGCCGTAAACGCGTGAGCCCGGCCAGCTGGAAATGATAGCCATGTATCCGTGAGCGCTCGCTAAGGGGTTACCCGGGGTGATCGTTCCCGGTCTTTACCGTACTTTATTGATGGCAAATGTCTCGATCATTCACAGGACTGTCATGATCCCCTTCATCTCGCTCACTATGCACGCATCGGCAGGAGTACCTGGCGTTCTTCCTTTTACCCGTCAAACGGACGTTCCATGACGACAACTCTAAATACTTTAAAGCCCTTCACCCTGGTGAGTATGCCCTGGGGTACCGGTAACCCTGGTGCGTGCTGCCATGTTGCTAGCAGCCCAGGACCTGCTTGGGCGCTCTCCATGCTTATGCAAGCAAGCCATGCCGTACGCTAGCCCCCAAGCCTGTTGGACCCCGCTCCATCCCGCCCCCGCTCCCGCCGCCCCGGCCTGTCGCCGTACGCCGCACCCGCCCCGCCCTGTCCCCCTGCCCCTTCCTTCCTGGTGCAGACCGTGCGGGACGACGGTGACGCTGTGTTGCTGAACAGAGACATGATTCCTGTCTGGTCAACGCAGGCAAACGGTGAGGCTCGCCCAAGCAGCGCGGGGCTGAGGTGCTTGCTTCGGCACTGCTGCGTTTCGTCCGTGAGCCTCCCAACTCAGGAGAATGCCCTAATCTTCTGCATGCGCTACAATGGACTTGACTTCATTCAAACCCCTGTCCTTCGTGACTTCCGGCGGCTGCGCCATGCATTACATGCATGCATGCAGCCCCCAAGCCCCTGGCCTCCAACCTCACCTGCGAGGGAGCGCTTCCCGCCCTCTCCCGCACCACCCTATGGGAGCAAAGTGACCCGTTAAGGCCCATGTAGACCCCCCCCTCCCTCAACGACCGCCCCTCCTTCAAGAACCTGCGGGGCTACACGACCCCCTTCATGGGGACCCCCCCTTCAAGGCCCATGTAGACCCCCCCCTCCTTCAACGACCCCGAGCTACCGGACCCCCCCTTCACGGGACTCATGAACGTCTGCTGCGCAGCGGTTGTGGCATTCCGTTGTTACAGGATGGGTTCCACACACGTCCACTCCATTCCCGCCCTTCAGCTAGCCTCTCAGGCCCCCACCCATAATTTTGTCGTAGCTAGGCATCCTGCGGCCACGCTAGCTAAGGCCCCAAGCGTCACTCTGAACCCTTCAACATAATGTCTTGCCTTGCTATAAAGTCCAATGGACCCGCAGCAAGCGCTAGCGCTCCACGTGTCCGCTCGGCAGCTTTGGCAGTGCTTCCACGCACAACGCAAGCAAGCCGCCATCCTCTTGTACGCCTCCACTCCTTGTCTGATTAGCCTGCAATGAGGCACGCATGCTTTTTATCGCCCTTCCGGCTGGCAACCGCGCGCCCCTGCCCCACACTACCCCCGATGCTCCTTGCTGCCCCTGTGTGTGCGAACCGACCGGCAGCCGCCGTCTCCCTCACTCACACGGCAGAAAGGGAAGCAGCGGTCGAGCGAGTCAGTGAGGAGACGTGGAGTAGCCACGGCAGGGTAGCCAGCCCCTGAAGGGCGGCGGCCAGCCTAGCACTACTTGCGGTCCGCTCAGAGGATCCCACGGCCCGCCACCCCGCCTTCGAGGGGGGACTTAGTTGCGGGCCCCAGCACCGGGATGCCGGGCGCCCTTCTTCGCTCTTCCCTCTGCCCTGCCTCGACTTGCTGGCAACGCGCGCCACTGCCCCACATACCGTGCACTCCCCCCGACGTTCACTGCTCACCACACATGGCTCGCGGTATGACCGTCTTCCCAACCGAGGGGTTACTATACTCTGACTGGGATGGCATAGAGGGAAACGGGAGGAGGGTCAGGGACAGACTGGCTGAGTGCGGCTGATGGAGACGTGAAGCAGCCATGGGGCTAGGAAGGACGCGGGTCTTTTGGAGGCATGGTGGCGAGAGCCGTCCTTATCAAACATGAGACGGGAGAAAACCCCGGAACGAGGGGGTGTGGGCTAGCCCACACTCACCACCCACCGCCTCGGCGGGTGGTGGTGGATGTGGAGGGGCTAGCCCCTCATACACACCCGCCCCCCTAACACACGCCCCCGGCTGCGTGACAAAGACCCCCTCCCCGCCTTGTCCACGACCCCCGGGGCCCTACCCGCCTCAAGGCGCCCCCTCCCTTGCCTCCCCCACCTGCAGCGCCCGCCTGCCAGCCAGAGGTTTGCAATGGTTGTCCGTCGTGTTACACACTGCGCTGCCAGTGGCCATCCCGTGGCCTGCCTGGAGCGGAGGGCGGGGGGAACAACGAAGGGGCGTCGTGGACCCTGGGTCCCTGTCGCGGACGGACGCGCGCAGGAGCTGCACTCTAGGCGCCCTCTTTCAGCAAGCTTGGAAGCGAGCAAACGCCCCGAGCGCACCAGATCGCACGAGCGCGGCGGGTCGCGCCCCGCGCGCTCGCGCGCGCCTCGGGGGGGTTTGACTTGAAGCGAGTCGCGCGCCTTCCTCTCACCGACGCCGACTCACCACAAGACTATTCCTTGTATGCAGAGCTGCACTCATAGCCGCACTGCAAAAAGAGACAAACAGAGCTGCTGCACCCAGGGAGATGATTGATGCGCGCACGCAACATGTTGCTGCTTTTGTTTGATTGTATGTGTACTTGTGTATCTATGCGGCTCTGTGCATTTGCAAAAGTCAAAGTGGGCTCGCGCCCAACTCGCGCCTGGTGCCTGGTCTCATCGCAAGCCGTGCATGCAGTTGCTTTTCATCTGCCTGACACAAGAAGCACTCTAATTGAAATGCATTGTATGCAAATACAAAGGAGCGAAGGCCTATTTGAACTTGGGATTGGGGCTTCCAGGGGTCCTTAACGGGGTGTGGTCCTCGCGTGCACCCCTTCACGGAACCCCCAAACTCGCAGCGGCCCCCCTGATCCCATCTTAATGAAGAGAGCCCTGCAGGCCACTCGTGTGACTCGTCTCTGGTCTCCTCCCCACGACACGCTGGGGGCCGGGGAGCTTTGCACCCGCACCCTGGGGGATGGAGAGGGGCAGAGCATTGGTGGTACCCGTCTCTGGTCTCCTCCACACGACACGCTGGGGGCCGGGGAGCTTTGCACCCGCACCCTGGGGGATGGAGAGGGGCAGAGCAGCGGTGGTACCCGTCTCTGGTCTCCTCCCCACGACACGCTGGGGGCCGGGGAGCTTTGCACCCGCACCCTGGGGGATGGAGAGGGGCAGAGCAGCGGTGGTACCCGTCTCTGCTCTGCGCCACACGACACGCTGGGGGCCGGGGAGCTTTGCACCCGCACCCTGGGGGATGGAGAGGGGCAGAGCAGCGGTGGTACCCGTCTCTGGTCTCCTCCCCACGACACGCTGGGGGCCGGGGAGCTTTGCACCCGCACCCTGGGGGATGGAGAGGGGCAGAGCAGCGGTGGTACCCGTCTCTGGTCTCCTCCCCACGACACGCTGGGGGCCGGGGAGCTTTGCACCCGCACCCTGGGGGATGGAGAGGGGCAGAGCAGCGGTGGTACCCGTCTCTGGTCTCCTCCACACGACACGCTGGGGGTCGGGGAGCTTTGCACCCGCACCCTGGGGGATGGAGAGGGGCAGAGCAGCGGTGGTACCCGTCTCTGCTCTGCGCCACACGACACGCTGGGGGCCGGGGAGCTTTGCACCCGCACCCTGGGGGATGGAGAGGGGCAGAGCAGCGGTGGTACCCGTCTCTGGTCTCCTCCCCACGACACGCTGGGGGCCGGGGAGCTTTGCACCCGCACCCTGGGGGATGGAGAGGGGCAGAGCAGCGGTGGTACCCGTCTCTGGTCTCCTCCCCACGACACGCTGGGGGCCGGGGAGCTTTGCACCCGCACCCTGGGGGATGGAGAGGGGCAGAGCATTGGTGGTACCCGTCTCTGGTCTCCTCCACACGACACGCTGGGGGTCGGGGAGCTTTGCACCCGCACCCTGGGGGGAGGAAAGGGGCAGAGCATTGGTGGTACCCGTCTCTGGTCTCCGCCACACGACACGCTGGGGGCCGGGGAGCTTTGCACCCGCACCCTGGGGGATGGAGAGGGGCAGAGCAGCGGTGGTACCCGTCTCTGGTCTCCTCCCCACGACACGCTGGGGGCCGGGGAGCTTTGCACCCGCACCCTGGGGGATGGAGAGGGGCAGAGCAGCGGTGGTACCCGTCTCTGGTCTCCTCCCCACGACACGCTGGGGGCCGGGGAGCTTTGCACCCGCACCCTGGGGGATGGAGAGGGGCAGAGCAGCGGTGGTACCCGTCTCTGGTCTGCGCCACACGACACGCTGGGGGCCGGGGAGCTTTGCACCCGCACCCTGGGGGATGGAGAGGGGCAGAGCATTGGTGGTACCCGTCTCTGGTCTCCTCCCCACGACACGCTGGGGGCCGGGGAGCTTTGCACCCGCACCCTGGGGGATGGAGAGGGGCAGAGCATTGGTGGTACCCGTCTCTGGTCTCCTCCACACGACACGCTGGGGGCCGGGGAGCTTTGCACCCGCACCCTGGGGGGAGGAAAGGGGCAGAGCAGCGGTGGTACCCGTCTCTGCTCTGCGCCACACGACACGCTGGGGGCCGGGGAGCTTTGCACCCGCACCCTGGGGGATGGAGAGGGGCAGAGCAGCGGTGGTACCCGTCTCTGATCTGCTGTGCTGGGTGGGGCTGGCTTCACGTGAGGGGCGTGGACCGAGCGAGACCACCGTGTCCATCCGTGGGGGGCGCGCGGTCGACCTACCTTACACCTGCAAAGCTTCCAGACGTTAGAAATGGTATAGTTGATTCACTCAATCGCGTTGCAATCAAGGCATAGATTGCGTGCGGCCTGTGTGTTGGGCGGCTTGGTTCAACATGCTTGGAGAAGGCAGAAGGTGGCTGTGGACCGGCTTCCCCATTACACAACTTGTTAACTCGCATTGTCCATCGCGATAGTCGCAGTCGCAACGTCAGGCTGGGCTTGGGCCCGATGGCGCGCTCGGCGCTACAGGAGGGGTGCTACGGGACCGGTGCTTGAAAGGGGGGGGGGCCTCAAGGGGGGAAGGGGGTCTGCAGGGGCCTTAACGGGTCACTTTGCTCCCATAGGGCCACGGGCTGCACGCTGCGCTGTGGCCTCTTCGCCAGCCTTGCGGCCAACGGCTCGGCCCTTGCTGACGACGGCTACTGCAACCGTAAGCCACGAGGACAGCACGAGGACTGCTGTGGTTACACAGTAAAACAGTAGTGAAATGGAACCAATAAGCCCATGTATGCCTTCCCCCGCACAGGCCTGTGGTCCCCCACCCGGCGCTACGCCCTGACACTGGAAGCGGACGGTCGCCTCGCCGTGTACCGTGCCGCCACCGCAAGCGGCAGCCTCACCCTGCCGCCCCTTTGGAGCACGGAGAGCCTGGATGACCCAACTTCCAGCATCACGAACAGCTCAGCGCCGTACGCATTGCTCGTTAACTCGGACGGTACATGGAGCATCTGGGCTGTACGATCGGGCCGTAACAGCACGGCAGGCTGGAACTGGACTGTGGAGGTTCTCAACAGCTCGAGCGCAGTACCGGCCATTGGGCTCAGCACATCGTACCCCCAGCAGTTTGCGGTTCCCTCGCTCGGGCCATTCTCGCTCGAGCTGACAGACACAGCAGGGAGCCTGCCGAGCCTTGCGGTGGTCAGCGCCAACGCATCCGTTGCATGGGAAGGTGAGTTCTTCTATCCTTCATCTGCCATTGGACAAGCGGGGCGCCCCCGCGGGGGCAGAAAACGAGGGCTGAGCCCCCCAACTATCTGCTACGCGACCCATTCCCCGCGGTAACCGTGGGCGCACTGTACTCCAACCGAGCTATAACGCGTTGATAGCAGTTCGTTGGGGGACTCGCACCCCTCGGCACAGTCTTAGCTGCCCGGTCTTATCTACACTGGCACCGCTCCGCCACCTCCTAGCCACCGCTACCCGCCACCACCCTGCGCGCCGCCAGCCGCCGCGCCAGCGACTCCGGCTTGAGAAAAGAAATATGCCACTGAAGGGACGCGGGCAGACCTAGCGCAGGTTAGTCATGCTTGCACTGACCCACGTGCGTGCCGCGCATTCGTGCAGGTCTTGCGGTGTCACAGCCGCCGTCGCCCCGGCCCAGACCTGCGTCCCCCAGCCCTCCACCCTAGCCTCCAGCCCCGTCACCACCTTCGCCCCCCGCCCCGACGAGGCCTCCCCTTCCTCCCTGGCCCGGCCCGCCGCCACGGGCGCCGCCTCGGTCACCCCGCATGTCTCCTCCCTACAACCCACCCTCACCCCTCCCACCACCCAGACCCTCCCCGAAGCCGCCCACACCAAACCCGTCTCCGTGTCCCCCGCCCGTGCCTTCTATGCCTTCCCCACCACCATCTCCCCAACCCCCGTCACCTCCCATGCCCCCTCCACCCCCAATGCCACCATTCCCGAATCCGCTTCCGCCGCCGAGCCCCCAGCCTTCTCCACCCTCACCTCTTCATTCGGCCCCCCGTCCCCCATCTATCGCCGCCTTCGCCACCCTCTCCCGTGCCACCGCCTCCGCGGCCTCCACGCCCCCCGCTACCCCCGCTCCCCCCGCCGCCCCCACCGCCGTCCCCGCGACCTCCACGCCCTCCGCTCCCCCCGCTCCCCCCGCCGCCCCAGCCGCCATCCCCGCGGCCCCCATTGCCAAGTCCGCCAAAGCCCCCAGCACCTCTCCTGCCCCTCGCACCCCCAAAGCCGCCGGTACCGCCCTCACCGGTACCTCTCCCACCGCTCGCCTCGCCACATCCAAGGCCTTCGCCCGTCCTCCGACCTTCCCAGCCCCCTAGCCCTCCCAGGCCCCCAGGGCCCCCTACGCCTTCGCCCCGCCCTCCGTCGCCCCCACGCCCCCCAGCCCCAAGCCCTGCGCCGCCCCCAAGCCCTATGCCGGCCCCAAGCCCTGTGCCACCCACAAGCCCGTTAGCACGACCTCTCCCTCCCAGGCCGTCCCCGCCGTCGCTTGCCACGACACCTCCAAGCCCCCAGCCGCTGATCAGCCCCAGCCCACGGCCTCCTAGTAGCCCAGGGGCCAGCAGCCCACGCCCGCCCAACCCGCAGCCCTCGCCGAGCCCGCCACGACCGCCTAAGCCGAGCCCACAGCCGTCGCCTCCCATGCCCGGTAGGCCATCTGTCGAGGAGGCAGGAGGAGGCCTTGGCGTGGGCCTTGGCGTAGCCTGGGCGGGTCCAACCCCAAGTCCCTCGCTCTGCGCCTGTACCCCACGCTCCAGCCACCTAAATGCTGAGAATGTGGGCGGGTCCGGTCCCCCCAGCCTGTCCCTCAACTCCTGTCCCCCCCCACCTGTTACATGCTGATAATCAGTTGACGGGTCGTGCTCATGCATGTCCCATAAGCTGTACCTGTCTTGCGCCTTGCTTTCCGTTGCGCGCTCCACAGGCTGTACCGTGTCAGTTCCTGGGTTCAGCTTCGTGCAAGGCATGGATGCGCCGTACATGGACATGGGATACATGAGCCCATCGTTAGGCGTGGCGGCCATTGGGCAGGCGTGCTTTGCCAACTGCAGCTGCATGGTGCGTGCATGCCTTGCTCAGAATGCTTTGAACTGGTAGAACTGGGCGGGGAAGGGAGTGATGCTGCAAAGAACGGCATTATTATAGTAAGCATATACTCAGCCCATTCGCATTTCTTTATTGGTGTCCACTCAGGGATACAACACCAATGGATGTGAGCAGGCAACGGACAGTAGAGGAAGGGCGGGTGGCCTGCTATACGCTTGCATTACTTGCATGCTAGGCTACCCATATTGCTTCACGACGGGCGCTATGCATGACGGGCGCTGCTATGATCGATGACACATGTCCTTGCATCTTCCTCCATCCTTGCAGGGTGAGCTACTCCAGAGAGGGCGCATGGCGACAACATTTCCGTGCTAGGCGTGCGGTGGCTAGCGGGACTCATTAATGAGTCAATATTGGCGCTGAGCTAGCTGAGCTAGCTGAGCTAGCATCAGCTAGCGGCGGGACGCTCAGGTCATCATCAAGGACGCTCAGGGCTTGCGCAGAAATCGAGTTGCGGATGCGTCGTGCCCTCCCCCGTGCTTGCAGGCTGAAGAACACAACGACTCCGTCCATTCTTGTCCCCGAGCGTCTCTTTGGCGGCGTCGGCCAGGGCATCTTCGTCCGCATCACCGCGTGCCCGCCCCGGCCGCCCTCGCCGCCAGCACCCATCGGCAACCCGCCGTCGATGCCGCAGCCCCCGCGGCCCCCGCCTGCGCCAACGCCCCCCGTGCCACCGGCGCCGCCACCCATTCAGTTCCCAAGTAAGCCAGCAGCTGCAGATCTAAGCGTTTGCATTTACACGCTCGACACGCACCGTGCGTAAATGCGCCATGCAGGACTTCCCCCCTTGCATGGAAGCCTGCCCTACTGGCCCCGACCTTCGGCCCCCCCCGCCCCCTGCTCTATCTGCCACACGTGCAGGCTCTCCCCTAAGCCAGGCGGCGATTGTCGCTCCGTGCAGTGGTGTGAGGGCCGAGGGCTGCGCGGCCCGCTGCGGCCTCTTTGCGACGAACGACGGCTCCGTAGACGCCTGCAGCGGTGAGGCCGCCACGCACCTGCCTCTCTGGCAAGGGTGGCGTCGACCTGGGGCAAGGGTTTGGGCATGGGTCTGAGGTGGAAGCGCTGGCCCCACAGACCTACCTACCTCACAGACATACAGACCTCTGCAGGCCCTAGCCGCCACGCACTCAGACCACACACATTGCCGCCTGCCCAGCACATTCATTCCCGCCCTCCCTCCATCGCCGTTCTCCCTACGTTCGCAGGCCTTTCCTCTCCCAACGGCTCCTACTTCCTTCAGCTCCACACCAATGGATCTTTTGCGCTCTACCAGCAAGGGACGCCGCCCGTTGTGATCTGGGCCATGGCGCCCGTGTTTCCCGGCTTATACGACGTGTCCGTACAGATCTCGATCGGCGGATACTGGATGTGAGATCTAAGCCCATGCAACAAGCTCAACATTCCCGTGCTTCGCATACAAAGGCAGCCCTCCCACCTGCCCGTCGTACGTCGCGTGCAGAATGTACGCCACAATCCCTGGCGTTGCTGGCACTTCGCTTCTGACAACGTCATTTGGCGGTCCAGGACCCGCCATTGGCCTCCAGTCTTTCTTTGCGTTTCACGGCGACTCACAGGGCACCTATGCGCCGTACTCCCTGTCGGTGACCGATGCGGGGATGGCAGTACTTCGCAATTCGTACAACGTCACAACATGGGCGGCCTGGGGCGCCCCCGGGTATAACCGTGAGTCACGCGCATGGGGTGGTTGGCAGTACTGATCAGATGCGATGGGCGGCACCATGACGAACGGCGGGCGGGACGCGGGAGGTGGACAGGGGCCCTAGACTGGCATGCAATGCGCTGTCCGCTCGCTGCTTATGTTGCAACGCGCTGTCCGCTCGCTGCCCGCAGCCGAACCGCTCACCATCCAGCCGGGTCAGACCTGCAGCGCTGACACCATGCCAGGCTGCGGCGCACGCTGCGGCCTGTACCCTTCAGCCTACAACACCAACCCAGAAGAAGCGTGCAACACCCTCTGGTCTCCCAGCCGTACGGCCAAGCTGGTGGTCAGGACCGACGGCCGGATGCAGGTGGTGCTGGTCAGCAGCAACGCGGTCGTCCTGACGGGTGGCATAACGCTCACGGTTCCCTCCAAAGTGAGGCTTGTGCTGGAGCCCACTGGAGTTGTCAACCTGATGGGGGCTGGGCTCCTGGTGTTTTTCGGCGTGAGGTGAGCGAATGCCGTGTATGCTCTAGACAACACTTTGGGTTAAAAGGATGCACATGGGTCTGCCTTCAGTTGTCGCAATCAGTGTTGCTATCATAGTTACAAAGTTACCGAAAAGTTCTGGCAGAATGTAATATTTCCGCCCCAAAGAACGCAAAAGTTCTGCCCGCCACGGAACATTTTGCCTCCGCAAGGCCCCAATAATGTTCTGGCCCAGGGCCCGTGACTTGGCAGTGTGGGATGCTCTGCGGGGTGTAGGAGGCCAAGCCAGGGCCTGCCAGGGGTGGGCAGCTGAGGTGACGGGGCGCAGGGGGGGCGGGAGGGGCAGGTGTGACCAGGGCCCCACCACCGCCGCATCGAAACTCTCTGGGGGCCCGCCGGAAGGTGTTCTGGCCGTAACATTTTGACCCCTAGCGGCGAGAAAGTTCTGTCCGCCACGTAACATTCTTGCCCAGCCGGCCAGGAAATAAAGTTCTGGGATTTCAGAAACCTTCGCCACGGAAGATAGCAACACTGGTCGCAATTGGCCGCCCCTTGCCTCACCCTCCGTGCATACCGGGCCCACCGGCGGCGCTTGTCCTCCCTGCCCCGTGCGTGTGCTCCTGCCGTGTTCAGGTGGAAATCGGCCTCGAATGGTGTCAACTACGCAGCGAACCAGGTGTGCCGTGTACGCCGTGCGCACGGCACGCGTGCGTCCTACATGGGCTAAGGGCGGCGGCCGCCTGAGGGACACAGGAGCACGTCTTGCCGGGGCCCGGTTCAGCTCATGACTCATCCACTGACTATCTCCCAACTCCCAACCCGCAGGGCTCTGCAAACGCGCCCTACACCCTGACCCTGCAAGACAATGGAAGGCTGCAGCTGAGGAACAAGATGGGCAACGTGGCGTGGGAGTCGTTTGCGTCCGCAGGTAAGAGAAGCAGGGCGCTCCGCCGGAGTGGGTTCCGCGGTGCGGAGTACCCGCTTTGGTCCATGCTTGCAACCGCCCCTGCCTAATTTGGGCACGGCCGCTTGACAATCCACTGCGATTTCTGGTGGCCCTGTAACCCCCGGTAGTTACCGATAGCTATGAACCTCAGCCGTGCTCTGCACGGGCGGCACGGATTGGGCGTCGGGCTGAGCAACTAAAGGGGGGCTCTGACGGACCAGTAAGGACGTAACCCCGGTAGGTAACCCGCTATGAACCTTGGCCGTGCCTTGCATCCCTCTGCCATCCTCATTACCCCTGCAGCCGCCAAGAGTGGCGATGGGCTGGGCGAGGCGCCGTACTCCCCAAGCCTTGAGACCGCAGTGTCCCCGGCTGCTGGAGAGGGGAGTTCTGCCTCCGGTGGGCCCTCCAGCGCGCCGGCTGCCACTGGGCCTTCCCAGGATCCCAGCCCGGCGCAGCCCGAGGGGCCAACCGGCACCGGAGGTTCGCCCACTGGTGGAAGGCACCATGCTAGCCACAACTCGGCCGCGATTGTGGGAGGCTGTGTGGCGGCTGCTGCTGTCTGTGTCATTGCTTTGATGGCGGCGATTGTGGTGGTTCGGAGGCGCAGGCAGAATGGGTTGGGGCTGTCGAGGGTGGCACCTGCGTAAGCGGCGACAGGGCCGGTTTCTTCTTCACCATTGCTTGGCTTCATTGCTGCTACGGCAGTTACGATCACGCAACCCCGCCCACCAGCAGGGCTACAACTGTGCCAGACACATTGCTTTAAGATTCATTGCGGTTGAGTGCTGGAAGAGGCACTGTCCTGCCGAAGAGGCTGCCGCTGCTGCACGAACACGTCCTTCTGGTCCCTGTGCGTGACGTGCGTGACGTTTGAAACCTTGGAGAGCCGAGGCACGCGCTCTTCTCATCTTTAACCCTTCTGATCGGTGCGTCTTCCGTATCTATGTGTTTTGTGTCACTATGTGTGCTCGCCAGATCGAGCTTTGAGCAGGTCCAGGGCCGATGCATGTAGTCCTCCTCCTCCTCCCGTTCGGAATGCCGTGGCCCCACCGATGGCTGGTGATTAAGCTACGTGCCTAGACGCCCCAAACCCTCAGCCTGTGTACTCTCTCTCTCTCTACCGCTAGGGTTTGCGTCACCTTCTGTGCTGGGCCTAGTTGTCGTTTAGGGTTTATGCCCTCGTCTAGAAGGCCAACGCCCCCTCATCTATCTGTGTATCTCACTTTGAAGTCTATCTCGAGGGTCGAGGGTGCACACCCAGAGTCACCTCAGGGTTGTCATCATGTAACTCCTCTACTGCTACCGGTACAGTGTTGCTATCTTCCTGGAGCGGAGTCGACTGACCCGTCGACTCCTTGGGCATTGCGGGCCCAAAGAGTCGACTTTGCGGAGTCGATTAAAGCGGCTCCGCCGCCCCCCGTAGTCCCCCGGCCGGCTCCGGGCGTCGGCGCCGAGCCGCAAGTGTAACCCTCACAGAATTGTCGCTCTGTCCGCACAGCAAGCTCGTCCCAGGTACGGCACGTCGTCGCTCCCCGCCCGCCCCCTGCGTTGCCCCCTCACTGCCCTTGCGCTCCCTACACGTCCCCTCCCGCTCCGTGCCCTGAGACGACGCGTGGGACACGCTCCAACCCCTCGCTCCCCGCCCGCCCCCTGCGATCCCTGTCGACTAACATGAGGTCCAGCGAAGCGGTAGTCGATTTGTATGGACTATTCCCCGGCCAAAGACGCATGAGTCGGCAAAGCCGTCGACTAACCATCCCAAATCAGAACTGTTAGTCGATAAGATAGCAACACTGTACTGGTAGCAAAGGACCTCAGGCCCCGTGAAGCCAACCCCCGCCGCTGCGCGCTGCCACCTGCTGGCTGGAGGCTGCTAGGCCCTAGGCGGATATGCTAGCTGTCTGCCCCGTTTTGTCGAGCTGCTAGATCCCCAGTGCAATTTATGTCGGCCACACGGCTGGGGCCTACCTGTTGGATGGCAGACCCCTTCATCAGGGCCACAAAGCTTGCGCCACTCTCTGTCATGCCTTACAACGCGTACACAGGATGACGATAACGGAGGCACTAGCAGCAGACTCTCACACAACCTCTCACGCCTGACAATGACGACTCCATTCTGTACGCCTGCCGCTCGATGGCTGCATGGGACGCAGCGGCCCAAAACTTGGGCGTGTGGAGAAGCCCGTCCCATCCGCAGGGGCATCGTGCGCGTGCCACCTCCTGCTCACTCAGCAGCCGCAATACGGGCAGCAAAGAGGTTCCCGGCTTATTGTTCACCAGCACCTAGATGACACACGACAGTCCACACAGACAGAACGATCAGCGCAATTGAAGCGCAGAAGCAGGAGCCTCGCAGTGGCAAAGAATGATGAGGCACGCACGTCGCTCCACGGCACACGGCACGCGGTCAACTGCGCCCGGGCTTGACCACACTCACCTCGGGGCTCAAACGCACCTCGGGGCTCGAGCTCCGGGCACAAAGGCACACACACACGCAGAGAAGCCATACCGCGTCACACCGCAGGCGTACCAACGCTGAATGCGCGTTGGTCAATGTCAAAGCTCCAGCGCCCGACCCTGGAAACCGTCGGGTGGGCCTCTGGAGCGCCTCACGCAACAAGCTGTCCCGCACCACAGGAGTAGCGCCTGCAATGCTGCGCCCACCTTCCGCCCAGCTCCACAGGATACCGTCAACACACCCCGGCTCAATCACTCAATAACACGCGAAGGCGAGGGCCAAGCAATGCGGCCCTTGGCGCCCGCTCAGGCCCAGCCCTCATCCCCCTCAGATTTTGCCCTCCACTCCTGCAGCGTGCGCGCATCTCTCTGAAGAGCTTGACTGCCAGCCTCCAGTGGCACTTCGGCCAAAGTTTCAGTTTGGTCCATCTACTTCCGATTGACCCGACCTCCGTCACCCGATCAATGCGTCTGGAGTGGATAAGCGAGTTCCCTCCCTCGTCAGTCCTTCTCACCGGTCTGACGCCTGGCACCCTCCGCGCCCTGTCAAGTGATTCTGCGCGCTCCGCTCTCCCAATGCCTGTTGTTGTCTTCTTCACACCACACCTCGCTAAGCACAAACAGCCGGGCACACACCGCCGGCTTTGTTTCAGCGCGGCCCCAAGTCGTCAAAACGGCTCCGCGCGGCTGCGCGCACGGCCCATGCGCCTCCAAGCCTACCCCGCATCTTCGCAACCAGATCATTACCCCGCCCCGCCGTGCTCCGGCCTCCAAGCCAAACGTGCGGCACGCGCACCCAACCCGACCTGTGGCCGGCCCAGCCATGACACCGCCCAGCAGGCCCCGCCTCACATCCGCTCTGATCACTCGGGTTCGCCACCAAAGCGCACCTGAAACTGCACAGCCCCAGGGTCCCCGGCCCACGGGCTCCACCGTCCTGTCCCCTCCACGTAAAGAGACACGTGTCATCCCCCACTCGCACGTCGTCCCTCGGTTCACTCGGCTTCGCTCTGCGTTTCCATGTGACAGCCCTCTTCCGTCCGCTCTGTACATGTGGAGCTCTAGAGCCCATCCCCTCACATGGCAGGCAGCCCAAACCCGCCCCTAAGACATAAGGGGCATTGACAGGCTCCCGCCGCCGCTGTGGGAGCGGTCCGACGGCGCCGCCGGCAGGCCGCCGCCGCCGCCACTCACTCCGCTGGGTCCCTGCTCTGGCGGCGGCTCCCCGTCACGCATGACCGTGTCAACTCCACTCGCCGCTTGCCCCTCTGGCCCGCTCCCTCCCTGCCCCTGCCCCTGCGCCGTCGCCGCCGTCGCCGCCACCGCCGCCGCCGCCTGCTCCTGCCGCGACCGCAGCTGGTTCTCCGCCGCCGCCGCCGCCGCGTAGCCCTTGGCCAGCTGCCTCAGCCGCTGGAAGTAGGCATCCGGCAGGTGGTCGGTGACGCACGAGGGAATGAGCGCCATGCGCTCAAACACCTCCCGGTCAGCCTCCACCATGTACAGCCACTCGCCGCCGCCGGCGGCGGCGCCGCCGGCAGCTGCGGCGGCGGCGGCGGCTGCGTCCCCCGCAGCGGCGCCGCCAGCAGCACTCGCGCCCGCGGCGGCGGCGATGGCGGCGGCGGGGCCGTCGGCGCTGCCGCTGGAGCGGCGGCTGCCGCCGCCGCCGCTGGCGCTGCCGTCGAGGTCGGGCTCGGAGGCGCCGCCGCCGGTCAGCAGTCCCATGGAGGTGACGGAGGGCAGTCCGGGCGCTTGGCGCAGCATCGTCTCCACCCCCGACTTGATTCGCTTCAGGCTCTCCCGCACGCGGGCCGTGAAGGGCGTGGCAGGGCCGGCGCTGCCGCCGGCGTTCTCGCCCGAGGACGTGCCCTGGTCGACGCTGCTCCTGGGCTCGCGGCTCGACGGCGGGCTGCCGCCGCCGCCGCCGCCGCCGAGGCTGGCAGCGCGCTGCATGCCCCAGCTCGCCACGCGGCCCAGGGCCCCGCTGGAGGGGCGGACCATGATGGGCGGCGATCCAGGTCCGGGCGAACAACCGGAGCCGAGGGCGGAGGCGGCGGCGGCGGCCTGGGTTGCGGGGGCGGCGGCGGCCGAGGGTCCGGCGTCGCAGTCCCCCGTCGGCGGGGCGCCGGAGAAGCTGACGCGGGGGCGCTTGGCGCCGGAGCAGGGGCCGCTGGGAGGCGCCTGCACCCCCGCCGCCTGCTGTAGGGCCGACACCCCGGCTCCCACGCCCGCTCCTACGCCGACCCCGACCCCGGCCCCTACGCCCGCACCCGCACCGGGCGCACCCCCGCCCGCGCCCAAGCCGGCGCCCAGCCCGGCCCCTACGGCGGCGCCAACGCCGGCCCCTGCTCCAACTGTGGAAGAGCTAGAGCCTGCCTTGCGGGGTTTACCGCTGCCGGAGGCTGACGGAACCACCAGGCCGGATACGAGATCCGAGACGAGGGAGAGATCCAGCAGGCTGTACGGCTCGGCGCAGCCAGATCCGTCTGAGGATTCAGATCCAGGCGGCGGCGGGCTGCCACGAGATCCACGTGATCCGCGGGATCCGTCGTCCGTGGCGCGGCGGATGGCCGCTTCCGCTCCGCCGTCCGTGGCGGCGCCAGAGGCGGCGGCGACGGCGGCGGCAGCCGCCGACTGGCCGCCGACGATGGTGGCGGCGGCGGCGGTCTCCAGCGGCGATGCGTGGGCGACGGCGGCGGCGGCGGCCATGCCTGCCTTGGCACGAAGATGCTCCGGCAGCGACGATTGGTCTTCCGCCACGATCCAGAGCACACGGCCTGGAGGGTACAGCTCCTTGTCGGCCGAGTGGGCGTAGTGGGGTAGCGCCTCGCCCGCGCCGCCGCTGCCGGAGCGGTCCGCGGCGGCGCCGCCAGCGCCCGCCGCCGCCGCCGCGGCGCCGCCGTCGGCGGCGCCGTCAGCGTTGTCAGCGCCGAGCTCGGGTAGGTCGTTGTTGGGAGCGCTGCGGCTGGGGCGGTGCCGCGTGCTGTTGCGGCCGCTGCTTGCGCCGCTGCCGCCGCCGCCGTTGGCGGCGGCGGCGGCGGCGGTGGCGGTGGCGGCGGCAGTCGGGCCGGGGCGCACCGGCGGTGGCACGGGCTTGGGCGGCGGGCCCAGCCAGACGGCGGCGGGCTCGGCGCTGGGTGCGCCGTACTTGCCCCGGATGAAGGTGCCCGCGCTGGGCGTGCGGTGGGGCCCCGGCGGCTCCTGGGGTGGGAGGGGAACGTGTCATTGGTCAGAGGAAGGTCAGGCGTGTTGAGGACCACGGGAAGGCAAGGAGAGCTCCACCAAACGGTACAGAGACCTCACGCTGCTAGCAGCATCCCCCGGACAAAACGTTGGCGAAGGTGCGCACTGGAGACTCGTACCGCTCACTCACCTCGAGCCCTGGCCAACACGACGTCAGCCCATCCGGCCCTGTGATGCTCACAGCTGACCGCCCCGGCACTCCCGCCGCCGCCGCCGGCCCCTGCTGCGCTCCCGGCCCAGCCGGCGGCGCCGCAACCGATGAACCCGGCCACCAGCCGCCCAGCCCGCCGCCGCCGCCGCGGCCAGCTGTCGCCGCCGCCGGCGGCGCCGCCAGCCGCTGCGCCGACACCGACCCGGCGCCGCCGCCGTCGACCTCCATGGCCCCGACCAGCGCCGCCTCCTCGTCTTCCTCATCCCCATCCCCGTCCTGCTCGAAAAACCCTTGTCCAAACCATGACGTCATCAGCTTCGACCGCAGCGCCTCCCAGTTCAGCACGTCGTCAAACCCGCCGCCGCCGCCGCCGTCAGTGGCCAGTCGAGCGCTGCGGCGCCGCGCCAGGGCGCTGGCGCTGCCGACGCGTGCCGACCCGCCGACGACGGCGTCCGCCGCCGCCAGCTGCCGCTGCTGCTGCTCGTGGTGTAGCAACAGGCCACCGCCAGCCAACGGGTCGCTGCTGCGACGGAGGCCAAGCGACGACGGCCCTGCCGCCGCCGCCGCCGCGGCGGAATCGTTGCGACCAAAGATGCCCATGCTCCACCCCTCCGACCAGCCCTCCGCAAACAGCCCGTCGCCGGCGGCGCCGTCGCCGTCGTTCGTGGGTGACGTCAGCGGCGGCGTCATGGCGGCGTAACGCCCGCGCCCGGCCGCCGCCGGCTTTGGAATGGGTCGGGCGGCGGAGGCCGGGTGCAGCGCGGTCCGGGGTTTCCCGCTCACCCCGTCGGCTGGCGTGGCGGTTGGATGCGGGCTGGGGCGGTTAGGGGTGCTGGCGGCGCCGTGCTGAGTGCCGTTGCCGTGAGCGTGATGTGCGTACGGCACGCCGCCGACGGCGGCGGCGGCGGCTGCCGCCGCCATGCCCGCCGCGGTCGGGTGTGACCCCTCGTCTGCCGCCGCCGCTGCCGAGTTTGGGCCCGTGCGGGCCTTGGGCCCAGCGTCACGACCGCGGGGCCCGTGCGGTTGGGCCCGGGGGTCGAGCGGGTGGGAGTAGGGCTCCGTGTGGGCGGGCGGCGGCGGCGCGAGCGCTCGGTACAAGAAACCAGAGTCTGCGCCGCCGCTGGTGGTTGCGTCGTCTTGCAGGGCCGCAGCGGCGGCGGCGGCGGTGGGCCCGGAGGCTCCCGCCGAGACACGGCTGGCGGGTGAGGACATGGCACTGGGGTTGGGCAAGAGCGAGAAAGGGGGAGGGGGGGATCAACCTCAACAAGGCGGCGTTGAGGACAGGAGGACGGGAGGATCGGACTGCCAGTAAGCGTCGGCTCCTGTGACGCTGCACGCACACCCTTTTGGGAGCTTCGAGAAACGACACGCGGCTCGCCTGAGGTACGACATGTACGACTCGTGCAGCGACCCGGCCGAGTGGTACGACATGCCGTCCACCTCGTCGTCCGACATGCTGCCTTCGCTGACGCTGACGAGGCACTCGTCCTCCGCCGCGTCATCGCCGCCGCGGCCCTTCGCCTCCCGCCCCGACGCTTCGTCTCCCTCCTCCGGGTGCGTGTGGAGCGACCCAACCACCCCCTGCTCCCGGCGCCGCGCGTGGGCCCGGCCGGGCCCGAGGTTGGGCCCGTGCCCGTTCTGGCGGTGGGCCTGGCTGGGTCCGTGCCCGTTGCCATTGCCGTGCCCATGCCCGTTGCCCTGCCCGTGGGGGTGCAGGCCCTTGGCTGCGTCGGGCGGGGTGGTGCCCGACAGAAGGGGGATGTCCTTGAGTCCGGCGCAGGCGGGGGAGGTGGACATGACCGGTCCCGCGGCGGCCCCTGCCGCCCGTAGCTGCTGAACGGCCCGCGCGCCCGCCGCCATGCCCACGCCCATGCCCGCTGCGGCCCCGGCCGAGACGGGGCCGCCCGAGGCACCCGCTGGGACTAACTCTACCTCCATCGCTCGCATGCCCTGGGGCCGTGGTGGGGAGGACGGTACAAGGGAGAGTTAGGGATTGTACTGAGAAGACCGTGCGCCCAAGGGGCGAGGGCCGAGTTGCGCGCGCTGGAGCGTCGAGCAATGCCCGGACCGCATCCCAAGCTCCTCTGCAGCACGGCACCACAACACCCTCCCAACCCCGCCGCCACCCGCACGCACGCACCCCCGCTTCCGCCGCCTGGCGGCCCGCCGCCGCCGCCACGGCCGCTGCCGCCGAGGCCGCCTGCGCCGCGCTGTCGCCCAGCGCCTGCAGCCGCGACTGTATGGCGGCCACTGCGGCGCTGGTGGAGGCGAGGAAGGTGTTGGCCACCTGGGCGGCGGGGCTGGCCTGGGGGGGGGGGGGAAGGGAGGTGTGGGGGTGGAGGGTTTGGGGAGGGGGTTGGACACAAGCGGTCGGAGCAGCAGCGGGTAAGGGTGCTGGAGTCGCCCCATGCTGGTAACACCCAGCTCACGGTCATGCCAGGCCTGGCACGCCCACCTGCACATGAGCGCCCGGTCCCCCCTTCAAGACGCCCGGGTCCAGCACGCACCGCACGCCCTATCACAGCACACCCGCAGCACACGCAGCACGCGCCCACCTGCACGAGCTCCATGAGCGCCCGGTCCACGCTGTAGCACGACAGCCGCGCCACGAAGTCGCCCGAGTTGACCACCGACACGATGTAACCGCGAGCCGCCTCGGCCAGGTTGGCGGACAGCACGGCGGCGGGTGCGATGGCGATGCAGTGCACCTGCGGAGAGGAGGGAGGGGACGGGAGCGGAAGAGGAGCGAGGACGGCAGGGAGGGGGGGTGGGGTGAATGGCGATGTCTGGGGGCCTGCGGGCGCGCAGGCGGGCTTCCGGCCTGCCTCTGCGCCTGTGCCCTCAACTCCCCCTGGCCTTTGCTCCGCACGCCCGCGCGCCCACATTGGCCAGCCAGGCCGGCCCTGCCGCCAGCAACCCAACCCTTATCCTCGTGCCCCGCCCCGCTCGCCCCCGCCCCTTGCACACAGCCGCGCACCTCGGGCACTACGTCCGGTGCGCCCATGGGCGCCCCCCGCTGCCGCAGCAGCAGCGTCAGCAGCGCAGCCACGCCGCCGCCCAGCGAGTGGCCTGCGGGTGGGTAGGGGTGAGAGGGTGGGGTGGGGTGGGTGGTGGGGATGAGGTAGAGTTGTGTGATGGAGAACAGGCCCAGGCGCTCGGCGGTCATACCAGGGGGCGGGGGCAGGGCTGCTTGGATTGCTGCACCTGACCGCTCCTCCTGGACACGGCACGGCCCGACGCGAGCCCAAAGCAGCGCATCCACACAGCCTGCCTCGGCGCCTCGCGCCCACCCGGTCAAGAGCAGCGTCGCGTCGGGCCCCGCCTGACACGCCCATACACACACGGCCCCTCTCCCACACCCCTCCGTCCCCTTCGGCCGCACCCACCCGTCACCAGCAGCGGCCAGCCGGGGAAGCGCTCCGCCGCGGACTTGAGCGCAGCGGCCGTGTTGAGCTGCGGAGCGGGGGGCGGTGAGGGCGGGAAGCGTTGGGGGTCAGGGCGGAGGGCGGCTCTCAAGAGGATCCCCCCACCCCCGCCCGCCCAGGCCTCCTCCCTCGACACACCATCGCCACGCGCCTCCGTCTAACCCCTCCGCACACTCCGCCCGCCACCGCACGCAAGCAAGCACGCATGCAGCTGCGAACGCACGTGCGCACCTGCACGTACGACGCCGCGGACATGAGGCCCTGGTGCACGTGGCCCACCAGGCCCCCGCCGAAGTCGTACTCGGTGGGCCTGATCACGTGGGGTCACGCAGAGGGCCGATCAAGTCAGGGGCTTGTCAGAGGCTTCCGTCCACCTCCTCTCCCACCCAAGCACAAAACACACCCAACCGACCAACCACCCAACCGACCAAGCACCCAACCGACCAACCAACCGCCGTACCTTGCCGTCAGGTCGGTTGCAATGTCGGCCAGCTCCAGGCTGCCCCGCACCGCCAGCACCAGACGTCGCCGCCTGCGGTCCACCGCCAGGTAGTGGCAGGGGCGGAAGACGGAGGAGCGCCACTCGGCCATGACCACGTCCTCCACCGGGATACCTGACAGGGGGGGGTCAGGGGGGGGGGAGAAGATGGGTGGGGTAATCCTCAGGCGAATATATGTAGCTGCAGCCTGAGGGTCCGATACGCCCACTGGAGGGAGGCCCTCCGCCAACGCCCCTGCCCTCCCCTGCCCCGCAACCTCTTTCCGCAGCCACCACCACCACCACCCTGCCCCCCTCCCACCCCACCCCGCCCCTCGCACCCGTGAACAGGTGGATGGCCTCCAGGTTGGCCTCCGCGGAGGCGCCCGTGACGGGGTTGAAGTGCGCCGAGGAGCCCAGCATGGTGAAGAGCTTGGTCACGGAGGAGAGGTGGCCTTGTGTGGGAGGGGGAGGAGGAAGGGTGGGGAGGAGAGGTGGGTAGAGGCGGGAACAAAGGGCGGTGCCGCGGTGGGCGGTCGCCCTCACGCAGATGCTGGCATGGAGCGGCCACCAGCCTCTCGCCTCATCCCTTGCCGTGAACAACCCCGTTCGCGTCCCCACGGTCCCGCTGACCCGGCCGCCGTCCAGTTCCCGGTCCTGTCCATGAAAGGTCCACCCTCCCACGCACAGCCCCTCCCGCCTACCGCCCCGCAGCCTGCCACTCCCGCCCGCCCAACCGTAGCCTCACCCGCAGCCATGGGGTACCCGTACGCCGCCCGGCTGTAGTTGGTTGCCGTTACAAGCTCTGCCAACAGAGTGCCCGGATCGGACAGATCCGGCATGAGGCCCTGATCGGCGGACAGCTCCGTATCTCCGCCCAGGACCTCCAGATCCCACGAATCCAGGCCCTCCGCGCCCGACCCAGATCGAGATCCGAGGCCAGGCCCCAACCCAGATCCAGATCTCGCGCCGGGGCCGGGAATCTCCTCCACGCTGCCTTCTGCGCCCTCCGGAATGGGACCGGACGGTTGGTCCCATATCCGGGCCGGAGCGGACGCCGGACTGGACTCGCCGTTAGCAAAGGGCGACCGTGCGGAGCGTGCGGCGGCGGCGGCGCGTGCTGAGCGTGGCGTGGTGACGGGCCTACCGGGGGCCGAGGTGACGGAGGCGGACCTGTGGTCCATGTCCTCGATCACCTCGGCGCCGTTGGCGGCCTGGCGACGGCGCAGGCTGCCGCCGATGGCGGAAGCGCTGCGGTGCACCGTCACCGGCTCGGGCCCGGCGGGCTGCATGATAGCAGCGCCCGTCGGCGTCTCCCCAACGGTTGGGGAGAGGTGCAGCGCGGCGGACGAGGCGGCGGTGGCCGCCGCTGCCGCGAACGCCGCCGCCGCCGCGAACGCGAGGTGCTTGCCGGCGCCGACGCCGACGTCGGCCGCGGCGGCCGCCGCCGCCTCCTGCGTCTGCTCGTCCAGCAGGTCCGGCTCCACCTCCGTCTCCATCGGCGCCGCCGCCACCAGCCGCCCGCGTGCCAGCTGCTGCCGCCGCAGCGTCGCCAGCATGTCCTTGTGCCGCCGCGCCGCCACGTAGAGGCCAAGTGGGTCGAGAGGGACCAGGCGGCGCATGCCGTGCCGAGCGCAGGCGTCGTTCCAAAGCTCCATGAAGATCTGCCACAGCTTGAAGAGGCTGGGCTTAGGCAAGGCGCCGGCCAAGCTGGTACCGCCGCCAGCACCGCCGCCGCCGTAGTTGGCCCCCCGGCCCGCCGACACCCCCGCCGCGGCGACGGCGGAGAGAAGGATGCGCTCGGCCTCGGGTTGGAGCCGGGGCCGGCCGGGGCCAGAGGCGGCGGCGGCGGCCGCCGCCGCGGCGGCGCCGGCCGCGCCCGACGTCGCCAGCCCCGGCAGGCCGCCCTCCGCCGCCGCGGCGGCATCGCGCAGGGACCGCAGCTCGGCGGCGGCGGGCGGGGCGTCCGTTACGGCCGTAAGCTTGCGCCAGACGCGGGAGCGGACATAGTCGGAGGAGCGCTTGGAGGCGCGGCCGCCGGGCCGAGGGGTGCTGATGCGGGAGAATACGGTGCTGTACCGCCAGCCGTCCTCGTCGGTGCCTAGAGTGCGGACGATGAACCAGCCCCGCTCGCCCTCCTGCTCAGGGGGCCGGGCGAGCTGCACGGCGGTACCGCTGGCGTCGCTCCACGCCGGCCAGTCGAAGGGCAGCAGCGGCGCGCCCCTGGGGGGGAAATTGACAAAGGGGTTGGGATGTGCGTAGCGTCGGCGGGTAGGCCGAGCCATGCCGACGCTGCCCACTCAAGTACACGCGTGTGCTGGCCGTGACGCCGAGGGAGGGCCCGTTGTGGGGAGAATTATGGTAGGCCGCTGACCTCGCGGCTGGGACTCGTAGCAGGGTGACGCGCGAGGAGAGCGCGTCTCAACCCTGCCGCGTTGGCGGCATGCGAAGACCTTCCCACAACGCGCACCGACAGCGGTGACGTCCGGTCCTTGGCACCATCAAGCAGGCGGATATACATGAACGTTTGCTAGGCACGTCGCTGGTGCCGCGAGGCCTCTCGGCAAGCGGGCAACGGGCTCACCAGCTTAAGCCCCAGTATCGCTGGTTCTCCCAGAACTCCACCAAATTTCCATCGTTATACATTCCTCGTGGACGCTTGGCCCGCGCGGGTCCTCCTCCTCGCCCTCACGCGTCTCCAGGTCCGCGACCGGCCATGCTGCTGCGTGCAGCCCTTTCAGGCGGGGCCTGGCCGGGATGAGGGCCTCTACGGTTCTATATGTTGCAGAAGAGCTCAGCTCGCCAAGGTATGGCAGCAGGCGAGTTCCAGAAGCTCGCGACGTATCCGCCTCGGCATTTCTTGCGCAGCTACGCCAGACGGGGCCTTGGTGCTGCGGGGTTGACCGCTAATGTTCTGGTGAACGGGCCTCTATGCGAAGGCGGGCACGTCGAGCGAAGGGCGAGCCGGCCACGAATGGCCGAGTGGCCGACCGCCCGGATGAACAAAAGTGCGCCTTGGAACCAGCGGCTCCTGACAGTAACCGATTTGATGCTGGCACGCACGCGTTCTCCACTTGCCAGCGAGATCAGCAGATCGCGCAAGGCCGAGGTCCGAGGACGCGCGCCGAAAAGGGGCCCATACACAACCGCCGCGCACTTTGCCCCCGGCACGCGCTGGCAGCCCCCGCAGCCCCCCGACAACGCTGCGGAAGCGCCCTCGCCCCCATCGCTCCACCAAGCCTGTCCCCTCGTCCCGGCCAAATACCCTCACCATGCCTGCTGACCTGCCGGCTGTATGAGCGCCAGGCTCTCGGGCATGCTGCCTCGCTCCTCTTCGCTCATGCTGCCGGACAGGGAAGCCCGCCATCCAGGCGCAAGTGGACCGGCGCTTTTGGAGCTCCCAAGGCCTGGCTGGGCTTCGGATCCCAGGCCCGCGTCGAGGCTGTGGCGCAAAGCTCAAGCGTGAGGCGATCGCCGTAACCCTGCGACGGTGCAGGGGTAGAAGAACATCAACGGTGCAGGGGGTGGCCCAGGTTTGACGTCCATGGCGCTGTGCCGTTACAAACCCACGGGCCCTTGATTGGCCTCCTTTGAGGTAAGCAGCTCTGCCTTAAGGCAAGGGGGGGGGGGTAGGGACGAAAGTTTTGCACCCCATGCCGCAAAAGTTCCTGACCCCCCTGACCCACACACCCACCCATGCCGTACGCCGTACGGCAGCACTGCACATGCACAAAACTTACGGTATCCCATTTCATAACTGCATCGACAGACTGCTCTCCACGTGCGCTACTGTCTTGCAAGCTGTCCTGGGACAAAGTCCAGACTCGGGGTCTATCAAATGTCCATGGACGCGTCCATCGACCCACAGAACCCGCAGATTTGAGTGCTTCTAACTCTTTGTCTGATTAAGCAGCTTTGTGCGACCCAACAGGGACAGTCCCCCCACGTCTTTCGCAACGGGTGGCATGCCGACATGGCGGGTCACGTCAGGCCTGGACCCACCTCCCGACCGGTGTACGTGGTGCTCAGGCATACCCAGGGTTCACACCTTGTCGATAGACGCCTGATGGACCCTTGGAAGAGCGCAGGAGCCGACGGAGCGGGTCCTGCCCGCTGTGACGAAAGTTTGTGGCCCCACCTTGACGAAAGTTCCCAGACCCCCAGACCCACCCACCCACCCTGAACTTAGGGGCCCCGTATCTTTGCAATAAGAACTTAGGTTTTAATTCTGAAAGCGGTTTCGGGCTCCTCTGGCCAAGCTCTTTCCATTGGAGGCATGGGGTACTTTTACATCATTCCTACCCCCCCCCCCCTGCTTAAGGTACGCAGCTCTGCGTGCAGAACGCGCTCTGGGCGACGGTCCTCCTTGCACCACACAGGGCCGTGTGCCCTCGAGTCCAAGCCCCACACGTGTGTCAACATTCTCAAACAAGCGCTGTTGTAACTTGGTCACAGAGGTCACATACACGCTTGGCACGCACCATGCCTGCTGTCTGGACGATCACCGCAGCACCCTCTCAGCCTCACAGCACAAAACGGTATGCAAAGCTGTGCACCCTCGCTCTCCGCCCACCCTCAGCTCGCAACTCACACTCAGCCTGTGCCGCAAAAACCATATCACTCATGCCAGCGCATCCCGTTGGGTTTGTCAGGGCTCAACCCGCCGAGGTCTGCGGCAAAGACTGAACTCATTCGCTCAGGCGAGGGCCACATGTGCCCAATTCTGGTCACCACGCCCCAAGCGTCCAGCCGTCCAGCGGCCGTCGCACATGCCCCCGCTCTTTGCAGAGGGTGGGGCAGCGGTCTGGGTATTCTGAGCGGGGCGGGCAATCAACCACGCACGGGATCCGCAAGATCCCGAAAGCCCCCTGCCAGGCTGCAGAGCGCTTGCGCTCACCCACCGCTCTCTGGCCCTCCCTTGTGAGCGTCAAGGACACCCAGCACAGCCGCCAGGCAGCCAGTTGCCCCCAGATCAAATCCCTTGACGACTCGGACCCCCGTACACAACCAAAAGCAAAGAAGCAAAGCAGGTCATTCAAATCATGCAATTGCACTCTGACGCCCATATCAACGATGCACAGCTTTGCACAAGTTTGCGAGGAAAGCGCGACGGAATACAAGAATGTGCAGACCGGCACGCTCAAAGCCCGACCCTGTCTGCGCTTATGCGCAGAAGCAGGCCCCTCCCTGGCTGCAGTGGGCGTCCGCCCATGGCCTCCACTCTCACCCCAGCCAAACTGCATCCTCCAGCCCACCAGCCGACACCCGCTCACGGGCTATATACCTGTCCGGACCATGCGCAGAGCACGCTACGCGCCAACAAACTCCTCTTCGCTATATACGTACAACCCGCGCCGTCTGCTCGAGCCCAAGCTGCCCCTCCATGGCTGCAGACACCCTCGCCCGAGAAGCCTCCTCATTCGAGGAAGTCCGCATCCTCAGGGACGCAGAACGCCGTACGTCTGTCTGAATCATTATGGACACAGGCCAGGCTCGGACCGGACTGGACCCTTCTGGGGGCTTGCCTCCACTTCCCGCTCCAACGCCCAGCCAGCGGCTCTGGGGCCCCCTGCCCGGAGGTCGCATAGGTCGCGAGCTTAGCCCACTGACCCGGTCCTCAACCCTTGGCCTCGCACAGCGGCCTGGAGCTCAGGAGGACCGGGCCGTTATCGCGGCCCCGTGGTCCGGCCTCGGCGGCGGCGGAGGTTCTCTCCCCTCCCCCTGCTCCTCCTCCACAGGCCTCCGGCCGAGGCTCGATCCAGAGGAGGGCGCTTGCTGTGAGCCACCCGCTCCAGCCCGCGAGGGCGCAGCCGACGTTGAGTTAGAGCCAGAGCCGGAGGACTCGGATGCGGAGAACGGCACCGTCTCGTCTACTGTCACTGACACGGAAGGGGTGTCAGGGTCGGCCGCCGGCCGG
The DNA here is from genome assembly GCA_016858145.1 of Edaphochlamys debaryana. Lineage (NCBI taxonomy): Eukaryota > Viridiplantae > Chlorophyta > Chlorophyceae > Chlamydomonadales > Edaphochlamys > Edaphochlamys debaryana. The sequence goes on from JAEHOE010000051.1 coordinate 375,756, forward strand.
GAGGACGACGGGCCGTCGGCGCTGGTCCCGAGGCCCCGGCTGCTCCGGGCGCGGTCCTGGCCAGAACCGGAGCTTGAGGGGCCGTCGGGGCCTGAAGCTTCCGTCGATGGGCCCTCCGCTGCCGCCGCCGGCTGCGAAGCCTCTCGGCCTCCCTGTGCTCGTGAGCGCCGTCGGAAGAGCTCCTGGGGACCAGAGGACAAGCACGTGAGCGGGGAGAAACGAGATGGCATGGAGTCTGGCAGACCACAGCAGCGGGCACGCGGTGACTGGAAGGGTTCACTCATGGCCCTCTTTGGGGCACTCGCTGTCCCTGCCGTCCCTTGCCGTGCCTGTCCGCGCCCCTGCGCTGACTCACGCCCCCAACCACTCACCTTCCAGAAGGAAGTGCTGAACCCTCTTTGAAGGAAGGTGAAGTTGCTGTACGACCAAAGGCAGATTGCGATTCCGACCAGGCCGCCTGCTACTCCAGCAAACACGAGTCCGACCGTGCCGGTGGTCTGGGAGATGGGCGGTCGGCTGCCCACGCGTGCGGGCGGCGGCGGAGGGGGGCTTACGTCACCCGACCCCATGGTGCCCCCCGACTCGAGCAGCCACGTGACATCCTTCACGTCGCCGTACAGCGCCGCGTCGTACTTCACACGCACAGCGCCTAAGGGGAGCTGCAGCAGGCCGCGCAGGTGGGGCAGCCGGTGCCGGGCTTGCGGCCTGCCAGCCTCTGCAGCGGAGTTAGGGGGGGAGCGAGTGAGTTGCCTGCGCTCCTGCTTGCCTCACCCAAAATCCTCAGCCGAGTTCGCGCGGGTGGGGTGGGGTGGGCCACGGACTGCTGGCGTGCGGTCAACACGCACACAGGGAAGGAGGCTCAACCGTCGCGCCAAGCGCCATGCGCGCGTGGTGCGGGATGTAGTGCGAGCCTCAAGGTCTCCTGGTTCACGCCCGGCGCACGCGAAGAGGGCCTTCCCCAGGCCACGCACCGATGCCTGGCACCGACGTCACAAGCGCCAGCCACGCGCCGAGGGCCAGGAGGGCGCGCGTTATCATCTTTAAAGTGTGCCTCGGTGTTAGCTGGGCCCCGGGCGGCCCCATATTCCCTTGTTTGCGCAAAATACTGTCCGATGGTTAGGCGTAAATTGTGCAGGGCCTGGAGCGTGCGGCGCTGTAATGCTGGTGCTCTTGGGGTCAACGGGGCGCAAGCGCAGGCTGGGGTTCTGAGGCCCGAGCCCCGGTTTCTGCGCTTGCAGTGCATGGGCCTCGCCTCACGGCGATGTGGAAAAGAGAGCTGCTGAGCACTCAGCGCTGCTGCGACAGCCTGCTTGGCAAACAGATAGCCTTAGCTCCAACTGCACGATATTTCATACGTTGGCCCGTGTTTAGCGCGCGAGATCCTCGAGGCTTGCAGATGGCGGAGCCCACCAGCGTGTCACTGGCGCCTCAAGGGGAGCTCCACCTAGCACCTAAGGTGAAACAAGTTCCCGTGCAGAGCCAGGGCGCTCTCGAAATCCTGGCGATGGGTCTTACCTGAGGGAGCCCGCGCCCTTCCGCAGGTGGCGATCGGCATTGTGGACGTGGCAGCGGTCGGGTGAGACGTTGCGCTAGGCGGGATGTCGCGGGGATGCCGACCGGGGTCCCGCGCGGGGCATGTGCTTTGATCGGCTGCTGCCGCCATCCACCACCCATCCACTCCCGCCTCCCGCGCCCAGGGCTCGGGTGCTGCTCGCGCTACAGCCACCAGCTGGCTGGCAAGTGAGGGAAGTAGCCCTTGAGGTCAAGGGCCTCGGTGATGGCAGCGCTGACGGCGGCGTGCTGAGGCCCGTGCTGAGCGCTTCGTCGGGGCCGGAGGGCGACCCGGGTCCCGCTGCGCCCGCGCTGCTCGTCCGCAACATCTATTCCCCGGGAGCGGCCGAGGACTCACCGCAAGTGAGTTGACTTTCTGCTCCTTCAGCTGCATACCCAACCTGAGGTCACCCACCAGCACCGCTGGCTCCCTTGCCCCAGGGCCCCCGTTTCGCACTCACTATGTGCAGCCTTCACGCAAACCCACGCCTGCACCCACCCTCTCCTGACCCTCTCTCCACCTCTCTCTCCGCACCTCCGTCCACCCAACCACCGACCCGACCCCAGGTCTCCCTGCTGGTGGTGAACGCGGACGTGCCGGAGGGCGCCCAGGCGGAGCTGGCGGCAGCGATGGTGGAGCTGGCCTGCTCGGGGGGCCCTGGGGGAGGGGCGCAGGGGGAGGGGCAGCAGCAGGCGGTGCTGCTGGCGTCAGCAATGCTGCTGACTCAGCTACCGTCGCCCGCGGGTGGGCCTGGGTGGGCCTGGGTGGTGGGCCCGGACCTGGGCCTGGGCGAGCCCGGGTGGTGGTGGGGAGTGGGAGGAGGATGAGCAGTCGGGATGAGGACGGCGTCCCTTCCCTGCTCCGCCTTGCTCGCCCTCTCCGAGCCGGAGACTTCGTTGACCCACCCCCCGTTGACCCACCCCCCGTTGACCCAACCCGTGCCCCTGCCCCTCACTCCCCCGGCCCCCAGGCCTCTACCAGCACCTCATACATGGCGCCCCGCCCGCGGTGCCCTTGCTGCCGCCGCTGCCGTTGGCCGACGCCGCCTCTGCCGCCGCGCCCTCCGCCGCCGCCCAGCCGCTGCGGGTCCGCGACGGCCTGCTGGCGGCGCTGCTCCACGTGATGGCGGCCTCGGGGACACCGGCCTGCTGCCTGCTGGCGCCGGGTGAGGGAGGGGGCCAGAAGGGGGGGCATGGGGGGTAGATGCTGGATAGACGGTTGGGAGAGTGAAGGGAGGGAGGGGCCAGGGGGGAATGCAATGCTGCGATGTGTCAGGGAGCCCGCAGCGGTCTGGCTGGACCCGGATGGGATGGATGGGTGGGATGGGCGGGTGGTCTGGGAGGGCGGGATGGGCGGGTGGCTGGGACGGATGGGATGGGTGGGTGGTCTGGGAGGGCGGGATGGGCGGGTGGCTGGGATGGGTGGCTGGGACGGGTGGGTGGGGTGGGTGGGAGGCGGGGCTGCAGGAGGGGAAAAGGAGGAGCAGCGGACGGAGAGGAGGGCTGCCAGCGGAGGGAGAAGCAGCGGGGGCGGTGGTGCTGGTGCCCGGGGGTCGGGCCAGGGGGGCCGGATGCGCCCGGTGGGATGGAGAGCAGCGGCCGTGGGACGGAGGCGTGGGGGGTGGGAGGGAGCTGCGGATAGGCCCGAGTGAGGGTCTATGAGGGAGTAGGGTCTGGCGAAGGGTCGTCTAGAGGGACTGGAGAGGAGCAAGGGCGCTGTGTGGCCTCGGTAGGGGTCGGGGCAGCACTCGCCGCGGCCTCTCCCGCCGCTGCGTTTCTGTTATGGACAAACCCTGTCCGTCGTAGACCATGGGCCCTCGCTCCCTCTGTATTAACGCACACAGCCGCTGACGACTCCCCCCGCCCCTCCACCACCCGCCCAGGCCACAAGCCGCCCTCCTCCACGCCCCTCGACCTGCCCGGCTCCGCGGCGGCCTGCGACGCCCTGGGTGCGGCGCTGTCGCCCGCCCTGGGCCTGTCGTACGACCCCGCCGCGTGCCGTGCCGTACGGGCCACGCACAAGTGGTTCGTGCCCGAGAAGACGGCGGGGAGCGACATCATGTACCTCTAAGCACCGTACGACTGTGTACCCGTACGGCACATACCTGTGCGGTCTCGGCGCGGGGTGGCCTTGCGGCGGGGCTATCTGGGGGGCGTATGGCTGGCCTTGAAGCAGAGGGCGCGCGGACACCGGTGCAAGGAGGAGGGGTCCGGTCAGTGAAGGTCGGGATGCAGGCCCTGGGCCCCGGGATCGGGATCCTGACCCTCTGGATGCAGGGAATCCAGATGCGGCAGGTCTTGCAGGCCCTGGGCCCCGGGATCGGGATCCTGACCCTCTGGATGCAGGGAATCCAGATGCGGCAGGTCTTGCAGGGCTTGGGCCAGAGGCAGAGCTAGGCCCCCAACGTGCGGCGCGTGCGGTGCTGACCAGTGACGGGTTGGTGCCGGATGCAGAGCCCGTCGGACGATGTGCAGTGACGGCCAGCGCGGCCGATGCTCGGCTGAGAGGGTGCAAAAGTAACGTGCGTCCGAGCGGGCAGAGGCGGAGCATGGGTCGGCGCGGGCTTGCTGGCGCGTCATGGACTGACTGATACGAGGTGCCTCCCCCGGCCCCCGGCCCCCGGCTGCAGCACTCCGTCTAGGGCAGTACGGCAGTATGCCACAAGCACTACGGAAGTTCCGCGCTCGGGGGACCACTAGGCGCGGCGTGCGGTGCGCGTGGGCAGCGGGAGCGTGGCGGTTGCACTGCTGCCTTTGCCCATTGGGCGCGAGTCTCGGTGGCCGGTCCATGCGACAATAGGGATCATTGCATGATGCCCAGAGGCCCTGAACTGGGTCACGCACGGCTCCCCGCCTCCACTCCACATCCCGACAGAATTGCGCAGACGGCGGGTGCCCCGACTCCCGAGTCGGTGATTGACGGTTGTAATGCGTGGCGGGCTGGTGAGCGCTGTTTACGCGGGGCCGGCCGAGGAGAGCGGTGTGCGGAGGCCCTGGGCTGGGTCACAGGCAGGGCTGCGTCCGGTGGCCTGGCGTTGCCGCCGCTGTCCCCCATGGCTGTTCATGTCTTCTATCCCCCATGGCTGCCGGCCGCCACTCCACATCCCCGTGCAACTGCACCGACAGCGATTGTTACGAGTCCATGGTCCTGATGCCCGTGGCCTGGTGCTTTTTGGGAGCACGGGTCCGGGGTGACTGGGCCCCTGGGCGGGTATGGGCAACACTTACCATCAGCAGGCCCGCAGGCACCGGGGGCAGCGCCAGGCACCCTTCGCCACTTCCGTCGAGCATTGCTGCACCTCTGAGAAGCACTGTTCCAGCATCCCGTGGTCCCGTTCCAGATGCCTACGAGCGACTGCGAACGTATCGTCGCCGCCAACACGGCCTTACCCGGCGACCGCACGCCGCGCACTTCCTCTGCAGTCTGACGGTTTCAGGCGACCTTTAGGCATATCACGCAGTGAAAGCGACCCGAGCCTAACATGGTTAGGACCAACTTTTCGGGGTAAGCACAACTCGGACCGCCCAACCAACTCGTTGCCCTCTTCGTGCAGTGGAATCCGCGTCTTTTACACGGTATGCAACGCATGCATAACGGCGGGAGAGTGTTGAGGGAAAAGGACCATCATATGACTTTGGTCCGATAACGGTCCCGCCCACAAGGGCATAAATGAATGAGAATATGTTCGCCGCCCTCGTCCAAGACGCTCTTGCTGTGACCCTGTACACTCACAGTTCCGCAGCGCGATGTAAACTTGCGGCGGCCTGTTACTTCTGAATACTTAACTCCCGTTCGGGGCATCAGCAGCGCACAGCGCCGCTCTCAGTTCGGTGCTAGGACCTTTAGGACGTCGCCAACTTGGTGGGCGCGGACTACGGTTGTGTTGGCGCCCACGAGCTCACTCGTCGCGGCCTCGGAGCCTGGAACCGGCCGTCGAGTGGCCTGCCTGCCGCCCCCGAAAGTTCCCTTGGCGGCTGCCACAATGTCGACTATATCGCGGACAACGTCTAATGACACTGGCTCTCTAGCGACAAGTAGCATGAAGTTCTTGTGGGCATCCGGCAAGTCCGGCCTCGATGAGCCCGCCGACTCTCCCTCCGTGAAGTCGTCGAAGTCCTTCTCCGCCAAGCTCAGCAGTCTGCTTCACACCATCGCGCCGAGGCACCGGCGCGGCTCCGCCGTCAGCCTGGCCAGCGGCCCGCAGTCACCGAAGCTTGGCATCTGTGTGCCCGTCCGCGGTACCTCCGACACAGACCTCCCGACGCTTGCGGCGAAGGCCGGAACAGCCACGACGCGCGCAGGGCCGTCCTCGTGCGGCACAGCCTACTCGCTCGCCGGCAGCCCTCCAGGCAGCCCGCACCTCCGTGTCAACCTAAATTTGGGCATCCCGCCGACCGCTCTCGGCGCTGGAGACAGCCGGCGAAGCTGCGGGGCCGGCAGGGACTGGACGTCCGAGGCGTGGAGCTACAATGGCGGCGCCGACGGGAGCAGCAGCGTCTGTGGTGGCGCCTCGCCCGCGGGCATCTCGGGCTCTGGCGAGGATTCCGCGCTGGCGTCTCCCTTTGCTCTCAACTCGGGCTGGGCGGGCCCGCACCTGTACGACCCTGGCTGCCGCCTGTACGCCACTTGCAGGTGTGTTGTTGCCTCATCGAGCTGCGGGTTGGGGTCTGAGAAGATATGGACATGCGGGTGCATGGGCAGGCGCCGGGACGGGGGAAAGCCAAACGCAGTGTTTTTGTCCGCCTCCCGTTTCCGCTGACGTGATGCCCCCTGCTCCGCGCCCTACCCACAGCCTCCGCATGGGCGAGGCCCCGACCCCTTCCGTCCTCTCCTCCCCATGCGACGGGGCGATCCCCCGAGTGGCATCCGACTCTGATTCCCCCATCACCTCAGGACCCCTCCACGCCCTCCCCTCCTCTTCCCACTTAACCGTCCACCTGTCAACCGCCAACGGCAGCCCCAACGGTCGCCATCCGTCACGCTACCAGCTCAACGAGCGCGCCAACAGCAGCAGCCAGATCCCGCAGGCCCGCCGCGACCGCGGCGGCGCCGACGGCGGCGGCGGCAGCGGCAGCGGCGGCGCGGCCGCCAACCGCGCCCCGCTGGCGGCGGCCAGGCGCAGGGCGTACTGCGCGCCTGAGGTACAGCAGGAGGTACTGCAGTACGACAGGGCCGCCGCCGGCGGCCACGTGGAGTACGCGGTGGGGTCCGGCCCCTCCGGCCCCGGCTCAGAGGGGGGCTCCTCCTCAAACCGCACGCTCTCCGACTGCCGCCCGCCGCGCGCCACGCCCCTGCAGCGCCTGGTGTCGGCCCTGCGCGCCGCGCACCTCCGCATCGAGCGCAGCACCACACGGTGAGGGCGGGAGGGGGAGGGGTCGGCGGGAGGGAGGGAGGCCAGGTGCGGGAGAAGGGCTTTGGGAGGAGGGGTACAAACGTGCTGAAACGCGCATGACGTGCATGTGCACAGCCGTCACCACATGACCCCCTCCCCCCTTTCCCCCAAAAGGCGGCGCAACCCTGACGCCGAGGACCCGCCGCAGAGCCCCAAGAGCGGCCGCATCTCCCCCGCGCCGCCGGGGAGCCCCAAGCCCGCCGCCGCCACCTCCCCCAACCCCCTGCACCGGCCCCCCTCGCAGCCGCGCCTGCCGCTCTCCCCCACCGCCTCCTCCCGAATGCGGCCCGGCTCTCCCTTCTCCTCCGCCGTGCCGCCCAGCCACTCAACGGGCGGATCGTCGCCCATGCACTCTAGCGTGCCGTCGCCGGCGGTCTCCGCCAGGCCCAGCCAGGCCCAGGAGCCCGCCGCCGCCACCGCTGCCGCCGCCATGTTCGCCGCCGCCGCCAACCCCTGGGCCATCCACGAAGCCGAGCACGAGGGCGAGGACGCCTCGGTGCACGATGGCGGCGCCGCCAGCTCTGCCGCCGCCGCCGCCGTCGCGGCACCGCCGCCGCCGGCAGGTGGCGGCGCCGCCGCCAGGCTTCAGTCCGAGAAGATGCTGTCGCACGAGTCCGAGCCCAACCTGAGACCCAAGGGTCACCACACGGCGGTGCCGCTGCTGCAGGCCCTGTCGCAGTCCATGGAGCCGGCGGCGGCGGAGCCCGCATCGACGCTCCAGCCCGCCGCCGCCGCCGCCACCCCTGCCGCCGCCGCCGCCGCTCCCGCCATCGCCGACTCGAGCGCGACGATGCTGCTGGCCATGAGCCCCGAGCTGCCCGAGGGAATGCGGCGGCCGCAGTGGCGGCTGGAGGACTACAACATCAGCAAGTGAGTGGCAGTGCTTGCGGGTTTGGCTTGTGTTGGCTTGTGCAGACAGCCTTTCCTGGATGTTTGCTGATGTCTCGAGCCCTGTGCGTCGCACCCCGGTTGGCCCCCGCAGGCGGCTGTACAAGGGCGCCACGTCAGCTGTGTATCGGGTGAGTACGGCAGGGTGGGAGGCGCTGGGAGCTTCCAGATCCTATAGCAGCAGGGAGCCCTCCGTTGGTGCCGGTACCCCGGCCTGTCTTCATGCACTCAGCCTAACTCCCCCACCGGTTGCTTCCCTCCCCTCCGTCCCCCCCACCCCCCATCAGGCCACGTGCCTGCGCAGCAACACCCCCGTGGCCCTTAAGGTATACTTCCTGCGCCGCGTGCCATCGTCCGTACTGCACATGATGCAGCGCGAGATCGAGATCCACGCCGCCGCACAGCACCCCAACATCATCACGCTGTACGGCGCCTTCGTGGTGAGCGAGTGCTCGTCCAGCGAGACTCGGTGCTGGTGCCGTACCGCGGCACCTAATGTATCTGCCCATAAGCCTGCTTCCACGCTGTTCCTTGTCGGTACGGTCTTCGGTGCCCCCACGCAACCCCCCTTCCCAACTGCGCGCAGTCCGACCACCACCTGGTCTTAGTCATGGAGTACGCCGCACGTGGGGACCTGTACGGCATCACGCAGGAGCTGGAGCACCGGTTGGACGAGCGCCGTGTCGCGAGTGAGTCAAGGAGTTGGGGAATGAATGCGGGTGGGGCTGCCGCCTGCGATGCGGGCCGTCAAGGACGGGGACAGGGTGCTTCTTGCGATCCTTCCGCGTTGCTCCACCGCCTGGCCCCCTCGGCCCTCGCAGAGGTGGTGCTGCGCCCGCTGCTCTCGGCGCTGGCCTACCTGCACGCCAAAGGCATTTGCCACCGAGACATAAAGGTATGTACGGCACCTTACGGCACTATGCCGCGTGCCTGTCTTGACTTAGCCAGGGCACCTCCACCCACCTCCTCCAACCCCTTCCAACCCTGCCTCCCCCACCCCCACCCGCTTCCGCCATCCAACACCCCTCAGCCCGAGAACGTGCTCTTCACCTCCGACTGGACTCTCAAGGTTGCTGACCTGGGTGAGGAACAACGCGAACAGCTTTCTCAGCCTCCATTATAGTCTCCTCCCACGTTTCATGGGAACGTTTGTGTCTCTACGCCTCTCTTCACGCCCAGCCCACGATGCCACCAGCTGAAGTTTGTAATACTACACCGTGTTATTGAGAGCAGGGATTCGTATCAGCCCGGCGCGAACTCAACATGTTGGTCCGCACCACCCCGCACGCATAGCCCGAAGAGCGATGCACTTATCCAAACTTAGCCCATGACCCCAGTGTCATAGTCTAGTGGACCCCCCCCCCCCGTCAGATGGGGGGGGGGGGGAAGGGGGGGGGGGGCCAGGCAGGGGGACTCGGGCCGGCCAGTCGCGCCGGCAAGTGATGCCCGGAAGAGCTCTTGACCTCTAGCGAACACGCTCTGCGCTATCGCGGCTTTCCCGTAACCCTCTATTGCAAGCAGTAGCCATTTACACATAGAAAACAAAGAGCGCGGCTGCAAGCTGCAAAAGCGACTGCAAAAGTTGCCCGCAACGGTTCATCGGCGGTCGCCAGCTCGCGCCTCGCGGACTTCTGCCCCCGCGAACAAGTATATTTTGAGGGCCTCTGATGAGCAGATTAAGTTGCAGGTCGCGAGAGGGCCCGTAGAGCTCAAAGCTCTATGCTTGTTTCACACTTTTGAGGCCATGTCTAGATACTGGGGTAACTATTATGTTGCGCTGCCCTGTGAAGACAAAAGCAAGACACGTCCCTCGCGCTTTGCACCGTTTTTGAACGCATGCCCCATAGCCTTGCCTTGAAACAGCATCCGTGCCCTTCCCCTCGCGCATGCAGGCGTGTCCATCGACCTGGCCAAGGAGAGGGCTGTCACGCGCACCGGCACGGGTGAGGAGCAGGCCCCTGGCAGGGGCGGGGCGGGGCGCGAGAAGTACTAGGCGTTTTCACCAGGAGTGTCTCCACCCAAGCCGCCGCTCGCTGACGCGCCCCTGTCCTCACCTCCCTCCCGTCATGCCCGCCACAACTCGGTCCCTCCACTCCCGTCCAGCCGGCTACATGGTGAGTCCACACGCCCGGCATGCCGACAGCGCCGCTGAGCACCAGGGCTGCTTTCTCCCTCTCGTCTTTTGTCCCCGCACAGCGGTGACCTTGAGGCCTGATCCCGACCCCTTCCCCGCCCCTGCGTGCCCCTCAGGCCCCCGAGGTGTGCCGCTGCCCGCTCAAGGCCGCCCCCGAGGACAACAAGCAGGACCGCTCCCTGGCGTACGGCAGCGCCTGCGACGTGTGGGCGCTGGGCGTGCTGTCGTACGAGCTGCTGGTGGGCTTCACGCCGCTGCCGGACCCGCTGTCGCTCCCCAAGGTACGCACGGGGCATTGGTCGGTGTGTCCATTTACCTGCTGGTTGGTGCAATTATTACCACGGGCCCCCACGCCGGTCTGTGGGCGCTCCATGTGATCTCACCCAAGACCCACTCCACCATCTACCCCTGCTGGCTGATTCCCGTCCCGCCCCTCCCTCCCTTCCCCCACCCCTCCCCCAATCCCCCCGCCCCCCACCCCTCCAGGAGATGGAGGGCTGCTCCCACTCTGCCCCCGCCCGCCGCGTGCTGCTGTTCCCCGGCGGCTGCAGCGAGGAGGCACGCGACTTCATCCGCAGCTGCCTCGCCGATTCGCCCGACGAGCGACCGACCACGCGCCAGCTCGCCGTACACCCGTGGCTCATGGCCGCCCTCGGCCGGCGGGCGGCGAGGCCCGCCGCTCAGCCCTGATTGAGCGAGCGAGCCCTGGAACGCTCACGGATAAACGCAACCTTGGCTGAACCCCGCATCCCCGGGCCGGGGAACAGATGCACGGATGGGTGGGTGGGCATGCTGGCCCGGCCCTTCTATTGCTCCAACCAATTAACACGTTGGTAGTGACGGGGACCGCATGTACGGCAGTGGGTACGTGCGTGCGACCCCTGTACGACAGCGGTACAGCAACGCCGTCGATGTCCGTGCGGCGTGTGCCGTCCGTCCTTGAGGAAGTCCGTTACTTTGGAGGCAGTGATCCGTTGTCGTCCCTGAGCCGTGTGATGCAGATGGGGATTTTGTTTGAGATACAAGAGAACAAGACCGCTCCGTACGTACTGGGGCGTGCGTGGTGGGGCTTGGAGAGGTGGTGTTCGTACAGGTTGTTAGTTGGTTGGTAGGTTGGTTGGTTAGCCGTTGGGTGGACTGCTCTGTAGTCAGTTGCCAGCCGCTGAAAAGGTCGTCGTCACAGCCCTACCACATTGGCAGTGTCTGCAGTAGCGCGGCTTGATGAATAAGCGGGGTCGGCGGCGGTGTGTCTGGGCATGCGCGCCAACGTGGGCTCCGCACGCTAGCTGCCGTACGCTTTTAGGCCTCCTTCCGTACGGCCGACAGCTGGCGGTGATGAGTGCGGGGCCCTGCAAGTCAGGCGCATGTTGCGTCGGCCTACCGGTGTGCTTGCTCGCTCGCAGAGGAGCACGCACCCTCATTCGTGCGAGGGCCGTTTCCTGAGGCTTCTATCTGTTGATGGACTCAGGGCAACCAATGGGTTGGTTGATGGGCTTGATGGGCAAGACTGGGGCAAGACTGTGCGCGCTTGAAGCGTGCCAGCGGCGCCTCTCTCGCTGGCTTGGTTTGCCGGGATGCATTGTTGTGGTTGGCATGCGTGTGCTCGTGATTGCAGGGGTTGGGTTGCGTTGCTTGGGGTAGGTTGGTGTTGATCAGGTCGGGGTGTGGTGGGGTGGGGTGGGGTGGGGGAGGCGGGTAGGCACTAGGCAGGCCCCGGGCTGTGCCTGGTGTGCCCCCACAGCGCAGTGAGCCTGCGGCAAGCCTCGGGCCTCAGGTTTGCGGAACCTTCCTTTTCCCGACGTTCGGGGCTGGAGGCCTGCGCTGAGGTTACTTGGGCTGTGCATCCAAGGTCCTTGCTCCGGGCCCGTTCCTTCATTCCAGCCACGGGCTTGCTTGCATTAATGAATCAGGCAAACGGATGTTCGGCGGGTAGCTGTATTAATGATGGGGCTGATACTCTGGCCCTGACGTTGGCTGTCCAATGGGGACTGCTAGCTAGCATGTAGTACAGGCGTGTGGGATCCTACCTGTGTCGTAGTACGGAAGCCGAAGAGGCTCTCAGGGCGCGTCGATGGCGCGTCGGTCCCTTGAGCCCACATGGCACTCTGCCTGCGCATTGCTTGCCTGGATGTCATGATGGGTTGATTCTTTGGAGGAGAACACACACGGGAAGGGGGAGCTGGGCTGGGGGGTTTACTCGATCTTTGGCGGATTGATGCGGTTTTTGCGGTCTGCCAATCAACACGTACGGCAGGGTGTGGGCGGAAGGTCGGGACCGGTGTGTGAGGTGCTGCGAGGCGGGCAAAGAGTGGGCATGCTTGGGGCTTGCTACTATCTCACATTGCGCAGAGAGGTTAAAGCGCGCTGGCCATTCTTATCGGTGCGCGTAAGGCTTTCGGCGCGAAAGGGATGCTATGGAAGTATCCGCACGGGATGGGGTTGTTCTGTCTCAAGCTAGTACTGGCTCTCGGTGCGCATCACTCCTCCATCCCCCGCCCCCTGGGCCCCCCACGCACGAGCAGACCGCGGCTTGAAGGTATAGTAACTAAACCCCACATGCAATTCTTGCGGTTGCTGCTGGTTGGTAGATTTCAAGGAGGGACGGCTCTCCAAATTTATTGGGGGGGCATCAGCATGTGGCTTTCAGTGTGGGCACCGTGGGCCTGCGCAATCCCTTCATTCCGAGGGCCTGAGGTTGGGCCTGGGTATGGTTCTTGAGGTTCGGGGAAACGCATGCATGCTATGCATTGCGCTGCTGTGCGCCGCCGCCGTCTGAGGGGACGGTTGTGTGTGGTACGGCAGTGCCGTACCTGGTTTCTCGGTACGGTGCGGTCAGCATCTTTTGTACTCTCCCAACGGTGCGCTTGGCCTGTGCTGTACGGCACAGACTGACAGGCAAGGAGATATGTATCGAGGTGAAGGACGCAGGGTGGGGGCGCGTGCAGGACACAACGTTGGGCGCAGTTGGGTGGGGGTGGGGGTGGGGGGAGTTGAGTCGTACAGTGGGTGGTTACTTTTGTCGCCCTGTTTAAGGGTGGATGCGGTTTGCGATACCCGCTTCAATTTCTTTTTGACGTCCATGGTATTGGATTCATGGAAACGAAGGAGGCCCGGGCTTACCCTTCAAACGTTGGGCGGGACGCGCACTGCTTCTGCTTGGGAAAGAGCAAGGCGCTGGATGGGGGCGACTGTGAGCACGACTTCTGGGCTCAGCCCCCGGAGGGCAACTGTGTTGAGAATAGATATTGTCCAGGCGAGAGCCCACTTCTCGTGTAATGTGCGGCGGATCGTGATGGTGGTTGGGGGCTAGAGACCTCGACTTCAATAATGTATGGGTCACAGGGTCCCCGTGGGGTGGGGGCATCGGTGGGGGCTCGGGCCACCTTCGTCCCTGCCTTTCGCGACCCCTTTTCCCGGGGATGCTTTGAGATAAGGGGGGGAGTTTACGTCATGATTGACGGGTTGGGATGGGCTTCCTACCTTGCCAGTATTACTTGAGTCTATCCGCTGTGGTCTGGGGCGCTTGGTGCGCTCTGCGCCATTACGTCATGCCCAGACCCTTGACCCAGGGAACCGTGGTGGCGGGGAGCTCGGTCTTCTCCATCCCCTGGCCTAACTTCATTCTTGGCAGCCACCCTTGTCCTAGCGAGCGCAACGCTGTTCAGCTGCTTTTGGCTGCGATGTATTTCAACTCCTTGGTCCGCATGTGCGTTCTCTACCAACGGTTGCGCGCGGTGGCGTGCCGTACAGTGGCGTGGCGTGCCGTACAGTGATCTTGCATGGAATGGACTCGCATGGCGATGACGCCCTGATGCCATTTGGGTGCTCTTCAATGCATGCACAGCTGCTGAAGCCGGAGTTTTGCACGCTCGCGTGCACTGTCAGAGGGAGCGACGTGTGAAGCGAGAGCAGCTGGGCAAATCCCCATTCGCTGTCTTGTGGGCGGCAAGCGGTTGAGAGAGGAGCGTGCGTTCGGCCAAGGCCCCGAGTCAATTCACGTGCACCTTGCCTGAGGATAGCGGCACAGCGAGTGCATTCATACCAATTTGAGGAGGTTGATTCCTGCTTTGCTTTTGCAGTCTGCATCTGGATCTGGGCCACGTACCCATCCGCACCTGATTATCCTAGCTATGCATGTGTGCGTTGGTTGGTCCCCGCCCTAATCAGTGGCAAGCGGCAGGGGTTCTCGTTGGAAGCGCTTTGTAACACATAATTGCATCCATGCCCATGCGTGCAACATGCCCCAATGATGGTAACCCAGTTCCTGCCAGCTCACGCGGCACGCCCCCAGCACGTGCCGTGTATGGTCGCCCACGATGCTGCGATGTATGCTAGTACAGAACACATCGACACGTGCCGCCCATGCTACCCCCACCCGGCCCCACACGCCGCACCACACTCCATCCGTCCGGTCCGCCCCACTCGGATTCAAAACACTACCGGTGCTGAGCGCCAGGCGTGTGCCTGCAGGCCCCACCACGGCCACGGTTGCAACGGGGAAGGCCGAGGAGAAGAATGCAAACCCCCTGCGCCGCGCCCGCGCTGCCGCGTGCACACGCTGCCGCACCCCTCGCACCCCGCGGCACACGTCCGCCACCGGACAGGCGGCCGGGAGCCCCGCAGCCCCCAGCCTTGCACTGCTGCCCCCACCATTGCTAGAGCCCTCCAGCAGGAGCTAGCCCTGGTTGGGTGCTGCTCCTAGCCCTCGCCCTAGCCCCGGCCATAGACCCGGCCCCAGCCCTAGCCTTAGCCCCAGGCCCAGCCCTGGCCCAGGCCCTAGCCCCAGCCCTGGCCCTAGCCCGAGCCCTAGCCCCAGCTGGACGCTGCTCTCGTGCCCCTGCGCAGCCCCACGACCCCTCACGGCCCCAGCGGCTCGACGGGCCCCGTGAACCGCGGCTGCGGCCGACCCCCTCTCGCTGCGTCTGCGTGCGCAGAACCCGCCACCAGACGTGTGCAGTCCGAAGCCTCGCGCCAGGAGGGCTGGGCAGTTCTCTGCTCGCAGGGGCCGTGCAGCGTAGTCCGGACGACGACGGAGGGGGATGCAGCTGAGCGCAACTAGGCTGTGCGCCAAGAGGGCGGGGCGGGGCCGGGTGGACGGCCGTTCCCCTCACACGAAGTCCGTGTGCGCAGGCCCCGGCCCTGCCGCCCCCCCGCGCCCCCTCCTAAGCGGAGGGCTTCACCAGTCTGACAGCATGGGGCAGGAGGTCTCCAGCTGCCCCACCACTCCTATGATCTCGTTGGGGGAGTCCTCCACCTTTGGGGGCGGGAGAGGGGTGGATGGGTGGGGGAAGGAAGGCTGGGGGAGGGGTGCAGATGGAACATGCTGTGTTGCTCCCTGCGGCCCTGGTGTGTTGTTAGCACGCGGGCAGCGACCCGCATGCGCACACGCACCCAGCTGGTGTGCTTCACTCGTTACTCACATTGGGTCAGCACACACGCCCCTCCTCTCCCCCCCCCAACCTCACGGCGTCCGCTGCGTCGCTTGTGGCCACGCGCGGGCCTCAACCCTCCCCAACACACACACACGCTGGAGCAGTTTGCGCCTCACGCCTTCGGGGTCTCGCCGGGCCTTCTGCTTGCTTCCGGTTTCCTCGTTGCCCAACACACACACGCTTCCTCCTCCCACCCTCCTCCCTTTCCCCCCTCACCGCGTCCGTTTGAGGCCACTGAGCCGCATGCCCTCCCCCCTTCCTCCCCCCCTGCCCACCCCACCCGGCCCTTACCGCGTCCGCTGCGTCGCTTATGGCCATGCGCCACTGGTGGTTGATGGCGGGGTCGGGCTGGCTCTCCAGCGCCTGGGGGGGGGGGGAGGGAGGGGAAATGGGGAAAGGGGCGTGTGTGTCGTCTGTATGGCACGTGTGCGTGGCTGCAGGGTGAGGGAAGTGGGGCCGGGGGAGGGATGGGGGGGCCCGGGGCGGCACGATACGACACGCCCCGCCCCGCCCCGCCCCGCCGGACACGACACGGCACGCACAGCACGACACCGCACGAGGGCAGGAGGGACGCGGCCCGTGTGCCGGCACCGCAGCAAGCCCCGCACAGGCGGAGAGGGGGGGTGGCCCACCTTGGCGATGAGGGGGATGGAGGCGTGGCAGCCCCACACGGACCAGGGGTTGTGGGGGTAGTCGCGGAGGTCGGCCAGGTAGACCTGGGGGGAGGGGGGTGGGGGGGTGGGGGGGGCGGAGGGGGGCGGAGGGGAAACGCGTGTGTGTATGGGCGTGCCGGCGTGTCGGATGCGCGGGACAGCCTCCTCCTGGCGCGAGCAGGACGCGCCCACGTTTCAATGCGTCAGCAGACGCCTTGGCATAAACGCATGGATCCTGATCCGATCCACGGATCACGGACTCAGTCAGGATCCAGGATCCAGGCCCCACCTGGATCGCGTCGAAGTACCTCCGTGACTGCAGCAGCACCCAGCCCAGGCATTGCCGCGCGGGGCCAGGCCCCAGGCGCGGCGGCTCCTGGTAGCCCGCCCCCCCCTCCAGCTTGGACGCCTGCTCCAGCGCCTGGATGGCGCCCAGCCAGTCGGACTGGAGGACGGCTAGCCTCGCGTCGGCCATCTGTGGGGTTTGGGGTAAAGGGGTCGTTAGGGGGCGTCAGTCAGACTGGAGGACGGCTGGGCGGGCATCGGCCATCTGTGGGTGTTCTTTGGGGGGAGGAACGAGGAAGGAAGGGTGGACAGGTAGGAGGGCAGAAGGGCAGGCGCCTCATCGTTGGCGCCGTCCATCTCTGGTAGATGGGTAATTTGTGTGAAAGGATCAATACAAAGGGAGGACGAGGGATCATGGAGAGGAGGGGAGGAACATCACGTGATAAGCTCAGGACCAGCCCTCTGCGCACATCCAGATCTGCCGTACGGTACAACCCCATCCCAACCCCCCAACCCCCACGCAGCCCGGCCCGCTCACCAGGTCCAGCACGTTGGCCAGCATGCCGTACCCGGGTACGACAACGCCCAGGCCGGGCCCGGGCGGGACCGCCTGGTCCTGGGGTACGAGCGTGACTGATGCCTTGAGGGCCTTCTGCTCTGCCGCCAGGCCCTTGCGCCCGGCGGCCAGGGCGGCGGCCAGGGCCTCCGGGGACTGTGGGGGTGGGAGAGAGGGGGTGATCTTGGACGAGTTGCGGGTTGGATAGCTTAGAAGGCAGAGGGGCGAAGGGTGGGGGTAAGAGTCGGGCAATGAGGGAGATCGGTCAGCTGAAGAAGAGTGGGGTCCAGCACAGAAGGCCAGGGCCTCAGGGGACTAGAGGAGGGAGGGAGGGAGAGGGGGTGGGGGGGTGGGGGGGGACAAATGAGGGCGGTGGAAGTAAGAGGGGCGCGAGACCACCTCAGCTGCAAAAGCTTTTTCTTGTGCGTAGTTCAGCTCAAGCGTGGTGCCCCTCCGGCGTGGTGCCCCTCCTGGGCCGACCTTAGCGGCTGCGGCGGCGGAGGCGGGCTTGCTCCGCTCCCCGCCTGCGCCCGCGGCCCGGGAGGCGTTGGCGGAGGCCAGGGCGTCCTGGATCCGGGCCAGCTGGGGGGGGGGGGGGGGGGGGAAGGGATGAGGGGGAGGGGAAGAGGGGATGATGGGGGCAACTGACGCGGCCTCCATGAGGCCCCCGGGGTGCACTCGCGCCGACAGCGCCGGTACATACCCCCCCAAGTCCACCTGACCCGCCAGCTGCTCCCATTCAAATCCTGCTCCTCGAGTCGCCCTCCTGCGGCAGCAGCGTGTCCCTCCACCTCCCCCCCCCCCCCTCCCCGTCCCGCCCCTATCCCCCCTCCCCTCCCCTCCCCTCCCCCTCTCCCTCCCCTCCCCTCCCCTCCCCTCCCCCCCCCTCCCCTCCCCCTCCCCTCCCCTCCCCTCCCCTCCCCTCCCCCCCCACCTGCGCCGACTGCGCCATGACGCGGGCGAAGTGCCACACCACACGGGCGTACTCGGCACCGTCCTGGGGGGGGGGAGGGGGGAGAGGGGGGGGGGGGGGTGAGGGGGGGATCACGCGGCAAGGGAGGATGATCCGGCGGGGAGGGAGGTACGGATCATGTGCCCTGGTCCCCCCCCCCACACCTCCCCGTACTCCGTATCGTTCAGCGGCACCCTCCCGTCCCCACCCCCCCAAGCCCCCTTCTTTCCCCTCCCCTCCCCGCCCCTTCCCCCCCCCAAAGTGCACCCACCTCCCCGTACTCGGTGTCGTTCAGCGGCCCCCTCCACGGCCCCGACAGCGCCCCCCCCTCCTTGGCGGGGGAGGCGGCGGGTGGAGGGGGGTAGCGCAGCACCGAGTCCAGGGAGGGGTCCAGAGCCACATCGGGCTGCGGGGGGGGAGGCAAGAGGGGGGGAGGCAAGGGTAAGGGGGGAGGTAAGGGGAGGGGGGGTGGAGGGGGGTAGCGCAGCACCGAGTCCAGGGAGGGGTCCAGGGCCACATCGGGCTGTAGGGGGGAGAGGCAAGAGGGGAGAGGCAAGGGTAGGGGGGGGGGGGGAAGAGAAGCAGGGGAGGGGCGTCAAGGGTAGGGGCAGGAAGCTGGGTACACGCACGCAACCACCGCGGACGCTCTGCGCGTCTCTCTACATCCGCAGCAGACTCAACAGCTGACCGAAATATCGGCCATACCTCGACGTCCCAAGTATTCGACTGAGTATGCCGAGTACGATTTCAGCTGCAGACCACGGGGCTCTCTACAACAACAGCCCGCGCGTTTCCCCAAAACGGAGTACCGGTTCCCACCTGCGCGCCGGCGCTGTCGTCCGGGGGTGTCCACACGGGGTCGGGGACCAGGGGCGAGGTCTGCACGGGCGGCGGGGGCGTGGCGAGCACCGCCCCCCAGTCCCCGAACCGCACCGCCACCAGCAGGGGGGCCACCCATTGACCGCCCAGGGAGGCGGGGGCGTCGCGGATCCACCTGGGGTGGGGGAGGGGGGTGGAGAGGGAAAGGGGTGCTCGTATGAGCCGGGGAGTCGTAGGCGCAGTAGACAGCCGGCCGGCGCTAAGCTGCCCGAGGCCCGAGGGGTGGGGGGGTGTGCGTGTGTGTGTGTGTGTGTGTGTGTGCTGACCCTATTATATAGTTGCTAGCCCGATAAAGAGTGTGTGTGTGTGTGGGGGGAAGCACCGGGTGGAGGGGAGAGAAGGAGTGATGGTCTCTGCGGAGAGGCCTCACCGCGGCAGGTCCTTGAGCACCCTCGCGTACACGGCCGCCCTCCGGCCGTCCCCCCCCATGGCCGCCGCGAAGACCAGCAGCTGGGCGTTGTGGTCTGGGTACAGCGAGCGGAGGCAGGCGCGGGAGCCGAGGAGCGAGGCGCGGAGGGAGGCGATGTTGGACTGCGTTGGGGGTGGGGGTGGGGGGGTGGGCGTGGGGGGCGTGGGGAGGGGGAGAGACAGAGGTGGGGAGACGAGCGAGCGTGGAGACGTGCAGTTGCACAGAGTGATCAGCTCTCGAGCGGAAGGCAACGGGCTCGAGTTCCAGGCCAAGATCCAGGCCAAGATCCAGGCCAAGATCCAGACCCATCCCGCCCCCCCCCCGGGCTCGAGGTCCAGGCCAAAACCCTTCGCGCAACTGTTATAAAACAACCCTTGCACTCCCGCACGTCCCCTTCTCCACCTCCTTCCCCCCCCCGCCCCCACCTCCACTGCGTCCCTCCACCTCCCCACGCGGGCGTAGTTGTGGGAGGGCATGTGCTGCGCGTGGTCCATGGCGGGCAGCAGGCCCCGCAGCGCGTCGGCGGACTCCTCGGCCAGCTCTGTGTGGGGGGGGGCAGGGAGGGAGAGGGACAGGAGAGGGGGGTAAGGGGAAGGGGGCTAAGGGGAAGGGGACCTAGGGACGAGGGGGGAGGGCATGGTTGGCAGTCTCCTTGGAGGGGTCTCTGGAGGGGTGCAGGGACCGAGGGGGGGGAAAATGGGGACATGGGTGGGCAAGCCCCGCCCATGGCCATGTCCGCCCTCGTGCCCTGGCCCCAACCGCGACGGGTCCAGCACTCCGCGACCGGGGCCCCACCGGGGTCCAAGACCGGGCCCAGGCCAGGCCCAGGCCAGGCCCCCGCCCACCCACCCACCGGGGCTCATGGGCGCATCCGTGCCCGAGGGCAGTGCCTCGGTGACATGGATCTACGTGCGGGGGCGAGGGTGGGGGGTGGGGGGTGGAGTGGAGAGGGGAAGAAGGGCGGTGGGCAGGCAGGGCTTGATCGAAAGCGGCCGCCGCTACCTACCCCCCCGCGAACGATAGCCATTGGCCACGCTCTTGCAAGGAGCCCCCGGGCCTCTGTTCCTCCTCGTGACCCTGGCTTTGACTGTTGCCACGCGTCTCCCTCCCCCCTTGTCCGCCCCACAACTCCCTCAAGGCCATACCTTCTAGGCTCTCCAACCTCTAACTCGTCAAAGATCCCCCCAAGGCCCCCCCCCCTCTCACGTGCAGGTGTGACGCCAGGGGGTGGCGAGGGTTGCGGTCGAGCGCCTCCTTGATAAGGGCCAGCACGATGGGGGTGGTCTCACGGGGGTCGTCTGGATTGGGGGAAGGGGGGGGGGGGGAGACAGGAGGGGGTTGGGTGGGAGGGGGGGGGGGGGAGAGTCGGGGGGGCCAGAGTCCCGCCCCCCAGCAGACGGGGTCAGGGGGAAAGCGGCCGGCGCATGCGGGCCACCCCGTCTGCTTAGTCTACCCCCTGCCTACCTTCTCCCCTATCCTCCCATGTCTGCCACGTCAGCACCAGCCACGTTTCACCAGCACACCAGCAGGCGCGGACCCCTAGTAACCCCTGTTCCTACCTCCCTCTGCCCCTACGTCTGCCACGTCAGCTCCCCCCCCACGTCAGGATCACCCACGTGTGACGGGGTCCCAGAAGTCCCAGGGGGTGAGGTTGGCCAGGGCCTCGGCGGCCAGGGCGGGGGCGTCGGGGTCCTGCGGCCAGCAGGCGGCAATGTCCTGGGGGGGGGGGTGGAGGGGGAGGGGGAGGGGGTGGAGGGGGGTACAGCGAAGTGAGGACTTGCATGGGTTGGAGGGAGGTGGGTGGAAGGGGGGTGGGAGGTGTGGTGTGGGGAGCGGGAACGGATGGGGCTGCTTCAACAAGCGGTCCCGCGCCCGGGTCGTGCTGCGGAGATGGGGCCTGGGGTGCGGCCTCCGCCCGAGCCCACTGCCGCCGCCCCCGCAAACACACGTCGTCGCCGCCAAGCCCCTGCTCCCTGCCCCCCCCCTCCCCCCCTCCCTCCCCCCCTCCCTCCCCCCCCCTCCCTCCCCCCCTCCCCTCCCCCCCTCCAACGCTACTGCCCGGCCCACACCCCTTCCCCCCCCCCTCCCCCCCTGCGGCCCCCGTCCGCTGCCACCCACCGCCATGTCCTGCGCGAACCTGGCGGGTGGGTGGGAGGGTGGGAGCGTGGGTGGGTGGGGGCCGAGGGCGGTCGCGTTCAACTTGGCCGACAACTTGGCACGGACGGACTCACTTCCACATCGCGTCTCGTCCCTAGCCACTCTACCCACTCACCCACCCACCCCCGACCGGCCGTCCCACCCAAGCCCCAAGTCCCCAACCCCGCTCCCCGGCAGCCCCTCACCCCCCGCCCACCTCTTCTCCGCCCACTTCCAGTCCTCCCCGTACGTCCGCCGTACCGCCAGTCGGTCCAGCATTGCCGCCACGTAGTGCCGCTCCCACACCCAGGGGCCGCGGGGGTCGCCGCCGCCGCCAGCCCCCGCCGCCGCCGCCTTGGCCGCCGCCGCTTCGTCCGCGTCTGCGGCTGGGTCCGCCGCCGGCCCCGAAGCGCCCTTGGTCGCCCCGGCCTCAGCGGGCTTGGCCCCCCCCTCGAGGCCCGGGGCGGCGGGCTTGGGCCCTGCCCCTGCCTTACCCGCGTCCGGCCCCTTGGCGCCGTCGGCAGCGCCAGCCGTGGAGGCGGCTTTGGGGGTGGAGGCCGGTGTGCCCTTTGCACCTTCAGGCCCGGGCCCAGGCCCAGGCCCGGGCCCGGGTTTGGACCCGTTCTGGGCCTGGCTGGCGTTGTGGGCCTGCGCCAGCGTGTAGGCCTGGCGCCGGGCCCCCGTGGAGGCGTGCAGCAGATCCCGGGCCTGGTCCAGGCTCATGGACAGAAGCCCTGCAGCCGCCGCCCCCTGTGCTGCGCCGGAGCCTGAGCCTACGCCATTCGGAGCCCCTCCCAGGGCCCCGCCCAAAGGCCGCTCCAAGAGGGAACGCCGGTGGCGGTGGCGGTGGCGGAGGTGGTGTGAGGCCGCCCTCCGGCGGGCGTCGGTCCAAGAGGGCGGGCAGTGGTCGAGGCGCTCGAAGAGGCGGCGGGAGGTGTCGTTGGAGGGGTAGCGGTGCCGCGTGCCGTTGGCTGCGGAGCGTACGTACGGCACACGGGGGCGGCGGGGTGTACGGCATGCGCTCGCAATAGCCACTCCCAGCCCCCGCTTCACTTCCACGGCTACAGCCACCAAACACACCCCGCGACACCCCGCCCCGCACCCCCCCCCCCCCCCCACCCCACCCCTCCCCACCACCCCGCCCCACCCCGCCGCCCCACCCGCGTTGGGCCGCTCCTGCGGGTGCCGCTTGGCCCCCGCCGCCGCCACCTGGTCCGCCTGCTGCAGGGGGGCCAGGCCCAGGAGCAGGGCGGCGCGGGAGGCGGCATCGATGGCGGCCTGGGCGTGGGGTGGGGTGGTGGGGGGGTGGGGGTGGGGGGAGGGGTGGGTGGTGGTGGGGGGGAGATCTTTGACGATTTAGAGGTTTTGTAGCCCAGATGGTATGGCGGCAGCCAGCGAGCCCGATGCGCACCGAGGGGGGGTGGGGGGGGATGGGGGGGAGGTGGTATCAAGGGCGGCATGAGGTCTAGGGGGAGAAGGGAGGGAGGGGGGACCCTGCCGCCTACCCCTGCGCCTGAGCCCTCAGCTGCCCCTTGCTAGCGCTGCCCCTCGTTGCACCCCTCCTCCCCCCCCTCCCTCCATATCCTCCCCTCCGCCCCTCTCTCCCGCCCCGCCCATGTCCTCCCCTCCCCCCCCCCTCCCCCCCCTCCCGCCCCCTCCTCTCACATCCATGTCGTCCCGGCTGTACCGGGGAGTCATGGCGGCCGCCTGGGGGTCGTCGGGGGGGCGGATGGCGAACTTGTTCTGGAAGGGGGCTGGGGGGAGGACGGGGGGGGGGAGGGAGGAGGGCAAGCGGGAGGAGGCTGATGGAAGGGACGTATCCTTGGCCGGCCCGCCCATCACGGGCCCCCTCGCGTTGCGCCCCCGTCGGATGCAGGTAGCAGGTACCACAACAGGGGGACGCGGTTACCGCCCCTCTCTGCCTTTCCCCCCCCCGGCCCCGTTAGCGCACCTTGAGCGTAGGCAAGGCCCCACCAGCACATGGCACACTTGGGGTCGTAGTGGATGGCGGCCCTGAATGACGAGGCCGCCTCCAACTGGTTGTACTGCATGGCCAGGGCCTGCCGTACGAATGTACGACAGGTTGGGCGCACGGCGGGGGGGAGGGGGAGGGCGGGGGGTCATGTGGGAGGGGAGTGATGGAGGAGTGGTGCGGGGTATGTGTAGCGGCTGCGGTGCAGGGGCTGGTGTGGGAGGGTGCATGGCACTCTTGTGGTCGGGGCTGCCTCGGTGGCAGGGCGTTTGAGGACAGGGGGCAGGAGCGTGGATAGGGCGCCGGGGGGCAAGTGGTACGCGGAGAGCGCAGGTTCGAGTGGGTCGGGCTGGCGCCGGCACGTGGGGTGCGCGGGGTGGCTGTTGCAGGCCCGGTACAGGGGACCGCGAGGTGCGGTGATGGGATGTCATCGGTGACAAGTACGCGCTGTAGCCAACGCGAGATATACGTCCAGCGAGGCACGCACCATGCCCTGGGAGAAGAGCGTCTGTGCCTCCGGTGAGGAGGTGCGTATCCTGCGGCGAGGTACGTGCGGGAGACAAGCGATGGGCCATCCGGCGGGTGCCGGTTGTCGCCGAGCCGTCCCTCAGGAACCCCCGCGCATCCGTGAGGTTATCTTGCCATTGATCACCACCGGGGATGAAGGTAACGTTGCCAACGGCCCCCCCGCATGGGCTGCCGGCACTCACTTCATGGAATAGTTAAAGGCCCCATACACGATCAGTCGCTGCGCAGGCGTAGGCCGAGTACAGGCCGGTGCCTTCGTCGCCTTCGCGAGCGCACCACCAGCGAGCAGCGAAAGCAAGGCCACGAGAAGACCCTTCTGCGCAAGCGGTCCTCTCATCTTGCCTTCCATTATCCAGGCTCTTATCTAGTGCGCGTCCAAGAAGCTAGAGTGCGCGCTGCGCATCTCGGCATCGGACGCGACAACTGCGAGGCGTTAGGGATATCATTAGATGCGACAAACGCAAGTGATCAGTGCGAGATAAGTGCAGTCGCGAAGCAAAGCGGGGCCCGAGCTCCGAGTGCGCTGCAATCGGGCCCAGCCTCGATCCAGGGCAGCTGTCCGCGGCAGCTGTTCTCGCGCCGCGCTCTCTGCTTGCTCCGCCACGCACACGCACACACACTCGCTATCATATAGACACTGCATCACGCCCCACACACGGCTTGACCCTGCTGCTTGAAGACCACGCGGCTTGGGCACAGGGGCGATAGCAGTAGTAGGCCACAGCTGCGCTCGCCATGATGGATGTGGCGCCCATACGCGTGCGGAATAGTGGCGGAGGGTTCACCAGGCGAGCGGACAAGAACGCGACCGGCTCGGACGCCCTCGTGCGCACAAATGGCCTGCTCGAGACGGTCAAGGACCACTTTGACGCCGTGGCTCGCAACACGAAGCTGACGTTCGATGCACGAAGCGACGAGTTCAGGGCACTCCGCGAGCTTGAGTGAGCCGGGCTTCGACAGGGGGGTTGCAATTTAACGCTGATGTCTAGCTGGCGGGGACCCTCCTGCGTCACTTTTGGACGCTACTGACATGAACGTTGCTTGCAGGACCCGTCTGAGGGTGCTGAGGAAGAACATCGAAACTCACGAGGGGCTGCCCTCGGACATGTCCAAGGTGCGTGCATCACGCGTCTCCCGCGTCTCACCAGCTCCTAATCCCTACTCCTATGCGCGGTCTCTCCCCTGCAGAAAAAGGCGCTGATCCAGGTGGAGAAGGCCCGGCGCGAGGTGCTGCTGGTCACACGCGAGTGCCTTCAGCACGTCAAGGAGAGCCAGGTGCGCAGCCGCACGCTCTCACCAGAGGTTTGTGTCCCCCCTCCCCCCCTTGCCACTCGTCTCCTTGACCACCAGCACCCCTCGCAGCTCACCCCGTGCGGCACCTTCCTCCACCCACATCCCCAGCCCCGCCCCCTCGACCTCTCCGCTCCCAGACCCGCCTCACACGCTTCCCCACCGCGCACCGCCCACCGTGCGGGCCCCACCCACCCCACCCCGTGCCACCCAACCCATCCCCACCCACCCCATCCCCACCCAACCCATCCCCACCCACCCCATCCCCACCCACCCCAGCCCCACCCACCCCATTCCGTGCCCCGCCCCGCCCCGCGGAAGCTGTTCCTGGAGGTGGAGGGCCCAGCGCCCCACATCCGCCCTTCCCCCCCACCCCACCTCCACTCGCCCTCACCCCCTCTCCTCACCCCCCCACCCCATCACCCCCCCAACCCGCCAAGAAGCTGTTCCTGGAGGTGGAGGCCTTTGTGGAGCTGCGCCCGCACGAGGCCCTGTCCCCCCGCGACCTGGGCATCCCCTGGCGCCTGGGCACCGCCTCGGGAGGGGGCGGAGGCGGCCGCGGCAGCAGCGGGGGCGGCGCGGCGCCCGCGGACCGCTACCACCGGCGGGACCAGTCGGGCGTGCGCAACTCGCTGGTGCGTGCCGCGCATGGGGCCGGGGGGAAGCAGGGGTGCTAGGGGCTTGAGCTTATTGGATCGAGGGGTGGGGGGCGTGGGGTGTGCGGGCGTGCGCAACTCGCTGGTGCGTGCTGCGCGTGGATGGACGGGGGAGGGGGGCACGGTGGGGGGGTCATGGTGCCGCCTTGGGCCGCACAGGGGGCTTGGGCTGGAGGGGGTTAGGGGTGCGTGCCGGCTTACGCTGGTGTGTGCCGGCCAACGAGCTGCCTGCTGGGGCCGGGGTAGTAGGGAGAGTAGGGGCATGGGAGGGTTGGTGGGACAGGGGGGGGGGGTGCGCAACACGCTGGTGCGTGCCGCTGGGGGGCTGGTGGGGCCTGGTATGGGCGGACAACTGGCCCTCGCGCCCCTTTCCCCCCCCACCCCATCCACACCGTAAGGTCAACTCCATTGCGGGCCTGGCCGCCCTGGCCGCCTCGCACCACCTGGAGGAGGCCGCAGGGGCGGGTGCGGGGGGCACCCCCGCGGAGGCCGGCACCCCCACCTCCGCCTCCGAGACCCCGGGCCAGTCACCCTCGCTGCAGGTGCGCCGCAGAGGCCTGGGGTGGGGTGGGGTCAAGGGGTGGGGTCCCTGCAGCCTTCCAGGCTATGGTCGACTGGAGTGGGGAATTCTTAGGGCTGCCGGCTTTGCCTCGTCCTCCCTTCGCATCTCACCCCTTCTCCCCCTCCCCCCTCATTCCTCCGCTCAGGCCTTCCTGCAGCCCGGCCGCCACTCCCAGGCGCAGCGCGGCGGCACCGGCCACGGCTCCGAGTCCGAGGGCGAGGGCGAGGTGGACGGCGCCCCCGAGTCCGAGCCCCAGGCCGGGGCGGGTGCTGAGGAGGCGGGGGCCCCCAAGCAGCAGCAGCGCCTGCAGCCCAGGGCCGTGCCGCAGACGCCGCAGCAGCAGAAGGGCCCGGCGCAGGCGCAGGGGCAGGCGGGGGCGGGGGCGATGGAGCTGCAGCAGGCGTGCTCCGAGGGGGAGGACGACCTGGCGTGAGTGTCGGGAGGGGGGTAGAGAGGGGGGGGAAAAGGAGGAGAGTTCAGGGTTGGGCTGTGGGCTCTGGAGAGTGCGGGGAGGGCCTGTCCAGTACCATCCCACGCAACCTGCACCCACCCTCACCTCCGCCTGATTACCTTGCCCTCCTCGCCTCCTCCCCTCCCTGCCCCCCCCCCCCCCAGCCCCCGCCAGGCCGACTCCGCCGCCACCATGTGCAACATGGACTCGTGCACCTCGGGGCTGCCCTACGGCACACACCGCGGCACGGCCAGCGCGGCGGCGGGTGGGGCAACCGGGGCTGGGGAGGAGTGGGTGGTGTAGGAGGGGTGGGGTGAGGGGAGGGGCTGAGGCTGGGAGCGCTGGAGAGTTAGGGCAGGGGGCCGGAGGTGGCTGCACCGTAGTCTGGCGCGGGCCCTAGCGCTTGCCTCAGCACACAGCGCCGCCTGACAATCCAACCCGAACATGTGCCCACCAGCCCCAAATGCTCTTGCACCCGTCTTCTCACCCCTCTTACCTCTTTTACCCCCCTGCCCCCACCCCCCACCCACCCCGCAGCCGCCGCCCAACTGGAGGAGGCCCGCCGCTACGGCGCCGGCCCCGACGCCGCCTACGGCTACGGCTACGAGGACGGGGACGACTCGGGCGATGAGGTCAGCAGCGCGGACTTCACCGCCCGGGAGCGCGGGGAGCGGGGCGAGGACCGGGAGGGCGGAGGGCTGCGCGACAGCGGGCTGCTGGGCCTGGGCGGCGGCGGGCTGACGTCCCGCACCGTGGCCACGTCGCTGGCCTCCTCGGACGACCACCTCAACCACCAGGTGGGGGGAATGGGGTGAGGGGGGTTCTGAAAACTTACAGGCGATCAGGGCCGTAGGTGAGGGGGGGGGAGGGGGCAGGGGAGGTTGTAACTCCAGAAGGAGAGGGATGAGTGGAGGAGGGGGTGGCTGTTCGGGAGGCTTGATCCAAACGGCTTGCGTTCATTGGCCATCGCATGAGACCCCACTTCCGCTCCCCCACGCACAGGTGGTTCTGCTGCCGCAGCCCGGCCGCACCCCCACCCAGCCCGCGGCGCCCGCCCGGCCCCCACCGGAGCCCGCCCCCGCGCCTTTCCCTGCACCCGCGCCCGCGCCGGCCAAGCCCCCCACCGCACCGCTGCCGCTGCCGCCCGGCGCCGGCTCCCTCAAGGCTGCGGCTGCAGCAGCCGCGGGTGGCGCTGAGGCCCCTCCCGGCGGCCAGGCCCAGGCCCAGGGTCCGGCGGTGTCTGCGGCTCGCTCTGCGGCGGTGGCGGCGGCGCTGCGCAGCCAAGAGAGCCTCACCGCCAACAGGTGGGCGTGCGGGGAGTGCGTGTTAAGGGCTGCTCGTGTGTGTCGGGAAAACGTGACCTGCACCCTTCCTCGGCCACCTCACCCTCTCCACCCTTCGCCCCCTCTCCACCCCTCACCCCACCCCCATTCACCCCAGGTCCTACGTGGGCCTGGACCGCCGCGTGGGCCCCGGCTCGGACGCCCTGGGCATGCTGGGCCTGGGCCCGATGGGGCCCGGCCTGGGCCTGGGCCTGTCCTCGGTGCCGCCCTCCAACGACCCCAGCCCCACGGCCGCCGCTGCCGCTGCGGCCGCGGCTGCCGGCGCCGGCCTGCGCCCCCTGCCCCCCTTCGTGCCCCCCTCCTCCCTGCACGGGGGGGCCCACCCGGGCGGCCACACGAACCACAGCCACGGCCACGGCCTGCCCCTGCCCGGCGGCCCCACGCGCTACGTCGTGACCCGCCACCACGCCGCCGCCCTGGCCGCCGCCCACGGCCCCCCGCACGCCGGCTCCCTGCCCCACCACCCCTCCACCGCCGCCTCCGCCGCCGGCCCCGGCGCCCTGCCCGGCGGCCCCTATGGCCCCGACATGTACGCCCACCACGCCTACGCCGCCGCCGTGGCGGCCGCCGCCGGCCACCCGTACCCGCCGCACCCGTACCACAACCCGTACCACGTGTCGCCGTACAACCCGTACGGCGCCTACTCGCTGCCGCCGTCGGTCCCGGGGTCGCTCCGTGACTTCCCCGTGGGCCCCGCCTCGGCCGTCAACGTGCCGGTCTCGGGCCGACCGGGGCCCGGCTCCGTGGTCGGCGACCTGGTGGGGGGCGAGGGCCGCCCCGGGGAGAGGGAGCGGCAGGCGGGGGATGGCGCACCCGGCGGACGCCAGGTGAGCGCTGCCCGGGCGGGGGTTGTTTGGTTGGGCGGTGAGGTGGGTCCCGGTTGGTATGTAGGTAGGTGTGTGGGGCCGGAGGGAGACGGGCGGGGGGCGGGGGCATTGTCTCAGACTCAGCCATGCACGCACTCCAGACTTTCAAAGGCGCGCCCTGCCTGACCCGCCACCACCCCCACCCCCACCCCACCTCCCAACCCCCGCCAGGCCAACGCCAACCACGCCTCTCTGGACTCGGGCGGCCGCTACCCGGACTCCGCGGCGCCCTGGGACAACGCGTCCGTGGCGGACACGGAGCCGCTGCCGGGTGTGGGGGGGGGGGGGGGGAGGGGGGGGGGCTAGGGGCGGTGTTGGTCGATGCAAGTCGGTGCAAGTGGGGTCTGGGGACGGGGGCTGGGGGTTGGGCGGCAGCCGCTGCCAGAGGAGGCGGGTTGCCTGCCTGCACCCTGTCGCGTGTGACGGCTTGGGGTGAGGGAGCGGCGGGTGCAGGTGGGGACCAGCGGCGGGGGCTGCGTGCCTGCACAGGACCCTGCGCCGGGACCCTGTCGCCCAGGCCACTCCCGGCCCCCGTCTGCCCCCCACCCCCTCACTCCCCACCCCCCACCACCGCACCCCCCAGGAGCGCCGGGCCGCCAGCCCCGCCGCCGTCGCGGCAGCGTGTTTGGCTTCGTGAAGAACGTGGTGGGGTTCGTGGGCGTGTCCATGCTGAGCGGGGCGGCCATGGTGCTGAGCGCGGCGGCCGTCAACACGGTGGGGCCCTGGGGGGAGCGGGCAGGGAGGGGTGGGAGGGCGGAGGGTGAGCGCAGCGGGGGGGCGGGCGGCACGCTGGCGTGGAATGCGAGTGGCTCTCGCAGGGCTAGGTAGGACGGTCGACACGCTGGGAAGCCCTTGGGGGATTGGGCAGGGAGGGGTGGGAGGGAGAGATGGAGGGAGGGAGCGGGAGAGGGGGAGGAGCAATGCAGGGTGGGGGCCGGAGGGTGAGGAAAGCGCTGAGGCCATCTAAACCTCTGGGTCGGTGGGCGGAATGCGTTGTGGGACTGCCGGCGGCGCTCCGCCCTGCCCTCCCGTGCCTCTCCAACGCCGCTCGGCAACCTGGCCCCACCCTACCCCGCAAGGAAGTGCCGACCCCACCCCACCCCACCCTTACCCCACCCCACCCCGCCCCGACCTTCCCCACCCTCTGCAGAGCATCGACGACCAGCAGGCGGCGGGCGGCCAGCGCCGGGGGGGCAAGCGCGGCCAGCGGGTGAGCGGGGGCAGCCTTGTTCAGCTTGGGGGTGGGGGGCTGGGCGGGGCCGGCGCAGGGGGGTGGGGGCTGTCCATGGGGGGCCCACGGCCTGGTGCACTTGGCTTGTGGCGCGTGTGTCAGTCGACGAGGGTGGTGAATCGGGGAGAGGTCCTCGCAGTTTCGGCGGTAGCTCGCACGCACCTGCCCATCCCGGACGGTGCAACAAGCGCCCCGCCCCACCCCACCCCACCCCCACCCCGTCATGCACTGAGACTGAACACCGGCCCTACTTGAAACCCCGCCCCCGTCCCATCCCCACCCCACCCCACCCCCGCCCCCCAGCTGGGCCGCGGCAGCGACGACCTCATCCCCCAGCGCGCCATGCAGCAGCTGCGGGGGCCCGACCTGCTGGCCATGAGCAGGGGCTGAGGGGGGGGGAGGAGAGGCGGGCTGAGGGCTGAGAGGGAGGTCTGCCCCTGCTGTGCGCGGCCCCAACCGGTTGGCAATGAGCAGGGGCTGAGGAGCTCGAGGGGGCGGAGGGAGGACAGGCGGGGTGGAGGCTGCGTGGGCTCACGGGCCTCCCGCCCGCCCGCCGCTGCTGCTGCTGGTGCATGTCGGAGATGGATGGGGGGTGTAGGGGGCATCGTAGCAAGAGTTCCCGGGGGGGCAGAAAAGTTGCAGCGAGCCTCAGTACGGTAGTGTGTGGAGCAAGTGGTAGTAGTGGGGAATAGCCTGTGGCCAAGCAAGAAGTAGGGGGCTGCACGGGGGCCGCGCAGCCGTCAGCATATGCGTGCGGCTATGGGAGTTGTCCCGATGCAACAAGCTGTGCGGTTGTGATCTGTTGTGATCCGGCAGTGTGTTGGTTTGGCCGGGGCACAGCCAGGGGCCTGGAGTAAACGGAGCGAGAGAATCAGCAGGCTAGCGTCATCGAGTGAAGGGTCGGGGTGGGATGCGGTGTGGTGTCGAGGCGGGCTACGGAGTATCGTCAGGTGCAGTGGTGGTGGCAGGGGTGGGTGTCGTGATCTGCAGTGCTGGATCCTCGCGGGCCGGCGCTCTGTACGTCTAGAAGCAGGCGGTCCTTAGTTCCTTTTGGTCTCTGTGGCTCGTAGCCTTGTTCGTTCTTGTCAGCCCAAGCTAGGAGCTGCCCAGGAGGGAGGGTGAACAGTTAGGGTGGTCAACTCGCTGGCGTCGAGGGGTGGGTGGGTGGGACGGGGCATGCAAGGGGGATTCGTCGACGACGCTGCTTTCCCGCTCAATCCTTCGAGCGGCAGCGCGCGACCTGGCGCCTTGGCGTAGCGGCCCGCATTGTAATAAACTCAGCTGTGATCCTGCCTCTTTTGCCGCGACCCAGGCAGCAGCGCCAACCCGCATCCTCGGGCCGCCGCACGTCATCCCCTCGCCGCGCTTTGAGGGCCGCGAGTGAGCGCCATCCACACCCTGGCGACCCACGCAGCCGCCGTGGCGCACCTAGAGACTCTGCAGCTGCCTAGACGCCTCTCCCCGCGGTGCCACCTCTGCGCCGTCCAAGCATTCCCGCGCGCCCCTCGCCAACACTCTGCATTCCCGCCGCGCTCTTCCGCAGCGCCTCTAGCAGCTTTCCCCACAATCTGCTGCCCAGCAGCAGCGGCGGGGCCCGCGCGGGGCACCGGAGAAAAGGGCGCAATCAGCGGCGCCGGGCGGCGGCAGCACCGGCACCGCGCGCAGTCGCGTCTCGGGCGGCCCCTGGCGCTGCTCTGCCGCGGCGGAGCCATGTTCAACCGCCGGCCGCTGTGGCGGCGCCTGTACGCGCGCGTGGGTGAGCCGCGGCCTGGGACTTGCTGCCCCTGCTTGTCGACGCGTAGGTGAGCTCCGCTGAACCCGGCGCGGCCTCGCACGTGCTTCTACCTCACTCTAGCTAGTCTGCTCACCCGTGCCCGCACCTTCCTCACCCCCAAACCCCCCAGCCGAGGCCCTGGGCTTCCGTGACCCCGTGGCGGCAATGAACGAGGCCCTGGCCCGGCAGCCGGACAAGATACGCGCGGTGGGGGAAAGGGGGACCGGAGAGCGAGGGGGGGGGCGGACTGATGAGGGCTGGGTGCGTGCGGGGGAAAGCGACACGTTTGCGCGCACGGTCCTGACCTCTACCCCAGATATTCAATGCCACCTCGTGCCCGGTCCTTGCTTCTTGCCTTGCCTAACCTTAATGCGGTGCTCGCCACCCGTGCCCACCACCCAACCCCTAGGTCCGCATGACTGTTCGCAACGGCTCCCTGCTGGCCATGGGGCTGCAGCCCACCATGGTCTTCAACCCGCACTGGCACTGGGGGCCGGAGCGGGGGGGCTCGCTGCTCGAGGTGGGGTGTGGGGATGGGTGGGTGGGGGGTGGGGACCACGGAGGTGCGGTGCGGGCCTCGCCTGGCCGCGCCTGCGAGCGTATGTGCTCCCTCATACACGCACTGCAGGACCTTTCCCGCGGCCTGCACGTCGTCCTAGTACTCCCGCCTCCCGCCTACCTACTGCTACCTCCGCACACCGGCTCGCTCGTTGCCCGTCCCTGCGACCCCTCCCCGCCCCCCCCTGCCCCATCCCCCCCCTTCAGGTCCTCCGCGTGGAGGGCAGCCGCCTGTTCGTGCGCGACCCCTCCCCCGCGCCCTCCCCCCCCATGACCTGCCTCACCTGCTGGCTGGCCGCCACCTGGCCCTGGCTGCCCCTGCCCGCGCTGCCGCCCGGTGTGGCTATACAGACGCGTACGCTGCGGCTGGAGGGCTGGGTGGACGTGGGAACGGGGGAGGTGAGGGGTGGGAGGGGAGGGGGGGGGAGGGCTGGGGGAAGGGCTGGGTGGACGTGGGGAGCGGGGAGGTGGGGCGGAGGGGAGAGGGGAGGGCTGGGTGGACGTGGGAAGAGGGGAACGGGGAAGGGAGGGCAACTAACGGGAAGGGGAAGACTAGGACGACAGGGGAAGGCCCAAATGTGGATGTATGGGAGATTGCATAAGGGGTGCTGCACAGGAGTCTGCGATCAGCGTATCAGGAACATTTCTGACGCTTCAGGTAAAGCCCACCCCACCCCTCATCACCTCCCCCCAGGTGGAGTTTGACTTCGTTTCCTCCTTCGAGACGCAGCTGGCGGGCGGGCTGTGGAAGACGCAGCCGCTGTCG
Organism: Edaphochlamys debaryana; assembly: GCA_016858145.1. Taxonomy (NCBI): domain Eukaryota; kingdom Viridiplantae; phylum Chlorophyta; class Chlorophyceae; order Chlamydomonadales; genus Edaphochlamys; species Edaphochlamys debaryana. Next base: position 409,021 of record JAEHOE010000051.1, read on the forward strand.
GTGGCGGCAAAGATGGGCACCGGTGAAGGGGGCGGGGGGGGCTGGGTGGTAGGTGTGCGGCATGCATGAAGTAAGCAAGGTGAAGGGCAGGTGATGGGCACGGGTGAGGAGAGTGTGTGTGTGTGTGGAGCGAGGGAAATAGCGAGGCCGCCAGTCCCGAAGCTTTGCTCTGCAAGGCCGGCCCACCAGTCGGCCGCAACCCGCCTCCCTCATCTCTCTCCTCACACACCCACACAACGGGTACTCCCTAAACACCCACACACATGTCCCCTGAACCGTACACTCCCTCCCCCTTCTCCTCCCCCACCTCCCCCTCCCCCCCCCCCAGGCAGCCAGTCCGGTCTGGTGTTCGCTGCGGCCGGGGAGCCGGTGCGGGGGGCCAAGGCCACGTGCGTTGGGGGGGGGGAAGGGGGGATCCAGGGCTGGTCCGAAGGTCTGGCCAAGTGGCTATCGTTCAGCAATGGGGAGGCGTTGACGCGGGTGATAGTGATCTCATCAACATTGCCCCTCCCCCCACCCAGTCCCTCCCCCCTCCCCCCACCCCCCGCGGCCCCTCAGGCTGGTGGCCCTGTCCCTGGTGCCCACCACTCCCGACGCATGGCAGAACTGGGTGCTCACCCTGCCCACGGACGCGCTGACCGTGCTCAAGGTGGGGGCGGGGGGGGGAAGACGGGGGAAAAACGGGGGGAGAAACGTGTGTGTATGGGCGTGTCGGCGTGTGGGTGCTCACCCTGCCCACGGATGGGCTGACCGTGCTCGAAGTGTGTGTGTGTGGGGGGGGAGGGAGGATAGGGTGGGATCTGGGGTAAGGGAGGCATGGGGGCAAGTAGTTTCGGGGAGACATGGGGGGGGGGAGACATGGGGGGGGAGACATTCGGGGAGACATTCGGGGAGACATGGGGGGGGAGGCATGGGGGGGGAGGCATGGGGGGGGAGGCATGGGGGCAAGTAGTTTCGGACCTGGGGGAGGGCATGGGGTGGGAGGCGGTGACGCAGTGCTCATGGACACGCTGCTCCAGGTGCTCAGGGTGGTTCGGGAGGGTTGTTTGATGAGGGAGGGGCAGGAGGTCGTGTAGGGGACGGGGCCTGGCTAACGCTCTCACGAACCGAGACGGGTACCCCGCGCCCCTTCCTCTTCCCCCCCCCCCCCCCCAGGTGCGTCTCGAGTTCTTACCCCGAGACGAATGACGGGGCTAGCTAAGGCAGGGCCGGGGGCCGTACTGCAGAGCTGCAGGGGGCGTACTGCAGAGCTGGGGACTCTGACCGGGCCTCGGTCCCAGATTTCCGGCTATCTAGCACGACATCCCTTGCCGCGGTGGTGGCCATGGGTGGTGGCCATGGGTCTCGCTGTGGGATGCCGTGGGAAGGCGGTTCACAGGAGTGCAAGGCAGACAGGCTGACAGTCAGTGCACGACACGCACGGGAGGCATGAAGGCTTGGACGACCCGGGGGGGTGCCGAGTGGGTGCCGTTAGGGGTGGGTGCCGTTAGGCGTGGGTGCCGTTAGGGGTCCGCTGCAGGTCCAAGGGTGGGTGTGCCGTGGCCGGGGGTACGGTTTGCGAGCGCGGCAGCAGGGGGCAGAGACGTGACGGCGGTGGGAGGGGCGGGGGCAAAGAAGGGCCGGCACAGGGCCCCACCAACGCACTCTCTCTGCTGGTAGATTGTATGTGCAGGAGCCCCCAGACGTCCTGGCACTGATTGATGATGACTACAGACACGGCGGTAGAATGATGAAGGGGGTTCTACGGGCCCGGCCCTAGCTACGTGGCGTGACGACCGAAAGTCAGTCACGTAGCGTGGGTGTCGGTGTGCAGGTGGCACACCCAGTAGGTGGCGCTCTAGCTCAACCCCTCCCCTTCTGGAGGCGGTTCCTGCTGTTACCATCGCATCCTCTGCTGACCGGGCTGATATGTGGGGTTTGGGGCAGGCAGGTGCGGCCGTGAGCAGAGCGCAGCCGAGCGAGGCGGAGCAGAGACAGCATACAACAACGTTAACGCTTTGCTCGTGCTTACACCGGTCAGTGCTGCCTACTGCAAAGTCCGCCTTCGTGGCCCTTCGTCAACTCCCGCTCACCGGATAAGAAACGGAAACATGGGATGAATAAGACCGATTATACGGGCCTCAGTAGCCCCAGCAACGAAACACGGGCCTACCTCAGTGGCCCTCCGGTCCGTGCCCTCGCCCCCTGCCGGGCACATCTCGGTGCCAATCAAGTCAGTCCAAACAAGGTACCCGTCAGCCCTGCGGTCAAACAGTTCACTCCGAAGATCCCCCCCAGTCCTTCCTTGCTCAGTCACCCTAGCACCCTTGCGGCGCATCGACCTAACAAGAAACAATTGGTACCCCCCTTCAGTACTGCGCGCTTCGCAGTGCAACCGCTCCCCGCAACCGCCCTGATTCCCTAGCCTCCTTACACCCGCCGCCTGCCTCCAATCAGCTCTCAACTATGGCCAATCCTCACAGTGTATCCATCCAATTGCACGTCAGCCGTGATCCGGCCGTACGGCGTCTCACAACGCTGCCGTACAGGCATGTCTGGGGCCTTGACCTCCTAGATGCGGCGCAGGGACCCCGCCCGGCACGGCGCCCAGCAGCGGGCGTGGCGGGTGGGGATGACGCGGGCGGCGGCGGCGGCGGTGGCGGGGCGGTGGCTGGGGCCCTGCTGGGGCTGGGGCTTGACCGGTGCCGGGGCTTTGGCGGGTGCGGGTGCGGGTGCGGGTGCGGGCTGGGGCAGCTCGGGAGCCGCGTGCGCCTCGAGCCACGCCTCCGCGCTCCCTGCCCGGATGTCCTCACAGCCCGCTCCCTTTGCTAGCATGCTGGGGAGGGCGATGGAGAGGAGGATGTGGTCGAGAATGTCCTCCGCAGTGCGGACGTCCATCAGGCCGGCGGGGAGGCGGAGGCAGCCGGGGATGGGCTTGGCGGGGCGGGTGGGGACGGGGACAGGGCCGGTCTTGGTGACGGGGATGGGGCGGCTCAGTAGCTCGATAGCCGCAGTGACGTCAGCCTCAGCGGGAAGGGGCATGTCCTGGGGGAGGCGGGAGGGAAGGGGGAAGGGGTTATGGCGCTGTGTGAGGATCAGGAAGGGGTTCGACCCAAAACCTAGGTAAGAGCGTGTGGGCCAGGGGGGCCCGGGCTATGCTAGCTTTACACCACCAACTGTACTGAGCTCGAACAAACCCAGAGTTCTGCACCTTTCCCCCCTCACCTCGTCATTCTCGGTCGCAGTGTCGGTCATGTCTCCAGTCGCGGGTGCGGGCGATGCCTTGACGTCGGCCATCTCGGCGCCATCCTTGGGCTGGCAGGAGACGGGGCGCAGGAGGAAGGCGATGGCAGCCTCAATCTCGGCATCCGAGGGCGGGGTCATGTCCTGAGGGGGCAGCGAGCGAGCGGGAGGGAAGGGACTGTTCAGCAGCTGCTGCCGAGGACGAGCGCGAGGGCGGGGACGGTGGGGGCTGCGGAGCTGGGCACGCGTGCTGAACTGACACGGATAGTTGGTTTGGGCCCCAGGCCAGCGTGAGTGTTTTAGCTACGTCCCGAACTGACCTCGTTCGAGTCATTCTCGCACGCGGGCTCGTAGGCGTCGTTGTCGAGCATCAGCTTGGTCGGGCTGGCGCCCACGGCCGGGATGGCCAGAGGCTCGTGGCTGAAGGTCATAGAGCTCATCTGAGGGCAAGATAGGGGCAAGAGGGTCGGTGAGTGACAAGTTGCGCGTCGGTCGGCACATGTGTTGGCGCACAGCCAGACGAAGCGGGACTCACCGGCTCGCCGACCTTGATATCCTCGTCGAAGATGCAGTTCTCGATGGTGGAGAAGCCGTCCATGGTGCGGCTTGGAGCGAGTCGCGCGGAACGCGATGTTACGCACGGCCGAGGTACAGCGTCGTTGGCTTTGTAAGGCGTGCGAGTCGCCGAATGGCAAGGGGAGTCTGTGTAAGCTGGAAGTAAGTGCCTGGATGCACGAGGTGAAACTTATGTGTAGGCGCCAGGGGGCCGCATGGGGGCCGTGCGACCAGCAGTTGCATGCTGCGGGGCACACAGATGGAAGCGCACTCGGGCGACCGGCCGGGGCTCCGCGGCCGCAGTTTCCATCATTTCATGCGAAGGTCTATCCATTCATTCCATGTTTGGTCGCGGTTTTGGCCCGGCCTGTGGCAGCGCCACTGGCATGTTCACAATGCGGCCCCTAACCCCCAACGCGCACAGCTCGGTCGCCAAGGGCCAAAGGTCGCGAGGCCCTACCAAGCGCCGCCAAAGCCATGCTGCCTTGCCGGCAGTGCTACCCCCCACTTCCCTCCCTGTGACCGTGTGCCTCGGGGCATCCGTTGCCCCGGCTGCCGAGTCACCGCTCCCTACGGCCCCCGCCGCTTCCCTTGGGGCTGACCTGACGGCGCAACTACTCCCGACTCGCCGCCTCGGCCCCTGCCCCCTGCCATGCGTTTTTAGCGCGGCAGCTTTGAAGGTTAGGCATCCGTGGCTCTGCAAGTGTGCGTGGCCAGTGCTTGGCAGGGCTGAAGTCCTCCCCGGCCCCCACTGCATGGGGCTCCCTGGCCCCGCCGTACCGTGCAACGGGGCCAGGGAAGCCAGTTGCAAACTGCCGCCTTCTCACGCCCTCGTGCTGTTCGAAGGGATGCGAGATGACCTCGTGCTTAGCTGGCTTGTCTGCGCTTGATGCCAGGCCCGCTATGTGTCAGGAGCTAGCGCTCCGCAACGCTGCAGAGCAGCTTCACTAGTAGAGGCGTGCCACCCTGTCAAAGCGGTTGCCCCCAGCACCAGCTCCCGGCCCCGGGCAGCTGCGGCTGCTAGCTGCACGCGTCTGAAGCCTGGTCGTTTCAACAAACAATCAACGCCGACGGCGCAGCTGCTCTGGCGCCGGCATGCAGCTAGCAGCCGCAGCTGCCCGGGGCCGGGAGCTGGTGCCGGGGGCAACCGCTTTGACAGGGTGGCACGCCTCTACTAGTGAAGCTGCTCTGCAGCGTTGCGGAGCGCTAGCTCCTGACACATAGCGGGCCTGGCATCAAGCGCAGACAAGCCAGCTAAGCACGAGGTCATCTCGCATCCCTTCGAACAGCACGAGGGCGTGAGAAGGCGGCAGTTTGCAACGGGCTTCCCTGGCCCCGTTGCACGGTACGGCGGGGCCAGGGAGCCCCATGCAGTGGGGGCCGGGGAGGACTTCAGCCCTGCCAAGCACTGGCCACGCACACTTGCAGAGCCACGGATGCCTAACCTTCAAAGCTGCCGCGCTAAAAACGCATGGCAGGGGGCAGGGGCCGAGGCGGCGAGTCGGGAGTAGTTGCGCCGTCAGGTCAGCCCCAAGGGAAGCGGCGGGGGCCGTAGGGAGCGGTGACTCGGCAGCCGGGGCAACGGACGCCCCGAGGCACACGGTCACAGGGAGGGAAGTGGGGGGTAGCACTGCCGGCAAGGCAGCATGGCTTTGGCGGCGCTTGGCAGGGCCTCGCGACCTTTGGCCCTTGGCGACCGAGCTGTGCGCGTTGGGGGTTAGGGGCCGCTTTGTGAACATGGGCTGGAGGCCCGAGGGGGACCGTAGCTCCGTTAAGCGCGGGAGGCCAGGTAGCGAGGGAGGTCGGGCGGTCAGCAGCCAGTGGTGGGCGGCGGTCGTTGGGGACTCTCGTGCGCGTGCATTGGCGCGAAGACCAGGCCAGGTGCAGGAAAGGCTGGGAGGTCGCGGTAGAGGAGGAGGGTTGATGGCGAGGCTGCCCGCCAGGAGGGCAGGGAGGTCGCGGGAGGGGAGGAGGGGCGCGAGGTTGCTGCGTTGCTCGCGACCAGGGTGACGGGAGTTTTGGTATGGGCCGTGACGAGGGACGCGATTGCGAGAGAGGGAGAGGCTGCTCGAGATAGAGGGCGGGGAGGAGGGTCGCGATGTGGCTTGCGCCCAGGGTGAAGGGAGGTTGGCGACACGGGCTGTGATGCATGCGCCTGCCCACGTAGTCGCCGTCATGCCCACTGTCGCGGTAGTCGCGGTCGGCGGGAATGCAGGGCGGAACTCACCCCGTTGCGGGAGTCGAACCCGCGGCCGCGCCGCTGCGTGCGAGCGCAACGGCAGCGGCTGCACCGCGCACGGGGACCTCGCCCGACGAGCCGTACCCGCTCGCCGGGGTCGTCGGCCTTGGTCGCGATGAAGGGGAGGTTGGACACGCAGGGCGCACGGGGTCGCGTGCGGAGGAGTGGTAGGCAGGTCGGCGGGGCGGCGAGATGGCGTGCCGCCGACCTGCGGGAGACGCAGGCGAGGGTGGCGCCGTTGGCTGCGGGGCGAGTCGCTCGGCGAGTGTGTGTAAGAGCCGGCGGTGTCATACCTGACGGTCCCTGCGTGTCCGTTGTCCGCGAGTGCGAGCAAGGCTTGAACGTCGGTGGTGGCAACCCAGGCCGACGCGCCCAGCTCGGTCAGTCTCGCGGTCGGAGGCGCAGCGCGCTGGCGGGCGGGCCGGGGCCCGAGAGGGGCGAGGGTATGCGTTTGGGGGCCGACAGAAAGGAGCGGTGGAGCCGACATACCAATGCAGCAACCCTCCCCTTCCCCGCACACCTGCCGGCGCCAGCAGCCGCAAAGTACCTCCGTAGTTTGGCTGGGAGTGTGTCGACGTCGGTGGTGGCAACCCAAGCCGACGTGACCCCCGGCCATGTGCGCGCGCAGCCCGCGGCTGCCGTGACTTTGTGGCCCGTCGCCCGGGCCTCAGGCGGTGCCACCGCCGCCGTGGCGGGCTGCACGGTTGCCGGCGACCTCGGGCACTAAGCCCGCCGCCTCAAGGGCGTCGGCCTTGCGTGTCGCCACCAGCGACTCCGCCTCGAGGAACACCTCTGCGTGACGCAGCTTCGTCGCCGCAGCCCCGCGGAGCAGCAGCCGTCGCTCGGCCCGCAGGTCCTTTCGCACGTGCGCGGCGCGCATGAAGGCGCAGACGATGATGTCCCGCGAGTGTGTGTTCCCCGCTGGGTACAGCGGCCGCAGCAGACGCACGTCGTCCATTGAGCCATAGCGCGTGAGGATGACGTACAAGCAGGCCCGCTCGATGTGCCCGCTGGGCGGCAGGAGGTCCACCACCCACCTCGCTTTGCCAAAGCTGGAGCCCTGGATGAAGTAGTCCGTGACGGCGTATGCGTCGCCGAGCGGGAGGTTGGTGCGGTGCACCTTGATGGTGCTCGCCCGTGTGGTGCCGTCGCCCTCGTCGTCGGCGTCGTGGCCGTCGTCGGCCGCGGCGGCACCCGCGTCGTCCGCGGCCTCGCCCGCCGCTCCCGCTGGGCCGGCGTCCGCCGGGTCGACGTGACGCTGCCGCCGCAGGGTGCGGACCCCGAAGGCGGTGCGGGTCTTGGTCGGGAGGACGGGGAACGCCAGCGGCTCCTGCAGGCCCTCGAACCCGTCCTTGCCAGACAGCACGTCGGCTGGCACGGCGGCGTTGATTGGGACCACCAAGACGGCCTTGGGCAGGTACTTGAGGCACCAGTGCGGGCCCTGGCCGTCATCGTCGGCCTCACGCTCGTCGGTGACCAGGCCCACGGCGCGGACCAGGTTGTTCCGGCACGCGCCAGCGTCACTGCCAGTCGTGTGCGTGAGGGCGAACAGCGCCCCCTCAAAGTACCATGTGTCGGCGGTGAGGTGGTCTGCCGACTTGTCCGGGGCGGTCAGCGCGCAGACGCGGTCGGTGTTGCTCAGCGGTCGCGGTCGGCCCTGGCCCCGCTTGGCTGCGGCCGAGTGCTCGGCGTTCCAGCACACCAGCCGCTTGCCGGCGAGCGCAGCCTCCCGCTTGATGATGGCGGTGTTGATGGTATGCCGCGGCTCGTGGCGCTGTAGCACCACTCGCGGGTGTTCGTGGGCGATGGTCGCGAGGTCGGGGATGGCGCGCGCGTTGAGCTTGGTGACGAAGTCGACCATCTCGTGCCACGAGGGGGCAGTGGTGCCGTTGAAGTAGCCGGCAAACTTGACCAGCTCGCGCCCGCCGGGCGTGTCCGTCTGGCGCTGCGGCTTGGACAGCATGAAGACATCTTGCACGGAGCGGTACAGCTCGAAGCCGTTCTTGGAGGGCGCGCCGCGGACGCCGAGCTTGCGGCGCCGTCGCGTGAGGCGGTGCGACTTGCCGGCGCCGTCGACGAAGGTTGCGTCGTCCGACGAGCTGCTGGCGTCGTGCGTGCCGTCCCCCGCCGGGTTGGCGTCGGCGCCCGTCAAGGGCCCGGGCCCGCCAGGGTCGTCAGCGGGTCCTGGGGCGCCGGCGGTGGGGTCCAGCCCGGGCGCCGGCTTTGGCAGGAAGTTCGCGGGCGTGAAGTTGGGGTCGCGCTCGCGGCGGTGGGCCCAGCGGTATACGGCGGTGCCGTTGGGCTGTACGTGCTGGTACACGTCGCCGACGAGCGCAAACGGCCGGCCTCGGAAGGCCTGTGCGCCCGGGGCATTCGGGTCCACGTGCGTGGGCCATCTCAGGTTGCGCTCACACGATGCCTGGCACGCGCCCAGGTGCTCGAGGCTGTTGTAGCCGACCTCATCGAGCACCAGGCACCCGTCGCCGATGTACAAGCGCACCTGCGGCAGCGGACCGGAGCGTGAGTGAGCAAGACAGCGACTGCATCTCGTACAGCACAACGACCTGCCTACGCGCATGGCCCATGCCGCGCTCGTGGAACACTCACCAGACGTTGCGCGTCCTGGCCCGTCTTCAGACGGCTGCCTGGCGTCATCAGCTGGAAGGTGGCGTGTGTGGACAGCGAGCGCCGCGTGGAGTTGGTGAAGGCGAGGGCGGCGGACCACGAGAATGCCGCCGTCGCCGCCCAGTCGGCGTGCCCGTGCTGGAAGGTGTACCAGTTGAGGGCGTGGACGAAGCGGCTCTTGCCAAAACCCGCGCTGCCAACGACCATGATTTGCGGCGGCGTGCCGACGCACGACGTTCCGTCGCGCTTGTGCTGCAGCCACTGGTCAAAGTGGCGCGCGAGGAGCATGAAAGGCACGGCCTGGTCGACGGCGAGGGTGAAGAGCTGCACGGTGTCCTCGATGCTCGGCGGTTGAGCAAGCTTGACTAGTGGCGGCGTGTCGCCCGCGGGGACTTCGCGCTGCACCGCCCGTCCGTTCACGTCACGTGGGCACGTGAGGACGACGGTGACCGCGTGGCCACGCCGCTTGATCTCCGCTCGCCATCGGGACGGTCCATGCCCGCCGCCACCGCCGGCACCAGCAGCGCCGCGACCTCCCGGACCGCGGCCGCTGGGTCCGGCGCCGCCGGCGTCAGCTGCTCCGTCCTCGCCGTGGTCCCCGGCGGCTCCCCGACCTCCTCCGGCCGCTATGGGCTGATCGAGGTGCGCGGCCGCCGCGTCGCCGCCCGCCTCGAATTTCTGAAGCTCGGAGGCCGCCTGTTTCAGCGACGCGCGCACGCTGGCCGAGCCCTTAAGCACGAACTTCAGTGACTCGCGGGGCCCGTCGGGGACGCCCAGGACGTCCGGGACCGCTGCGTCGGCGGCGTGGTACGCGTACGTGCTGCCGCCGTCGTTGCGAGGGAACATGATGTCCAACGGTCGGGCGGATAGGTCCATGTCCCGCGCGAGCCCCGCAGGGAGGCCCGTCTCGAGCGCCAAGGCTGCTTGTATGTCCTCGTCCGCCGCCTCCAGATCGCTGCCGCTGCCGGCGCCGTAACCGCCGTCCTCGCCGTCGCTGCCGTCTCGGCCGCGTCGCACGAGAGGCGCGCGTTCATCCCCAGAGCCGTCGCCGTCGTCGTCGCCGTCGGTGTCGTCGTTGCCGGCGTTGACTCGGCGGCGCTCACGCGCGACTCGCCTGAGGCGGTTGTACTCCTCGCGCGCGTGGTCTCGGCACAGGTGCTCGTTCTCGACGTTGTCAAGGTACTTGAGGACGCACTCGCGATAGTCGGTCATCACGCGCGGCAAGATGTTGTCCTTCCAGTCCAGGTACGCTTCGTAGAGCGTCATCCCCGATGGGACGGGGTCCTGCGTGAACGCCTTGAAGGTGCCCAGCACGAATGCGTAATACTTCCGAGCCGCGTCGCCGTCCTGGTCATCCAACGGAGGCCGCCGCGGGACGGAGCCGAGCAGGCGTGGGTAGGCGGGCGTCTTCCGGCGCTTGTGGGCGTGCGTGAGGTACAGCGGGTGATCCGGGTGGAAGGCGACCCAGGGAGGGGCGCGAGTTCGTCCAGCTTGCCGGTGCACTGCTTCCCGGTCAGCGGGGTCGGCGGGGTCGGCCGCGGCTGCCTGCAAGGCGGGAGGCGGCGATCGCGGTGGGTTACAAACGCGGCGGCAGTGCGAACGGGGCGTAGGAGTGCTCTGCTCCGATTGAAACACGGATCGCGTACCTGAGGGTCGGCGATGTCCGCAGTCGCGGGAGCCTTGGCGTCCATGTCCTCTGGCTCGTCGTCGGCGCCGTCTTGGTGACCGTCGTCGCCGGCGTCGGCGTCCGGCTCCGCCAATGCCTGTCATGCACACAGGCCAGGAGGTGTCAGGATTGCGAGCACGCACAGGTTGGCCCCGCACACACGCACCAAGCTCACCTCTTCCATGGCAACGTCCGAACCCTCGTCCGCGTCCGGAGTGCCCTCTCGGGTGCCGGCGGCCGCCGCCTGTGCCGCTGGAGCGGTGGGGCCTGGCCCCCGCCGCGCGCGCTTGGCGCGCCCCCGCCCGACGCGCTCCCGCAGCATGTCCGGGTGCCTGCCGGCGGGCAGGCGTTCCACGGAATAGGACATCGCCAGCGCAAAGGGACTGCAGTCGGCGCCGTGGAGCTCCGGACCTCGCTGCATGTAGTGCGTGAGGGGCGTGACCGCCGCGGCCTCTCCGTCGCCATCCTCCGGAAGGACCAGTAGCGTCTGAGCGCGGTCGTCGATGGCGCCGACGTCGCCGACGGCGTCCAGGGCGACGGCGGAGAAGGGCGGGTGCGCGTGGATGCACACCTCGAACGTCGTCGTCCACGTCTTGTGTCCAGCGAGGACGAAGGCGGCCATGGGCATGCCAATGACGAGCGTGGATGTGAGGCGGTGCACGGCGGACATGAGGTTGCCGATGCCCCAACGGGCGTTCTCTACACTTGCGCCGTGTGTGCCCAGCGGCGACTCGAGGAAGTTCTTGGTGATCGACAATGCCTGCATGAACTCCGCGACCTGGCTGGGTGGCGACGCCTTGGTCACGTACTTGGCGGCGTAGTACGACTGCAGCATCGCGTGCATCCATGCCGGGAGGCACACCTTGGCTAGCACGTCGGCGTCTTGCTCGGCCTCGGGCTTGGCCAGTTCCGCCACGACCTCGGGCGTGTAGTCGCGGTCCACTTCGCCGCTCAACACGAAGTTGTTGTTGCAGCCGAAGGCGGCAGTGACGGCGGGGCAGTGCGCGACAATGTACGGCCCCAGCCGCGCCAACACAAACAGGCCGGTGATGCCCACCCACGCAAACGTTGCACGTACGTGTCGGGGGTACACCATGCTGCAGTCGCCGTCGACGCCGGTGCAGCCATGGCGGGCGCAGGTAGACCGCCGGTGCTTGTGGGTCCCAGATCCAGACATGGACTTCGCGATGTGGCACGTGCACCGCGCAACGCGAACCCGCGGCGGGAGCCGCGGATCGGCCACGCGGGTGAAGTCGCACGCCGCGGGAGGGGCGTCACGGTCGCACGCAGGCGCCGGCGTCGGGGCGTCCGGCGACGCACCGAACGTCGCCTGGTCTGCCGGGTCGCGGTACACGAGCGCCGCGTTGGTCGGGAGCTTGGGGTCGTAGTACGGCTCCGGGTACCACATGGCGCACAGCGCGTGCGCAATGGCGAGGGCGCGGCAGTTCTGGCCCTCGAACATGGCCTTCAGGCGGTCGGGCGCCAGCGCGCCCACGTAGGCCAGGCCATGAAGGTGCAGCGCCACTCGGCCGTTCTGCTCCACCTTGACCGCGACCGCGAACACGATGCCGCAGAAGCAGGCCGGGTCGGACTGCGTTTGCTGACCTGGCTTGAAGCCGAAGAGCACGTCGAGCAGGGCCTCCTTGACGGTCTGCAGCAACTCGGCGCAGGCGTGCGGGTTGTTGCGAACCCGCCGCCACCGCTCCATGTCGGTCGTTGGCCGCAGAGGCGCACCGTCATCGCCGACCTCCAGTACGCCCCCGCTAGCGATGTAGGCCGCCTGGCTGTGCAAGTCGGAAGGGTTGACATTGAACATCAGCGCCGGCGCGCCCAGGGCCGCTGTGCCTGCACGCATGGATCCCTGGGCGGCGCCGTAGAACGCCTCGGTCAAGTCCATGGTGGCGACCAGCGCCTGCACGAAGGGCGACGACGACTGCAGCAGAGCGCGCCGGTCCGGGTCGTTGCGCGGCATTGCCAGCACCGCCGCCATGGCCTTTACAACGTCGCGGGGGACGGCGCCCATGGCCTCGACGTCGCGACGGGAGGTGCGCACGGTCACGAACGTCTGCGTCGCCGTCGCGTCCTTGTTGTGGGCGTCCATCATGTACGCCACGAGGGGGTAGTTGCTGCTGAATTGCTCTCGTGGCACGCGCTCCATGACGTGCTTGAACAGGCCGGCGTTGCTGGCACCCATGGGCCGCATCCCGCCCTTGTAGTGGGGGAAGGCAGTGCAGAAGGTTGCCGCCAACACGTCGGCGTCGCGTCTGTCCAGGATCTGTTCGGGCCAGCGGGCGAACACTGATCAGGTAACACTGACACTCAGAGCCTACAGCTAGCAACCTGGCTCGACCCAAGGAACCGCGACAACAGCTGCGTGCTACCCCCCACGTCGACCTGTCTGTCCCCGCCGACCTCGCTTCCCCAACCTCCCCCCTCCACACCTGGCCATGTTTGCCGCCGGATGCAGTCACAACCACCAGCCGACGCTCCCTGCGCAGTTCCCGCTCGCGATCGGCAGGCAACGTCGCCGTCGTTGCATCGCTGGGGCTGTCTCGTGCCTCCTGCTCCGGAAGCACAAGTTCCAGATCGACGATCTGTGCATCCGTCAGCCACGCCGGCAGCTGACCCGGTCTTGGCACCTCGCCAGCGGCACCGCCGGCAGCACCGTCCGTGGCGACAATGCCCACCGCCAGCGTGTTGCCTGTTCTAGGCTGGCCGCCGGACGCAGGCTGCCCCCCCTCGCCCACCTCCGTCCTCAACTGTCCGTCCGTGCCGGTCGCCGCCGCCGCCGTAGTCGCAGCCGCCGTCGCCGCCGTCGCCACCGCCGTCGCCGTCGTCGCCGCCGCCGCCGTAGTTGCCGCCGTCGCCGCCGCCGTCGCCGCCGTCGCCACCGCCGTCGCCGCCATCGCCGCCGCCGCCTCCGTCGCCGCCGCCGCCGCCGCCGTAGTCGCCGCCGGCGGTGGTTCTTGACGTACGGGGTCGGCGCCGTCGCGGCCGCGGAGGAAGACCTCGCGAAGCATACGCGCGACCTCGGGGTCTCGCGTGGCGACCGCCTCCCGCAACAGGCACCGCGGGATGCTGCCGTCCTCGTGCTGCTCACGCCATTCTCGCAGGGCGTCTTCGTCGATGGGGAGGTGGTCGTTGCACTCGCGAAGGAATGCGACCCACGCTACAATCGCCGACGTCCGCACTGTAAGCGGCGTCGCGCGCTGCAGCTGACGGACCATGTGATCTGCGTTCACCACGGCATCGATGGGGACGATCGTGATGGTGTCGCCGAGGTCTTCGGGAGACCGCGGGATGGCTTGCACCAAGTGCTCGAACGGTGGGTTGGCGATGGCAATGCCGTGGACGGTGACGGTGCGCGGCTGGACCTCTCGAGGCATGTACGGCACGCGGATGGGGTAGATATGCTGCTGCACACGGCCCATGCCCAGCACGTGCTGCTCCATCATGGTCAGCGGCGGCAGGTGGGCGGGCACGTCGCCGCCGTCGAGCCGGGCCAAGCAGAAGGCCGGGATTCGTCCTCCTGCAGCCACGGCAAGCAACAGGCATCATATCACTTCCGCTTCGCAACAGGACCACCCAGGTGCTGCATGCTGCCCTTGACGCACCTTCAAGCCCCGCGAGGCACGTGTTGCACATCGTCAGCTCCAGGCCCTCCTCCGTGCGGTGAGCTGTGCGGTTGGGAGAGTCGGCGGCATCATCGACACGGAGGCAGAACGCCGCCAGGTACCGAGACGGATCGGTCGTGTCAGGACGTGGCAGACGGTCTGCCCGTGGGCCAAACGTCTCCAGCGACCTCGCCGCGACGGTGTCGGGCATTTCCGGTTCCTCGGCCGGCGCGCCCGCGTCAGCCTCCATGGCCTCGGCGGCCGCCTCGTCGGCGCCGTCGTCGGCGCCGTCGTCGAGCCCTCGTCGGGCCTCGTCGGCGGCCGCCCCATCGGCGCCGTCGGTGGTCGCGGTGTCAGCAACCGCAGCGGCGGCGGTATCTTTGGGCGCGTCGAGAGGCACGCCTGCCGCGGCCGCCGTGACGTCGGCGGCCTGCTGAGCAGCCGGATCGAATCCATACGCGCCCATCTGGAGCACCCCGTTCACCATCGCTGGTTGCTCGACCGCCGGCGATGCCCGCGGCGCTAGCGCAGCCGTCGTCCGTCGCCTCGGCTCCAGCCAAGCCTGCCGGAAGCCAACCGGTAACGGCGGCGGGGTCGCTGCCGGCTCCGGCACCGCCTCTCCGCCCACCGTCACGGTCGAGCACGGCAGCCAGGCCACTACGTGTGCCGGTCGCAGCACCGCAAGTGTGCTCGCGATGTCTGCCTGCAAGAGCTGCACGTTGGGCACGTCCTGGAGGCGCACCCACTTGGCCTCCGCCTCGGATTTCATGCACGAACAGCAGGCACACACTTGTGATGGCATGTGAGTTCGAACGTACTCAGCCATCTTGTAGGCTGCGTCCATCTGCACCTCCAGCGGTATGCCCGGCATACTCTCGCCAGCTGGATAGTCCTTGATGCTCGACCGCCACCCAAAGAGGTTATCCGTCAGGTATGCAGCCGTGCAGCAGGTCTCCGGTTCATTCTCCCGACGGTATGGCCAGCGACAGGCGTCAAGCATATCGCCGGCCACAGTTCGTATCGGCTTGGCGGGGTCGTCGGCGTCGCCGGGAGCTGGCGTGTCGTTTGGTTCTCGACCTACCGCAGCCTCCGCGTCGGCAGCGTTCTGCGCGAAAGGCAAGGGTCAGATGCACCTTCTTTGCACGCGACCACCCTGCGGCCCGGCGGCTTGCGCTTACCCCGAGTGCCGCGCGACGCAGCTGCGCGCGTCGGAGGACGTTCTGCGCTTGTCGCTGCAATTCGGCGTGCTGCGCCGGTGTCACGGCAGTCAACGGCTGCGGCGCCACTGCGCGACGGGCCTGGCATGCTGCGGCCTGCTCGGGAGACTCCAGCAACCGTCGTAGGCGGTGCCGCGCGTTCTCACGTGCCAGCCGCTGATTCCGCTGCTCCTCCGTCTCGGCTGCTCGCTGCTGGCGCTGCCGCTCCGACCGCTGCTGTTTCTGCTCCTCCGTCTCCGCTGCTCGTCGCTGTCGCTGCCGCTCCGCCCGCCGCTGTTTCTGCTCCTCCGTCTCCGCAGGTCGTTGCTGGCGCCCCCGTTCGCTGCGGCGCCGCATACGTCCCAACTCCGAATCCTCTGCCACCGCCGCCAGTCGCTGCCGGCGCTGCTCCCGCCGTGCACGGCCCGCTTCCGCCCGGTGGTCTCCCTCGTCCGCGGCTCCCCCTGCCGCGTCCTCACGCTCCCGCTCTCGTGCCGCTGCCCGTTGTTCCCGCCGCGCGGCCAGGCGCTCCGCTTGTTGCTCGGCCGTTTCTCGTTCCCGGCGCCGCTTGTGTGCGGCTGCGCTGGCCGCACGGCGCTGCGCCGCCTGGTCGCGCTGGAGCCCGCGTCCTCGCGATCGACTACGACCGCCGCCCCCGCGGCCCGGGGTCTGGCTGGGCCCCGCCGCTGCCGTGTCCTCTTCCTCTCGGCTGCTGGCCGTCTCCTGCCGGCGCGAACCGCGCCTGGCCGCCACGTTGGCCGTCATCGGGTGCCATTCTCGGTCGCTGCCGGTGCTCTCGCTTTCGCTGGTCCGCGCTGCGACCTCTTCCGTGTTGCTGCTATTGCTATCGCTCACTATCACGTACCGGCGTTCGGTTCGGGCTGTCTGCGGTGGCCCCCAATTGTCGCCCGCGGCCCTGGCCAATAGCGAGTCCATCGTATCCGCACCTCCTATTTCGCGTTGTGTGTGTGTGCATTCTGTCCGTTCTCTGCGCTGGCGTTCTGGTCGCTGACTTGGCGGGCGATGGCTCGTCCATGCCTTGCGACCCGCGTCGCCGAACCGTGGTCGGGCCGCTTCTCCGCTAGCGCGCTAGGTTTATTTTGTGGTCCTGGCCGTGCGTGCGCGGCGGGGTCGGGCTGGCTTGGTGTTGACGCCACCGACGTCTCACCGTGCACGCAGAGGCACCCTGGGGAAGTTGGCCCAAATCCTCCGCTCGCGCTTCACTTCGACCCTGCCGGGCCTACGTTACGTGGAGCTACGGTGACTACGTTACGTGGAGCTACGGTGACATGCCAGTGGCGCTGCCACAGGCCGGGCCAAAACCGCGACCAAACATGTAATGAATGGATAGACCTTCGCATGAAATGATGGAAACCTCGGTCGCGTAGCCCCGGCCGGTCACCCGAGTGCGCTTCCATTTGTGTGCCCCGCAGCATGCAACTGGTCGCCACTGCGCCCCATGCGGCCCCCTGGCGCCTACACATAAGTTTCACCTCGTGCATCCAGGCACTTACTTCCAGCTTACACAGACTCCCCTTGCCATTCGGCGACTCACACGCCTTACGAAGCCAACGACGCTGTACCTCGGCCGTATCACCGCATTCCGCGCGACTCGCTCCATCCCGCACCATGGACGGCTTCTCCACCATCGAGAACTGTATCTTCGACGAGGATATTGAGGTCGGCGAGCCGGTGAGTCCCGCTTTGCCTGGCTGTGCGCCGACGCATGTGCCGACCGACGCGCGACTTGAGGGAGCTCACCGACCCTCTTGGCCCCTCTCCTGCCCTCAGATGAGCTCTATGACCTTCAGCCACGAGCCTCTGGCCATCCCGGCCGTGGGCGCCAGCCCGACCAAGCTGATGCTCGACAACGACGCCTACGAGCCCGCGTGCGAGAATGACTTCGAGGTCAATTCGGGACGTAGCTGAGACACTCCTGGTGGATTGGGGGCTATATGGCCACTGTCTGTATCAGTTCGGCACGCGCGCCCAGCTCCGCAGCCCCCACCGTCCCCGCCCTCGCGCTCGTCCTCGGCGCAGCTGCTGAACAGTCCCTTCCCTCCCGCTCGCTCGCCGCTCCCCCAGGACATGGCCCCGCCCTCGGATGCCGAGATTGAGGCCGCCATCGCCATCCTCCTGAGCCCCGTCTCCTCCCAGGCCAAGGATGGCGCCGAGATGGCCGACGTCAAGGCATCGCCCGCACCCGCGACTGGAGACATGACCGACACTGCGACCGAGAATGACGAGGTGAGGGGGGAAAGATGCAACACTCTGGGTTGAGATGTCGAACTTAGTACAGTTGGTGGTGTCACGCAAGGATAGCCCGACCCCCGGTGGCCCACACACGGCCCCGCTCTTACCTGGGTATTGGATCGAACCCCTTCCGTATCCCCACACAGCACCATAACCCCTTCCCCCTTCCCTCCCGCCTCCCCCAGGACATGCCCCTTCCCGCTGAGGCTGACGTCACTGCGTCCATCGAGCTGCTGAGCCGCCCCATCCCCGTCACCATGACCGACCCCGTCCCCGTCCCCACCCGCCCCGCCAAGCCCATCCCCGGCTGCCTCCGCCTCCCCGCCGGCATCATCGACGTCCGCACTGCGGAGGACATTCTTGACCACATCCTCCTCGCCATCGCCCTCCCCAGCATGCTAGCTAAGGGAGCGGGCTGTGAGGACATCCGGGCAGGGAGCGCGGAGGCGTGGCTCGAGGTACACGCCGCACCCGAGCGGCCCCAGCCCGCACCCGCACCCGCACCCGCACCCGCCAAGGCCCCGGCACCGGTCAAGCCCCAGCCCCAGCAGGGCCCCAGCCACCGCCCCGCCACCGCCACCGCCGCCGCCCGCGTCATCCCCACCCGCCACGCCCGCTGCTGGGCGCCGTGCCGGGCGGGGTCCCTGCGCCGCATCTAGGAGGTCAAGGCCCCAGACATGCCTGTACGGCAGTGGCATGAGATGCCGTACGGCCGGATCACGGCTGACGTGCAATTGGATGGATGGATACACTGTGAGGATTGGCCATAGTTGAGAGCTGATTGGAGGCAGGCGGCGGGTGTAAGGAGGCTAGGGAATCAGGGCGGTTGCGGGGAGCGGTTGCACTGCGAAGCGCGCAGTACTGAAGGGGGGTACCAATTGTTTCTTCTTAAGTCGATGCGCCGCAAGGGTGCTAGGGTGACTGAGCAATGGAGGACTGGGGGGGATCTTCGGAGTGAACTGTTTGACCGCAGGGCTGACGGGTACCTTGTTTGGACTGACTTGATTGGCACCGAGATGTGCCCGGCAGGGGGCGAGGGCACGGACCGGAGGGCCACTGAGGTAGGCCCGGGTTTCGTTGCTGGGGCTACTGAGGCCCGGATTGGTCTTATTCATCCCATGTTTCTGTTGATTGTCTGGTGAGCGCGTTAACAAAGGGACCCTGTGTGTGAGGCCGCTGCGGGCGGTGTAAACACCAAGCGCTGTTGTCTTTGCCGCTGCGCCGCCTCGGCGGCTGCTCATTCAAGGCTGCCACGTGCCGCCCATCGGCCCGGCCAGCCCTACCGGTCAGGCAGTGTTGCTCTTGCTGCCGCCCGGGCCTTGGTTGCTTCCCAACCCGCACGACAGAGCCTCCGCCCTCGTCAGGTTTGCGGTACGCAAAAGCATGTGCGGAGGACTCGCTCGGATAACGTACGACTGTACGGTTACACCAACTAACCAGAAGCTCTCCGGCCCCAAACCCGGGGAGTAGCATGCACACGCGTAGTAAGGAAGCCAAACTTCCACAGGCTCTTAGGGGACTCGCTATAGCGATGAAAGGGCGGAGCCAGCAATGAACTGATGATGATGAGGCAGTGTCAATTCTGACGGCATGTCAACGAGGGCGCGGAAATGCCCTCGTGCCATGCTATGAACATGCCAACGCCCGCAGTGTCAAGTCCTGGCGGCAAGGGCACGGAAAGGCCCTTATGACATGCTATGAACATGAAAGCCCGCGGCCCGCAGGGCGTTGGGCTTATATAACTCTCGAGCACACGTCAGCAGTGTCTCCATTTGAGCAAGGCACATCGTGGGGGAATACTGCAAACTGCGCGTGCTCCATCCAGCTAGTCTCCGCCCATACATCAGTTCTTTGCTCACACCCTGCAATGACTCCAGTTCCCTGGCCCGAAATGAAGCGCTAGTACGAAACCTTACTCAGGAATCAGCGCAAGAAGCATCAATCATGCATGGATTCAGGCTGATCAGGAGCCTAGATAGACAGTTAGATACTAGTAGCAAATGAACATGATGTATGCCGTACAAGTAGCATACGAATGCCAGGCCGCGCCCTGCACGTACGACGCAGATTGCCCATGGCAAGCACGCACAGTCACACACACCTCACACCCCACCGCCGCTTAGGGCACGTACAGTTAGCCCTCCATCCGCCGTACGTCCTGTACACACGGCTCTACCTGTACGGCAGGATCTCTGAAGGGCGTCGATCCGCTCGTCATTCTGCTGGAATCATCCGCCGTGCGGCATGCCCAACTTCCTTGGCCTCCTCCGCCTGCTCCTGCTCCTCCGGGCAGATGACGCCATGGTCCCTGGTCCGCCGCTGCCTTGCGCCCCCCCTGCTCGATCAATGCGTCTCGCTGGCCGCTGGTCGCCTGCAGCCATCCCCAAGGGCTGTACGGGGCACCCGGGCGTCCACAGGACACCATCCAGTCCACCTACTACCAGCACGTCTCGGTGGCCCCCCGCACGCCCTCGAAGCAGCACTGCTGGCTGGCGGAGTTGTACGCCACACTGCGGATTGTTGGTTGGGGCGGTTGGGGCGGTTTGGACGGTTTGACGGTTGGGGTTGGGGCCAAGACAGGCAATGGGCGCGAGGGGGAGATGGCGGAGGGTATGAATGCGCAGGATGAGGATTGCAGCAGGAGCTCGCTCTGACACATGGTCCCTACCCCTCCTGTGCCCCCCCCCCCTTACACCCCAGGGCCCCCCTTGCACCCCAGCCACCCTCCCGCACCCCTTTGCCTCGCCTACACCCTCCACCCCCCCTCCCTCCGCCCCCGTCCCTCTGCTTTCTGCCAGTCCTCTCCCCCCCTTCCATCCCCCCCCCTCAGTCCGCACCTGCCGCAGCACGTGTCCCCGATGCCGATGACTCCGTCGCAACACGCCTGAGGGGGTAGGGGGGCGGGTAGGAGGGAAGGAAAGGGCGGGGTCAAGGGGTTGGTGGAGGGTGGAGGGGCGAGGGAGGGGGGTGCGCCGAAAGGGGGAGGAGCTGTCGCAGGTTGAGGGTCAAGCCTCGGCATGACAAGCCCATGCGAGTGAGCGCCGTAGGGTGCGCCCACCCACCCCCTTGGCACACAGGCACTCTCACCTGGGTGGCGCTGTTGTAGCCCTTGCTGCCGCAGCAGGAGTCTGGGGGGGGGGGGGGGGGAAATGGGGAGAGGGGGGAGGAGGGGGTGGAGGGGGGGAAGATGATAGCGTGAGGGGGCTTAATGGGGCTTGGGTGCCGATGGGTGCGTTTGTGGGTGGGGCGGAGGGCGGGAGGGCTCGAGAGCTAGGGACAGCGTGGCGTCACCTGACCTGGCGCCCCGGCCACACGCGGCCTCACCCTCCCAACCCCACGCGCTCCTGCCCTGCTGTTCCCCCTCCCCGTCTCCTTACCTGGCTCCAAAGCGGGCCCGACAGCCCCTCTCCCCCCTCCCCCCCATACATCGGCTCGCACCCGCGGAGGCCGGCGCCAGGATGCCCTCGCAGCACGTGGCGGCGGCGGGGTTGTACGGCGTGTAGTTGCAGCACAGCGTGGTGACGTCAGCGTTGTCCTCGTCAGCGGCCGTTACGGTGCCCGTGAGGGGGTCACAGCACTCGTACCTGCAAGAGGGGGGGGCAGTTCACAACAAGCCTTCGCGTCACGATCGCCAGAGGGCCTATGCCAGGGACTGGCTGGCAGCAGCCGTTCAAGGGGTGTGTGTGGGGGGGGGGCAATTTGCAACCTTTCGCGTCACGACCGCCAGGGCCGATGCCCAGAGGGCAATGGCTGCGGCAACAGCAGCGCCTTTCACCGCTAGCAGCCAGTGAAGGTGGGGATGGCGAATGCTTTGAACCCAAGGCCGCCCTCTCACCGGTTCTCGGCATCGGTGACTGGGTCCACGGCCACCTGCCAGTAGGCCCTGGTGCCGCAGCAGGAGTCGCCCTCGCCCACCTGGAGGGGAGGGGCAGGAGGGGGGAGGGGTGGGGGGGCGGGGTGGGGACGTGAGCGGGTGTAGCGCGCCGTCCCTCCAGTGAGGGGCCTCAAGCCCAGAGCTGCGTGTTGGAGCCATGGGCTACCCTGGGCCCTCGTGGGCCCCCCTGGTCCCGTCCCAGGCCCCCCTGGGCCTCGCCCAGACCCTCACCACTCCGTTGCAGCAGCGCTGGGTGTCATAGTCGTACGCCTTGACGCCGGTGGAGGACTCACAGCACTGGGTGCCTGGGGGGTGGGAGGGTGGGGTGGAGGCGGGAGGTAAGGGGTGGAGGGCAGGGGAGGCGCAATGCCACAGGCCCCAGCAATTCAACCTCCCACCCCAAGCCCAAGCCCTCACCCCTGCCCGCAGCGA
Source organism: Edaphochlamys debaryana (assembly GCA_016858145.1). Lineage (NCBI taxonomy): Eukaryota > Viridiplantae > Chlorophyta > Chlorophyceae > Chlamydomonadales > Edaphochlamys > Edaphochlamys debaryana. The sequence goes on from JAEHOE010000051.1 coordinate 430,697, forward strand.
GGACGTCGTTGCAGCAGGCCTGTAGGGAATGAAGTAAGGGGGGTCAGGCAGGCAGGGCGCTTCCTCGAAACAGATCAGGCCCGAAACGCATGCCCTCGGTGCAAACAGCCCTTCCTTCGTCCATGGATGCCGCCACGGTGTCGTACCGCACCGCACCGGACCATCCTCTGCCGTACGCCCGTACCTGCGTGTCTGGGTTATACGGCGTACGGCCGCAGCACTGCGTACGGACGCCGTCCGACAGCACGCCCTTCTCGGGGTCGCAGCAGCGCACATCGATGATGAGTCCGTCGGGGGTGTGCGTGTGGTCAACGAAAGGCTTGGCGCCGCAGCACCTGTCGGGAGGAGGATACGTGATGAGTTAGCAAGCGTGTACCCACTTAATCAAGGTCTGTTATGAGCAGGCTTTGGATATTGACGCGGGAAAGGTACCTTTCCCCGAGTGGGGGATGGCTGCCTCCACAGCCCCCGCGCTGACCCGTGGCCCCCCCCCGCTTACTTGGTGCCCTCGGCCAGCTGTGGATTGGGTGGGTGACGGCCAGCGGTGGGGGCGGAAGGGACATGGAGGTGGGGCGGGGGCGTGGTCAGTAGTGACGGGATTCCTGGCCGAGCGCTTGCGGGCTGCGGGCTCCGGCTAAAGGGGTCCATGGCTTATTCAAGCACCCAGCAGCCATGGTGTCTACGAACCCGGCAGGCGGCAGCACTTCACCCCGAACCCCGGAACCCCGCATGGGCCGACATGGTTCTTCGTAGCCCCCTCCCGGGCCCGCCCCCTGGGCCCCTCTCGGGCCTGCCTGGGCCCGCCCCGGGCCCGACTCACCACTCCGTTGCAGCAGGACCAGGACTTGCTGTCGTACGCCATCAGGCCCTTGGCGGTGGGGCAGCACTCGGTGCCTGTGCGGGGGGAAGGGGGGAGGCAAGGGCAGAAGGTAGGTAGGGACTAGGGGGCGAGTGGAGGTGGTTGGTGTGGCTCCAGCAGTGACCCTGGGCCGTGAGGCCTACCACGCGGGGAACGAGGAGTCGTTTTCCTCAGGACGCCATGCCCTCACCCGGTCCCACTCTCGCCCCTCACCAGTGCCGGATGCGAGCTCGTCGTCGCAGCAGGCCTGCTTCTTGGGATCGTAGGCCTGGGGGGGAAGGAGGGGAGGGAGGGGTAAAGCGCATGTGTATGGGCGTGTACGCATCCAGCACCCGTGCGAAGGACACGAGGTACGACAGTCCAAGAAGCCAAGACCAGGACACGGTGTCTCACCACGCCCCCGCAGCAGTCTGTCTTGACTGCGTCTGTGATCTCCCCCGTTGCAGCGTTGCAGCACTGGGGGCTGTAGGAGCGGCCGGCGCGGTCCACCACTCGGGAGGGGTAGCCGCGGGAGCCGCAGCAGCTGGCGGGTAGGAGGGGGGAAGGGGGGGAACGCGTGTGTGTATGGGCGTGTCAAGGGGACAGGTGGCCCCGGCAGCCACCCCAGCGGGGCGTGGTACAAGTTGGAGGCGGTCATAGTGGGGTGGGGGGGAAGGGTTGCGCGCCCCCAAGAGCAAGTCTGTTCCCTGCTCCCCTCCTCCACTCACTTGGTGCCGTTAGCGAGCTGCAGCCATCGCAAGGCGGCAGGGAATGGGGGGTTGGGGGGCAGAGAAGCGGGAGGGATGGGGGTGGGGGCATGCTTCCATCAGCCTGCTCAGGCTGCTTCGGTCAGCCTTGCTTGGGCCTCCCTGGGCCTCCCCTAGGCGCTTCGATTGGGCCTCCCTTGGGCCCGGCCCCCGGGCCCCCCTCACTACTCCGTTGCAACAGGTCTGCTTGGCTGGGTCGTAGGCCCACAGGCCGTTGAGAGTGGCGCAGCACTCAGAGCCTGGCAGAGAGGGGGGGGGGAAGGGGGAAGGGGTTCCGAATAGGGGGGAAGAAAAGGGTGTTTGAAGCTGATAAGCGGGAGAGCGACTAGGGGGGAGAGGGGGGGTGGAGGAGACAGGATGGGGCAGCGCGGGGATGAGGAAGTACCGGTATAGCCGGTCGGAGAACAAATGAAAGGGCGAAAGCCAGCTGAGCTGCTCCCATTGCTTCAGGGCAGTTCGGAGCCCTCGCCCTCCACCGCGGGCCCCACCAGTGCCCTTGGTTGGGAGCACCCCGCCGCTGCAGCAGGCCTGGGTCTTGGGGTCGTAGGCCTTGAGGGGGAGGGAAGGGAAAGGGACGCGGGAGTTCAAATCTCAATGTGGCGCCCAAGTGTTTGCTGGTCCATTGTTAGCCCCAGCCTCCTGTTCTACCCCCGCCCCCGCCCCCGGCCCTCGCCCACAGGCGCCCACCCACCACGCCGCCGCAGCACTGCGTCTTGTTGCGGTTGGTGACTGCGCCCGTGGTGGGGTTGCAGCACTGGGGGGGGGGAGGACGTGGAAGGAGGAAGGGGGAAGGGGGATCAAGAAATGCAGCACAGAGTATGCATGCGCCTCGCCCACACCACCTGGCCCCCGGCCCCTCACGCGCACCAACCATGTCCCCTCGCGCACCTGCACTTGGATGGGTTTGCCGTTGGCACCCGTGATGGTGTCCGGGTAGGGCTTGGCACTGGGGTTCAGGGGTGGGGAGAGGGGGCAACAAACAGCTCAGCTGCGCTAGCAAGGGCAGGGCACAGCTCGGCAGGGTCAAAGCTGCGTGCTTCAAGGAAGCAGTACCGCTACATCAGCGGGGGTGGCGTTGTATCTGGCAGCACATCTGGGACTTAGGTGGGCTGGAGTACCGGGTCTTGCTTGCTGTGACGTCACACGCACCAAAGGCCCGCGGGGCCCTGGCGAGACCTGACCAGGCCTGGCAGAGCCCACGAGGCCCTGGCCGGGGCCCCACGGGCGGGCAGCTGTGTCGGTGCTCCCTATACCATAGCCCCCCCAAGGAGCCCCCACACCCCTCACGGCCCTAGGCCCCCCAAGGCGCCCCCGCCCCCCTCACCCGCAGCAGTTGTCCTCCCCGATAGCTCCCAACTGGTGGTGGGGGCAGGCGGAGCGTAGGGGTGGGAGGGCGGCGTGAGGGGTCAGCGGAGAGGGGCGAGCTCAGGAGTGTGGGTGTGGGCTACATGGCCAGTCCCCACGCCAAGCAGGCAGCAGGCCTGCTTGTAGAAATCGTACCGTCGCCCTGGGCCTGCCCCGGGCCCACCCCGGGCCCTGCCTGGGCCCCCCTGGACCTCACCACCCCCAGGCAGCAGGCCTGCTTGTAGTAGTCGTACGCCTTCACCCCGGTAGCCGTGGGGCAGCAGCTCTGGCCTGCGGGCGGTGTCGCGAGAGAGAGGGAAATCAGGCCGCGCACAGAAGTGGGCCCAACAGCTGCAAGAGAGCGCTTGGGAGTGGCTATGAGGCAGGGTTGAATGGGCATTCCCGAGTGACCTTTGCCGCACAGAGTTCATGGTCGAGACTCTTATCGGCGGCCGGCCTGCGCACCGGCCGCGGGGGGGACCACGGGGCTCGGCGCTTATCCCGCCTTCGGTCAGCCACTCTTGTCATAAACCCTCCCAACACCCTCGGCCCCCGCGCATGGGCGCCCGGTGCCAACTAGGCAATAGCGTGGACACAAGAGCCCGAAGCCCGAAGCCCCGTGCAGTCCCCATACACCCCCTAAGACTCCCTCGGCCCCCACGCACCCGCGCCCGGGGCCAGTATGCCGTTGCAGCAGGCCTGTGTGTCCTGGTTGTAGGGCTGGGGGAAGGGGGGGCAGGGGGGGGAGGGGGAAGTGAGGGGTGTACGGGGCGGACTAAAGGAAAGACGCTGGTGAAGTGGGATGAAGGGAGCACGGGGTGACATCTCCAATCCAGAGATCCTCAATCCAACAACCGGGATCGAGATTCAGGTTCGACTCACCACGCCGCCGCAGCAGTTGGACTTGACACTGTCCGTCATGGCGCCTGGGGGGGGGGGGGGTCGGGTAGGACTCCATGGGTGTGAAAAGTGCCTCAAGGTGTGATCCCTTGCACGCCACCATCCCCCCCAATTGATCCACTGACCCCCCTCATCTCGCCCACCCCCGGCCCCACCGGTCTTTTGGTTGCAGCAATAAGGGGTGTAGGGCTTGCCATCGGGCCCCTTGAGGGTGTCAGGGACGGTCTGGGATGGGGATTTCAGGGGTTGAAGGGTCTCAGCGCAATGACATTGGTGGGGTTCGGCTGAATACCCGAAGCGCGGATGTGAGTAGTAGTTGGAGGGATGCCTTGCTCAGGAGCGCGAGGGGGGGAGGGGTACAAAGGCGAGAAAGGGCATGAAAGAAGAGGCACCAGGCTTATTGGGTTTGAATCCAGATCCAGACCCCAGATGCGGATCTTCCCAGAGCCCACCCCGCTTCTCCCCCCAATAACATATCCTTTTGGCTGCCCTCCTCCCGCCACCCACCTTGTTGCCACAGCAGTTGCTCCCAGTGCCCACCTGACGGGGAGCGGGGGTGGAGGGGGGCGGAGGGGGTCAGGGCAGGGATAAAAGGGATGAGGTGAAGTGACAATGGCCTCCCGCATCCACCTCGCGTCACGGACCAATCACACCTCTGCAGACGCCCCTCACAGAACGTCCGCCCCCCCCTCCCTCCTCCTATGCGTCGACGATCCGGGGCCGCCTAGGGTCCCCCCTAGGCCCCTCCTGGGCCTTCCCTGGGCCCCCCCTGGGCCCCCCCTGGGCCTTCCCTGGGCCCCCCGCCCGGGCCCTCACCACGCCCCGGCAGCAGCGCTGGGTCTCGTAGAAGTAGGCGGTGACCCCCGTGGGGGACTCACAACAGTAGTTGCCTTGGGGGGACGGTGTTGGAGCGGTTGAGGGGTACAGGAGAGTGCGAGGAAGAGGAATGGGTGGGGGTGTGGGTGCAGACATGTAGCAGTGAGGTCGGCGCAGAGTCCGGGTAACCTCAGAGGGCTACCCAAGAGGGCAGAGGGCGTGCGTGTATAGAATCCCTGTCAACCCGCATTGCCCCCGGACCCCGCGGAACCCCCGGGCCCTACCCTCGCCCGCCGCCAGGATCTCATTGCAGCAGGCCTGGGGGGGGGGGGGGGGGGGGGGGGGAAGGTAGAGGGGGCAGGGGTAAGAGGGAGACTAAAAGGTTAGGATAGGGGGGGGATAGGGGGTGATCGGGGGAGGTGGGGGTATGCGGCCGAAGCAGGGAGGCACGGACACACAGCGGCGCGAGCGGGAGCCCGTGTCGCGGCTTGGCTGCGCCGGGGACGCGGCAAAACTACCCCCTCCCTGCCCTACGCCGTACGGTACGGCACCTGCTTAGTGGGGTCGTACGATATGTATCCGCAGCACCGGGAGTTAACGGGGTCCGTGGTGATGCCCTTGGTCGCGTCACAGCAGTAGCTGGGGGGCGGGGGCGGGCGGGGGGGGGGGGGGGGAAAGGCGGATTCGAGAGCGTTCCGAGACGGTGTCAACCGGGACGGAAAAACGAAAGGCATGAAAGCACTGACGGGAGAGGGGAAACGGGCCATGTCCATCCTGTTGCCGTCCGGCCCCAAGGCCTGGCTCCACAAGCCTCGACACGCCGGCACGCACATACACACACGCTTTACCCCTCCCTTCTCCCCTCCCCCCTGACCCACATGTCGACTCTGTCCCCGTCCGGCCCCACGGCCTCGCTCCAATAGGCTTTGGAGCCGCAGCAGTTGTCACCGTCACCCAGCTGTGCCGGGGGAGAGGGGGGAGCGGGGCGGTTTTGTGGGTTGGGGAACGTAGGGCGGCGGGGAGCATGGGTGGATTGGATGAGTGCCCCTTGCTGCCTGCCCTCAGGCCCCAGGACATGGAAATCCGCTGCAGCACCGCCCCTGCAACTGCTCGAGATCGGAGAAACCCCTTGGGCCTAGCCTGGTCCCGTTCCAGACCCCTCTGGGCCCGCCTCGGGCCCCCCTCACCACTCCGTTGCAGCAGCGCTTCTTCTCCGGGTCGTACGCGATGAGGCCGCGGGCGGTGGGGCACGCATCGGTGCCTTGGGAAGTAATGAGGGGCGGGGGCGGGGGCGGGGCGGTGGGGGCCGGGGTTGTGGACGTTGGCTCATCGCATGACTGCCAGCATCATCGCATGGCTCATCGCATGACTGTCGGCATCATCGCATGGCTCATCGCATGGCTCATCACATGGCTCATCGCATGGCTCATCGCATGACTGCCAGCATCATCGCATGGCTCATCGCATGACTGTCGGCATCATCGCATGGCTCATCGCATGGCTCATCGCATGACTGCCAGCATCCGCAGAAAGCCAGGCGAGTTTCGAGTCCTTGGTGTGCCCCCACTCTGGCCCTAACGGAGCTTGCGGGTTAGGGCCACGCCTGTAACATCTCTCTCTCTCTGCATCTAGCCCATGAGCACCGGTACAGGTGCATGTATGCCCACCGTTCACGATACCACCGGCCCCTCTCGAAACGTCAGGTCGGGTGTGCCCTGGTTCCTGTACCAGCAGTCCAGCACCGCCATGCCCCGTGTCCACTGTGAATAAATCGCTGACAAACAGCGCCGATGAAGCAAGGGCACCGGTTCCTAGGTGGTAACCCCCCACCCCCTACCCCTTCCCCCCCCGCTCCCTGTGCGGGCCAGGGCTACGACGCACCTGAGCCCGAGGCCAAGACGTCGTACGAGCAGTACTGTACGGCGTAGGGGGAGGGCACAAGAACAGTACGGCAATTAGTACGGCAACAGTTAGGGCGACACAGCCATCGCGACACGGGAACCCAAGGAAACACGCTTCCCCCCGCGGGCCCCGCTCCCATCTACACCTAAGCATAGGCTCGGACCAGCTCCCCCCTGCCACCCTCCCTCACCTGCTCGTCCCGGTTGTACGGCACCCGGCCGCAGCAGTTTTGGTTGACCGAGTCCGTGACGGCACCCGTGGAGGGGTCGCAGCACGAGACCCACATGTCCTCGCCGTCGGACGACGTGATCTGGGCCTTGTACGGCTGGCGGTTGGTCGAGGACGGGTGGCGGTGGGGAAGGGGAGACGAACGGGGTGGGGGTCAGGCTTGACGGTTGATGGTTTGGGAGCCGAGAGGGCAAGGGGGCGAGGGCGTGAGGCACGGGGTGTCGACAGGGTTTGGGGGGAGGGGTCCGACTGCGGAGGGCGAGGCTGTCGCCTGTGTGCTTCCCCTCCTGTTGCTTGTTGGCACTGGTACGCCCGGGCACAGCCCCACCCGGCATCCGGCGCCCACCCGCCTTCACGCACCCCACCCTCTTTCCTCCCTGTACCTCTCCACCTTGTCGCCGCAGCAGTACACCGTAGTCGCCCTGACCGATGACTCCATGGCAACGGACACACCGGCACGCCCATACACACACACCATTCCCCCTCCAACCCGCCCGCATTTCCCCAATCCTCGCACCTTGTCGCCGCAGCAGTAGTCGCCCTGCCCGATGACACCGTTACAGCAGACCTGGGTGGTGGGGTTGTAGCCCTGGGGGAGGGGCAGGGGGGGAGGGATGGGCAAAGTATCAGCCAACACTTCGCAGGCTCCGAACCGCCTTCCCCCGGATAGAGCCAAGCGTACTGCACTCCACCAGACAGTTACCTGACTGACTGGGGGCTGCAGTGTCTTGAGGCACTTCCCACGCCCTCAGCCTCAACCCCTCGCCTCACCCCTGACCGCACCGTAACCGCGCCTCCCCCCCACGGGCTCCGCCCCCCCCCCCCGGTGCCGCACCTGCTTGCCGCAGCAGTAGGTCTTGCCGCCCGCTGAGGGCACCAGCGTGCCGCCGCAGCACAGAAACCTGGGGGGGGCGGGGGGGCGGGGAGGCAGGTCGGGGGCGGGAGGGGGGGGGACGGGGGGACACAGGGGGGGGGATGTGGCACGGAGGCCATCATACCGCAGCAGCATGGGTCCTGGCAGGCAGTCCCCCGTACGCCTCAGCTGCAAACCAATTGCCCTGAGAGCAGCATCAGTCGCCCACCGTTCGGGATCATAAGCCTGCGGGTTGCAGATGGGAGGGGCACACTCGAGAGTCAGCCGTAGGCAGGTCCTACCCCACCTTACCCAGCGCCGCAGTACCGCCGCTACCGCTGCTTAGTAGCTGGACCGAGGAGCTCACCTTCTTGCCGCAGCAGTCCGACTCTATAGAGTTCGTCATCTCGCCTGCGTTGGGGAAGAAGGGCAGCTGCGGGGCTCGGCTAGCACGCCCAGAGGCATGGCCGTAATGGCGTGCGTTCGAAACCGGAGCGACTTCGTCACCCGGCGACGCTTTGGCGCACCTGTGGCCGGGTCGCAGCAGTACCGACCGTCCGGAGTTGAGCCCGCCGAGCCGCAGGTGCCCTGAAGGCTCCGGCGCCCGCCCGTCTGCGGCGAAGTGAGATGCGATACCGCTAAGTGCCGGTATAAGCTGTCGTCCCGGAACACGAGGCAACTCTCATTCGCCATGTATCCCAGGTGGTACCGATGCTGGCGAGGCGTCGGCAAATGCTGCGTCGACTCACTTTGCCGGCGGTCTCGGCCCCAGCGCCCGCGCTCAGCATGAGGAGACCAAGCGTGACGGCAAACAGCCAAATCATATCGCCGGGACTACCCCGAGAGAAAAACTGGGGCCGCGTCATCGTTACAGCAGTTGGCAGAGCGCTCTGGCAAGGCGTGCAGGTCCAGCTTGAGGACAAGCGCAAGGTACAGGGAGGTAGGGTGGCTCTCGCATGCGAGTTATCGCAAAGGGGCGTTCCGGCGGAGGACACATCAGGTACGCCTGCTCGTCCATCATGCCGGGCGTGTTGTCGCAATGCCGTTGTATGCCGCAGGCCTTGCTGCTGGGCTAAACCTTGGACTAGAGGTGTCAACGCGGGTGCCCCACTGGGCTGGGGTTGGGAACGGGCATCGCTTCAGGTCGGCAACCGGGGGGATATGAGCCAGCAAGGCCGTGCCGCAAAGACAAGCCCGAAGGCCCCGCAGCCCCCGCTTCCTTTGGGGCAAGGGCAGGTCGGGTCTCAGAGCATTGGGATGGAGCATGCTTGACTTCCGAGCCTGTGGCTGCCGCCCCGGGTGGCCGGCCGGGAGGGGCAAGGGCGCCCGCCGGCGGTGTGTTTCGCGTGCCCCCAGCGGACACAGTGCGTGGCCGTCCACACTATTTTCCAGTCCCGTCAAGGAGTATATCAAGTCAAGAATAATCGCGTGCTATGCATTTATCCACAAGAAGCCCGAAGGCCGACCGATTAAGAACGGGATGTAGACCGGGCTCCTCCGACCGGGCTCCACCCTTGAGGCTGGCGTAGGGCTCTGAACTAGAGCAGGATGGCAGGCGAGTGTTTTGCAGGGGCATTTTCAACTCGAAGAGAGAGTTGGAATTTGCTTAGTACGCTTGCGCCCTTGCAGACCGTGCCGCTCAAATCGTCATCAGCCACGCCTCGCGAGACACACAGAAGCGGGGCGAGGATGATGGCGGGACAGCTTGGAGGTGAGTTCTACATGTCGATGGTGCCTGCGCACAGGCATTCGCCGGCCCTTCCTACCTTCCGTATGCATCCCTCATGCAACCCCCTGGGTCCTCGAGCTTTCGGGCGTAATGCGCGTCAAGTTGACGTGCACCCAAACCCGCACGCCCTTGCGCCCTGACCATCCTGCCTTCGCATCCCCTTCCCGAATATGTTCTCCGAGCAGCGTCGCCGACGTCCAGGACTACCTTGTCCAGATGGGCTACACCGTGTTTGTGGGGGAGGGCGACGGCGAGGGTGCGCGCTGGGCAATGCAGGTGGCCAAAGCCATCGCGTCTTGCGAGGTGGTGGTCGCCATCTGCAGCCCCAGGTGGGGATTTGCCTCGCCGTCAAGGTCAAACCGTGCTGCTACGTTTCGCGAACTAGCTAGTATCTCACGTTCTCGAATTAAAGCCTGGAGCGCGCTTTTCTTAAGCCCTCAGCACACCGCCGACCCCAGCTCCCGCTTCCCCTCCCCTTCCCCTGTACCCCCTTCCCCACATCCCTCCCCCTCCCACCTCCTCCCCCCACCCCCCAGCTACGGCGAGACCAAGTGGACTGCCCGTGAACTGGAGTTCGCGGACCGCTGCCACCGGCGCGTGGTGCCCCTGTGGCACTCGGGGGCCTACCCGCCGCCGGCAGTGGAGCATTACGTGAGGCGCCAGAGGGGAGGGGCGAGGGGGGATGCCTTTGGGTGGAAGGGGCAAGGAAGGGTGGAGGGAGGTGAACTGGGGACAGAGTAGGTGCGTGGTGTGAAAGACATGTATGGTCCAGGGTCCTCCCACCCCCGACCGTCTCCTCACCTCACGTCTACCCGCAACCCTCCCCCCAACCTTCCACCCTGGCTTCCACCTCCACCCCCCACCCCCCAGCTGGGTTCGGTCCATCGTGTGCCACGTGGCCCCGACAGCCTCGGCGCCGCCCTCGCCAAGGCCCGGGCCCGGGCCGCCGCCGCCGCCGCCGCCCAGGGCCCCAGTCCGACCAGCGGCAAGCGTCTGACGCCCGCCGCCGCCGAGCGCGCCGCCTTTGGCGCCGCCATGACAGACCTGGCGGCGTCGCTACGGCACCGCGGGTGCGTGCCGCGCATGACGCGGTCCAGCGGCGCGCCGTACCTGGGCACCTTTTCGTCTGCCCCTGTCGTACTGCCCAGCGCGCTCGTCCCGCCGCCCGGCGGCGGCGGCGGCGGCGGCGGCGGGGGGTTGCTGGCCGGTTTCGGAGGCGGGGCTGGGGGCGGGGGGCTGGGGGGGGGCCACCTGCCTGCCATGGCGAGGCACGTGCGGACGAGCCTGCTGGGGGGTCAGGGGTCTCCGTGGGGCGGTAGCCCTGTGGCGGGGAGCCCCCTGCGGGAGAGCGTGTGCGGCGGCGGCGGCGGCGGCGGCGGCGGCGGCGGCGGAGGAGGAGGAGGAGGAGGAGCTTGGAGCGGTGGCGGCGGCGGAGGGCTGACGGTGGATGCGGGGCAGGTTAGGGCCGGGGCTTGGAGGCTGGGGCGGTCATGCAGGGCCGCTGGAGGGGCAGGGAGGGACAGAGGGGCCTGCCTGCCCCCACTCACCCTTACCCGAGGGACGGGGGCGGCTACGCACGGCGCCCTTCCATGTGCCCACCGCAGTCCCCGATGTCCCCTGCCCGCCGCCTAGGGGTCCACCCCCCACCCCCCCTGTCACGCCCAATCCCGCTCCCCATCTCCCATCCGCGTGCCCCACCGCCCTCGCAGAGCGGGGAAGACTCGGGCCTGGGCCCCGATGCCTCCTCGCCGGACGGCCGGGGCGGCGGCGGGCCCGGCCGGGCCCACAGCGGGCCCCTGACGCTTCAGCCGGAGCCCAGCTCTGGGGCTGGGGGGGTGGGGCTGCTGCCCGGGTCCCCCCGCCTGCCGGGGTCCCCCCGCGTGGGGCCCGGGGCTGGGTCCGGGCTGGGCCTGGCGGGCGGCAGGAGTACGGACAACCTGGACGGCGGGCCCAGCGGGATGCTGGGCCTGCCCTGGACCCCGCACGTGAGTAGTGCGGTGGGGGGGCCCGCCGCGTGCATAAGCCCTGGGAGAGCGCTGGTCAGGTCCGGCCCAGCTGTGTCCTCAAACCCGCTCCTATCCTTCTGCTTACCTCCCTCTCCCCTTCACCACCACTCCAAGAAATCCTTCTATGCCTCTCTTTTAGGCCTCTCTTTTCCCTCCTGCCCCTACCCCTCCCTTTCCCCTCCCTTTCCCCTCCCCCCCCTCCCCCCCCAGGACGCCCTGGTCAAGGCCTGCCTGGCCTTTGACATCGTCCGCATCCGGCAGCTGCTGGATGCAGGGGTCAGCCCCAACACACCCGACGAGGTGTGTAGCAGGGCGGGGGAGGGGGGAGAGGGCGTGGGAGGGGGAGGGGGGATAAGGGATCGGCCCCAACTCACCCGAGGAGGTGCGGCGATGCGTGGCTCTGGCGGGGCAGGGGGTCGCTGCCCTCGCCCCGCGTTGAGGCAAGGAAGACGAGGGCGAGCGCCGAAGAGCCGAGCCCAGGTGCCTGGGCTCATCCCATCTGTCCTGCTGCCGCCCCTCGCCCGCTGACTCATCTCCCTTCACTCCATCACTCCACCCCACCCCCACCAGACTCCCGCAGAACGGCTGGACGGCGCTGCACAAGGCCTGTCCTCCTGCCCCACCCCCACCCCCCTCGACCACCCACACTCCTGCCCACCCCCAGAACGGCTGGACGGCGCTGCACAAGGCCTGCCTCCGCGGCAACGTGGTGTTGGCGGAGATGCTGCTGAGGGCGGGGGCGGACCTGCGGGCGCGGACAGCGGTGGGTGCGGGTGCGGGATGCGGGGGAAGGGGGGGTGGGGGGGATACAAGGGGAGGGGGCGGGAGAGAGGGTCAAGTTGGGGTACGGGATGCGCCAAATCATGGGTGCGAAGGGGGGTATGTGTATGTCTGCCATCCCCTCCCTGCCCCCAGAACCTGTTGTTCTCGTGCACTCAGCCCCTGTCCCCCTTTACCTCTCCCCCAAACCCCCACCCCCCAGTTCGGAGACTCCCCCCTCCACGTGGCCGCCCGCCAGCCCAACCCCATGGTCGTACGGCTGCTGGTGGAGGCGGGCGCGATGGTGGACGAGCCAGGACAGGTGGTCGTGCCGTACATGGACGGGGGACACGAGGGGCGATGGGAGGCGTCTTCACCCCTCCCCACCTTACCCTTCCCCCTCTCCCCCTCCCCCCTGACAGGGCGGCGCCACCCCCCTGCACGTGGCCGTCAGCTGGGGCCGCCCCCACGTGGCTCAGGAGCTGCTGACGCGGCATCCCCCCCTGGAGGCACGGGATGAGGTGGGCCCGGGTGGGCCTCCCCCGGGCCTCGGGGCTCAGGTGTTCGGTATAGGATTGGGGACTGGGGCAAGGTATAGCGGTGACGGTCATTCACGGAAACCACTCGTAAACGGCTGGGAGATAGAAGTGGTCTGCGTCTCGCCCTTGCTTGGCTCGGCGCGGCGCGGAGGAAGTCTAGGGGGGTGGGGTCCCCATGGGGAGTGGGATGAGCAGGGAGCTACGAGTGACCTGGCCCTCACCTCATCACCAGACGATCCCCCCCCGTTTCGTCTCACCCCCCCCCCTTGCCTCCCCCCCCCCCTGTCAGGACGGGGACACCCCCTACCTCAAGGCGGTGCGCTGTGAGGAGGTGGCCATCGCCCCCCCCCCCCTTGCCTCTCACCCTCACCCCCCCCCCTTGCCCCCCCCCCCCTGTCAGGACGGGGACACCCCCTACCTCAAGGCGGTGCGCTGTGAGGAGGTGGCCATAGCCCAGATGCTGGCACAGGCGGGGTCGGCGCGGGACGCAGTCAACAACGTAGGGCGGGAGGGGGGGAAGGGAAAGAGTGGGAGTAATGGAAGGTGTGGGATTGGGAATGGGGAATGCTTGGGCACAACTGGGGCCACTTCACTAAAGGTCGGGAGGGCACATCTTGGGCTCATGTTGGGCTGTCCAGTCGAGCGTCTTCGCCAGCCGCTTGCAACGGTCGGCGCCTAAGCCGCCTGTCATGGGGGGATGCGGAATGCATGGGGACAACTGGGGCCAGTCCGCTCGAGCGGGAAAGGGGGGAGGGGGTAGCAAGATGGGGGTTTGGAAAATGTACGGGGTGCGTTGGACCATGGCAGATTCGTCTTGTCCAGCCATTGCCGCTTCTGCAGTCGGCGATTAAAGCGCCTGTCTGTTTCCCGAGGCCACTTTCTGCTCGGACACGCCACCAACCGCTCTGCTCCCCGCGTCTCCCCCGCTCCCTGCCCCCCCCCCCGTTTCAGGTGGGGCAGGGTGCCCCAAAACTACATGGCAGCCTCCACCCACGCCTCTGAAAGTCCCCTTTCTTACCCGCCCCTCAGCCCCTTAGCTCTCCCTTGAGATCCTGGACCATCACACCCCCCTTTGTCTCCCATCTTCCCCCCCTCAGGCGGGCCAGGGGGCTCAGGACTACATGGCAGCCTCCTTCGCCGCCAACGCAGGGGGCGGGGGGGGAGGGGGGGGCGCCGTGCGCGACGTCCTGGGGGGCGGCGGGGGAGGAGTCGGCGGCGGGGGGGCAGCACCCGGAATCGGAGCCGGAACGGTCGCGAATGGGATTGGAGGCAGCGGAGGCGGCGGAGGCGGCGGGGTCGGGGTCGGGGGCATGCCTACGATGCTGAGATCGCTGCCGAAAGGCGCTGGCGCAGGGGGCGGAGGGGCAGGAGGGGGCGGCAAGTGGTGGGAGCAGGCGGCGCCGCCGCAGGGGCCGCTGGGGCCCCTGGGCCCTCTGGGTCCGGCGCTGGGGCCGCTGGAGAGCGGGCGGTACGCCTCACCGGTGAGGGGGGGGGGGGCGATGGAAAGCAGGAGGCAGGGGCTAGATAAGGGATTACAGGATGAGGAGATAGAGAAGGGCGCTGCACCGGTGGGAAGGGAGGGGTGGGAAGGGAGGGGCCGGGCAGGAGAGGGTGCAGGGGGCTGCGTGAGGGAGTGGGGCTAGGGCTTGTCGAATGTCGCGCCTCCCTCCAACCTTCCAGCCCCCGCACCCCCCCACCCACCCCCCCACCCACCCCCGCACCCACCCCACCCCACCCCACACACCAGTCCCCCGAGCGCCTGTGGGCCCAGGGCCGCACCACCATGGGGCGCGGCTCCCCCGCCCGAGTGCACGACGGACGCAACAGGGCTCGGAGGGCCTCGGTGACGGGGGTGGGCCTCACACAGGCACTGCCGCCGCTGCCCGTGATTAGCGTGGTAGGGAGGGGGGAGGTGGGGGAGGTGGGGGAGGGGCCTGGGTGTGCTGGTGGGGGGATGGGGGGATGGGTGAGGGGGAGGCAGAGGGGATAGGGGCGCTGTGGGGTCGCCTTCCCTTCCTGTGTAGGGCCAGGAGGGTTACGTTTTCAGGAGCCTTGCGCCCCATCCGCCCAGCTACACCCCTCCCATCCTGCCCTCCCCCCCTCCCCCACCCCAGCTGCCCACCCACCTCGCCGGGTCCCCCCAGCGGCCCCGCCGGGAGCCCCTCAGCCCTCAGCCGCCCGCGCGCCCCGCCCCCGCCCCACCCCCGCGCAAGGTGAGGATTCTAGCCAGACAGGGGCTGGAGGCAGGGCCTGGAGTAGGGGGGACGGATGCGCTGGGGGATGCCCCCCGTCCACCTCTTCAACTCCCCTCTGTTGCGGCCCCCGCTCTCCACCCTAGTGGCATGGCGTTCGCACTCCGCCCTCACCCCACGGCTGACCCTCCTTCCCTACCACCCACCCCCCAAGCCCGCGGTGCGAATGCTCTGTCCCCCCCCGTCCTCCCTCTTGTCCCTCTCATCCCCCTTATCGCTCTCCTACCTTCCCCCCCCTCTCCTACCCTCTTCCCCCCCCTCTCCTACCCTCTCCCCCCCCACTCCTACCCTCTCCCCCCAGCCCGCGGTGCCCTCCTTCGAGCCCACCCCCCCGCCCAAGGAGCGCACCCATCCCGGCCGCCAGTCCCTGCCCGCCCTCTTCACGGGGGCCGGGGGCCGGCCCTCGCTCAACGGAGGCGTGCCCTCGCCCCCGCCCAAGGAGCCGCCGCCGCCGCGGGTGCGAGGGGGGCGGCAAGGGTGCCGGTAGTAGCGGATGTGGAGGGGTCTGTCAGGGAGGGGGAGGGGGAGGGGTCTGTCAGGGAGGGGGAGGGGGAGGGGTCTGTCAGGGAGGGGGAGGGGGAGGGGTCTGTCAGGGGGAGGGCTGCCGGTTTGCTAGGGGGTGAGGGTGGTCGCACGGGCCCCGCACCCGAGCATTGGATGGCTAGGACGGGTAGGAAAGGAAAGGGAGATGAGTTGAGGGAGGAAAGCCGGGTGGGAAACTGGGTATCGGCGCCGCAAGCAGGCCTAGGTGTGGACCTAGGTGCCCACGGCCTTTTCAAGCCGCCCTGAGTTCCCCCCCCCCCTCTGCAGGCGCCCACGCCCCCCCTCCTGCCGCCCGGTTTGGGGAGGTGGTTCGGTCCCAAGCCCGAGACTCCAGAGCCCCCCACGCCGCCCCCTGAGCCCGAGCCCGAGCCCTTCCCGGATCCGGAATTGGAACCGGAACCGGAACCAGAGCCGGAACCAGAGCCCGAGCTGCCGCCGCCGCCACCTCCGCCGCCGCCGCCGGAACCCGAGCCGGAACCGGAACCAGAACCGGAACCCGAACCCGAACCGGAACCGGAACCGGAACCGCCGCCTCCTCCTCCTCCAGAGCCGGAGCCAGAGCCGGAGCCAGAGCCGCCTCCACCTCCGCCGCCGCCCCCGCCTCCGGATCCGGTTCCGGTTCCAGATCTGGATCCAAGGCCTTCCTCTAGGGCGACCACGGAGCGGGGGGAGTGGGATATCGAGGAGGAGGAGGGAGCCAAGAGGAACCCTCCCTCGGTGGGGCCCTCGCGGCCCGAAACAGCCAAGACGGGCTACACGATCGAAGAGGAGGTACGCATGGGGGGGTTCTGGGATCTAGATCTGGATCAAGATCAAAATCTGGGATCGCTGACATTGAGGGGAAGGGGGTGCACGACAGGATGACTTGTGCATGGATATGGTGGCACGGGAAGCCGGGGGGCGCGTTTAACAAGGAGGAAACCGGCGCACCCCACCATCCCAAACCCTGTTCTTTTCCCCAACAGCCCTCCCCCACTTTCAACACTCTTACGCGCTCCCTCTCATGCCCAACCCCCCACAGGAGGGCGACTTTGACGATGACGAGTTCGATGCGGTGGAGGGCGAGGAGGAGGACCCCTGGGGGGCCAAGGCCAAGCCCAAGAGCGCCCTGCACATCACCGTCAAGCCGCGGAAGAAGCGGGTGCGCGCCTGGATCTTGGATCCGGGTGATCCTTTTCTGAGCCTTGGATTCAGGATTCTGGATCCTACATACTACTGATCCTTGGTCTTGCGTGCGTGGAGCGGAGGGTACTATGTGTAAATGGCGCTTCGTTGTCCCCCCCTCCGACCCCCCAACCCCCCAACACAGGACCCCAACGACCCCCCCCTCCACGCCAACTTTGGGGAGGACCCCGTCGACTACCCGGAGCCCGCAGCCGCCGCTGCCGCCGCACCCACCCCTGCAGAGGTGTCCCCCGCACCCACAGAAGCCCCCGCGCCCGCGGAAGCCCCCGAGCCGACCCCACCGGAGTCGACCGCCCCCGCCGAGCACCCGACCGCCCCCGCTGCACCCGCCGAGCCCGACCCCAGCCCTGCACCCGCCCCCGAGCGGGAAGCCCCGGCCCCGGAGCCTGCAGAGCCCGCGCCCGAGGCGCCGCCTGCGGCCCCCGAGCCGGCGGAGGCGGCCCCGGCGGAGCCCGTGCCTGCTGCCCCCGAGCCCGCGCCCCCGCCCCCGCCCCCTCCCGGGCCCCACCCGGATCAGTTGGTGCTGGGGGACTCGCAGCTGGTGCTGGCGGTGGGTTGGGGTGTGTGGGGGTGGGGCAGGGAACGGCCTGGAGACGGCACACGGTATACAGGTTCAGACCAGGGGGCCCATTGGGGGCAGTCGTGCCGCATGTCTTTATCTGCGTCTGTGGGCTGTCGTGTGAAGCTGTGCTCTGTATCATGCAATACCTTTCGCACGCCCCCTCCCCTAGGAAACCTGGGTTTGCACTTTGCTGCCCTGCTTTTCACGGAACCTCGTCCCCGTTTCCCACTTCCCCTCCCTCAGGACGAGGCGCCGGCGGCGCCCCCGGCCGCGCCCGCGGAGGACGAGGTTCCCACCGAACCCGAGAGCGAGGCGGAGGAGGACGAGGTGCGAGTGGAAGGATGGGGCGGGGTTTGGTGGGGCGTGACAGTGCTTGCAGGACTGTCGAGTGAGCTCGTTGCGAACATGGACCCACCCAACACCTGCCCCTCCTCCTTTCCCCCCCCCCCAGGACCCGCCCTACGACTACACGCTCCGCCCCCACCCCTCCATCCCCCCGCCCCCCGGGCCCCTGCTGCTGCTCATCGTGCCGGGGCTGGGGGAGCCACACCCGGAGCGGCCCAAGGTGCGTGGGATAGGAGGGGGGAGGGGGGGGGGGAAGGGGGCTGCGGGCGTGTGTATGTGGGCCTCGCGTGCCGGGGCTGGGGGAGCCGCACCCGGAGCGACCCAAGGTGCGTGGGATAGGAGGGGGGGGGGGGGGGGGGGGGGGGAAGGGGGCTGCGGGCGTGTGTATGTGGGCCTCGCGTGCCGGGGCTGGGGGAGCCGCACCCGGAGCGACCCAAGGTGCGTGGGATAGGAGGGGGGAGGGGGGGGGGGAAGGGGGCTGCGGGCGTGTGTATGTGGGCCTCGCGTGCCGGGGCTGGGAGAGCCGCACCCGGAGCGACCCAAGGTGGGGAGGTTGGGAGGGGGAGGGGGAGGGGGAGGAGTCGAATCGTATGGTCGTGCCCATGTTGAGGGGAGGAGGTGTGACAGGCATGGTGGGGAGGAAGGTATGCTAGGCGCTTGGCTACCTCCGTTCATCTATCCCCCTCCTCACCCACCCACCCACCCTCCACCCCCAGGACAAGCACAACGCCGTCCAGTCCGCCCCCACCCCCTGCCTGGACGCCCTCCGCACCGCCGGCACGCACCGCTTCCGCGCGCTGAGGGCCGCGGGGCCCCCCCTGGGGCTGATGGAGGGGGGCGTGGGCAGCGCGGCAGCGGGGCTCATGGCGATAGGGACAGGGCAGGTGGTGGCACAGGTGAGGGGGGGGGTGCTCGGGTAGGGGGGGCGGCAGGGGGTGAAAGTGGAGGGCACGAGGGAACGGGAGTGGCGGCAGGTGCCACTCTGTCTCCAAGTGTACATGTGATCTCCGCCTCCTGCCCCCCCCCACCCACCCAACCCCCCTGCCCCGCTGCATCCAACTACCCCCCATTCCCCCCCCCTCCCCCACCCACCCAAACCCCCTCCCCCCACCCCCCAGCCCGACTCCCTGGTGGAGCAGGCGCTGGCGAGTGGGGCCATCACGCGGGGCCGGGGCTGGGCGCACCTGGCTCGGGCCTTCAGGCAGCACACGGTGCACTTTGTGGGGCTGCTGTCGGACGGGTGAGGGGGCGGGGGTTGGGGGGAAGGGTGGGGGGGGGGAGGGTTGTTGGGGCTCCCTGGGGCTCTGTCCCCCTCGCCCCTCCACAACAGCAAAGGCGTCCTTTGCTGGGAGAAGGAGGGGGTTGGGAGGGAGGAAAGGGAGAGACGGGCAGGGGGTGCGCTTGCCGCCCCTCAACGTGCCTCCGTCCCCTTGACCTTCACCTTAACCTCCAACTTCCCCGCTAACCCCCTTTGCGGCTCTCAGACTGCGCCCTCCCTCCCCCCTCCTGCTCCCCCTCCCCTCTTGCCTCTCCTCATCCCCCCTTTCCCCTCCCCCCCTCTTGCCTCCCCCCCCTCCCCCCCCTCTCAGGGGCGTCCACTCCCGCATCGACCAGCTCCTGCGCCTGCTGCACACCGCCGCCGACCGGGGCGCCAGGCGGCTGCGGCTGCACGTGCTGCTGGACGGACGGGACGCGCCGGACGGGGCGGCGCCCGTGTTCGTGGACGAGCTGGACAGGTACGGCAGCGATTGGCGGTTGGAAGTTGACCGTGCCCACAACCCTCAACCGGCCCCCCACGGAACTAGTGGCCGCTCTCGTCTCAACCCCCTCTCCACACTGCTGCTGCGCCCTCGGCCCCTCTCCCTGCCCTCTAAATTGCCGCCCACCCCTCCCCCACCCCTTGCCCCTCCCCCCAGGGCGCTGGGCGCTCTGCGTGACTCGAGGGGCGTGGACGCCGCCATAGCCTCGGGCGGGGGGCGCAGCCGGGTCACCATGGACCGGTTCGGGGTGAGGGGGGGGGTGACGGGGGAGGGGGAGGGGGCAGAGCTGTGGGGCATGGCGGAAGAGCTGTAGGGCCAGATCCGGATCCGGATTAGGATCACGGCCCCCAAGTCAGTCAGAGTCCTATGCCGACCCTTGCCCCCCCTCCGTCCTCCTCCCCCTCGACCTCAAGACGGACTGGTCTGTCGTACAGCGGGGCTGGGAGGCGCACGTGATGGGACGAGCGCCGCATTCGTACACGGACGCCCTGGACGCCGTCGTGAAGCTGCGGGTGAGCCGGGGGGGGGGGGGCGGTGCCAGGGGGCGAGGTTGTGGCGTCTGGGTCTCTGCCAGGCAAACCACGACTCCCTGTGTTCGTGTACTTCATCAGGAGGGGGCGGGGGACGCAGGTGCATTGCTGCTGGCTGGAAGAGAGGCAAGACGAGGGGGCGGGCAAATCCCGGGGGGGACAGTCCGCCCCGACGCAGATGGTCCGCCCCAAGCTCACATGCGCCGCCGCCATCTTCCGTGCAGGGCAACGAGTCAAATCCGGTCAACGACCAGCACCTGGAGCCATTTGTCATCGTGGACGAGCAGGGCCAGCCGCTGGGGCCCATGCGGGACGGCGACGGAGTGGTGGGTGGGCCCCCACCTCCTGGCCTTTCAACTGCGACCATGTCGTCCATGTGTCATGTCATGTCATGTCGTACCTGCACAAGGCCCTGCGTGCTGTGTACGCACACCCTGGAGCCGGTCGGCCGTCCAAGCATGCAGTGCACTAGATGCAAACTGCCAACCGCCCAACTGCCAACTGCCAACCGCAGGTGCTGTTCAACTTCCGCGGCGACCGCATGGCGGGCTTCGCCGAGGCCCTGACCGCCCCCGAGGGGGCCTTTGCCGCCTTCGGTCGGGAAGGCATGCCGCAGGTGGGGGTGGGGTGGGGGGGTGGGGGTGGGGCAGGGGTTGGAGGCATACGGTACTGCGGGTTAGGGCGAGGGGCACAGGGCATTCAGGCAGCCAGGGGTGTGTAGGAAAGCCGGCGGGGTCAGGGGGTCAGGGGCTCAGGGCGATGTGGGTCAGAGGTCGTGGCGTCGGGCGAGGCGCGCAGAGGAGGCGGAGAGGAGGCGGAGAGGAGGCGGGTCATGCCGGGGGCGGTGTGCCGCAGGTCGGGGGCACCGGGGGCGGGAGGGGGCGGTGTGCCGCTGGGTTTGAGCGTGCGGTGGGGGCGGTGTGCTGCGTATTGTGTGCGTGGGGGGGGTTAAGACAGGCAGCTGGCGCCGCTGCGTGCCGTCACCACATCAGCATCATCCCTCTCCCCTCCCCGCCCTCCCCCCCCCCCTCAGGACCTCCGTGTGGTGGGGCTGACCCGCTACGACCGCCGCCGAAAGCTGCCGGCAAGGTGGGGTAGGGTGTGTTTGTCGGGGGGGGGGGGAGGGCTTAGCATGGATGCTTGGCCGCGCGCTTATGGGCCAAAGCCTCAGCAAACCGTGCTCGTCAAGCTTTTTTTCCTCATCCCATCTCCACATCCCTTGCCGTATAGGTACCTAGTCCGCCCCCCGCGCGTACATCATCCCCTCCGCCGCTTCCTGACCGCCAACCGCCTGCGCTGCGTCACTGTGGCCGAGCAAGAGGCGGCGGGCGCCCTGGAGCTGTACGGCAACGGGCTGCGCACGGGGGAGCGAGATCCGGATCTGGAGGAGGTGATCGTGGTGAGTGAGGGGCGCTCTCGGGATCTGGATCATGGATCTGGCTGGATCTGGATCATTGGGCACCGATAACTTTTTGTGGAAACCGGGCGTCGAGCACTGCTGCGGTACCCATCCTCTCTGCCGTGGCGTGCCGGAAACGCTTTGCGTTGACGCCTTGCTTCCTGTGCTCGCCTTCGGAGAAACCCCTTCGCGTTGACGCCTCCATTCGCTCCCCACCCTTGCCCCATCCTGCCCAACCCCACCCTCCTCCCAAAGGTCCCGCCGGCGGCCCCGGCGGCCCCAGGCCAGCCGCCCCCCTCCCGCGGGGCCGAGGTGGTGGCGGCGGCCAGGCAAGCGCTGGCGGCGGCCGCCGCCGCCATGGCGGCAGAGGGCGGCGGCGGCGCGCGGTGGCTGGTGCGGGTGGTGCTGAGTGACGTGGACACGGCGTGTCACACGAGTGAGCGGGGGCGGCTGTCTGCTGTTTAGCTGTTTAGCTGTTTTGCCGTCTAGCTGTCTAGGCTTGACGCAGCCCTGCTGCTGCCGTCCACGCCACATCCTCTCGAACCCCAACCCCCTCGCCCCCGTCCTGGACCCCCCCCCCGCCCCAGGTGACATTCCCGCCACCAGCAAGGCCGTGCAGACGGTCGACTCCCTGGTGCAGGTGGGGGGGGGGCCGGGGGCGGGGGGGGGAGATACCACGTGGGGGGCAGGGACCACGTGGGCGGGCGACTGGTGGGCCAGCTTAGCAGCGAGCTATATCGCTGCAACTCCCGCTCCGGCCGCCCACCCCCAAACACCCCTCACCCCTCTCCGCCCCCAAACCCCACCCTAGGAGCTGCTGTCCGCCGCCGACGCCGTCAATGCCCGCTGGGTGGTGGTGTCTGACCATGGGGCGGCGGACGACATGGTGCAGCGGGACGTGTGGGGGCTGGCCATCGTGTCAACGGGTGAGGGGGGGAGGGGGTGGATCTGAGGGGGAGGGAGGTGGATAGGGGAGAGGGATAGGGCGGAGGGGGGAGGGAGGACGTGTGGGGACTGGCCATCGTGTCCACGGTAGGGGGGGAGGGGGTGGATCTGAGGGGGAGGGAGGTGGATAGGGGAGAGGGATAGGGCGGAGGGGGGAGGGAGGACGTGTGGGGACTGGCCATCGTGTCCACGGTAGGGGGGGAGGGGGTGGATCTGAGGGGGAGGGGGGGGTGGATAGGGGAGAGGGATAGGGCGGAGGGGGGAGGGAGGACGTGTTGGGACTGGCCATCGTGTCCACGGTAGGGGGGGGAGGGGGTGGATCTGAGGGGGAGGGGGGGTGGATAGGGGAGAGGGATAGGGCGGAGGGGGGAGGGAGGACGTGTGGGGACTGGCCATCGTGTCCACGGTAGGGGGGGAGGGGGTGGATCTGAGGGGGAGGGAGGTGGATAGGGGAGAGGGATAGGGCGGAGGGGGGAGGGAGGACGTGTGGGGACTGGCCATCGTGTCCACGGTAGGGGGGGAGGGGGTGGATCTGAGGGGGAGGGGGGGTGGATAGGGGAGAGGGATAGGGCGGAGGGGGGAGGGAGGACGTGTGGGGACTGGCCATCGTGTCCACGGTAGGGGGGGGAAGGGGGGTTGGGGGCGGGGCACAGGACGGGAGGCGGACGGGGGCCTTGGGGCGGGGTACAGAACGCGGGTGAGGGGGAGGGGGAGGGGCAAGGCAGGACGAAGCCCCGCGGCTTGAGGGACACGTGGGGGCGGGGCCTCCGCTGCGCCCATTTGAATCCCTCTCTTCCCCCCACTCATACCCCCCCCCCCTCCCCCTAACCCCCCCCCCCTCTTGGACAGACGACGACGACTACGGCCGTCCGCTGCCCGCCCCCGGCCACACCGCCGCCGCCGTTCCCTTCGCTCTGGGGGGCACGGGGCTGCCGGAGCGCGTGCGGCTGCGCCTGGACCAGCCCCGGGGGACGCTGGCGAGTGTGGCGGCCACTGTGCTCAGCTTGATGGGCCTTGAAGAGCCGGAGCTTTACGAACCCAGCCTCGTGCAGGGGTAGCGCTGCCGGGGCAGGGATGGGTAGGGGCGAGCCCAGCCTGGTGCAGGGCACTCCTGAATAAGGGAAGGAAATGCGCCTTGTCGGGCACATCGGGCGGGCTGTCGGTCTTGAGGCATGCCCCATTAGGTTGATGGGATAGGGACAGCTGGGGAAAGGGTGGGACGCGACCCTGGGGGAGTGAGAGCGGTTAGTAGATAGAGAGGCGCGCGGGCGATAGAGGTGTGGTGTTGCCAATACGCGAGTACGCACGTACATGGGGGGCCGGAGCGGTAGCGGAAGCGGAGTGCAAGACACGGTTAGTAACTGACGCATTCATCCATGGATCGGCCGGAAAGACGGAACGGTCAGGGTAGGTGGGTAGCCAGCAGCTGGCATGCTGCTCGCTCGCATTGAAAGCCCTGCAATCTAGCATCTTGGCGGTCTTTACATGTATGCAGCATCTTCGGGGCCCTTGCCGTTACAACTGTGCCTGGAAGGGGGTCGGTCGGACCATCACCTTCCCGGAAGCGCCCCGGAACCCTGCGGGGCCACACGTGCTCCGCCGCCACTTATCAACTGCACACAAACAACACAATGTCAACTTCGTCCCCCAGCTGCTGGCAACCTAGCCCTGGCTAGCACTCTCTGCACCGTGAATCCATGAGGCTTACTTCATCAGTTGCGCGTGCCGTCTTCCTAGGATGCACGGACTCGGGCACCCGCAGCCCTTACCGCCACTGCGCTGACATGCATGGCCCCAATCTCTCCACCCCTTCCTGCGTCCACCTCCCCGGCGTACGTCCCCCGGCCTTGCACACTGCCTCGTCCCCATCCCGCTCCCAGGCATCGCACCCTCCAACCCCCTCCCGCCTCCCTCTCCTCCCCTCCCTCTCCTCCCGCCTCTTCCGCCTTTCCTCCCCCCCTCTCCCCCCCTGACTAGCGCCAGTCGTCCCGGCGGTGCACCACGAACCCCGTCCCCCGCCGCTCCTCGTCCCCGTGCCTCAGCAGCCGGGCGGCATCCGGGGAGGAGAGCTTGACCAGGTCCATGGGGGTCTGACCCGCCTGGGGGGGGGGGGGGGGAGAGGAGGGGAATCAGTGGGGGAAGGAGGGGTTAGGGGGGGAGGAGGGGGGGGTCAGGGTTAGGAGAGCTTGACCAGGTCCAGGGGGGTCTGACCGGCCTGGGGGGGGGGCGTTGTTGAAGGGGGTAGAGGAGGGGTTGAGAATCAATGCTGGGCGGGGAGGAAGGCGAAGGCGTGTCCAGGCCTTCCCGGCAGCAGGACTCCAGCCCAAGCCCCGGCCATGCCCCTACCCGAATCTGCGCCTTCTCCACCCCACCCCGCCCCACCCCTTCGCACCCGTGTGGCCGCGTGCGGGTCCGCCCCCGCCCGCAGGAGCAGCTCCACCACCTCCGCCTCCCCGCGGGGGGGCGCCTCGCCCTCGGATAGGCCCTCGGCGTGCAGCCAGTGCTCCTGGGGTTCAGGGGCGGAGGGGGGTGATTGAGAAAGGAGGAGCTGGGAGGGTTTAGGGCATCGCCAGGCCCCAAGCCCCACCCCCAACGGCCCCAAGCCGAGTTTGGGACCTCAAGTCCATTGAGGAAGGGGGAGCGGGGAGGGACTAGGGCGCCGCTTGTCACTGGAAGGCCCCAAGCCCCCACCCCCAAGCCATGTTTGGGAACTCAAGTCCGCCTTCCGTGAATCAAGTTGCCACCTCGGCCCCGGCAGTTTAAGGCACTGGCGGGTGCCTGCCCCTCTACTACACGCCCTCCGCCCCCGGCAGCGCCCCCCCACCCACCCCACCCCACCCCACCCCCCAACCCCCAACCCCCAACCCCACCCCACCCCACCAGGTGCCGCACCGCCTCGTGCAGCGGAGTGTAGCCCTCCTGCGGCGGTTGCGTGGGGGGCGCGCAGGAATTTACGATGACACCAACAAAGCGGCGGTTGCTTGGTTGTGAGCGCAAGGCATGAGGACAAGTTCGGGGCGTGGGGGGGCGAGCGCCCCACACCCACATGCCCTCTCCCCCCTGATCCGAGTGCCCCCAACCGGCTGTAGTGCTGCCCCCAGCCACCGCCCACTAGCAGTCTCGCCCGCCCCACGCACGGTGGGGGTGGGGGCCATGCGCCAGAGCTGGCGTGCGCCCAGCAGCGCTCATCCGCCACAGTGTCGCGGTGAGCAGCCCTTTCTTACCACCCCCATCCCTAGTCCCCTGGCCTGAGCTCTTTCACGCCCCCGCCCCACGCACCGAGTCCCGTGCGTTCACATCAGCGCCCGCCAGCAGCAGCAGTCGTACGGCCTCCGGATGGAGGTGGTGGGCGGCCACGTGGAGGGGCGTGTTGCCGTACTGGGGGTGGGGTTGAAGGGCGGGCAGTGCGGTGGGGGCAAAGGGACAGGCTGCAGTCGCCGGGGAGGGGTGGCAAAGGCTCGCTCAAGTCTTTTGGCTAGGACAGCTGCCGGCCACAGCAGCCTGCCGAAATAGCAGGCTGCCGTACTGCCATGCTGTCGTACTCAGCACGCATACTCGCGCTCTCGCTCACCTCGTCCCGCACGTGCGCAGCCCCCGGCCCCAGGTCCGTCAGCAGGCGCTGCAGCTGCTCGGTGCGGCCCAGGGCGGCGGCGGCGAAGACGTCGGGGGGGAGGGGGGCCTCGGGGAGAGTACCCGTGGGCGTCTGCGGGGTCTGCAGCTGGGAGGACGGAGAGGGACGGAACGGGGGAGGAGCGGAGGGCGTGGGCTGCTTGGAGGGCAAGTGTGGTTCGTTGGGGAGAGGGGGGATGACAGGCGAAGGGAGTTGAGCTGGCGTGAGGCGCGTTGCGCTGGGCTGAGGTGGGAGGCACGCGACGGGCTCAAAGCTCATGGTGATGCTCGCGGGTGACCCGGGCCGACCCGCCTCGCGGACGGGGCTCACCTCTCCAGATCCTACTTCGGATGTGGGTAGCGCCTCGGAGGCGACAGCGCGGTCGGGCTCTAGCGCCCGCTCCGTGCCTCCTCGCGCCACGCACCATTGCGATGATGAGCTCGTCGCCGGCTCCTGCCAGGACTGGCGCTGCAGCCTGGGTGCTCCTACTGCATGAGCGTTGGTGAAAGGAAGAGTCCGCGAGGGTCGATGCGCAGCGCAGGTGGCCGCGCGGCGGGCCTCCTGTTTCGGAAGCGTCGCGACACGTTGCATTCCAAGGAGTACTTCAGTGAATGGCTTGAGGTTCGGTAAGTAGTTATCTGTGTGTGTATTGATGTTGGAGTATGCAGAAGCGGAGTTCGGGGCAGGTGCTTAGCTGGATTGCCGCGTCGCGGACCAGGCCCGATGAACCTTGTACTGTCTTCGGCGGTTGGCCCGGGCCCCCCATCGCCCGCCCGCACGGCCCCCCATTCCTTGCCTCCATTCTTATCTCCTTTCCAATCACCCTCCAGCACCCTGCCGCCTCCCGGCATTCCCCGTGCCACAGCGGCCGTAGGCAGCTGCAGCTCCGGTACCCCCTCCGTCCCCCGCCGGCACGTGCCTCACTGCTGGCCACCGAGCCCACTGTAATGACATAGGCTCAGTGTTTCAGCATAGGTAAATCCCCCCCCCCTCGGCAAGAAGCGTTTGGGCCCTTCGGGCTTTGGGGTTTGTTAGGAGACGGAGGCTTCAAGTGAGGGAGGAGAGCTGGGGGTGCGCAAGGGTGAGCGTGTCGAGGAGAGAGGCAGGCAGAAGGGGGGCAGGGCTTGTTAGACAACGGGGCGCAGTGCAGCGGGCAGGGCGGCCGAGGTGCCTGGCCATCAGGTGCCTGGCCATCACATACAGCCGGAGGTTGGGGAGGGCGGGTGGGTCCTCTGTCGCATCCGCGAACAAGGGCCCGGGGACGTCACTCTGTGGGACGAGAATCTGAGTTTTTGCTCAATTTCCACAATGCTGCTGGCCGCAACATGGCTTGATGCGCGGGACGAGAAACGGGAGAGGCATTGCACGGCATAGGTCGGAGGAGTGGTTCCACCCTCTTTCGATGGCGGAGGCGGGGGAGGGCGGGTGGGTCGCTATAGCTTCGCATGTCTTCGCCCGACGACATGCCGACTCGCCAACTCTAGTCTCCAGCAGTCTGTAGCCACCGTAGCCGACGCTGAGATAAACTTCAAGACAATTCATAGCAGGCCTGATGTACACGAGCTCGCGAGGGCGGACATTCTGCCGTCGCGGAAATAGTGTATTTGCACATTTCCCCGGTCACGGTCGCGGCTGAGCACGCTGCGCGATGCTCCGAAGTCTGAGGGGCATTGTCGCGCACGCGGCTGCCCAGGTCGCTGCGGCCCGCAGCGACTCGAGCTGAAGCGTCGCCAAGTGTGGGGAAGAGTGCGCCCCGTCAGGACGCGACGCCCTTGTCGCAGAGCTGCCGCTATCGCACCGGGCCTACCTCAGGCGGGCGGGCGGGCGGGGCCCTGTAATCGCGCAGACGGAGGCGTGGCGGGGACATGGCACGGATCGCCAGCACTCTTGTAGGCCGCACAGTTGGGACGAGAAACAAATTCAATGTTTCTGCTCAGAAGTCATAATGCTCGGGGGGGGGGACTATACCCACAGGACCTTGAGAAGAGGTGGGGGAGAGGGCGGGCGGGGGGGGGGGCGGACTCCTTGTACTGCCTTCGGCGGTTGGCGGCCGAAGGCAGCTGCAGCTCCGGTGCCCCCTCCGTCCCCCGCCGGCACGTGCCCCGCTTCCTTGCTTTCAATCCCCGAGGCCTGCTCTCCCAAGCACCCTCCGCCAGTGCTCCACTCGGCTCTACTCCGGGCCACCTCCAGCCCCCGCCGCCCCGTGCCTCCCTCCCCGGCTTCCGCCAGCGGCGCTGTACACTGGCTTCGCCCCCCTGTTGCATGCTGGCGTCTTAGCTGGTGCCCCCGCCTGCACTACAGCTCCGTGGCCCCCTTCTTCCCCATTTCCTTGCCTCCATTCCCCGAGGTCTGCTCTCCAAGCAACGTCCACCTAGCCCCCTCCAGGCCCCGCCGCCCCCTGGCCTTCCCCGCGCGCCCCCGGCTGGGCCCCCGCTCCTCGTTGCTCCTCGGCTGCTGTTGCACATGGGATGGGCCCCTCCGGCCCCCCCGGCTTGGCCCTCCCTCCCAGGCTTCCGCTACACAACTCAAGGGTTCGCCCCCCTCCCCCCCTAGTGCATGGCTTCATGCTGGCGTCGTCTTTGGCTCCGGGCTGCTAGTCTACCTATGCTGGTCATAGGCCATAGGGAGTAGAAGAACATCAACGAAGGCGAAGCGCTCAGTTGTGGTGTGGCGTAGGGCGGTATCCGCAGACCAGCCACAGGGAGCGGCTCCAGCTCACGGTCGGGGCCGCAACCTTCCCCGTTTCCTTGCCTCCATTCACGGAGGTCTGCTCTCCAATCACCCCCCGCCAGTGCCCCACTCCGTCGTTTCCCCGCCCCTGCCAGCCCCCGCCGCCCCGGGTTCGTTCCTGTGCCAAAGCTCGGCCCTCCCCCCTCGGCCTCCGCTGCACGATGGATTCGTCCCCCTGCCCCACACAAGGCCGGGGGCCTCGACACCAGGAGCCAGCCGTCACGCTGTGGTGCTCCCCTCAGCAGCGTCCAGATTCCGGAGGGTTCCGGCCCCATCCGTCCCAAGTGGTGGCGGTTGGCTGCCGCGCGCCCGTCCCCGTCCCCCCAGCCGTTCATCAGCCCCGGCCCCCTGGCCCACTGCCAGTGGCCGCTGGCGCCTTGGCTGCTGTGCGGTCTGTTGTGACATGGAAAGGGTATCAGCCGTGAACTCCATACGGGCCGTGGGTCAAAGGGACTAATTGCTATCCCCCGCCAACCAGGGACCTCCCCCCTTCCCTTGGGGCTCAGCTGCGCACGCTGCTGAGGCTCAAGCTGCGGCCGATGCATAGGGCAAGGGGGCATGAGCTTGGCGAACCTCGATCCTTACATGGGTTTCACGGCAGGCGGGGCGGACACCGTGGCTAGGACCAGCGAGCCAACCACACAGGCATCCTTCCTCGGCTGCAAAGCCGTCCCAAACCCGCATCCGGGAGGCAGGGCCCCTAGGGCCCGCTTGCTTGCTGTCTCGTGCTCCCTATATGCTCCCTACATGCTGGCAGCGAGCAAGCACTGCTCGTGGGCTAGCTGGCAGCTGGCCCTGATTGCCTAACCACAGCTTGCCCCCGAAGCCCACCAATGCCCTCCATCCAGAGGGCCCTCACAGTGTGCCCATACAGCAGCCGATGGCCAGCTAGGCGTGCTCCGCCAGCCAGCGGTCCCTGAGGGCCTACAGGGGGGGGGCAGGGCGCAGAGGGAAGGTACGTGATGAGCGAAGCCTCAGGTCACGGGGGCTGAGCAGGAGCGCATGCATGCATTCATGTCAGCGTATATAGCTAGGTGGTTTCGATCTGGGTCACGATGTGGGTCGGAACGTACGGCAAGGGCCTGCCCATTGGCGAGTGCAAGCGCAGCAGGCAAAACGGAACCTCGCTCGCTCACCTGCACCCTCGCCTGGACCGAGGCTATCCGGTCACGCAGGACGGTGGAGTCCCAATCGCTCGCCGGCAGGCGGTTTAGGCGGTCCATCTTTATGGAGAGCAGGG
Source organism: Edaphochlamys debaryana (assembly GCA_016858145.1). NCBI lineage: Eukaryota > Viridiplantae > Chlorophyta > Chlorophyceae > Chlamydomonadales > Edaphochlamys > Edaphochlamys debaryana. The sequence goes on from JAEHOE010000051.1 coordinate 460,479, forward strand.
CCAGCTCGGCGAGGAGGGCGGGGCGGTCGGCCTGCGGGCAAGGTTGGAAGGGGAAATGCCAGGGTAGGGTAGGGAAGGGCTTGAAGCAAAGCACATTGCAGCGCAGTGCACGAGGGCAGGCTGGCAGGAGCGAGGGGCGGGGGTGACGACTGAGACGCACGGTTAGCCCGAGTAACCCGAGACCTTGGCACACTACCCTCACCGCAGGCACGGACGACGGCAGCACCTCTCTGCCGCTCTCGCGAGCAGCCAGGTGCGCCTGCCAGGGATAGATTACACGGATGTATGGGAGCAGGAGCAGCGGGGTCGGGTTAGGGCTAACTGCCGCGAGGTAGGGTAAGGGGTCGAGGGCCGGGCTGAGGCGCACTATGGCGGCGGCACTATGGCATGGGGCCACACATGGCGGACTTGCCCGCAGCTTCGGCAGGAAGGCGATGAGGGCGTCCGCACGGCCATTCATGTACAGGTCGTAGGCCGCCGCTATCAGGAGCTCGCGCTCCTCGTCCGACCACACAAAAGGCGGCTGGGCCTGGGCCTGCGGAGGAAGGGGCGGGCCGGGGAGGGGAGCGGGTGGGCGGCGTTAAACAAAGAACAACTACTGTATGGCGGACAGGCTCATTGTGTCGGTGCGGCGCTGAGATGCCTAACGCAAACATGCAGGGGCCGGGGGCAGGGGCCGGGGAGAGGAGCAAAGCGTCGAGCTAGGAGCGGGCAGGCCGGGGACTGGGGGAGCGGAGCGCCGCCCAAGCGCGACGCCGAAAGCTGGACCCCACCATGGCTGCCGTTGATGTTGAGGGGCGGTGCGGGGCGACGACGTATGTAGCCTGAGGGCCGCGCGCGAGGCGGCGAGAGGGGCGTCGGGGCGGGGGGCGGGGGGCGCATTTCAGTGATCGTCGCGAGCACAGCCCGCTGCACAGGGCTGCTGCAGTGAGCATGAGCGGTGTCTGCAGCAGTGCAGCTGCGGCGCGCGAGGGGCAGCAGCGGCTAGACGCGGGCGCACAGGCTCGCAACCCGCAACATACAGCCGAGCGCACCTGTCTTGACGGACGGGGGCGCGGGCTCAAGGCAGCTGGCGGTGAGGGCTATGAGGGTTATGTACAGAGAGAGAGCGGGGTAGGTTGTGTGCGGGCTCAGGCGCGTGCAGGCTTAAGTACAGGCTCAGGGGAGGGCGAGGGCGGGGTGCGATTCGGGCAGATCTTGGCGGGAACTTAAACCCCCCCGGTGTCTGCCCTGCGCGGCCTCTCCCCTCCTCTGCATTCCATCACCCTTAGCCTGCTGCCTGCAATGAGCCATGCGCACGAGCTCTGCTCTCCGCTCCGTGCTCCGCTCCCTCCGCACCCGTTCACTCCCGAATCGAGCATCTTGGCGGGCAATCGACCCCGCATGGTCTCCCCCACGGTCCCCTTCGCTCCCGGCTTCGGCTTCCACTGCGCTCTCTTGGCTATCCTGCCATCTCTCTGCTCTCCGCGTCCCTTCGCTCCGCTACACAAGCACCAGTACATGTCTGCTGGGGCGATAAACACAAGACCCACATCCGACCCACATCAGCTCCGACCTGCACATGCCCCCCTCCCATTGCCCTCGCCCGTCCCCGTCCGCTGCCCCGTGCTCCGCCCCTGCGCCGACCCCACGCGGCCTAGTCCTCCCGCCGGGGCCCCGGTCGGAAGATCTGGAGAACGGCCTACACGTTGGGGGGGGGGGGGGCGTTGGGGGGGGCGTTGGGAGGGTCGGGGGCGTTGCCGAGGGTGCGGTTGCAGCGGGGAGGCGGGGGGGCAGGGGCCCAAAACCTGCTGTGCGGGAGAGCGGGGGCCCGAGTGTAGTACCGCTGCAGGGGGATCAGGGTGACAGCTGAGAGGTGCCCAGGCTCTGCCCGTGGCGGGCCCCTGGCACTCCTCACCCCGCCTCGCCCCCCTCCTCTGCCTCCCCCCAGCCCCCGCCCCACCTCCGTGCCGCTGACGGCCCAGAACTCCACGTGCCGTACGATGCGGTTGGACTGAGGGGGGGCGGTGGAGTGGCGTGTGGAAGGGAAGAGTGGCCGAGCTCGCATCCGCGCACGTGGGTCAGGCCTGCCCTTCTTTCCCACCCGCCACCTCGCGCGCTCCGCCCCTACAAGACTACCCCTCCTGCCCCGGCCCCCCCCGCGAACCTTTCGAAGGTTAAGGCTTAAGCTACCCCCGCTCCCCCTCTCCCCTTCTCCCCTTCTCCCCTGCCCCGCCCCCCCCCTTACCTCCTGGTTGAGGGTGTACTCGGTGGCTCCCTCGATGTCGACCAGGGGCCGCCAGGGCAGCTTGAGGCCCGTGGTGAGCCGCCACTCGGCCTTATGGGGGGGGGAGGGGGCGGGGGAGGGGCTCTCACCCGTTTCTGGTGGCCTCGCCGTGGGTGGGTGCGGCCTGGCTGCGTGCCAGCCCCATCCGCCAGTGCGAGGCCTCTCCCTCTCCCGTCGCCTCTCTCTCCCGTCGCTGTCCACACAGTCCCGACCGTAACCGCAAGCGGGAGTGACAGCTGTGACGTGTGCACCCCCTCGGTGCCCTCCTCCCGCCCCCCTCACCCCGCCGCCTTGTCCCCTTTACGTCACTGTCAGTCTCGTCCCGTCCCATCCCCTTTCCTGCATAAAGACGCTCTCCCGCTTCTCAGCTTCAGACACCTTCCCCTTCCCCCCCCTCCCCCCTCACCCGCACCACCTCTGCGCCCTCCTCGTCCCGCCCCAGCCGCCGCATGCCCCTCAGCGCCACGCGGGGGGCCTCCAGGAAGGGCGTGAGGAGGGCCAGGTTGCGCTTCCATAGGGCCACGCCTTTGGGGTGGGGTGGGGTGGCGAGCGATCGAGGGGAGAAAGCGGAGGGAAGGGAGGGGTCGTCAGACGGGAAGGGTGGGGAGGCGAGCCAGGAGGGCCAGGTCTCAATTCCAGAGGGACAATCCTGTGTTTAGGGGGTTGGGGGGGAGGGGAGGTCAGGGGGTCAGCACACAGTGGGCACGGCCGGCAGGGAAGGGAGGGGAGTGAGGCAGCCGGTCGCTCTCCCCTACGGGCCATCTCTGGGGCTCCAAAATCGTGTCTTGGGGTCAGAGGATCCAGCCGCGCCGGCTTCTCGCCCCCCACCCCAAGGTCCCCAACCACCCCAACCACCCCATCCGCCACACAGCCGGCCCCCCACCCCACCAAACGCCCACCGCTGAATGCGATGGTGGGGTCAGCGAAGTAGCAGTCGGGGTCGTAGATGGAGTCGTCCAGCACCCCCGTCACGAAGTAGGCCTGTGGCGGTGCGTGTGTGGGAAAGGGGGGTGTTGGGGGCGGATGGGCCCGGGAGGGGTAAAGGCTATGGGCCTGAATGGCATGAGTAGTCGCATCGCAAACTCATGCCCCCCTGCCCGCATTTGAGTGGGAGGGCAGCCCCCCTCGCTCCCATAACACGACCCTCACGAAGACGGACCCGGACCCCTCCCCCCCTTCCCCCCACACGCACAGCCCCCTTCACCCGCCTTCCGGTAGTCCCCCTCCAGCCTCCGCAAGAGCCCCCCCACGTCCCCCCGCCGCAGGGGCCGCAGCGCGGGGGCCGCGGCAGCCACCTCAGCATAGCGGTCGGCCCTGGGTGGGGTGGGAGGGGGAAGCGGGGACCAGGGTGGGAGGCCGGGTTTAGGGTGGGGGTGGCGGTGGAGGTGAGGGTTGTGCAGGTGCTCGCCCTGGCGTGTCGTGGTAGGGGCCTGGGGAGGGTGCCAGGAGGCTTGGTGGCCTCGGCAGTCCCGCAACCGGTACTGGCGTGCCCTTGTCACGGCCTTGGGTGGGCGTGAGGGGGCTCTATGGCCTCTCCCGAGGGCCAAAGGCAGTCTCCTAGTCCTAGGGCTCCTGCACCCCCCAGCCCCCACCCACGACCCACCCCACGCCCAGCACCCGCAGCGATTCCGTCATGACCGCCACCAGGCCAACGGTCAGAGGGTTATCTGGTCGGGGACAAAACGGGGAGAGGGGAGAAGGGTTGTCTGGTCGGGGACAAAACGGGGAGAGGGGAAAAGGAGCACCAGGAAGGGCAGAGCACCGTTCGCACGGACGGGGGACACAGTCGTGCGGGCAACAGGGCCACCGGGCAACCAGGACGCCTCGTGTGTGGGCCACAAGCGGGGTGCCCCGGGTGCTCTCCCCACCGCAGCGCTCACCCTTCTGCCGCGGTCGCGGCTTGCTGCTCGCCTCAGTTTTGCGGGTTGCGCGGCACTGGATGGATGGGCAGCATCGCCCCGCTCTCCCCGGCCGAGCTGACCTGCGCTTGCCTGCGCTTGTAACAGGGCTTCTACCTCCCGCTAGCAGCATCGTCGAAAGGCGCGGTCGAGGGCTGGGGGCGAATTGGGGTTCGCGACAGCCGGCCGTGCAGGTCGACACAGGTGCACGCAAGCGACGCCTACAGTGACTACACGCTCTTCTAAACAGAGGACAATTAACGCTATAGCAGTGCTGTGCTTTGCGAGCAAGCTAGTGTGTTTTCTTCGCAACACGCGTCCTTGATGAACGGAATCTCGTCCCCCGCGTGGCTCTCTGACCATCTGCTCCGCTAGCCTGAGCTTGATTTAGCTAACGCATCGCAATGCGGCCGTGCCGCCCGCCCGTCGCGGCCGGCGTGCGGAAGCGGCCCTGCTGCGTGACTGGAGCTACTTGGGGAGCATCCACCAGTGGCAGGTCTCACTCCAAGGCATACCCGCCGCTCACGTGGAGGTGGGGAGCGCCAGGAGAGGCCCTTGCTCGAAATTCGCCATGCCGGGACGTCGCGTGCGCGGCTGGCCGCACCCCTACCTAGCTCAAAGCTACGGTCTTCCGACCGACGAACCCCTGCAATCTCCCTTCTGAGCCGTGGCTGCCCCGAAACCCTCGGTCCAACGCGCCTCCCTGTGCCCCCTGGGTCCGGCATGGCTTGCCTCCCCACCCCTTCCCACCACGCCCCCGCCCCCATCGCCCGCAACAGCATCAACCGCCGCGACGTCATGGGCGCGGAGCTCGGTCTGCTGCTGACGGCCGCCCGCGGCCCCGAGATGAGCCGCGGGGAGCTGCCCGCGCAGAACTACTCGTACTGGTGCTCGCAGGCGGGTGAGTGCCGTCAGCTGTCTCGGTCATGTGATCTGTGAAACTGAAATCTTCGTGCAGATGCGAAGTTGCCTTGGACTTGACCCGGGAGAGCGCCCGGGCCCTGCTATAACGACAGAGGCTTAGGTCTGGGGGTCTGGAGGTCTGTGTCTGATGGCATTTGGGAAGGGGAGCAGGCAGCGTGCCGCTCGAGGAAGGGGTGTCGCCCAGCGGCACGGCTGGGGCCAGCTTTGGGCTGTGCACCGGGCGCGAAGAAGAGGAACAAGAATCTGGATGGGGCAGCGTGGGGGATACAGGCCCTGATGGGCGCTGCTCGCTGGGGAACGGCCAGCAGCCGCCGGTCGCCTGGAGCTCGGGTCTCGGCTCAGGGCTCAGGCCTCAGGGGCGGAGGGGCGCACGAGCTTTGAAGGTCGAGGCTGGGGTTACGGCCGTTGGGGCGGAGACGGTGACGCTGCTCGGGTTTTCAGGCTTCATGCCGGAATCGACCGAAGCACACAGCCCGACCCAGCCCCGCGCCTTTCCTCCCTCCCTCCTGCACCCTATCCGCCTCCCCGCCCCCAACCCACCCAATGGCGCAGGCGACGTGATCCCCCTCAGCATCGAACACCCCACCCCATTCCCCCCACCCCACCAGGCCTGCTCCACGCCGCCAAGCTGGAGGTGGCGCTGCGCCGCTCCGTGGCCGTGGTGGCGGTGTACACCACGTGGGACGTGTACGGCGATGCGGACGATGCCGTACACCGCATGCAGGTGCGCCGCCGGGGCTTGCCGCCTTTGTGGGCCTGCGGCATCTCGGAAGGGGGCTGGCCCACATGCGTGCGTGGCTGAGGGCCTCATGACCTCAAGTCATGACCTCATAACGCGACGCTTACCTGCCCTCGCTCTCTCCCTGCCCTACCGGTACGCAGCGGAGCGGCTCCCCGCCCCCCGGCACCTCCTCCCTGAGCCACGAGCTGCTGGGCCTGGGGCGGCCGGGGCAGGCGGGCCCGGGGCTGGAGGAGGACTGCCCGCTGTCGGCGGCGGCGCACGAGCGGGAGCGGCAGGAGCGGGATTGGGAGCGGCGGTACCAGGGGCCGGGGGGCAGCCCGGGGTCCAAGCCGGCGCCGCCCCGGGGTGAGCGCGGGCCGTGGTGGGGGCTCCAGGGAGGAAGGGGGGCCAGGGGCTGGGAAGGGCTGGGGGGCAGCCCGTCCAAGCCGCCGCCTCCCCGGGGTGAGGGGGTGCTGTGGCGGAGGCTGCGGCTCCAGGGAGACACGGGGTCAGGGCTCAGGGCCGCATGTTGTCAGGGCTGGGGGGAGCGTAGAAGATGGACTCGCCGCCGCGGAGGAAGCTGGGGCCTGGGACAAGGGACCGGCAAGGTCTGTTGCAGTGTGATGCGGCGTCCTGGCGCCAGGATGCCGGATCACACTGCAGCAAGGTCCACGACGCCATGGGTGATGAGTGCGGGTACCAGCCGCAGCGCTTCTGGGATTGCTCCTACGGTTGTGGGGCCCCGGGGCCAGACAGCGGCAAGGGAAGGGAGGGAATAAGAGCAGGAGACTGCCAACGAGCTAGCGTACTCTGCGAGTTACGATCCCCAACCCATCGTCTAACGCCCATCCCCCAACCGCCAACCGCCAACCGCAGGCGTGCCCGACATGGACTGGAACTGGCTGCGCCCCACCTCCTCCTCCTCCCCCTCCATGCTCGCGTCCGCGTCGGCCTCCTCCTCCCCCTCCTCCTCCGCCCCCTCCTCGCGCCCGCCCTCGCCCCAGCGGTCGGGTCCGCGGAAGTCGTTGGTCGGTTTCGCCCGGGCCACGGGGGACAACTCCCTGGTCGCAACCATCTACGACGTTGCCGTACACCCGTCCGTACGGGGCCTGGGCATCGGCAAGCGGATGGTCAAGATGCTGGTACAGCAGGTGGGCTGCGGCGGTGATTGCCGTACAGCGCCTTTTCGCTGGCGCTCCGTAAAGACAGCTGCACCAAGGCAACCGGGGCTGACCGGGGGCAACCAGAGACTTCTTGTCACCCTGCCCATCCTCCCTCCCTCCCCCAACCGCCTTTAGGTCCAGTCCAAGGGCGTGTACGACATCGGCGTGGTGACGCCCACCGCCTCGGAGCGGTTCTGGTCGCGGTGTCTGTTCGAGGAGGACCGCGAGGGCTCCACCTTCATGACCTTCGTGGGGGGCAGCGGCCGCGGAATGGACGTGGCGGGGAGCGCCTGGGCGCCGCGGGCGGCGCACGTGAGTGGCCCAGCCCCTGTGTGTGGTGTGGGGCCCCGGGCTGCAGGGGTTGGGGAATGCAGGGATGGGGGGGGGGGATGGGGGTGATTTTCTGACAAACTGGAGAACGGAAGGAGAGTAGGAGCGATGGGGGGAGGGCGCCCCGGGAGGGAGGCGCCCAGGGTAGTGGTCTCGGCGGTACCGTGTGGACCGTTCTAATTTGAGGCACGGCTTCAGGAGGGGGTGGCGAAGAGGCTGGCCGGGAGTCGCTGCAGAGGCGGGGCGTGGCAGGCGGGCGTTGCAGCGATCTAGCACTTGCCTTGGGACGGAGGGACCGGCAACCGGCAAGGCAGCTCTCCGATGTTTCCAGACGCGTTCCCCACGTGCTGACCCCCGATTACCCGCTCCAACAGACCCCCACCGCCTTGTCCTTGCAACCTGTCTCCACCCCTTAGGAGCTGTTGGACGATTCGGACCTGGGCCACTGGGAGGCGGCCGCCCAGTCGGACTCGCTGCGGGCCCTGCTGGACGCCAAGCTGAATCGGATACGAAGCGGCGCGGAAGCCGAGGAGTCGGGAGGCGGCGCGCGGCAGGGCGCGGGCAGGCGGCAGGCGGTGGGCGGTGCTGGGGCAGGGGCGGGGCAGGGGGAAGGGGGCGGCCGGCGAGGGGGGGCCATGGTGTGGGCTCGCATGCTTGGATTGGACCCCGAGCCGGAGCCCCAGCCGGAGGCAGGAGCGGAGAGTGGGGCTTCAGACGGTGAGGAGGATCGTGGGAGGAACATGTTTAGCCAGCTGTAAGGGCAGGGTGCGATGGTTACAGCAGGAACCGCCTCCAGAAGGGGAGGGGTTGAGCGAGGGCGCCACCTACTGGGTGTGCCACCTGCACACCGACTCCCATGCAACGTGACAAACTTAGGGTAGGGGCTCGGGGAGCGCTGGGGCTTGGCAGAGGGTGCGAAGAGTTAGCGAGGGGAGTGAGAGAGATGTGGTGCTTTATATGCGATAGCTATGATGCTATGAGCTGCTTGTGTGTAGAGGCCAGCTTGCCTTGCTTCAGCTGCATGTGGGCGGCTTGCGAAGGGGCCTGGCACGGTGTCGCGAGGGACAGAGGGAAGGTGGGTGGATGTCACGAGGTGAGGTGACCGTTTGTGGTGCTTGCGAGAGCGCAGGAGGGCAGCTGGGCAGGGCGTACCGTGCTGATGGACGACTTGCTTGAAAATCTCTTGTGTTTGCTCGGAACCTCGGATAGACCACTCATAGGTTGGTGAGTCTATCGGGTCTGATGCTGTAACGGTTGGCACGTCGTGTCTCCGAGGGATCCGGACTGGCTAGTCAGTAGGCCAGGGATTGCCCAGGCGTGGGGGTGGCGTGCCAGCGAGGAAAGGCGCTTTCGCGGGGTTACAAGTTTGTTGAGAAGCAGCCAATCATTGCTAGAGGTGAAAGAAGAACAACATGGCTAGGGTCAGGAGAGGGTCAAGGAAAGTCAACGGCGGGCTCCGTCACGGGTGGCACCTGGCCCCCGCAAAGAACAGTTTAGATCTGAGAGAAGGTGACGTCGGGAGTGCCTGATCGCAAGCTACCACAACAGCACATGAATCAGCTAGAAGCTAGTCCTCCTCAGCCCATGCCAGTCACCACGGTGACAAGTGGTCCACACAAACGCTATGACTGCCGTGGAGATCACGAGCATCGCTATACAGATGGACTGGTACGGAGAGGGCACTCCCTAACCACGCGGTCCACGTCGAGCTACGCTTGCCCCCTGCCAGACTTCCCCTCACGACTTCCGACGTACACCCAGTGCCTCCGATGGGTTCTCAACACGCACATGACTGAAGCCCTGCCTGCTGCGGCCCGCCCGCATTTGCGGTTAAACACTGCCTGGGATCACGAGACACATTACTATGACACAGTGCGTAACCCGCACATGGGTAACCGGCATACGCCGGCCACCACTGCTCGTGAGGGCCGCCTCTGCCGCGAACAACCCCCTCTCAACACCTTTACAGCTATGCCTTGCTCACGCCGCCCCCTGCACCACCATGCACACCGCTCTTTCCGCACACACCCTTTACCTACGGTACCCAGCTTGACCCCGCCAACTCCCGCCTCACGCCCTGCCCGGCAGGCTGTGCTGAGGGCCCAAGAGTGCTCGCCGCTCAGAGGTCTGCGACGCTGGGCCGGACCATGGAGCCGGTGGCGACCAGGGGCGCCGGCGCCTCCCGCTGGCCCACGCCCACGCCCGCCGCGCGCAGGCGCTCCGCCTCCAGCTCCGCCTCCAGCTCGTCCCGCCACTTCTTGGCGCGGGCGGGGTCCAGCGTGCCGCCCAGGATGCCGGCCTCCTGCCGGGGAGAGGGAGGGAAGCGAGAGGGAAGCGGGGAGCGGTGGGGGTGGGTGAGGGCGGGTGGGGAGTGGGTGAGACTTGGCTTGGGTGGCGAGGGAAGCCGCTCCCCGGACCCAGTGTGACTGCGCTTTCTCGGACCCTGCCACTATCAGCGGCGCTCACCTCGAGGGCGCGGCGGGAGGCGCTGACGCGGGGCCGCGTCGTCTGCGCCGCGGGGCGCTGCGCGGCCTGCTTGGCGCTGGGCGAGGAGGCGCCGGTGCCGTGAGGCGCGGGCGAGGGCTGGTCCTGCTCGCCGTGCGTGTCAGCGTCCTGAATGGTGCGGCAAAAGGGGGCGGGAACCGGTTGACAGGCAGCCCAGATTTGCATGACACGCGCAGCAGCCCCCGCACACACAAGGTGCTGGCTGCTGCTACCCATGCTCCAGCGCCCCAAGAAGCGCTTTGGCCCATGTACCACACGTGAAAGCATTAACCGTCAAGGCAATGCCCAGCGACACTTCGCTCGCGCGCTCACCTCGTAGCCCTGAGCGAAGATGTTGGCGAGGGCGGGCCGGGAGGGCACCACCACGGGCTTGCCGGTACCGGTGCCGCGGGCCGCGCCGTGCTGCGTGCCGGCCCCGCTGTGCTGCGAGGCGCTGGCCGCGGAGGCGTCAGCGGCCTGGGCGTGCAGGGCCGCGACGTGGGCGCGGCCGAGCGTGTCGGCGCCAAAGGCTGGGCTGGGCTGTGCGTCCAGGCCGGCCCGGCCGTCGCTCGAGGGCGTGGCGCTGCGCGGAGGCAGCGCCGAGGGCCCCGAGGGCACTGAGGGCAGGGGGGCGGGGGTTGCGCCTCCAGAGCTGCCCAGGGGCGAGTGCGGCGCGCTGTGCTCCGCCACCGCTGCCAGCTGCTGGAAGAAGGCCTGCAGGGGGGAGGGCGAGGCAGAAACAGAAGGAGGAGGTGAGGAGTAGGCAGCAAAGGCATTCTGTAGTATCCCTGAGCCCCATCCTGCAGACCCCGCGTATTCCCTCGGATGCACACGCCGACCGCCTTGCGACGCAGGCTCCACACCCGCTCACAGCGGCACCCCTTCGGCCCCATCACCCCTCCGCACGCACCTGGTGCCCCAGCTGCTGGTGCGGCATCCAGGACGGCTCCTCGATGGGGTTGAAGCCGTTGAGCGTCATGGTGCTGGCGCCCATGTAGCTGGGCACGGGGTGGCCGTAGCCCTGCTGGGGGCCGGGTGCGTGGGAGCTGGGCACGTGGGTGTGCGGCGCGGGCGCCGGGGCGGGGGCCAGGAACATGGCGTCGGGGGCGGGGGCCGCGCCGTAGCCGGCCGCGGGCGCCGAGGCGTCGGGCGCGGGGATGCTGATGGTCATGCCCACGCCCATGCACAGGCTGTCGTACACGCCAGCGGTCTGCGCCTGCAGGTGCGGCCGGTGCTGCGGGGTTAAGGGTGGGAGGGAGCGAACGGAAAACACGTTAGCCCCATGTCTACAGAGGCCACGAGAAGGAACCCACCCCTTGGTATGGCGTTGTCCCTAGTCGACAGGGACTCAGCGAGGGACTGAGCAACAACGACACTGCAACAGGTACAACGTATCTGGGCTCTCGGGGCTGTTGCTCCTTTCCCAACCCACCTGGCTGGGCGGGATGACGTCAGCCTGTGCGGGCGGCTGGGCCGGGCCCGGCGGCGGCACCGCGGGCACACGCTGTTGCTGCTGAGGGTGGGCGGTGCTGTGGGGCGGCAGCAGGCCGTTCTTCATGGCGTCCAGCGGCAGCGGCGGCACCAGCGGCCGGGACACGGCCGCGGGCGCGGGCGGCGGCGACACGACCGAGGGCAGCCCGCCCGCGGCGCCGGCGGCGTTCAGCAGCGCCGTGCGGGCGGTGGTGGGGGTGGAGGCGGCGTTGTTGCCCGCGGCGGGGGAGCTGTAGCGCGAGTCCGACTCCTCCTTGATGGGCGAGGGCGGCGAGCGCAGGCCGGGGGGCACCGGCAGCTGGTGCCCCGGCATGGCCTGCAGCTGCTGCTGGAGGGTGGGGCCAATGGGCGGCAGGCCGTGACGGCCGGGGCCCGCCTGCTGCGGCTGCTGCTGCTGGCCCATGTGCGGCTGCGGCATGGCTGCCTGGGGCAGGATGAGGGGCAGCGCGGCCGTCGGGGCGGGGCGCGGCACCTGCACGCCCGCGAGCCAGGGGTGCGCCAGGAGGCGGGTGGCGTTGGGGCGCTCGCGCGGCACGCGGCTGAAGCAGAGCGTGAGGAAGTCCTTGGCGTAGGGGGTCAGCGTGTCGGGCATGGGCGGCAGCTCCTTGGTGGAGGCCACCTTGAACATGACGGCCATGGGGTCGCGGAAGTTGTACCAGGGGGCGCGGCCTGGGAGGCGAGGAGCGGGTGGGGGGACGGGTGGGGGGAAGGCAGCAGCAGTCAGAGGGGTGACGGGGCGAGGGGGTGGTGCACCAGGACTGAGGGCCCCGCGCCGCTGATGGCCCCAGTGCTTCCCTCAAGTGCCCCAACGCTCCCCAAACCCTGAACCCCCCACGCACCGGTCGCCATCTCGATCACCACGCAGCCCAGGGACCAGATGTCCGCCGCCCGCCCATGGCCCGACTGCATGATGATCTCGGGGGCCATCCAGTTGGGCGTGCCGCGGATGGACCGCGAGCCGCCGCCCATCGTAGCGAGGTCCTCGATCTTCTTGCTCGCCCCAAAGTCCGCGAGCTTCACAACGCCATTGGTGTCGACCAGGATGTTTGCACCCTTGATGTCGCGGTGCATGACCTTCTGCCGGTGCAGATACTCCAGGCCGCGCAGGATCTGCTTGGTGTAAACGCGGATGGTCTCCTCGCGCAGCGGGCCGAACTGCGCGAGCTTGGACGAGATGGGCCCGCCCGCCACGTACTCGAGGAAGATGTTCAGGTGCTCCGAGGTGCGCTCCGTGCCAAGGTAGCGCACGATGTTCTCGTGGCGCAGCGAGCGCAGCACCGCCACCTCGCCCTCGAGGGACTGGATGTGATCCGCGACCTTCGTGCTGTTGGTCGAGTTTTGGGGCAGCGGCACCTGCTTGACGGCGATCTCCTGGCCCGTGGCGTGCACCAGGCCCAAGTACACGGTGCCGAAGGCGCCCTGCCCAATCTGGCGGCCCTTCTGCCAGGCGAAAGCGGGCGTGCCGGGCACCGCGACAGCGACCATCTCGGGGCCGCAACCGACCATGCCCTCATCGGGGCGGACCGCGCTGTTCTGCTCGCTGCTGTCAACGGCCGGTGGCTGCACCGGAGCAATCGTTGGCTGCGTCACTTCGCTGGCGCCGGGCTGTGGTCCATTTGCGTTGGGCTGCTGCGTGGTGTTCCGGCTGGAGGCGGTGGTGACGGTGGTCGTTGGCGTATTCACGCCGGGCTGAACCGCCGGCGCGACAGGCGGTGGGCTGATTGGGGACGGCCGCGGCGGCCCAGGCCGCGGCAAGTACGTGCCACCGTCCTTGTCCTGGATGGTGATGTAGTTGTCGGCTGTAGCCCGACCTCGGGGGCTGTGCAGCGTGCTTGGCCGCCCGCAAACATTTCCCATTTTAATATGAGCGTCAGCTATGGAAGCAGAAGTTATGTCGTGGTGGGTCGCTAAATGCTGAGTCGGGGGGAATTGCTTTGCGCGCTTGCAGCCCCAGGAGCCTGAGGCTGGTCGCGCGTGGACCCCTCTGGTGGCTAGTAGGTAGCGAAGCTGTTTGTGGTTGGGCCTTCGGCAGCGGTAAGGGCAGAGTCAAAGTGTGTTGACTTGGGTGGGCCCCGGCAGTAGTGCGGGCCCAGCGTATGCAGGGGCGAGTGTGTTTGTGACTGCCGTGGGCACCTTAGCGTGGTTATATATGCAGGGATAGCACAGGCTGGGCCCAGGAGGCCCTCCCAGCCGCGATGGCGAGCGGGCCATGCAAGCTGGAATGCCGACCGGCGCCAAAGTCCCCCGCATGCTTCGCGTCTTGCTCGTGCACCTGTTTGCTACGCCCTGAGCTAGCTTGCAAGTCTCCTAGCGTGACGGCGTGTCAAGGGCACCTACGGTTTCTTTTGCGTAGCTCCTGAGCACGCGTTGTGTGTGTGTACTAGTGCTTCGTGAGCAGGTTAATACACCAGCCATCCTTGCAGAAGCGCTCGGCTTGTCGCTAGGCGAAAGCGCCGCCGCAGGGCAGAATGCAGGCTAGGGGCAGCTCTCTGGCCAGCTCCTCTGCACCAAGCTGCTCCTCAGCTTGTACGCGAGCTGCTCAGCTATGCCGGCGTAGCTTTGCGCACGGTCCCCGGCTTCGCTCGCAACCGTGAGTCGCGGAGCGCTGCTCTGCGTTGCGGAGGCCTTGTCGACCGCAACATGGGAGTCACTACAAGCTTACGAGGCGACTGAGACCTGAGTTTGGCGTTGGACACGTCTAACCGCGCACCGGAAACCATCCATCCCCTACTCACCCAGCCGCCCCGCCCCCGCCGCTACTTGCCATCCCCCGCCAGGCGCCTAAGGGCCGTGGAGCGGGACCTAGACTGGGAGCCGGATGCCAAGGCGCCGCAGGCCGGGCCCTCCCGCGGGGGGCCCGTGCCACCGCCGCCCCCACCGCCCCCGCCCCCACCCGCCTTTGACTCTGAAGTGGCGGTGAGACCGTGCCCTGGGCTTCGTTACGGCAGAGCTCGTGCATCCTTGGGACGCAAAGTCCTTACCTGGAGAGGTGCAAGGACTTTGCGGGGCAGCTCTCTTCTGCCATAGGCAGGGGCTCCTCGGCTGGGCAGCCCTCCTCGGTTCCAGCCTTGTGCGGCTCCTGTTGGAGGCGCTATTACACCCCAGGCCCTTACCGCCGTCCATACTGCGTCCACGGCCTGAACCGGACCCTCAGCGCTGCCACTCGGCCCCGTTCGTTCACCCACCCCGTCCCCCCCAGACGGACATGCCCTTCCCCTTCCGCAGCCGGCGCGAGATCGCGCTGACCATGCTTGGCGGCAGCGCGGCGCTGTGGCTGCTCAACCACAGTGAGACACGGGCCCGGGGGGGCCCAAGGGGGGCCCGAGCGGGGCCTCTGGCCATCTGGGGGGAGGGAGGGGAAGGGCGCGTGCCGTCAAAAGGGCCGGACCGCCGGACCAGACCGGACCGCCGGTCCAGACCGGACCGCCGGACCAGACCGGACTGCCGGTCCAGACCGGACCGCCGGACCAGACCGGACCGCCGGACCAGACCGGACTGCCGGTCCAGGCCGGCCGGACTGCGCTGACAGCGGGCCACCGGGGCTGCAGTGGGGCGTGCGGGGCAGGGGCCCTGTATCGAGCATGGCTCGGCCGGCGGCGGGGGGAGGCAGCGGCGGACCGAGGCCGCAGGGGGGTGCTCGCTGAGCCGGTCCGCGCCGCGCCGCTGCAAGGGCCTGAGGGCCGGGGCTGAGGCCTGCACACGCCCGGGGGGGCCGGGGGGTGCGCGAGAGGGCCTCCTGCGCCCTGAGCCGGAGCATGGCCACGTGCCGGAGCCGCCCCATCCCCCCCCCCAACTGCATGCCCACGGCCCCTCCTGGCCCCCCCTTCTTCCCCTCCCCTCCCTCCCCCCTCCCCTCCCCTCCCCCAGAGGTGCTGGCCCCCATTGACTCGTTCGGCGCCAAGCCCCCCATCGACTTCGCCCTGGCCGGGTACACGGACCTCAACCCCGAGGTGGGGGGTGGGGGAGAGTTTGGGGAGGGGAAGATGAGGGAGAGCGCGTGTTGGTTGGTCGGGCACTGGCCTGCACCAATGCACTCCGACACCTTACCCACCGCCCACCACTTTCCCCGCAGGAGTTCATTTACTTCAAGACCCCCCAGGGGCGCTGGGTGGCGGCGGCGGAGGACGAGCAGGGGCGGTTCTTCATGATCGACGAGGTGGGGTCGAGGGGGGGGGCAGAAAGGGGGCCGCCATGAGGAGGAGAAGGGGGGGCGCCAAGGGGGGGGGGGTAGGAAGGGGGCCGCCAAGGTGGGGGAGAGGGGGGGGGCACCAAAGTGGGGGGGGGGGGGGGTGGATGGCGCCGGGGTGTGAACCTGCGGGGGGCTCGTGTTGTTTGGTGAACTGGGGGGGAGGGAGGAAGGGAGGGGCAGGGGAGCAAGGGGTGGATAGGGGAGGGGACAGGGGGGACAGGGAGGTGGGGGAGAGGGGGGGGGATGGCTTCAGGGCTAGGACCTGCGGGTTGCTCTTGTTGTTCGTGAATCTGCGGGGCGGGAGGGAGAGGGAGGGGGAGGGAGGGGGCAGGAGGTCAGAGGGAAGGACGCCCAGCTAGAGCTCACGAACGACGATGTGGGTGGAGGGACCAGGGAGGAACGGTAGAGACTACAGGGGGCGAGGCCAGCATGTAGGGCGTGGGCGGTGGGCGGGGAGGCCGGCCCCAGGGTCATGCTAAGCAGATGGGTCGGGGCACGGGGGACACGGGGAGGCGGGGACACGGGGAGGCGGTCTGGCTGGGGGAGGGCGGGGCAAGAGGGGCGGAAGTAAGCAGAAGGAGGTCAGAAGGAAAGGTGGCGGGCGCAAGTGGCATGGGGTCAGAATGAAGGGTGCCTAGATGGAGTTGGCGGGGGATGGCGGGGGTCGGGTTTGTGTGGTCGTGGGGGAAGGGAGGGGGCCTGATGCGGGGCTGGGGGCAGGGGGGCGGAGGACGGGGAGCGGAGCTCCAGCGGGGCCACGTAGAGAGGCGGGCAGATATGGAGGGGTGGATGCAAGCCCCTCTCCGCCCCCCCACCCCTCCTCTCCCCAATCCGTCCAAACACTCCTCCCCCCTCCTCCCCTGGCCCCCCTCTCCCTCAGGTCGGTGACCTGTACTATGACTCGGGCGACCCGCAGATCGGACTCTACGCGGTGAGGGGGGTGGCGGAGGCGAGGTGGGGGGTTGTTTGTTCTTGGGGTGAGGGCCTGAGGGGAGGTGGGGGGGTGGGTGGACGGCCCCTCGGCCTGGGCACAGACCCCTGTCCCGTTCCCCTCCATCCGACCCCCTCGCTTCGCCCCTCCCTTCCTCCTCCCCCCCCTCCCCCAACCGTCCTGTACGGCAGATGGACACCCAGGGCAACCTCTTCAACTTCTACCGTGACGTGGACGGCGTGCAGAAGATCACGCCCGTGGGCAACGTGTCAGATCTTAAGCAGTTCAAGATCTCGGAGATCGCCGGGATCCGGCTGGATCGCGACGTCAACGTGGTGGCATTCCAGGTGGGGGGCACGATACTCTTTAGGGGGGTGCATGGGGGCATGGGGCTGGGGAGCAAGGGGGACGGGCGGGGGGGTTGTTACCCCCTCGCCCCTACCACCTGCCCCAGTGCTAGCCGCCATCGCCGTCCTGCATTGGCACCGCGCAGGCTGCCCATCTAATTTCGACCCCACCCTCGCCCCTGCCCTCGCCCCTGGCCCCCACCCCACCCCCAGGACGGCACCTCTGCGCCCCTGCCCCCCGGCAGCGCCTTCATCGACCCAATCACGGGTGGGCGTGGGGGGCTGCGACGGGCGTGGTGCAGCGAACAATGGGCGACCGAAGGGCGTCTGAAGGCACACGACGGCAGCTCCCTTGAGGGTGGTCCCCTTATCGTCTGAGCACCCGACCTTACCCACCACCCCCTCTGCCCTACATGCCCCCCTCCCCTACCCCCCAGGCGAGATCCGCGGACCCGACGAGCTTGTGGAAGGGCTGGGCAGCAACGCACCCGGCACCAGCCGGAGGGGCTTCTTCCAGGCGGGTCCGGGGGGGGAGGGCAGGGGGCTTTGTTGGTGGTGGGTGGGTTGGGTGGGTGGGGTGGGGTGAAGGGGGGAGTCCCGGGAGCCCCCGCTGACCCGCTTCGGCCCCCACACCTCCCCCCCTTTCCCTCCGCAGAGCCTCTTCGGTGGCGGCGACGAGCCGGGTGTGCCCGTGCAGGTAGGGGTCCTGGGGGTAGGGGCCTAGGGGGGGAGGGGACATTCAAGCAGGTTCCACAATGCGGCATGGCGCTGCGCCAGCTTCAGTGGTACCCCTCCCTGCCCAGCCCTGCCAGTCTGGTCCGCCCTCTCTCTTACCCTCTCCCTAGTATGCTCCTTCCCACCTCTCCCACCACCACCACCCTCCCTCCCCCCTCCCCCAGCGCTACGAGGTGGACCTGTCCGACCCCCGGGACTTCACGGAGCAGATGGAGGAGCAGCGATTCATCCCCGACCCGGACGACCCCTCGGCGCCCATACTGCCCAAGGCGAGCGGGGTTTGGGCACCGTGTGGTAGCTAGAGGGGCGAGGAGGGGGCGGCAGAGGAGGGGCCGCGGGCTCTGCCCGTCAGGGCTGCGGAGGCAGTGTCGGGAAGAGTCTGATAAGGCGGGGCGGTTGATGCGGCAGCTCTAGGGTTGAGGGGCCGCCATGGCATTGAGGGGTCGCCAGTTGCGCCAGGCCTCGCCAGACCCGGGGCTCGCTGGCCAGGCCCTGCCTGCTGAGCGGGGCTGTGCACCAGCTCAAACCTCTCCGCCAGTCTCAAACCTCTCCACACGTGCCCCCTCCCTACCTACGTACCTCCTTCCCAGTCCTGACGCCACCCTAAACCCTTCCTTCCCCCCCTCCCCCTCCTGTCAGGATTTTGACGTGGAGGCCCTGGGGCGGCAGGTGGAGGCGGAGATGCGCGCACGGGGCAAGTGAGGGGCGCAGGCGGTCGACTGTGGGGGCTGGCGGGGGGCTGGCTGGGGGTGGGGGAGGCTACGGGCAGGGAGCGCTGGGTTGGTTGGGCCGAGGGCGGCTGCACGAAGCGAACGGTGGGGGCGGAGACCTGGGAGCGGCGCCACACCCCCAAGTCGCAACTTGAGGCAGCAGGCGGCAGGAGGAGGGGTGACGGGGCGCCATGGCACGACGAGCCTCGGTCTGCGGCTCTGCTCCTCTGCTGGAGGGCAGGAGGCGCCGGCGAGGGGCCGGGTGGGGGAGCAAGGTCGGGCGGAGGAGGGCCCTACTCTGGTGGTCCAGGGCACACAGGCAGTAGCGGGGTGGGAGGAGGACCCGGCTGGGTGATAGGGGGCGTCCTGGCGAAGCGTCCTGGACGGGTGTCAGGGACACGGAGATGGCCTGGGCCTTGGCATGATAGGTGGGACTCGTGCGATGCAAGGCTCGGTGAGAGGTGAAGCAGAAGCACGTACAGTAACGCAGGATGCAAACGGCTTGACTTTCTGCACCGCATCACTCAGGCGCAGTTTTGGGGCAACGGCGGCATCCTTTTGGCCGCCATGTATGCCGTGTCACGCGCCGAATCTCGAGAGGCGAACCGATGGACGGTGCTAATCGGGACATCGGGAGAGAGAGGTATTATGATAGTAAGCAGATCAAGGCGGCGGAGCAGTCTGGTGCCGGGGGCGGCCGGCGGGTGTCCTGTGCTCGCAGGGGCTTTTGTGCTCGCAGGCGCTGCAGCGGTTGCGTTAGCGCCTCGTATCCTTCCGTGCCCCCGAGTGCCTCAGCCGCTGAGCGGAGCGCCGCGGGCTGCCACGCGTGGGCGGAGCCGGAAGTGCAGAGCGCCCGCACCTCCTCTGGGCGGCAGTGGGCCACCCGAAGGGCCGCCAGACCCGCCTGAACCTGGAGCCAGGAGGTGCGGGGTGGACGGCGCTGCGGTAGCCCCAGCGCCGCCCCCACCACCTCCGCCTCCGCCAGCCCAGGCGGCGGCCAGGCCAGTCCCCCGCCGCCCCCTGCCGCAGAGGAGCTGAGAGGGCCCCCCTCAGCGGCGGCCGATCTGGGGCCCCCGTCAGCAGCGGCAGCAGCGGCGGGAGCAACCCGCGACATGGAGGCGACGGCAGTCGTTGAGCCGAAGCAGAAGAGGTAAAGGAGAATGTCGGCGAGCATGTCAGACTCCGTGCCGGCTGCTGCCGCCGCCCCCGAGCCCGGCTGCTGCTGCGGCCCCCGCTGCTGCTCCTGCGCCCGCCGCCACGCCGCCTCGCCCAACACCGCGGCCTCTCGGACCAGGCGGGACAGCTTGGGCAGCCAGTCGGGCAGGGCCAGGGACAAAGCAGGGACAGGCGGCGCAGGGCGGACGGGGAGGGCTGGTCGGAGGTCCACCTGTTGCATGCAGCGCTCAGGAGGCCTGTGACCACCTGCAGCCCCGCCTTGCTGCCCGCCGGCAACACTCCTTCCACCAGCGCCCGCGCCTCCGTCCCCCGCAGCAGCTTGGTGGCGGTGGCGAGGAGGGCCGCTGCCCGCAACGGCTCGCCGTACGCCAGGAGTGGCAGGGCCCGGCACCAAGCCTCCCTTCCCGGGCACGCCGGCGCGAACTGTGCGAACTGGCATGCCCTGCCCCGCCGCTGTGTCGCCGGTCCGGCGCAGGCGGCGCTCCAGAATGGGCAGTGCTCCTCCCTCCAGCGCTGCCGCTAGGGGGCCAGGCGCCTCGGCGGGAAGATTCCAGTCATCTGAGGGGATGCCCGGGCCCAGGCCGAAAACAAGTAGGAACAGGAGCAAGATCACAGCTGAAAGGGGGGCTCTAAGTTTAGGCAAAGCAAGGACACCGCACCCAAGGCAAGAGCCCAGGCAAGATCGTGAAGCACGTAACACCACGAGCGCCAACACAACCTTAAGACCTACTTATCAGGGCCCTGCCTCCAACAGGGCCTGAAAGACGCTTACCGGGATTTGCTCGTAGCTCACGGGTGCTCAGGTGCAGGACGGCCTCGATGTCATTGACCCGCGCCACGTGGGCCGGCAGCCTATCCGCCAGGCGCCACGCGTTGGAGTACAGCCCCAGCCACAGCTCGCGCTGGGGCCAGGGCCGCAGGAGGTGTGCCGTCAGTTGATGAAGGGCGGCCGAGCTGACGTGAGCGCAGTCCCCTGCGCCCGAGCTGGCCTCCGCCGGCGTCAGGTCTCGGCCAGGCCCGCCTCCCGCCGCGGCCGCCGCGGCGCGCGCTGCCGCCCCAAACCCCACGCGAAGCAGCAGCCGGGCCGCCGAGACGGGGCGTGGCCCCGGGGCGGGCAGTGATGGGTGCAGGGCAGCGATGAGCGCCAGGAGTGCTCGTTTGTGGCCCAGCGTGTCACGCGGCGGACCCAGCTGCCGGCAGGCGCACGGCGCCTCGCCGCCGTCGCTGCCCTCCGCCCCGCCCTCCGCCCCGCCCTCCAGCTCGCGCAGGGCCGCCAGACCCATCGCCATCACCGCGTGCCGGGCGCAGGGGCCGGCTTGGACCCGTGTGTCACCTTCGTACATGGACTGGACGAGGCAGCCGGAGTTCAACAGACGCACGCGCATCGCCTCCGAGGGGTATGCCCGCCACAGCAGCAGCAGCAGCCGCGCCGTGTGCTCGATGAGGTGCGCCTCCGTCACGGCCGAGGAGGCTGCGCCAGGCCCGAGCTGACGGACCATAGCGCTCGTGAGGCAGCTCGCCATGACGAGCCCAGAAGACAGCGCCATTGCGGCTGCGCTCCCAAAGGCTTGAGAGGGCGCCGCCGCGCCGTCCTGAACGCGAGCGGCGATCGCGGCCAGCTGCACGGCGGATGCGTGGAGCGGCTTGGTCGCAAGCAGCGCCTCCGCGCACCGCCGCTGAGCCGCGACCGCTGCGGCTGACGCCACGTGGACTTCGAGCAGGGAGCGCACGAGGAAGCACGAATGCATGCCGACTTGGAGCTGCAGCTCATCCTCCACAGCTAGCTGCGCGGGGTCCTCGGACAGCTGCTGGCGCGACGCAGCGGCAATCAGCTGCAGCATGCCCACGAGGATGGGCTCCATGTCCAGCAGGCCCTCAGCGACTGCGATGCGCTCGGGGCCCTTTAACTGTGTTTCAGCTGCTCGTATTTTATCGCTGATGTCCTGTAGCTCGCTGGCGTCGAGCTTGGGTGGAAGAGATCCGTCCTTCCCGCGCTTTTGGAGCATGCGCTGAGCCCAAGTCGGGGCACGACGCAGCGGGTTGACTACGTTGCTGATGGTAGCCTTGCTAACAGAAGCGCTAGCACTGCCAGCGGAGGCGGCATTGGCTTGGCGCGGGGCGCTGCTGCGAGGCGGCATTTCGGCTGTCTGCGAAGGCTGTCTGTGTGTGTGCGCAGCTACGTTGAGGGCTGGTGCGGAAGCTCTGTAAGCGCTGTGCAAAACCTTATTGTGAAGGGCGTCATCGTAGCATGGGCCCTGAGCCCGAGAGTTTGCCCTGCCCAGCCTCACACACCCGGCGCTCGCCCGTGGCCCAACACGAGAGACAACGCCTGCCGCCACCTGGGTGTCCAGGTCCGTGACCCGCAGTAAGGCCCACACCGTACCTGGCCACAACCCCCGCCGCCAAGGCCTTCGCTCTCACCCCCCATTACTCCAGCTGAGCGCTTCACAGCGGCCCCCCGCCAATGCCCGTGCTCGCCCCCGCCGCCCCAGTCCCATGCAGGTCCACCTCCCCCATCGACCCCGCCCCCACGGCTCCGCCCGCCCCTATCCCCGCCGCCTGCGCCCCGTCCGCTGCCCCGAAGCCCCCGCCCGCCCCCGCCCCCGCCCCCGGGCTCCCGAGGAAGGGGGGGTAGTGGGCCCCCGCCTGCCCCCGCCGCCCGCCCGCACCGCCCTGCCCTCCGGCCTCCAGCGGGCCGCTGCCGGGGCTGCCGCTGCTGGGGCCCGCACCGGCACCGCTGGGGCCCGCGCCGGCTCCAGCTCCCGAGGAAGGTGAGGCGGGGTGGGCCCCGGAGGCCGCGGGTGTGGGCCCTGCCGCCCCCAGGGGCGCCCGTGCCTCCGCCAGCTGCTCGGGGGAGGCGCCCAGCTCGCTGGCGGCCTGGGGGGGGGGGCAGGGGGAGGGGGAGAGAGGCAAGGAATGATGAGCCTTCGGAAGGGGCAGGACGGTGTGTGCGTGGGGGGGGGGGGCGGGAAGAGGCAAGGAGTGATGACGGGCCACGGAGGAAGGAGCGTTCCGGAAGGGGCTGTTGGCGCGGCGCGGCCCGGTCTCCATCGTCTAAACGCTTCAACACTCTCAGACCCCACCACGGCCCTCTCCACCTGCAGCCATATCTCTGTGTTGCGCAGCGACGCCGCCTGCATGACCGCTGCGTACGAGTGCAGCGATGACAGCAGGTCGGAGCGCAGGTCGCCGTGCAGCCGGGACAGCTCCTGGGGGGGGGGGGAGGAGGAAAGGACGGTCAGGGGAAGGAGAAAGGCGTGTTCTGCAATGTGGGTCGGCTACAGTACCATTCCCGCATGCCGACCTTTGGCCTTGGCCACCCGGCCCAAATGCCCCAAGAATCTTGATTGTGACTTTGAGAGGCAGGTGAGGAGTGTAGTACCATCTGGGTCGGCTGGATGTGGAAAAAGTTCCCCCTCCGCCCTATCGTCTGGTCGGTTGCCTCCTCCACTTTATGACGACCCAATCCCTCCACAGCAGTAACCTTCCCTCAGCTCAGCTTGCCCCATTCCTTGCCCTTCCCTCCTCCCCCCCCTTGCCCCCACCCACCCTCTGATTAATTGCCTTGATGTCTTCGTACCGCGCCTTGGCCGCCACAATGGACTGCTCCAGGACGGACACGTCCCCGGACAGGTCGGCGACCTGTAGGGGGTGGTCAAGGTGGGGGGAAAGACTCGGGTAGGAGGTGGGTTAGGCGGTAGGTAAGAACGGCTGACAGCCGCCCAGTCCAGCGGTGCTGACGCGAGGTGGTTTGCCCTTAGCACCATGCTCTTAACCCAAGCCCCACTCCCACTCACCTTCTTGGCCTTGGCCGCGTCTCCCCCCAGCACCTTGGCCCCCGCAGCCTCCAGGTCACTGATGGCGCGCCGCCGCCCCTCCAGGTCAGCCTAAGGAGGGTGGTGGGAGGTGGGGAGGGAGCAGCGGACGGTCAGGCAGCGATAGGGGCCGCGGCTGGGGCCCACGCAGCGGCCCTTGCCCGAGCGCTGGCCAGGCCGCCCACAAGCTGCCCTCCGCCAATGTCGCTCCCCAGTCAAGTGGTTTCCGCACGGGATTCCTCTTTCACAGGGTACTAAACCTCAGTCAACCTCAGTTCACTAAGCCCCTCCTGGTGGTGTTTGGCGGGAAGGCTTTCTCAGGACTAAGCAACCGCCAGGCGGAGGATTTGCTGGGCATTTTCGAGTGGGCCTACGGTCTTGATCCCCCGTAAGCTTTCGGTACCACCTTGACCCTCCCACGCCCCCCCCCCCCACACACACACGTCGCCACCACCCCCGCGAGCTCCTCCCCCACCTGCAGCGTGTCGGCGGTGAGCATCGCCTTCTCGCGAGCCCTCAGGCCCTTGAGCGCAGCCTGGGGAACAGGGGGCAGAGATGTGGGGCGGGGGGGGAATGGAGGCCGAGCCTTCCACCCGCTTGCCTGTTCATTCAAGGTACCCCGCACCTCAACCCCCGCCCGCAACCCCTGCCTACGGTAAATGTCTGGCCCCCCTCTCCCTCTCCTCTCCCTCCCCCCCCCCACACCCACACATACCCTCTGGCCTCTGTCTGGCGCCTGTCCCTCCTCGCCCCCCCTCCCCTCCCCTCCCTCCCCCCCCACCGGCATGAGCCCCAGGTACTCGTGAAGGATGCCCAGGTCGATGGCGCAGCGGCCCGTCACCTGGGGGGGCCGTAAGTGTCGGGTGCGGTGGTGAGGTGGGAGGCCGCGTCGGTCAACATGGTCGGATCACAGCCAGCCGTGCGCCCTCTCCCAGGAATCGGCTTGCCGTAACCGCCGCCGCCGCTCCTTGCAACCGGTACCCCTCCCCCTCACCCTGCCCCTCCCCCACCCCACCTTCCGGCCGATCCTGGATGCCCGCACCAGGGCGGTGCCCGCCCGCTCCGTGTCGTGCATGAGGCCCCCGCTCTGCTTGAGCTGGGGGTGGGGGTGGGAGGGTAAGGGGATTAGGGGTGGGAAAGGTGGGGTGAGGTTGGCGGGTGAGGAAGCAGGGCACCGGCGTGAGCTGGGTATGGCCAAGGGAGAGGAGAACATGGAGATGCGTTTGAGCAGGCGCCACGGGCCCCAAGCAGCGACCCCCCGTGCTACTGTGCAACATAGACTGCTACGCGCCTGTCACCCTGTCCGGCGGCCCTGGACCCCAACCAAGAGCCAAGCCCTGCCATCAACCTCACCGTTTTCGTGTGCTCCGCCAGCACCCAGGCCCCCAGCACGTTGGCCCCAGCCCCCTCTCCCTCCCTCCCCCCTCACCGTGCCCGTGTGCTCCGCCAGCGCCACCCCGTCCGCCTGCTCCGCCTTGCGCAGCCCGAACAGCGCCAGCCCCAGCTCCCCCTGCACCACCGCCCAGCGGTCCAGCCGGGCGACCAGCTTCTCGGCCTGGGAGGGGGGGTGGGGTGGGTGGGTTGGGTTGGTAGATAGGTGGGTAGGTTGGAGGGTGTTCAGGGCTGCTCGAGAGGGGGTGGTTGGGGTGTGTGAAGGGCTGCTCGCATGAGCCTGGGAGTCTCAGGCGCGGTAGTTAGCCGGCCGGCCTTAGATACGGAACCGAAAGCCCGAGGAAACCGAAGCCCGAACCCGGTTGGGGTGCGTGTGTCGGGGTGATGGGGGAAGGGGGTGCCTCTCGCTCCAGCATGTCATGCCTTCGGGCGTGTGAGGGACAGTAGGGGTAGGTAGGAGCGGGGTCGAGGTGGGGTCGACTGCTCACCGTCCTCGACGTGGTGGTAAGTGTGCCCTGCACGGCTGCAGTGCGTCACATTCCCTCACACCCACCACTGCTATCTCGATCCGTAGGAGACGGTGGATGAGCGGTATTTGTGCGGGGCCGCCCCACCATGTCCTTCAGACATTCCCACGACTCCCCCACCCCCACACCTACTTACCGCCCCCCCCTACCCACCGAGTGCTACCCCTCCCCCCCTAACGCCCCCCCAGCCCCACAACCCCGCTCACCGCCCGTGATGCGGTGGTGAGGGTGCCCTGCAGCGCATCCAGCTCCTCGCGGCCCTTCTGCAGGGACACCTCGTCGGGGGGGAGCGTGCCGGCGGGGGTCTGGGGGAGGGTGGGGGGTGCGGACGGGTGGGGGGTGGGTGAGTTGAGGAGTATGAGAGGAGAGAAGGGGTGGGTGGTGGGGCGAGGGGGCTGGAATGGAGGAAGGACGGGAGGAAGCGCGGTTCTTGAGCGTCAAGCCTTGCGCTACGTGCACATGCCATGAGCGTGGTAGGAGCGCGGGGCAACGAGGCATGGACTCGGGAGATGTGGGGGAGGTCCGGCCTGGTGCCGTCTGCCAGGTACACCACGCCACCTGCTGAAACTATCAAGAGTCGAGAGCTTAGCAGGTGGCGTGGTGTACCTGGCAGACGGCACCAGGCCACACGTCTCCCACAGCTCGGGCGCTCTTGCTCGCTGTATGCCGTAGCACCGGCATTGGCCGTTCAGTACGATCGAGGAGAAGGCGCACGTCTCGCGCCACGCTGGTACACCTCACAACCTGGCCTCTCTTGGCACCACACGCTGCCCGGCCCCTCCTTCACCCCCCTTACCGCCTGCATGCTGCGCGCGGTCTCCCCATGACCCCCTTGGACGACCTTCCTCCCCCCAAGCCCTCTCCACCCCGATGCCCCCTAACCCCCCCACCCCGCCCCCCCCTACCCACCGCCTGCATGCTGCGTGCCGTCTCCATAGTACCCCGCCCTGACGACCTACCCCCCCCCCAAGCCCTCTCCAACCCCGTGCCCCCAACCCTACCCACCGCCTGCATGCTGCGCGCGGTCTCCTTGATGGCCCGCATGAAGTCCGTCTTCTTCTTGGTGGGCTGGGCGGCCTGGGGGGGAGAGGAGTCAGGCAGTGACCAGGGGGGCGAGAGCGATTCAGCGGACCCTGCATGTACGGGTGTCAATTTCAGGGCCTACCCCCGTCACGATTTCCTCCCCAATGAGCCCCCTACTGTGCCCCCACCTGCACGGGGTCCGTCAGGGCCCGGTCCAGCCCCAGGATCTGCCTTGGAGCCCCCAGCCGAACCCCTTTCCCTCTCCCCTCCCTCCCCTTCTCCTCCTCGCCTCTGACCCCCTTGTGACGCCCCCCACCTGCACGGGGTCCGTCACCGCCCGGTCCAGCCCCAGGATCTGCTTGGAGAAGCGGCCCGCTCCGTCCAGCACCGACCCCCCCAGGGACAGGGGGCGCAGGGCCAACCAGGCGGGGGAGTCGGCCAGCTCGCAGTCGGCCTCCAGGAAGAGACGCAGCTCCTGTCAGGGGGGGGAGGAATGGGGGAGGAGGCAAGGGGGAGGAGGAGAGGAGGGGAGGGGGGGAAGTGGGGTGGCAAGGTCTCGAGCGAGGTCACGAGGGATAAGTGGATGCCCCTGGCCCGAGCACAACGTCCGCACTCCCCCGCCCCCGCCCAACTACCCAAACACGCATCAAACCCGCATCCCACCCACCTCGCTGTCCCGGATGACGGGGTGGCGGGCCAGCTTGTTCAGGTAGCGCTCCAGGGCCAGACTGGGGGGGGGGGGCGGGAAGGGGAGGGGGCCGGTGGGGGGGGCCGGGGGAAGTCAGGCCGGGAGGGAGGCGGAAGCGCAACTTGAGCGGGAGGGGAAGGTGGAGGCAGCAGAGGAAGTGCGCTTGCGCGGCCCTCAACCCCCCTCAACCCCGCCCCCCCCACCGGCGCTCCTCCACGAATGCGTCCGTCATGCGCTGCCCTCGACCGCCCACATGCCCCAAAACACACACACGACTGTCCCCCCGCCCCCCTCAACCCCGCCGCCCCCCCCCACCGGCGCTCCTCCACGAATGCGTCCGTCATGCGCTGCCCTCGACCGCCCACATGCCCCAAAACACACACACGACTGTCCCCCCGCCCCCCTCAACCCCGCCGCCCCCCCCCCCCCACCGGCGCTCCTCCACGAATGCGTCCGTCATGCGCTGCCCTCGACCGCCCACATGCCCCAAAACACACACACGACTGTCCCCCCGCCCCCCTCAACCCCGCCGCCCCCCCCCCCACCGGCGCTCCTCCACGAATGCGTCCGTCATGCGCTGCCCTCGACCGCCCACATGCCCCAAAACACACACACGACTGTCCCCCCGCCCCCCTCAACCCCGCCGCCCCCCCCCCCCACCGGCGCTCCTCCACGAATGCGTCCGTCATGCGCTGCCCTCGACCGCCCACATGCCCCAAAACACACACACGACTGTCCCCCCGCCCCCCTCAACCCCGCCGCCCCCCCCCCACCGGCGCTCCTCCACGAATGCGTCCGTCATGCGCTGCCCTCGACCGCCCACATGCCCCAAAACACACACACGACTGTCCCCCCGCCCCCCTCAACCCCGCCGCCCCCCCCCCCCCACCGGCGCTCCTCCACGAATGCGTCCGTCATGCGCTGCCCTCGACCGCCCACATGCCCCAAAACACACACACGACTGTCCCCCCGCCCCCCTCAACCCCGCCGCCCCCCCCCCCCACCGGCGCTCCTCCACGAATGCGTCCGTCATGCGCTGCCCTCGACCGCCCACATGCCCCAAAACACACACACGACTGTCCCCCCGCCCCCCTCAACCCCGCCGCCCCCCCCCCACCGGCGCTCCTCCACGAATGCGTCCGTCATGCGCTGCCCTCGACCGCCCACATGCCCCAAAACACACACACGACTGTCCCCCCGCCCCCCTCAACCCCGCCGCCCCCCCCCCCACCGGCGCTCCTCCACGAATGCGTCCGTCATGCGCTGCCCCTCCACCGCGTTCTTCTCGGGGCGGGGGGGCACGAAGTAGCCCCGGTACTTCTCCTGGAGGGTGGGGGTGGGGGATGGGGTGGGGTTTGGGGGTGGGGCATGAGGCTGGTTGCAAGGGAGGAAGGGGGCAGGTGGGTGCCATGTGGGTCGGGGGGGAGGGCCAGGGTCAAGACGCTCGACGGACGGGCGTTTGAATCAGCGTGCCGAGGCCCTCAATGCAGTCTCACACTGCCCCTGTCGCCGGCCACGCCACGCACGTGCGCGTGCCAGAACCCTGGACCCCCCCCGTTTCCCCCCTCCCCGTCCCCCTCCCTTGCCTTGAGCAGGTCCGCCAGCGCCACGAACTCCCGGAAGCGGCGGCGCACCGCCGAGTCGGGGCGGGCGCCCGCGCGGTGCTTGGCGCGGACCAGGTAGGTCACGTAGCCGCCGGCTGGGGGGAGGGGGGAGATTGGGGGAAGTTGATGGTGGAGGAAATTGTAGCAAGGCGTGGGGCGGGAGGCGGAAGTGCGGGGACTGGACCAGGGTCCACACCGAGCCTTCTCTCTCAACACATTCCTCGTAACACGGCCCCCCTACCATCCGCACCCACCCTTGAGCCCCACCCTAACCCCAGCCTCACGCCCAGTGGCTACACGCACCCACCCCTGAGCCCACCCACCCACCCACCCTTGAGCCCGAACAGGCCGCCCCCCTCCCGCTTGATGGGCTCGCTGACGCTGATGGCCAGGGCCGCGAAGGAGGAGGAGGAGGTGCCGCGGGGGCGGGCCGAGGCGCGCTGGGAGGCGGGGGGAGACAGCGCCTGGGGGCCAAGGGCGGGGGCAAGGGGAGTAGTTCTGAAGGGGGAGCGGCGTGGTGGGGAGGCAAGCGGCGCCTCGGCTCACCAGTTGCTTGGCGAACCTGTACCTCGCTCGGCTTTCTGCCGAGCCAGTGCCTTGAGCCTCTAGCCGTAACAAGTATCCACGACCCTCCTAGCTTTGCATGGCCTTCGCCTGCCCTTGTACCCATCTAGCACATCCTCCTCTCGTCATCCACAGCGCCAGCCTCCATTCCCAGCCCCTTATTCCAACCCGAACAACCCGCACCCGCAACCCTTCAACGCTCAGAACCCTCTCCCCGCTCCCACCTAGCAGCGCGCCACCCCACCCCCGGCCCCCTCCAGCCTCACCAGGCCATCCCACATCCGACATGTACACACCCCACCCAAATCCACACATCAAGCCCCAATTCCCGATCCCGCCCCGGCACCCCACCCCCACCCCACCCCCTCTTCGCTCACCAGGTCGTCGCTGAATGCGCCCGAGCCCTGGAGCACCAGGGGGTCAGGCAGGGCGCCGTGGAAGGCTCCGTGGTGGGCCCCACCCGCCCCCGGCCCCGACGGCGGCGGCGTGGGCGAACCCACCCGCTCCGGAAGCCCGGCGTCGTGCCGCAGTGGGCCCCCCGCCGCCCCCGCCGTCGCCGCCTTGTGGGCTGGCGGCGCCGCCGGCGGCGCGAGGAGGGGGTCGCCGGCGGCGGCTCCGCCGCCGCTGGCGGCTGCCACCGCCGCGATGGCGGCGCTGCTCAGCGGCGCCTGCTCGTACATGACCGAGTCCTCGTACGACGGCGGTTGGCGGTTGGCGGACGCGGCCGCCAGCTCGCCGTACGTGGGGTAGTTGGTGGTTGGGATGGAGGACGGGGCGGGCCCCGAGGCGCCCAGGCCCAGCGGGCCCAGGCCCCCGAAGGAGGCGAACAGGTCCGGGCCAGTGTCGTCCCCCGCCAGGGCCCGGAAACGGTCCATGTTGCCCTGGAGGAGGGGTGGCGGCGCGGCAGCACACAAGGGGCGGTTGAGGAAAGCGAGCAACGGTCAACCGCTCCCGCACGGAAGAGCATCGAGAGCCTCGTTCACAGGCGGCTGTGGTGATGCGGTTGACGGTCTCCTTGTTTGCACCAATAGCAGCCACAGCGGCCCTCACCCGCCCTTCTGCTCCCAGCCCCCAAACCCCTGCGTCTCTGCACCTAGTATTGAAGCACAGCACGCGCGCCTTGTCACCCCCAGGCACTCCCGGCGGCACACGGGCCCAGCCCACCTTCACCCCATACACACACGCACTCCCACCCCCCACCTGGAGCTCCGTGTTGTCCCCCAGGTCCCCAAGGCCGTCGTGGGAGCTGCGGCCCGTGGGCAGGTTGGCCAGGTGGGCGGTGAGGTCCTCCATGTCCTGTCAGGGGGGAGGAAGGGGGCAGACAAAGGAGAGGGGGTGGGTGAGGAGGGGTGAAGGAGGAGTTGTCAACGTTTGGCACAAGGGCAGCACATCGCAGGACGGGCCATGGAAGCGAAGGCCGGCTGGGGCACTCGGGCCCGCAACTAGGGTTTCGGGCACCCGCACCAGACCCCCAGGGGCTCTGGAGTCCCCGCCCCCGCGAAGGAAGCTACATGCAAGCGTGGGAAGCACCACTAAGCGAGTGCTGCAAGTGTGGCCGGGAGTTCTCATTAGGGGCCGCGCGTGGCTAGCTAGCAACGGCGGGGGTCGCACGGGGGGCGTTAGCGGGGTGGCGCCGGAAGTTCCCGGGTCCTGTCAGACGTCCTCGCGAGCCCCACCTGGTCATCGAATGCGCCCCCACCGCGTAGGGGATCGTCCGCAGCGCCCTTGCTGGCCATTGCCGCACCCGCGCGTCAAGGAATTGCAGGGAATGAGGTGTCGTCCGGCGCGAGAGAGCACGCCCGCGGATCCCAAAGCTCCTGATCACGCTCTCAGTGCTACAGCTGCAAGATCGTGCGCAACCCCGGCCGGTTTATCGGCTGGGGCACAGCGAGGCCCGGTGCTCGCAACAGAATTGAACTCGCTGTGTCGCGTGTGCCGTGGCGAATGCGTATGACACAAAGGCGCATGTGTGTTCGCACAATGCGGCCTGCAGCTCCGCGGTGCTTGTGTTGATTGAGGGTCTCGGGCTGCATGCCCCCGCAGATACTGGGAGCGCGGACCGCGCCTTTTCGCTTTGACCGGCTTGCCCTAACGACATAGCTGACTATCCAACCCTTCCACGACACGCCCTACCGCGAGACATACACTTGCGAGGCAGGGATCTTCGGGTGTTACCAACATGGCTGACGCCAAGCTAGCCATGTCCTTGGATGACCTCATAGCCTCAACACAACGCAAGAACACGAAAGCGTCGAGGGCCCAGGGTGGGGAGCGTCCGCCGCGGCAGCAGGCGCCTACCGGAGCGCGCAAGGGTCTCAAGGGCGCCGGTGGTGGTGGTGGAGGAGGAGGTGGAGGTGGCGCGCCCCGGCGCCAGCAGCGGCCTCAGCAGCAGCACCAACAACAGCAGATGCAGCCGCAGATCATCGAGGAGGTCGTCTACGTTCAGGAGCCCCCCGCTCCGCGACGCAACCGCAACACCGGGAACGCCAACCTGGGCGTCCGCACGGGGCGGGTGCAGAAGCGCGACTACATCGACGTTCCGGCGGAGGTTATCCGCGAGGTCCCCGGCCAGAGGGTGAGTTGCATGCGGATGGGCCTGCACTGGGGCCTGCAGGCGCTCACGCTGGGCAAGTTGATTGCGAAGTCCGAAGCAGTGGAGTTCTATAGACAGCATGCAGATGTCTATGCGCACTCTGGCACTTGCCCGTCGAGTGGGCGATGTGTGGAACATGCCGGGCCCCCCCGCCCATCTGCCTCACGCAAGCCATTACGCCCGACACCCCACACACGCCCGCATCCAATTGCAAACTCACCTCACCTAACTTTCCTTGGTACCCAACTCCCTCCAGCCGCGTACCCCCTACGGCGCGGGCCGCTCGGGGCCAGCGCCCGAGGGCCGCTGGAGTCACGACATGTTCCAGGACGACTACGGGCCCGTGCGGCGCACGTCTGCCCCGGCCACCATCGCGGCGGTCTCCTCCAAGCTGTGAGTATGC
Source organism: Edaphochlamys debaryana (assembly GCA_016858145.1). Taxonomy (NCBI): domain Eukaryota; kingdom Viridiplantae; phylum Chlorophyta; class Chlorophyceae; order Chlamydomonadales; genus Edaphochlamys; species Edaphochlamys debaryana. The sequence goes on from JAEHOE010000051.1 coordinate 492,453, forward strand.
TCCTAACTTGCGTGCAGGTCGCCTATGCAACCCATGGGACGGCTCTAGCGTGTGTGCTACAACGTTGGTTTCTTTGGCGTACGGTACCTGCCCGCCCACCTGTTGGGGGAAGCCCTGCGAAGCCCTGCACGTAGTATCCCACCCGCGCGCGAGCCGACGGAGCACCAGCCGGCGGCATCGCCTGGGCTTCCAAGCCGCATGTCGCCTCCTGCCTTCACTGGGTTACGCATCTGGGACCATACCATCGGGTCGGACCATGCTCCGTCCGCGCTCGCTGCCGGCCTCCTGCACCGCCTTGGCACGCCTTTCTGGGGTCTTCGAACCTGGGGCCACGGCGACGGTGCGCCGCGTCTGGAGAGTCAGGCACAGCCGCGCAGGCTGCTGAACCCAGCGCAGCCATCCCAGTGCCACGCTGCAGCTGGACGGAGCTTGGGGCGATGCCTCTCCGCCCCAGCCCCGGCCGTCGCCTTGCCGCTCCTCACGGCTAAGGCGGCGCCAGCAGTTCACCTGCCAGCACCCCACGCCAGCACGGCCCTGGGCGCGCGGTGGCGGTGGCAGCGCCCTGACAGCCTCTCCCCTGGCCCCTGGCCGCCCCCTGGCGACTGACCTGCCGCAGCATCATTAGGAACCTCCACCACGACGTGTCGCCAGACGACCTGCTGGTGAGGGGGCGGGGGGACGGGGAGAGCAGATAGGTGGCAAGGGTTCAGGCACGAAACCCGGCTTTGGGCAGAGGGTTGCGCCGGGGTGAGGCCCTGCCCCGCCGTGGCGTGCTGTGTGCAGCGGTCTGGAGCATGGCCTGAGCGTACCCCTGCCGTTTCCATCATCGCAGGAGCTGTTCTCCACCTGCGGCACCGTCAAGAGCCACGCGGTCAACTTTGGGAACGAGTGAGTGGGACGGGGTTTGCGGTGGCCGCCGGTCCCTTGGATGAGGGTCTCGGTTTTCTTTAGTATTGCGATTGCGTGGGGCCCGCACATTCCTTGCACGGCGCTCTCAGCAGCGCGGAGCCGTGGGCAGCTCGTACTGGGCCCAGAAACTGGCCTCAATAGCTACGGCTCTTCCTTGTCAGATGCGCATTCGTGTAACCCTCCGCCGTCGGAACCCTCCGCAAGCTGCCTCGTCGCCCCTGCCCGCCCCCACCCACCCAACCCCTTCCCTGCCCGCAGCGGCCGCTCGCTGGGCACCGGGTACGTGCAGTTCGACACGCGCGCCGAGGCCATTGCGGCCAAGAAGGAGTACCACGGCGTCAAGCTGGACAACATGGTGGGCCGTTGCGACAACTAGGAAGGAGGAAGCGGGCGCAAGGAGATGGACGCCGGTTGGATGGGATTCGTTGCTGCGCGCTCCGCTTTGATGTGCCCATACAACCGCCCTGCAGCCCAGATCGGGTCGGCAACGTGCTCGCATGCGAGTCTGTCCCGCCCCGTCACCGCACTCCTTCCCACGCCCACCCCCGCCCCCCAGGCCATGGAGATCTACTTCGCGGACGAGGCGGGGGCCAAGGGCGCCACCGCCCTCGGACGGGGGGCGCGCCTGGCGTCGGGCATCACGTGAGCGGGGCGTGGGCACGACGGGGCCCTCTGGGGCGGTACCGGTCCCGTATATCTACGCGAGGCATGCTCTTAGTGGGCGGGCTGGCGGCTGAATTACACAGCTTTACTTCTGAGCATAGCGCACCCGTCCTTCGTCCTGGTCCGCAGGGTGACCAAGCCCGGCACTGGCGGCGGCGGTGGCGGCGGCGGTGGCGGCGGCGGCGCGGGCGGCGCCCGGGGCCCCGGCTCGGTGCACGGGGGGCAGCGCCTGGCGGCGGCCGCCTTCCGGGACTCGGCGGCGGGCGGCCGGTGAGCTGTCTCTGGGTTGCAGCTGCCGTCAAGGCTTGGGTGGGGTCTGCGTGCCGTGCTTGGGAAGATGAATGCCGTCGTGCGTGGAGATGACTGCCAGGCCAAGGGAAGGGCCTTTCCGTTCACAGCCATGCGTGGCCGCCGTTGACCTATCTTGGCTTGCCTCATCTTCCCATCACCCAGGGGCGGCGGGCGAGGCGGGCGCGGCAACCGCCTCCGCAGCGCTGTGGTGAGTGTGGGCGTCGGTGGTGTCTCGGTGGTGCCTGTGTGTTGGCTGCTCGGCACTGGTAGTGGTGCCTGCCGTACTCCCTCTCCAAGCCCTTGTCCTGACCCTTTCTGAGCCCTCCCCTCTCGGCTTCCCTCCTCCTCCCCCCTCCTCCCCCCCCCCCAGGTGGGCCGCGCCCAGCTGGACACGGACCTGCAGGACTACATGATGGAGTGAGCTCGCGGCCTGTGAGCCGGCGGGAGTCAGGAGGCGGAAGTCAGTCCGCTGGGATGATGGAGGTGCTCGTGGAGCGCGGGCAGGAGGAGCACGGACAGAGGAGGCCAGGCGGAGAAGGCCAGCGGCTGCGTGCAGAGGAGGAGCGGGTGGGGTTGACGGCGCAAGGCGCACCAGCCGGGCGCAGACAAGTCGGGGGGCAAGCCCTTGTGCAAGGGCGCCGGGAGGCACGGAGACGATGGGCGAGGCGCTCTTGCCAGGTGCTTGTTGGGAAGGGCGGGCAGCGGCAAGCCAGCCACTCCACTGGGGACGGAAGTGAGGACGCGTGCGTGGGAAGGGTGTGCCAGACGTGCATGATCAGGTTGAGGGGGGCGTGACCTGCCCTCCAGAGTCGAGACGGGAAAGACGAAAAGGGGTCGCCGCTTGCGGACATTGAGCCGATGGCTGGGGAAGACCGGTGGTGGGGCCGTGTGCGGTGCTGCAATGGGCGCACATGGAGCAGTGACGTCAAGGAGCTGAAAAGGGACATGTAAGCAAGCAAAGAGCAGGCGAATCTCCAGGTCTCAAGAGGCCCCTCGTCCTCGTCCGCACTGTCACGCCTGGCTTCCCGCAGTGAGCCTGCGTTGCATGCAGCCCATTATGGACCATGGAGAGGGGCAGTGGGAGTGGGCAGCTTGTGGGTGGCCCGACCGGCGCTCGGGCGCTGCCCTCGCTTGTCCCTCTCATCCCTGCTGCTCCTGGATGGGTGGGGTCGCTGCTTGCCAGCCACCCCATCCGGGTTTCCCTGCACGCCCTCCCTTTTCCCCCCACGCAGTGCCCGGCCGTCTCCGCCGTACGGCCCTGTCCGCGTCGTCTTGACTGACTCCCGCCCTACTCGCTGCCCTCTTTAGGGTCTTCTGTGCCGTCTACGGCGGCTCCTGGGCTTGCTATTGCTTCTTCTGCCGTCGCCCTCGCTCGGCGTTTTTCGCCCCATATCTAAGGACGCTGTGAAAAAAATGTACACGCACAGAATTCGGGGGTTTGCGGGCCTCTCGCGCCCTGCCGATGCGTGCGTGCGGTAGCTGGTTATGCCCGCTATAGCTGATCTCATTTTCTCGAGCAGGCTCGTGCCCTGGAGGAAGCTCGCCTTGGTGCCCTCGCGACCTGGGGGGCGTGCTTCGCCGCGCGGGCCTCTCGCAGCCTGCCACCAGCTTCAGTATTTACATGGATGGCTGATCTACACCATGCAGCGACTGCGAGGTCGCGAGGGCCGCGCAAGAGCGAGAGCGACTGATGTTCGGCCTCGGTTTGGGAGCACCGTTTCTCACGACTGGTGTCTCCATCGCGCTACGCTGTTCAAAATGTGCTGCGCGGTTACGCGAGCGGCCTAGCTCTGAAAAGTGTGTGTTACATGGTGGGAACCTTCGCGCCCCAGCGCTTCCGGGCTGCGCCTGTGGTCGCTTCAATAACAATGAGCATCAGAACTGCGATCGCGACAGGTCGCAGTGGATCGGCAGAAGCGTGTCGGCCCCGCAGAGCACTTGACGACAGTCCTCGGTGTTTACAATGAAGGACCCCCCTGGGGTCACAGCGCTGAACGCTGGGGCCAAGCGACCCACCTCACGGGCTTGCCCCCTGCAAGCCAGAACGCAAGTCCCTGTCATAACTTGCACTGACCACACTCAGGTCCCACCTTAGTCCTTGGCACGCAATGACCATGCTCAACGTGTATCGATGGCCCCTCCTCGGCCGCGCCTCCTACCAGTAACCGTTCACCGTTCATCATGTGCTCACACTGTTGGCCGTACACCTCTCGATCCTGGCTCTCCCGACCCCACATTCACTCCCACTCTGCGGCTCCCTCCCGTTTGTTATGCGCCGCAGAGGACTATGTCCCCTTTCCGCAAGGTGCACATCCCATCAAACGCCACGTGTAGCTCACCCGGTCCCCGCCCCTGCCCTGCGGCTCCCTCCCGTTTGTTATGCGCCGCCGGGCGAACCCCCCCCCCCCCTGCGGCTCCCTCCCGTTTGTTATGCGCCGCAGGGTGTGCCCCGCCTCCATCAAGGGGCGTCCGGGCCTGCATACTGCACTACTGCACACACGACAGCACCCCCCGCGGTGCCCCCCCCCTGCCCCCCCCCCTGTTTGTGGGGTGGGGGTTGCCATAACAGCTGTGCTGTCCGCAGATAGGGAGCGCAGGGGCTGAGTTTCGATGGCTGACACCTTCTTCGCGTCTGCTACGGCGCTTCTCCCTTCACGTACAGGTCTGTATGGTGATGCTGGGCGGGGCTGGGACTCTAGCGAGCCGCCGGAGACGCTGCACGCCCGACCCGCACGCCCAAGTAACATGCTCCAGGTAACTTGTGTGTGGGACCGCTTTGGACGGCTTTGGACAACGTTGCAGTGCTCTGGCGAAAGCCCTGGTCGCCTGGTCACCGTGTCACAGCGGGTTGCACCTGGCCAGTGCCCGATTGTTCGGAAAGGAACCTGGGTCTGCACTCTGCTGGCCTGTTTTTTCGCGTACCCTCGTCTGCCAGTTCCCCTTCCCTCTCATCCCTAAGGCCGATCTGGAGGGTCTCCCTCCCTCCCTCAGGCTGACCTGGAGGGCAGGCGTCGCGCCATCGGTGACCTGGAGGCAGCGGGGGCCAAGGTGCCGGGGGGAGACGCGGCCAAGGCCAAGAAGCTGGGGGGTATGTAGAGGGGAGTGGGCGCGGTGATACGCGATGTGATGGTGGAGGAGCGAAGAAGGCAGTGGGAAAGCCTGGGGAAAGAGTGAGAAGCGCTGGCTCGCCTATGCGAGGGCCGTTGTGGCAAGGCACAGGCACAGATGAGGTGGCGCAGACTGACAGACGGTGTGGGACTTGCTGCGGGTCACGGACCTGGACACCCAGGTGGCAGGCGGAGGGTAGACTGTTGCGGTGGATACACATGGGATGTGGGGCTGATGGCTGCCACGGGCTAGAGGCCTAGCGCAGGGTGTGGGAGGCTGAGGCAGGGCACATTTCCTGGGGCAGGGGCTGGGGTCCCTTAATGTAACCACCGAGGACTGGGCAGGGGCGATCCCGATCCATGCTACTCGTGCCGAGACCTTCGCGGCTCACTTTACGCAAAGCCAGTCACAGAGCTCACACAGCGTTGTACAATACATAGCCTTCGCGCTACCCCTCAGTAGGCCGTCTGGAGCGAACCGGTCGACATGCCGCCACGCAGTAGCGCCCCGCGCCAACGTAGCCAGCAGTGCTGCCAACGCTTCTGGCACCAAAGTATCTATCAGCAACGTCATCAACCCTCTGCGTCGCGCCCCGACTTGGGCGCAGCGCATGCTCCAAAAGCGCGGGAAGGATGGATCGTTTCCTCCCAAGCTCGACGCCAGCGAGCTAGAGGACATCCGCGATAAACTACGAGCAGCTGATACACATCTGGAGGGCTCTGAGGGCGTTGCATTCGCGGAGGGCCTGCTGGACCAAGAGCCCATCCTCGTGGCCATGCTGCAGCTTATTATTGCAGCTGCGTCGCGCCAGCAGCTGTCCGAGGACCCCGTGCAGCTGGTGGAGGATGAGCTGAAGCTCGAGGTCGGCATGCAGTCGTGCCTCCTCGTGTACAACCTGCTCGGGGTGAACGTGGCGTCGCCCGCAGCGGTCGCGGCGCAGCGGCGGCTCGCGGAGGCGCTGCTCGCGACCAAGCCGCTGCACGCATCCGCCGGGCAGCTGGCCGCGATCGCCGCTCGCGTTCAGGACGGCGCGGCGGCCCCCTCGCTTGCCTTCGGAAACGCAGCCACAACGGCGCTGTTGTTTGGGCTCGTCATTGCGAGCTCCCTCCCGGAAGGCGCCCTGCAGCAGCTGCGGCTTGAAACCTTCCCGGCCCTGGCGGAGGCGCACCTCCTCGAGCACGCGGCGAGGCTGCTGCTGCTGATGTGGGGGGCCTACCCCGAGGACGCGATGCGCGTGCGTCTGGTGCATTCCGGCTGGCTCCTCCAGTACATGTACGAATGCGACCTGGACGAAGTGGCTGAGTCCAAGCCGGCCCCTGCGCCCGGCACGAGGTCATGGCGTTGGGCCTGGCGGCCCTGAGCGACCTGGAGGGCGGGGCGGAGGGCGGGGCGGAGGGCGGGGCGGAGGGCGGGGTGGCGGGCGGCGGCGGCGGCGACGGCGGCAGCGACGATGGCGAGGCGCCGTGCACCTGCCGGCAGCTGGGTCCGCCGCTGAATAAAGCGAAGGGCCGCAGGAAGGCACTGATGGCGCTGGTTCTTGCGCTGGACTCGTCAATGCCCGAGCCACGGCCGCGCCCCGTCACGGCGGTCCGGCTGCTGCTTCGCGTGGGGCTCGCGGCGGCAGCGTGCGCCGCGCAGGCAGTGGCGGGAGGCGAGCCTGGCGACCTGAAGGGCCGGGGCGAAGGCGATTGCGCTGTAGTCGGCTGGGCCGCCCTCAACCAGCTGTCGGACTACCTCCTGCAGCCCTGGCCCCAGCGCGAGCGGTGGCTGGGGCTCTGCGCCGACGCCTGGCGCCTGGTGGCTCGTCTGCCCCCCCACGGGATGATGGTATACAACATCGAGCCCCTCCTGGAACTGACCGTTCGCGACCTGCGGACTGTTCCAGGTACGCGTTGTCAGGTGCTATGAAGGGGTTTGTTGTGCTGGTTGTTGGGCCGCAATGCCACTTGCTTCTCTTTCTGCCACCAAAGTGTCCCAGCTCACCACATGCCGCATGTCACTACCACCCCGCCTCTCCGTGCAACCCAGATGACGGGCGCTCACCCTCCGAGGCTGCAGCCCTCCTCACGCCGGCGCTGGAGGACGAGGCCCCGAGCGTTTATGCGGGTAAGCTGATGCTAGCTGTGGACGGAGGCATACCCCAACTGCAAGCACGGCAGAATAGCCAGCTGTCGCGAGTTTGCATGTTCCCGGCCTGGTCCTAGACTTCACGTGCACAAGCGGCTTGCCCTCTGAGCAATGCCACCCACTCGTGTGCACCACCCACAGATGACTGGCGTCTACCCGCCGAGGCGCCTGGCCCCCTGGCGGCGGCGCTGGCGGGCGGGGCACTGACCATCCTGGAGCGACTCCTGCGGCGGAGCGGCGAGGCGGCGGCGGTGCTGAGCGTGCCCTTTGCGCAGGCTGCCCTGCCGCTCCTGGCGTACGGCGAGCCGCTGCAGGTGGCAGCCCTCCTCGCCACCGCCACCAAGCTGCTGCGGGGGACGGAGGCGCGGGCACTGCTGGTGGATGGAGTGCTGCCGGCGGGGAGCAGGGCGGGGCTGGAGGTAGTCACCGGCCTCCTGTGCTCTGTGGGGCGCAGCTGCACTCCCGACCAGCCCTCCCCGCCCGTCCTACGCCGCCTGTCCCTGCTTCTGTCCCTCGCTCTCCCCGAGTGGCTTCCCATGCTGTCCCGCCTGGTCCGGGAGGCTGTGGTTGTGGATGAGGAGGCGTGGCGGCGGGCGCAGGAGCAACAGCCGGGGCCGCCGCAGCAGCAGCCGGGCTCGGGCGAGGCAGCAGCAACCGACACGGGCTCCGACCTCCTCGCCACCACCATGGGAGAACTCCTCCGCTTCTGCTCAACGGCTGCCGTGGCCTTTCTTCCGCCGGCCGCCCCGGCTGAACGGGGCCCCAGCTTAGCCGCAGCGGCAGGGGGCGGCGGCGGCAGTTTTGCCTGGCCACCGCCTGGGCTGGCGGAGGCTGAGGTGGTGGGGGCGGCGCTGGCGCTCATGCAACGCGGTCCGCCCCGCACCCCCTCGCTGCCCGTGCTAGCGGGTCTGGCGGCCCTTCGGGTGGCCGACTGCCGCCCGGAAGGGGTGCGGGCGCTCTGCGCTCCCGGTTCCGCACACGCGTGGCAGCCCGCGGCGCTCCGTTCGGTGGCAGCGCTCCTTCCCAGCGGGTGGGAGGGTTGCGCGGCGCTAGCGGAGCCGCTACGGGCTCTGGCGGCGCAGGTGGAGGCGTGGTCTGCAGGCGAGGAGGGCAGCCGCGGGGTTGCTCGGGCGTGGGAGGCAATGGTGCGCTCGGCGCACGCCGGCACCCTTGCTTTCGACGTTGTGGGGATGATGATGCCTCCCGCCGAGGCCCGCCGCCGCCTGGGCCTGCCAGCCTTCTGCTCCAACCCCGCCTGCGTCAACCTGGCGGGTGACAGCGAGGCGGGGCTCACGCTGCAGCAGTGCGGGCGCTGCGGGCGGGCGTCCTACTGCTGCCGCGAGTGCCAGACGGCGCACTGGCGGTCGGGGCACAAGGGGGAGTGCAGCGGTGGCGGCAGCGGCGGTGGCAGCGGCGGCAGCGGCGCCAGTGGCCTGGCAGGCTAAGCGAGCCCTGCGGGGCTGCTCTGGTGGTTGTGTGCATGGGGGGGAAACACGCATGGGTGACGCGGCTGAGCTCTATCTGGGGCTGCTCTGTGGGCGGAGGAGCACGGGTGCAGACCCGATGATAGCTGGGTGGCAGTGGCATCTAGCATCTGCGGTTACATGATGGGTGGGAAGAGGGCGCAGAGAGCCCGCACGAGGCCGCGGCCGTGGCCTTCCGGGCCCCGGGACTTTGCATGTGACTTGCATGGGAGGCCCGGGCTATGATGCCTAAACACCGGTGGCGTGACTGTGCAACTTGTCCTCCTGTGGCATGCGTACGGCCTTGCACGGGAGAGTGTTCCTTTCCTATCTTTCGTCATCAGCCGAACCAACCGGCCTAGCGCGGCAGTAAGGGGTTGCGAGGGTACCCTAAGCGAGGGTCCCCTAAGCTTGGGTCTAAATGAGCCGTGCCCGGTGAGGCGTGTGGACGCGTGTGGGGTCCCGGACTTGAGTCGTTGTGTGTGCATGCGTCACGACGCCTCAGTCACAACCGTGTCACAAGCGTGCAGAACATGGCCCGGACCAGGTAACCTCTGGACATGCATGTGTGCGCTTACTAAGCGGGCTTGCGGGCTTGCAGGCATCAGTAGCGTGTCCCTGGGATGGTCCCAGGGCCTGGATGGATCAAGCGTGCTGCCCTCAAGTCTTGACACCTCAGGCGATGGCGGGAGGCTGTCAGATGTTGCAAAGGTCGGTGCTGTACATACAAAGGGGGCTGGCGGGAGGGGCCTGGTTACCAGGGTTGCGAGACGAGTGTGTTGCTTCAGCAGGGGGGCGGCGGTGAGGCGCTAGGCCTAGAGTGGTAGGTGGACGGGGTCGGGGAGGGTCCAAGGCTGGTGAGGGGTGCCGTGTAAAGCACCTGAGTTGCATTGGACTGCGGGGGCTGTGGCGTCCTTTGGGGCTGCAGGGCGGTCGGCACAAGCCGACCCAGATCGCCCAAGGGCCGGGGCGAGGGCGAGTCAGGCGGTCTGCCCCCAAGAGCAGATGCCTCCATGCAGCAACCCGGTGCCCCGACCCAGATCGCCATATGGTCCGGAGCCTAACGCAACATGGGTGTCACGGACGGAAGCCCAGACTCTCCGCGGTGCTTGGTGCGTCCCGATGACCCCCTGGATGCCCCCACCACCTTCAGCCTGCTGGTCGCCCTGGCTTCACGAAAGCCCTCCCCCACACCACCCACAGTCCCGCACGCTGATGCTGCTCGAGCGCTCTGGGCCCCACCGCCCCTGATATGGGGGGTACACCGAGCACGTCACATGACACGGCTTGGCAGGTCTTGAGCGGGTAATGCCTGGAAATCTCGGGAACGTCTGTCTGCACGGGTCTGCAAGTGGGTTAGGGAGTTGACCTGAGCAAAGTCAGCACCTCTGGGGCCTGGGAGGCAGCGTAGCGCCCCAACCCCGATGGCCGGGACGAGGGAGGGCGCCAGAGGGCGGAAGGGCGTGCTGGCGGGGAAGGGTCGTGGGCACGACGTCGGGCAAGTCCGGGTCCGCAAGTCCGCTCGCAGTCCACGCCACACACACAAGCTGTCGTTGGTTATCTGCAACATACCTTTGAACTGCTCTCGCGCGAAGTAGCGAGCGTGCTTGCAAGCATTAGCTGTTGCGTGGACTCACCGCGCTTAGAACAACACGCAGAGCTCAGAAGCTATGGCCAACGCCCTTAACAGCTTCTTTGTGAACAAGCAAGCTGGCGTAGACCGGTCCGCGTTGTGGCGCGATCTTCCCCGAGACGGCATGCTTGCCGCCCTCCCACCAAACGCCGTGACTTGCTTGCGGCTGGTGGACAAGTCATCAGCGGCTGTGATACCCGCTGGCACCATTGAGGTTAAGCAGGGCGTGCCGGGCTGGGCGGTCGTCGAGCATTTGACCAGGAGGCGTCACGAGCTGACGCCGACCAAGCGGCGGCAGCTGCTTGGCGCTGTCGCTGCCTTCGGCGATGTCGCTTGGCTGGAGCGCGCGGCGGAGGCGGCCGACTGCACCTTCACAGAGGAGGCCGTTGCTGCCTCAGCTGGGGCCGGCAAGCTGGCCTGCTGCCAGCGCCTGCTGGCGCTGGGCTGCCCGCTCGGGGACAAGTCCCTCACCGCCGCAGCCTCAGCTGGGCAGGGGGAGGCGTGCGAGTGGCTCCTGGCCAACGGAGCGGAGCTCAGCCCCAAGGCCCCCTGCGCTGTGGCGCGGCGCGGCCACGCTGAGCTCGCTCGCTCGCTGTGGGAGCGCGTCACAGCAGCTCAGCCGGCACAACCCTGGGAGGCATCCGACTTCCTGTCTGCGATGGCCCACGGCTGTGACCTCGCCAAGCTCCAGGAGATGTGGCAACCCTTAAGCAAAATCGTGTTCGATGTAGCCCACAGCTCGAGGTTGAACAACCTGCGGCGCGTCTGCGCCGCAGCTGCTGGCAGCCCCACGACGGACTGGCGGATGAAGCTCAGCTGGTTGGTAGCAATGATCACCAGGCGGGAACGTCAACACGCTGCAGAGGAGGGGACGGCGCAGGCCTCGTTACGGGCAGACGTGACGATAGCCGCATGCAAGTTTGCGGCGTGCGAGGCCGCGGCCCGGTGCCCGGGCGCCGAGGCGGTGGACCGGCTGACCTGGCTTCATACGTCTTGCGACCACCTCCGCTACCCAGTCCGGGCTTCCGCCGTCATGGCGGCTGCAGCGGGTCCCGGCAACCTGCCGGCGGTGACGTGGCTGCACGGCCAGGACGCCGAGCTGCCGGATGAGGCCCTCACCGTCCGCCCGCCGCCGGGTGTGGCCCTGGCGGATGTGGTCCCTGCCCTGGAGGCCGCGGGCTGCCGTATCAGCAGCAACGGCACGGCTCTTGACTCCATCGCTCGCGGCGATACGGAGGGGCTGATGTGGCTTCTCAAGCGGTACGGTGCCGGAGGACACCTCTCCACGCTCACCGAATTCTTGCAGACCGTGGCGCTAGAGGGCCGCGTGGACATGCTCGAGGTGCTGCGGGCACACGCTGCCCGCGAGCCCGGGGCTCAGCTGTGGCCCACGGAGCCCTGCCACTGGGCTGCGCTCTGGCACGAGGCGGTCGCCGGCGGCTGCGAGGCGGTCCTGCAGTGGGTCAAGGACAACGGCGGCACCCAGCAGGTGAGCCAGAGGGCACCCTCCATGTGCAGTGTCAGCTGCACAGCACCCCACTGCCACAGCACTGCTACTCACGGCTGGTTGTGACGGCTGGTGGCTTTCAGTGCTCTTTGTTGCTCTTGTTATGGCTCCCGCCCTCTACGCAGCCTCCGGACGCAAACCTGCTGTACATGACGGCTGCGCGCAACGGCGACCACTCCACCCTGCGCGCCCTCGCACGGCTGCGGGTGCGCATGCCCGAGCCCCTGGACCCGCGTGACGCGCGGGAGCTGGTGGAGCAGGCCTCCCAGCCCCGCGGCCCCTACCGCCCCGCCTCCGCCTCCCCGCTGGAGCTGCTGATGGAGCTGGACACGGGCCTGACCTGGGAGGGGCTGGAGGAGATCCTGGCATTGCCTTGGGGCACGGCTTCCCTGCTTGCGAGGGTCCGCGAGCTGCGGGCGCGGTGGCAGAAAGAGCAGGCGGAGGGCGGTGCAGAAGTGGAGGGGCAATCGGGCGCGGTGCAAGGATAGGAAGCGGGCGGAGCCTAGCGGGGCGGCAGGGACTTATGGAAGGTGTGCGAGCGGCAAGCCAGTCAGGGCCCCAGGCGGACTGGCACCGGGGCGCAGCATAGCAGGAGCATAGCGGCCTTGGACTAGGCGGGTGCGCGGCATGTCGTGGGGGCATGCATGTGCAGCTTGGCGATGGAATGGCATCGTTGGCATTAGGTCAGCAGGTCCATGGCATTCGTGAGGCGGGAGTCGCGGGGTATCACAGGGTGTATCAGGTTCGGCACGCATAGGCTTGTGCTGTTTGGTGCTTCTCAAGGCACTGGAGGGTGAGATCGAGCCCTGGCAGTGGATGTGGGACGTGTAGACCGGCGAGTAGTGGCACGGCATGTGCGGCTTGGCGAAGGGACGGAGCAGAGAAGGGCTCCCCCCTAAAATGCCACAGTCTAAGGTTCCACGAACGTAGACGGGACAGGACGCAGCAGGTGCCATGTAGCGCTGAACTTCCGGGGCCGGGGGCCTTGGTGGTTGGGGTACGAAAGTACCCTGGCCATGGATGACTTACGAGCGCAGTAAGGACAACATGAAGGTCCGCTCCTTTCCTGGCCTGCCTAAGAATCGGCAACACCTGCCGTCTTGCAAACTGCAATGCGCTCCATCCCCTCATCGGGGCCAGCAGTTGCAGATGCAAGCCCCGCAGCTGGTGGAGGCTGCGGGTACGAAGGCGCGGTAGGAAGACACCAAGGCCATTAACCAGAGGGGGGGAGCGGCGGGGCAAGGGGCAGGCTACCAGGGGGGCGGGCTGCAGGAACAGTCGGGCCTCAGTCCCTGACATCCGCCGACCCAAATGGCACCCGATCCCGCACACCGCACTCCTCCAGTCCACCCACTCTCAACTCAACCCTCCGCCCCCTCCTCCCCCCAGGAGCTGTCTTTGCTTCACGGCGACCAGCTGCAGGGTCTCGCGCGGGCAGGGGTTAGGGGCGTGCAAGTAAAGCAGGGGATGCAGGGCGGGGCCGGCCGGGCCCGCATCGGGCGCAACTCGGGAGCTGCGTTGCGGACTTCACGCGAGGCTGCGCTTGTGCGTGAGGGCGTGGTTAGGGGCGTGAGGACTTGGGCCGCGGGGACGGGGGACCTTGAGAGGAGGGATGGAGTCCCCCTGACTCTGGGTCAACGTGATACGTCGGCGCTCGAGGGGGCCGAGGGCCAGCGGTGTGAGGCGGATCGGGGGTATTGGCTCTGCGGCTGAGTATGCGTGTTTGCGCTAAATGGCTGGCGGGGAGTCGCTGGCTGGTGACGGGTGCGTGTGCAGGTGCTGCGGGTGCTGGCACGCGGGAAGGGCGGAACCGGCGATGCCCAGCCAAACAGCTTCACAGCTCAGCTAACGCCCTGCACGAACATCCGCGCTCATTTGGCTCGAGCCCTGCACACGTCTCACATTTTCGCCTTTTACCTTGTCTTGACTGCACTGGGCACACGATGCAAGCTACGGCTACTGTCGTCGACCCGTCTACGGTGTGGCGCGATCTTTCTTTGCGACACATCCTCGCTGCCCTCCCGCCGGGCAATGTGGCTTGCTTGCGGCTGGTGGACAAGTCATCGGCGGCTCTGATACCAGCTGGCACCATTGAGGTCAAGGAGGGAGTGCCGGGTTGGGCGGTTGTCGAGCATCTCAACAGGAGGCGTCGCGAGCTCACGCAATATCGCGCCCCTCAGCGCCCCTCAGCGCCGCGCCATCCCCGCAGCCACAAGCCGCCCCTTCGTGCCTCGTCAGTAGGCTTGCACGAAAAACATTTCCAACGAAGGCTCTAGGAAGGATCCAGATCGTGCCTTCTGTCCTGGACTTCCGCACCTTAATCCACTGGGAGTACGACAGCTCGATTGGTGTTGGTCCGGTGTCCTCCCGTGCACAGAGGCCCACCGTATCGTCGGTGCGGCCGCTAGCACCCCGTTGTGGAACCGCCTGTCTGAACGCACGGGTTACAGCCACAACACACGTCCCATCGTCACGAGTTGGCAACCTCGCCGCCCTCCACCTCCGCGCCCCCCTCGTCCCATGCATCGCCCGTGGGATCGCTTCCTCTGCCCAAATCCCCCTCCCCCCTACCCCACCGCTCCTGCCCCCGACCCTGCTGTCTTCACCGCGGCAGCACGGGCGCCCGCGGCGAGGGCTCCGACCAGGAGGGCAGCGACCCCGACAGACTCCGCCCCGACAGCCCCTTGCTCAGCTGCCGGCTGATGCTGGCGCCGCCGCCGCCCCGACCGCCCGTGTACAGCCGCTGGCTGCGGATCACGACCGCCACCACGATCGCGAATCCGCCCATGAGCACCACGATCAGCGAGATCACGAACCACTGTACGGCGCCACGTGGCCCGTGCACCAGGTTGCAGCACGACACCACCTCGGCCCCGTGCTCCAGGTCCTGCTCCACGTCAGCAACGAACTCGTCCACCTTGTCAGCCACCTGCGTGATCCAGCTGTCCACCTCCACCCAGTTACGGCTGGGGCGGGTTGAGGGGGGTGGGGGCGAGGGGCAGGGGGGCAGGGGGGGAGGGGGCGAGGGGGTAAGGGAAAGGGGACGGTGGCGTTAGTTGGGAGCCAGGGACGCAGGCGTTATGAGGAGTGGAAGTGACAAGGGAACACGGGGAACGGGGTCAAGCAGTCTCTCTGCAACTCCTCTATCCACCACGAGGCCCAGCCCAGGCCCACGCGGGCCCAAGCCCCCGCACCTGTACATGTCGTACCCCAGCTTCTCCAGCAGCTCGCCAATGGCGTCCAGCTTGGTCTGGGGGGGGGGTGAGGGGAAGCGCGATGTGGGGCGTAGGACACGGGGAAGGGGTAACAAGCTCGGGAAGTAGTGATGGACGATGCATTCTCCCTACCTCCTGCCACACCCCGCGCCTCGGCTTCTCCCCCAGCTGCAGCCGCACCGCCACGCTGGGCGCACACACAGCCACCGCCTCCGCCTACTTGTCAGCTCTCCCACACCCTCCACATCCGCCCTCCCTCCCTCCCCTCCCCACCTGCAGCCGCTCCGCCACGTTGGGCGACAGCACGTGCTGGTCCTGGACCATGTCCGCCGCCGCAGCCGCAGCGGCCGCAGCGGCGTTGAAGCTGTGCTCCTCCTCGTCGTCGTCCTCGCCGGGGGGCTCGCCGGGCGGCGCCCCTTCGCCGTCCCGGGAGCTCGGGCTCGTGCCCCGGGCCTTGGGCTTGTGACCGCCGCCCAGGATGGAGCGGACCGTGGGCGGCGGGGGCGCGTAGCGCTGGTGCTGCCTGCGAGGGTTGCAAAGGGGTTGCGGCGGACGGTGTGAGGGGCGTGGTTCAGTAGACTGGGAGGAAGCGTGATGGGTAATGGGAGGCGCGGGGGCCGGGCGCACTTGGGCCCCGCCGACCCAGATCAACCTGGGCGCTGTAGCCGCTTGGCGCACATTATCAGGCTAGGGAGGGTAGAGTGCGAGCCCCGACGCATTAGGCGCTGATTTCGCGCCCCGCTGCCTCGGCCTATGCAGCCGGTCCCTGCGGGACCCTCTCCTGCCCCTGCTGTCCCCCTCCAGCTGCCAAGGAGCCAAGCACCCACACGGCTACACCCGCTGCGCTGGGCTTAAGTGCCGACCCTGCGATCCTCTCAGTGAAGGACAAGGGCTCCCCTCGCCCCAACCCTCGCCCCCACGCCGCCGCTACCCGCCCTTCCCCCTCGCACGCACCTGGCGAGGTCGTCGAGCAGGTGGTGGTACGGCATGATCTGCGCGAACGTGGCGGTTGGTGCGGCAGCGTCCGGGCCGAGGTGCGTGTCGGCGTAGAAAGACTTCCGCAGGAAGGCGAAAGGGCCCTGAGGGGGGGGGAAGAGGGGGAGGGGTAATGAGGGTGGTGGGTGGTAAGGTTGAGACAATTGAGATCAGGAGCAGAGGCACGAGGCCTGCCCGGTTTCCGTCGCTGAGCTGAGAGAGAGCACAGCACGCCCCCACCTGCAGGTGCGTCATGATCATGACTTGGATCATGCATGGCACCGATCAGCCGTCAGGCACACACACGCGCACACGCCCAAACCCACGCTCCGCAGCCCCCTCCGCCCCTCCCCCCCTTATCCCCCCCACCTGCAGGTGCGTCATGATGAACCCATCGATCGAGTCCATGGCCGCTATCAGGCGCCGCAGCGGCTTCTCGATGCGCGCCACCATCATATTGCGCTTGGCGGTGGAGGCCAGGATGGAACTGGGGTAGGGGGGGAGGGGGAAGGGGGGGAGGAGTGTTTGGGATATGCTGCGTTCCCGGGACCCGCTGGACCCGCGAAGAGCCCAAACGTAGGCGCTCCAGGTGCTGAGCCTTCCTAACCTGCTGCTGATGCTCCCGTGGGTATGCCTTGATCCACGCCCCCTGGTGGTGCGTCACATTATTATTATATTATTATGATGCTCCCGTGGGTATGCCTGCCCTGCTGGTCCTGCACCCCAGCGCGTGCCCTAACCTCTTACCCCCTGCCCCGTGCCCCTGCCCCCAGACACGCACCTGATGGCTGTGTGGTTGGAGTAGGGCCCCCAGGGCACCGCCCCCACGGACCAGCGCCAGTCCTCCACCACCGCGTGCTCCGCCGTGCAGTAGCGCTGGTGGCTGCGGTGGGGGCATGGTGGTGGGTGGCAAGGAGGGGGGTTCGCTAGGGTACGAATGTGGCCAGCCCACGCCGCACGTTGAGCCCCCAGCCCCGGCCCTAGCCCTAGCCCCCCCACATCCACGCTGACACCTCCCAAACGCACCTGGGCACTACCCCTCCCAGTGCGGTGGCCAGCCCCGCTATGACCGCCCGCGTGGGCGCCTCCCCCGCGTCCACCAGCAGGTGGTGGCCCTCGGTCATGTGGCCGGAGTAGACGCGGCCGCGGGAGTAGTCGTCCAGGGCGGGCTGGGGCGGGAGGGGGAGGGGACGTGGAGGGGAGAGCAATGAGGATGGGTAGACAGGTACCATGTCAGCCGCCCGGCATCATGTTGCCGTGCTTTCCGTCCATACTCTCAGTGCGCGTTCCGCACGTCAGCATCCAAATGCCCCCCGCCCCCCCCCCCGTGACCGACACACTTGAACACACATGCCCCCTCCACCCCCCCGCCCCTCCTCACGTTCCCCAGCAGCTGCAGCACCACCACCGCGTCCCGCCCCGCCGCCACCAGCTGCCGGTTCTCAAACATCATTTGGTCGGGGGAGCGCTCCAGCGAGAAGACAAAGACCGGGAGCATCTGGGGGAGGGGTCGGGGTGGGGGTGGGGGTGGGGGTGGAAAAGAAGTGGTTACAGAGGGGACTTGGCGACAGAAGGAGAGACAAGGCTCGGGCAGCCAAGGCACAAGAGCACCCTGACCCTGCCCCCAGCTCCCAGCCCCCGGCGCACCTTGGTCTCCTGGCGCTTCTGCTCAACAAACTCCTGCGCAGGGGCGGACAGAGGGTGAAGGGGGGCATCGAGGAGAGCGCGAAAGGGTGAGGGGGACTCGTGCACAGCTGGCCCCTGTTCCTGCCCCCCTTGTCCCCGCCTCCCCTCCGCCACCATCCCGTCTGCCGTACAGCACCCTGTCGTGCCGTACCTGTGCGTCCTCCATGTACGGCAGCTGGTGCACGTAGTCCTCCGACAGGTGGTCTGTCAGGGAGCCCACCAGGTCGTCGCCCCCGGGGGAGGCCAGCAGCAGCCGCAGCTCGCGGAGGAGCACCTGGGGGGTTGGGGTTGGGGGTTGGGGGGGACGGGGATGTATGAAGCTGATACCGGTAAGCGGGAGAGCGGGACAGGTGGAGCACGTCCAGAACCAGAAAGGAGCGGGAAGCGGAAAGGCCAGGGCGACTAGTTGCTGCCCGCTTCCACACCCGCTTTCCACAACCCTCTCCCCTTCCACGCCACGCCGTTCCTCCTCTCTGCCCTCCCCCCCCCACCTGGCTGTCCAGGCTGACGGTCTGGGAGCGGTGCAGGCCCGTGTCGGGGGGCTCGGCAAGCACGGCGTCCGACCTGGGGGGTGCCGCAGGGGGGTGTCGCAGGGGGAAGGGGGTCAGCGGTGGCAACGCGGACTCGGCACCTGGTGCCTCCAACTGGCGCCCCAGCCCCTAGCACACACCCCCATCCCCATCCCTACGCATCCTAACACAACCCCATACCGCCTTCCTCACCTCGAGTGCCGCGCCTTGACCAGCGCCACCCTCCCTCCCTCCCGACCCCCACCCCACCCCACCCCTGCCTTCCCCCTCCCTCCCTTGTTCCCCCAAGGCCCACCTCGAGTGCCGCGCCTTGACCAGCGCCGCCGCCAGCTGCCGGTGGTGGTGCAGCATGTGCCGGCTGACGCTCACAACCCCCGCTACGTCAGCGGGCAGCAGCTCGTCCAGCGCCAGCTGCACCATGTCGGTGTCGATCCACTGCCGCCCGTCGCCCTCGTACTCGAGCTCGCGCATGTGGTCCTGGGGGGGGGGGGGAGGTGATTTGCGGAGCATTGGAGAGCGAAGGAAGAGAAAGAGGGGGGGGGATGGTCGGGTGTTTGAAACTGAGCGGGCGAGCGTCACACGCCAGTGGGGATGGTGGGGAGGGGGGAAGGGGGGGAACGGAAGGGAATGTATTGGAGGGAAGTGCAGTGTGACCTCATAATGTCGGGCCGGTTCGCCAGATTGGGTTTCAGCAGGCAACGCGCCCTCCCCACCCTTACTGCGCACGGCCTCCCGAGGCGCTGTTTCCTCCAAGAGCCCTGGAGGTCCCGCCCCCACGCCCCCGGAGATGGGAGCCGATAGGCACAGAAGCACATTCAATCATGCGCTGGTCAGTCGGGCAAGGCCACCAGTCACGAAACGCTGCCCGCCCCCCACCTGAATCCGGGGCCCATCCCACAACGCCCCCACCTGAAAAATGACGATGGGCACCGCCACCCGCTTGGGGCGGCCGTCATCGAACTCCTCGCGGCTTTGGTGCCCGCGCCTGGGGGGGAGGAGGGGGCGGGTGGGGGGGAGGCAGGGGCGGGTAGGGGGAGGAAGGGGCGGGTGGGAAGAGTAAAAACGGTGGGGAGGTAAGCCTCCGAGGCCGGAAGCCTCAAAACCGCTGATGGCTGATGGCGGCCTGGCACCTGAGCCGGGCTGGGCCAGATACCGCCCAGCCCGAACCGCCCTCTCGTTACAGCGCGGACGTGGCCCCGCCCGCATGCCCCGCCAGTCCCCACCTGCCCCGTGCGGGCCCCGCACCTAGCTCCTCCTCGCCCCTGGAGGGGTGCGTGAGGGTACACGTGCAATGGCCAGAAGGCTCAACTGCTCCTCGTCCCAACCCCCCCAATGACTGCTCCTCGTCCCAACCCCCCCAATGACTGCTCCTCGTCCCAACCACCCCAACCGCCCATCGCCTGGCTGGGCCCAGCTGGACTCGCCCTCCAGCGCCTGTTCCGCTGTTGCCCCCCCCCTATCCCCCTACCCTCCCCCACCAGATCCCCCACCCCTCTCCCCACCTGCCCGCCAGCGCCTCCGCCCCCGCCATCATGAGATCCGCCGCGAACATGTGCTTGGACGCCGCCGCCACCGCCGAGCCCAGCTGCCCCACGAACACGGCGCTCTGGCCCCGCGCCGCCTCCTCCAGCATGTGCTCACGGTACGTGCCGACCTGCAGGCAGGGAGGGGTGCAAAGGAGGGGGTGGTGGCAGTAGTCGGAGAAAGGGGACGGTGGTGTGACAGGTGAAGGGCAGTGTCTGTGCTCACGGTACGTGCCGACCTGCGGGCAGGGAGGGGTGGGGTTGGATGGGGATGGGGGAGGGGTGGGGTTGGATGGGGATGGGGGAGGGGTGGGGTAGGGCAGGCCATTGTCAGAGCCTGGAGAAGAGGACGGGGCGATGACAGGTGTAGGGGAGGGGCGGCGCAAAGAAGCGGGCTCGGGGCCTGACATGCTGAGAGGGCGGGTCATGCTGCGAGCCCCTGAACCCCCACCCCCAGCTCATGAGCCCGGCAGCGTCCTTACACCGCGACCGCCCCACCTCGCCACCCCTCACCCCCTCGCACCCACCTGCGTGTTCTTCTCCAGCTCACGGGTCATGCGCAGAAACATGGGCTGCGGGGGGGGGGAATGGGGGGTTGGGGGGAGCGGGGAGGCGGGAGAGGAGGAATGCACGTTAGCGGGCGGGCGCGTGTTGCCATCGCACGCAGTCAAATCCTGCACGCCCGCGGCCGTTCGCCATCGCGCTCGCTCCTGCCCTCCACACCCCTTCTTGCTCCGCCCCGCCGACCACCGTCGCAACCCACCCCTCCTCCCCTCCTCCCCCCCACACCCCCTCCCCTCCCCACCATGAGTCGGGGCATGGCCGTGGGCGCCACCGCCCCCGAGGGCGAGGCCAGGGGGCCGTACGACACGGGCCCGGCGCCGACGTCGATGACCAGGAAGTTGTACTGCAGGGGGGCGGGACAGATCGAGACCGGGGCAGCGCAGGCACGGCAGTTAGGAGGTATGAGTCACGGCCATGGCGTCCCCCTCCCCAGGCCCCCTCCCCCTTGGATTCCCGCCGCCCCGCCCCCTTCCCCCAAAAGCCCGCAGCGTGCCCTGCCCCCCCCCCCCACACACCCACCCACCCACCCACCTGCGACACAAAGGCCGAGGACGAGCCCCTGCCCGCGTATCGGTAGCGGTACAGGAAGCCCGCCTCCTGCTCCACCACGTGGGCGGAGCCGATGACGCCACTGGGGGGTGAGGGAGGAGGAAGGTTGGGGGTGATATTTGACGAGTTAAAGGTTGGATTGCCCAGATGGTAGGAAGATGGGGGGTAACGAGGGAAGGGGGTGAGCAAGGTTGAAGGCAAGTTGGGGTCAAAGGCGAACCAGTGTGCACCTGCCTGCAAACCTCGCCACTCCCCACCGCTTCCACTCCGCCACGGAGTCCACGTCGTCACCGCACGTGCCGCGCCATACACACACGCACCTCCCCTTCCCCCTTCTTCACCCTCCCCCTCAGAACCCCGCTCCTCTTGCCTGCCTTGCCCCTGTCCCCCACCGCTTCTTCTCCGCCATGAAGTCCACGTCGGCACCGCACGTGCCGCGCCATACACACACGCACCCCTTCTTCCCCCCTCACCCACCCCCACCCCAATCCCCACCGCTTCCACTCCGCCACGAAGTCCATGTCGGCGTTGGGGTGGTGCGGCGCGTGCGCGTCCCGCGCCGAGCCCTCCAGGTGCGGCGGCGGGGGCAGCTTGGGCGCCATGCGCAGCTTGGAGGGGTTCACAATCACAATCTGGGGTGGGGTGGGTGGGACGGGGGTGGGGGCAGAACATGGGAGGGAACTGGTGGGGCCGCGGATGAAAGGGAGAGGAGAGGGCGGATAGGGGCGTAGCTCCCTGCTACCGGCTTGGTGACAGCACGCGCTTCCCTGCCTTATCGTGGCGCAGGCCGCACGCCCCATGGGCCCTGCAAGGCTGTGCCTGGAGTGCCGCCGCCTGCAAGACCCACCGGGGCCCACCGCCCAACCACTTCCAACGCCCTGCCACCCTGACTACCCATCCCGTCCCCACCCCCCTAACCCCTCCACGCCCCCACGCACCTGGTTGTGCATGTCCCGGTTCACCAGCTGCTGCCGCCCGATGTAGGCCTGGGGGGGGGGGTTGGGGCAGGGTGGGTGGGGAGGGGCAAATGTCGGAGGGCTGCACGGACCCCTCAGTCGAGCTCCTCAGCTCAGTGCCTCGTCACGCCAAGCCCCAAGTGACCGTTCGGCCGGTATCCATCACCTAGCCACACCCCCACCCCTCCACCCCCACCTCCAGGGTGTCGCACACAGTCGTCGCCTCCAGCTCCCCAATTCCCTCTCCCTCTCCCCCTTCCCCCCCTTCCTACCCCCCCACCCCCCCCCCACCTCGTCCAGGATGTCCCACACGGTCGCCTCCAGCTCCCCGCTGGCGTCCACCTCGTACACCTGCACCTCCTTGCTGCCGTCGGGCCAGTCCTGGGGAGGGAGGGAGGGAGGGAAAGAGGGGAGGGAGGGAGCGAGAACACTGTGGGAGAAGGGGAAAACAAGCGCGGGGAAAACATGCGGCCAGTGGGGCGTGATGGACAAGGGAGGAGGCCAATGCCGAAAGGGACGGCATGCGGTGGTCCACCCGGGTGCTCGGATGGCCTGACTGCGCCCCACTGCCCCCTTGCAGCTTGCGGTCAGCTTGCGGTCAGGCTGGGGCTTGAGCCAGCGCAGGGCAGTGCTGGCGCCAGCGCCAACAACTGGCAGCGGTGTGCAGGCCCCAAGCAGGGCCCTCCGGAGTGTGTGGCGGCCCCGGCACCCCGGGCCGTCCCCGAGTCCAGCCTCTTCCCTCCTGGCCCCTCGGCTGGCACCGGCCCACCCTGCTCCTGCCCCCAGGGCTCCAACAGGCCCCCAGACCCACACCCAGAGCTCAGGCCGTAGGGTAGCGGTCGGACTGCGCCTCCTGGCTAGGCCTTGCTTGCACCCCCGAAAGCCGCCTTGCCCCACCTGCGACAACTCTCCTAGCTTGGGATATCGCAGCAGCTGGCCTCCACAGGCCTCCGACACCCTTCATCCCCACTCCCCCCGTCTGCCCTTTCGCCCCACATACACACACGCGCGACTCCCAGGCTCATGCGAGCAGCCCTTCACACACGCGAGCACACCTGCGATCGGTCGCCCACCCACTCCATGTTGGACTCCAGGGCCGCCTCAATGCGGGACAGCGGCTGGAGGGGGAGGGAGGGAGGGAGTGAGGGGACGAGAAAGGGAGGGCGGCTGGGCGTAGGGAGTGAGGGACGGGCTGCTGAGCCTGGCAGTGCCTAGACCAGTTCCCCGGCCTCGTGCTCCCCACCGCAGTCTGTGCGGCCTTCCATGCACTCCGCAGGGCGTGCCCCCAGCGCGCTACCACCGTACGTCCCCCGTACGTCCGTGTATGGCCCCGCACTCTAGCATGCGTGCTGCCGGGTGGCTGCATTCCCACCCCCACAGTGCTACTTTCCCATTGTGGAAACGCTATGAACATCCCCCCATGCCGAACACCAGTTTAACCAGGCCCCCTTTACGCCGCGCCTGCGTTTCCCGGCTGACATGAGCAGCCCTCCACACACCTTGTTGAGCTTACTGCTGTCCATCACGACATAGTTGATGGAAAAGCACACCGCTGCGTGTTCCCCCGTCTCCCATACGGTCGGACAGACCGTATTGTCCGCTGCGGGCGACGGGGCAGGCACGCCGGGAGCGTACCGGCAGAAGTCAAGGTATGCCTCACGGATACCGTAGCAGACAACGAAGAGGTGGCGAAAGGGCACCCGTATCATGGCGCCCCAAGACATGGCAGTAGAGGGCCTGCACCACGCGGCCTTTCCGCTGGGGCTCAGGCTGCGGCGCTGTGCCTGCTGTGTGGTGCCAGTTCCCCAGTGCGCCCTACAAGGCCTGAGCGCAGCACGGCCAAGCGTGCATGTCTCCACACTCCAAGTGGTCGGCCACCCTCTGGAGTCGGCGGCTGAGGGGCGGAGTTCATGCCCGGGCCCCGCCCGACACGGAGGGGCGGTGCGGGGCCCCACGTGCGAAGCGGTCGACCCCCCCCCCCCCTCCCCGCTCTCCGCGTTGACCGTGCCCCGCCGCTGCACCGCCTCACCCGTGGCGCTCCCCAGCAGCTCCTCTAGCGCCTGCTTGTCCACCTTGTAGCCGTAGCCTCCATCGCCGTCAAAGCCAACTAGCAGGATGTCCACCTCAACCGGCATGACGAGCGCCTGTTGCACAAAGGCACCCAGACCGGACCTTGTAAGACCCTGCCGCATAACGCGGGAACAGCAGGGCCGGCCCGACAGGCCCTTCAAACGCAGCAAATTGGATCAGTCGCCAGACCTTCTGTCGCTCCGCTAGGAAATGCTTCGTTGCGGACTTGATCTCCGCACGAATAACTTCATGGATGTTCTCCCAGCGCTTGGCGTCGCTGCGCTTCAGGGGGGGCTTGTTGCCATTCGTCTTTGCTGCTGCCGCTGCTGCCACGCTTGCGACACTGCATTGCAGTGCCAGCGTAGCTAAAAGCATTATGCAGGGTATCCGCAAGGCCATCGTGCCTCTTGTGGGGCAAAACTAGAGTTGCAGTGGGCTAGGCATCGGCCCTAAACACCAGCCACAGTCACAGTTATTGCAGCAAATGATTTTCGGATGAAGGGGATTGCGTTGTCTGGGTTGCGAGGAGACGGGTGGGTCAGCCCTGCGCGGGGCGGGAATGGCTGCATCTGCGTCGACCCTGGTTTTCCCAGACCAGCTCCGCGCGCCCCCGCACCAAGTCAACACGCCCCCATTTGTGCGCACAAGGGCACTCCACGTCTACCCAGAGTACTGCACACACACAGCCAAAGTTGTTGCCGAGCCCGCCATCCACCTCACCGTCGCGGACGAAGACCTTCGCTG
Organism: Edaphochlamys debaryana; assembly: GCA_016858145.1. Lineage (NCBI taxonomy): Eukaryota > Viridiplantae > Chlorophyta > Chlorophyceae > Chlamydomonadales > Edaphochlamys > Edaphochlamys debaryana. Next base: position 516,966 of record JAEHOE010000051.1, read on the forward strand.
CGCTCGCGCGCTTGACGCTGGCGCGCGGCGCTTGTAGTGACAGACCGCAGCGCTTTGTAACGCCACCGTCTCCCCCCCACGCACGCGCAGCGCAGCGACGTCGTCGGGTCCGGGGCCCGCGCGCACCCCGCCGCAGCTACCCGAGGCCGCGTCCCCCCGGCCCCACACGGGCACCCCTTAGCGTTCCCTAACCTCCACACACCAACATGGCTGACGCCAGCTCTGCGGAGGCCCTGAACGCTAAGGCCGGTTCTCACCTCTTGGAGGCGGTACCCGGAGGCGCGGCCCCGGAGGTGCCTGAAGCCGGCGAGGGCCCACACGAGGCCCTAGGCCGGCCGGACATCCTCGTCGAGATCCTGTGCAGGTCAGTGCGCCTAGCAGCTGCTTGAATCTGGATCCTGCAGCTGCAAACCTGAGCGCTCGAGGCCTGCAGCTGAGACCAGGACGTCAGGGCAGCCTTGGTCTGCCCCCCCCCCCCCCCCTGCCTGAGTCCCACGCCTCCCACCACCCCTCCACACCAGCCCGCAGACCCGCACCACAACTCCTCCGTTCCCATGGCACCCATCCCACGTTCACATCCACCCCACCCCCCTAACCCCCACGCCCCACAGGCTGGACAGCGTGGAGGAGCTGGCGGCTGCAGCCACTGTGGGACGCGCCTGGAGGGACGCGGCGGCGCACGACCTGCCGTGGCGCCGGCTCTACGTGCGGGCGTTCGGGCAACCGCAGTCCTGGGAGAAGAGGCGCAGGTGGGGGCCTGGGGCCGCCGTCTTGGTTTGGGATCAAAGATAACGTGTAAGGGGTTGCATGGAGTGTTGGACTGGAGACTTGCAGTTGGATCATGGCTTCTGCCTGCCCTCATTTCCATCCGCCACCGTCTGGGCCCTCGGCATGCCGCAGCTATCGGGAGCAGTGCCTCCGCCGCGCCGCCCTGCAGGGCCACGTGAGCCCGGCGGCGCTGCCGTACGGCACCGCCCTGGAGCCGTACGACGCAGCGTGCGGCATCCGTACGCTGGCCGTGACGTACGATCCCGTCATGTGCTGCTTAGTGCGCGCCGTACGGTCCGTGACGCTGTTGGGCAACGCCACTGACGTGGCTCTGCAGGCGCTGCCGCTGGCGCCCCCGCCGTCGCCGTCGCCTGGCCTCCCTTTGGTTTCGCCTCATGCGGCCTCGACCACAACGGGAACGGCCACAGCCTGCACGCCTCAGGCGGATACCGAGGGTGGCAGCGGGGCGGTTGCAGCCAGTGAAGGTGCAGGAACACCGACGGCAGCGGACACCGGGGTGGCGGCAGCGGCGGCAGGGCCCAAAGCTGTGCCAGCGCCCGAAGGCGCGCGGTGGGTGTGCCTCCTGTCCCCGGACGGCAACCCGCCGCAGCGCGCGCCCGTCCCGGAGGCCGGCGCGGCGGCGGACGGGCCGGCGGCGGCGGCGGTGGAGGCCCTGGCGGAGCTGCTGCCCACCGTCATGTGCGCCGCCGACGGGCTGCTGTACCTGCCGGCCGGGGCACGGGGAGCGGACCTGGCGGTGTGGGACCTGCGCGCCGCCCTGGGTCCCGCCGCTGGCGCTCCCGCGAGCACCGCAGCGGGAAGCAGCACCTCAGCCCCAGGCCCAGCCACAGCCTCGGCCGCAGCCCCAGGGGCGGTTGGCGAAGCACCGGAGCCTCATCCCCTGCTGGGCCCACCCCCGCACGCGGCGCCGTACTGGCTGCCCGAGGCCTCGGGCTTCCACACGGCACGGCTGCTGGCGGCGGCCGCGGACGGGCCGCTGGCCGTCAGCGGCTGCGACGGGGGGCAGCTGTGGTTCTGGCATGCGAGGGAGCGGCGCGCCACGGGCAGCGCCGACATCCGGGCGTGGACGGGGCTGCCTGTGGTGCAGGCCTTCCCCAAGCCCCTGGGTGAGCCCCCCTTTGAGGGTTACAAGGGCTGGGATTGGGGTCGAGGTCGGGGTCGGGGCGGTGGCATGACGAGAGTGGAAGGGCGAGCATGCGTGGGGAGAAGCCGCAGGGGAGGAATGGGCCGTCACGGCAGGACGCCGTGGCAGCAAAGTTGTGTTCTCATTCCCCGCCTTGCCTTCCGCCCGCAGCCCGCCCCGGCGCCGGCCGCCACCGCCTGCGCCTGTCCGTGTGCGCCGCCTCGGGGCTGGCGGCGGCGCTGCTCATGTCCCCCCTGGCGCCCGAGGTGGGTGGGTGGGGGAAGGGGGGAGGGGGGGGGAGGGAAGGGGTCCCCTGGCGCCTGAGGTGGGTGGGTGGGGGAGAGGGAGGAGGGAAGGGGTCCCCTGGCGCCCGAGGTGGGTGGGTGGGGGAGGGGGAGGAGGAAGGGGTCCCCTGGCGCCCGAGGTGGGCGGGTGGGGGAGGGGGAGGAGGAAGAGGTCCCCTGGCGCCCGAGGTGGGCGGGTGGGGGAGGGGGAGGAGGAAGAGGTCCCCTGGCGCCCGAGGTGGGCGGGTGGGGGAGGGGGAGGAGGAAGAGGTCCCCTGGCGCCCGAGGTGCGTGGGCGGGGGAGGGGGAGGAAGCAGAGGCGGAGGAGGGGCCTTGATGCTCGAGGTGGCAGGGGAGGAGGGGAGGCGCGGGGTCCCGGCTCTTTCGGCCCCTTGCGCCCGAGGTTGGGGGGAAGGCTGGGGTTGGGGTGAGGAAGTCGAGGCGGGTGATGCGCGTATTTGAAGGAGTGGTCTGTGAGGTACTATACCAACCCGTAGGGCATAGCGCCCTACATACTCAATCACAGCAATCTATTTCTAGGCAACCTCAGCATTCCGGGAGCGCTCTAGCAACTGTCCCGTACCGAAGGTTACAGAGGTTTATTGAGCCTACGCGCCTCCCCCACGCGCTAGTCCTCTAGAGGTGGGCGTGGTCCTGCCCCTTTCATGAGTTGGCCCATAGAAACGGATGAGGATGCAGGTAGGGGAGCCCTCACGCCCGCGTATGGTGGCAGGGCGGGGTGGCCGGGTCCTGGCCCTCTCAGGCTTGGAGTGAGGGCCGTAAGCCTGGAACCTATACCCTTTTTCCTTTCGTCGCCTCCTCTGCGCGACGCAGGTCCACCTGTACCGCGCCGCACCGCTGGGCGGCGCCGCCGCCGCAGCGGGTGACCGCACGGGCTCCGCCGCTGGCGCCAACCTCGGCGGCGGCGCCGGAGCCGGCGCCAGGGGGGCGGTGGGGCAGCTGCTCCGCGTGCTGCCCACCCCCGGGGGCGCCCCGGGCGACGGCCTGGCGCTGTTCCGGGGGCACCTGCTGGCGCTGTCGGTGCTGGCCAGCGACGTCATGGGGGTGGGTGCCCGGGGGGTCGGGGATGACAGAGGAGGGAGGGGAGAAAGAGGGGAGGGTTACTTTTGGGGACTCGGGGCGACGGCATGGGGGTGAGCGGGGAGGCCGGAGCCGGGGGTCGGGGGTGCGGGCCTTAAGCCGTTTCAGGCAGGCGGAGGCGGACCTGGAGTGGGGGTTGGCAGCATGGGGTAGCTGATGTGCGTGTGTGGCTGCCGTCGAGGCTGCTGCGCCTTGTCCGCCATTGCAGTCGAGGTGAGTTGTGGGCCCCTCGCCTGCCATCACAGTACGCACGCATGTCTCGCCCCGACATGCGCCAGCCTCTGACACTGAGAAACCCGCCCCCGTCGGGGCCCCTTGAGTCCTGTCCTCCGGCGGCTATGGCTGTCGACTGAAGCTCCCGGCCGCTGCTCCCGCCCCTCCCCATCACTGAAGCTCATCATCATGTGATCATATTCCTGCCCCGCTTCCACCTCCGACACAGCCCATTACTCACCCCCATTCTGCTCCTGCCCCGCTTACGCCTCTGTTGTGCCTCGGCCCTACCTGCAGGCTCGCTTCGGGGGCAACGGCGGGTCCTCCGTGCTGGTCACCGTCACCGCCAGCGTCTGGCGCCTGCCGGTGCAGGGGGGGGCCAAGCGGGAGGAGGGTCATGGCTTGGAGGAGGTGGAGGAGGAGGCGGGCTCGCAGGAGCAGGAGGAGGAGGATGCGGCGGCGGTTGAGGAGGCGTGGACGCACCCCGTGCGCCTCTACTCGAGCAGGTGGGGCCGGGGGCTCGGGACGGGGGTGCCGCGGTAACCTTCGTCAGAGCGAGCCTCTTGTCACCCACACACATGTCAGGCGCCAGCTCGCCCGCGTTCGTTTGTCCAGCTGGCACGCGCGCTTTCCTCAACCAGCTCGAACCCCACCGGCACAACCGCCACAACTGCCTTCCCCAACTGCCAGGCTGCAGCTGGAGCACCCCCGCTCCCTGGTCCTGGGCCGCATGAAGCCGCTGCTGGCGGCCAGCGAGGACCGCCTGCTGCTCACGGCGCCGAGGAACGTGGGCGGAAGGTGGGGTGGCTGAGCCGGACTGGATGGGGGCGGACCGGACCGGACCGTAGGAGGGTCACAAAGGATGGGACCCTGGCACCTTCCTGCCCGCATCTCTTGCGTGCATGCGGTGTGTCTATTGAACGCAGTGCCGTACGCCTCTGAGGTTGCCGTACGCCTCCGTACGCAGGCCCCCGCACCACCAGCTGCTGTCCCTCGAGTATGCCTTCGGGCGGGGCGAGGACGGGGATGACTCAGACGAGGATGAGTCAGAGGAGTACGGGTCGGCCGACGAGGGCTCGGAGCAGGCGGCGGAGGGCCCCGGCACGGCGGCAGAGGCCGGTGCAGGGGCCACAGCCGCGGGCTCCGCCCAAGGGCCCAAGACGCCTCTCCAGCCCAGGAGCCGACCCCGCCGCAGAGGCGTTTGCTACCGCGGCGCTGCGGGCAGCGGCAGCTTCCACGTCATTTCGGAGACGGACCGGCTGCCCTGGGGCGAGGTCATCGAGGTGAGTGGGTGCCGCTGGGTGTCGTACTCCGGGGGGAGTGGGGGGTCAAGAGGGGGGAGGCAGGAGGACGGCGGCAGGCAGGCCGAGGGGGAAGTTGATTGAGGGCAGGGCACCACAACTAGGGGAGCAGGGAGTGGCTAGCACTAGTTTCCATGCGTTGCTAGTCTCGCTATTCAGGCTTCAGGGTGCTCCACATGGGGGCTGGGATTGTCCTGGGGCACCCGTTTTGCGTCTTCAGCTGCACCGGTGTCACCCCGCCCGCTCCCCCCCCCTTCCACAGGACGCTGGGCAGGTGGTTGTGGCGGTTGTGCCCACGCCTCGCCACCTGGCGCTGCTATCCGAGGACAACCAGCTGAGGCTGTACGGTATCGACCGACCATAAGATAGATCTCGGTCTGGCTGGGGACGGGACCGGTTGCAGGGCATGGGTTTCGAGGCGCCATGGGGCATGGATGGCTGTGGCTTGTGGGACTGATCGGGACTGTACTAGATGGATTTCCGTCATCGCTGTGACCGTACATGTGGTGGTACATGCGTTGAGCGCGTTGGAGGGGTCTGTTCTCGTTGTGGTCCGTTGCGCGATCTGGCGGAGAGGACGTCGCATACCCATTTTGCTGCCCCAGGCTTCCACACCAGTCTCACAGAGCTCCAAACTTACATACAGCGCACTGGCTGTTAGTACTGCACTTCGCCTATGAAGGAGGAGCCCTTATCGCGACTTGGCATTACAGTCGGGGGGGTTGCTTCTTCGCGCCAAACATCTGCGGACTAGTGAATCCGCTGTATGTCACGTCAGGATACATCGGATACATAGGGAGCGCGACAGGATGGCTGGCCCAGACTCGGCCTGCGACATGCCCGATGCCTCTCTCGTCTGGGACAATGTGGACCTGCGAGACCGTATTCTGAAGGAGCTTCCCCCGGACGACAACGACAAGTCGCGCCTGAGGCTGGTCAACAAGGAGTCGAGCGAGGAGTTCAAGGACTTCACGGAGCTCAACTTAGCGGGGCCCCTATCTCGGGGAGACATCAGTGCTGCAGTGCGCACCTTCGGCTGCAAGTTCCTGACACGGTCTCAGCGTGAGCAGCTGGCACTGGTCGCTGCAGCGGTCGACGTTCCGACGCTGGACGCAGCGCTGGCGGCGGCGCATGTGCCGCTGCAGCTCGAGCACTTCCTCGCCTCCATTCGCGGCAACGCGCTCAGCTGCAGCCTGTGGATCCTGCCCCAGCTGCCGCAGCCCATTAACTGGAAGAACGCCCTCGTCATTGCCGCCGGGTCGGGGCACAGCGGCAGGCGGTGCAGCGGCAGGGGAAAGCCTGGGGACTGGGGAAAGCCCCCTGAGCTCATGATCGACTGGATCCTGACAGCTCAACCGGAGACCTGTGCCCGCCTGAAGCCGCACGAGCTACAGCAGGTCGTCGTTTCAGCAGCCCGAGGCGGGCACATGCCGATCGTGACCCACTTCCTGGGCATGATGGAGGAGTCGGGGGCGGCGCCCCAGGGCCGCGAGCTGATCCACGCTGCCATCGAGGGCTGTGAGCTGGAGGATGTCATGGACCTGTGGCATCAATACTACGCGCCAAACCCACAGCAGGAGCCGGAGGCCGCGATGGTCTGGCCGCAGGTGGAGGTCAGGCGTGACCTGATGGCGGCGCTGTGCAGCCCCGTGGACTGGCAGCGGAAGGTGGAGTGGCTAGCATCGAGCGGGGCCCGACTGCCCGACACAGTCATCATTGAGGGTGAGGCCGGGGCTCCGTCCCAATGCCGGAAGCTGTGGGCGATGCGGTGTTGGCTTCCGACAGAGGGACCTGGGCAAGCTTTCTGCGAGCTTACTCTGAAGGGTGCCTTGGTACGCCCCTAACGTATGGCCCTATGACCCTACCGTATGCTCATCCCCGCCGCCGCTGCCTCTACGCCCTGCCTCGTAGGCCTCGACGACCTGGGCATCGTGGAGCGATTTGCCTGGCTCCAGGACAACGACTCTCCCGTCCGTCTCCACACCTCAATATATATCCGTCCTGCCGCGGTCTACCCGTTCCACTCGCTTGACCCGCTCGCCCGCGTGTGCCGCGCCGGCCACGTGCGGGCGCTCGAGTGGATACTGAGCAACAACGTGGTGCGCATGCCCCCAAACCTCAGCGCGCAGTACGCCGAGGTGGCCCTTCGCGCCGGCAACGTGCCCGCCGCGGTGATGCTGATGGAGGCGGGGCTGGAGCCCAAGATGCGCCAGAACCGCAAGGCCATGTGGCAGGCGGCCGCCGCCGGCGGTCACGTGTCGGCGCTGATGTGGGTCGCCGAGAACCTGCTCGACCCAGATCAGGGTGACGTGCTGACGCCCGCCAGCTTTGCGGCTGCGTGCGCTGCCGGCAGCACCCAGGCCATGCGCTGGCTGCGGTCGCGCGGCTGCGGCATGGACGCGGCCGCCTGGGCAGCTGCGCTGAAGTCGGGCTGCGAGGCGGCGCTGGAGCTCCTGGCCAAGTTGTGCTGCCCCAAGCCGCCGGTGAGACGTTTTGCGTGCGCGTTTCATGCATGCCTTGGATGATACATTATTGCTGGTCACCGCTCCCTGCTGCTGAGCTTCATTCAACGGCTGCAGCCTTACACGTCCTCCCTGCTTCTGCCTCCTACCTCCCGCGGCCTCAGGTGGGCGCTCCGCTCGTCGCCCGGGCCCTGCAGCTGTGCGAGTGGCACCTGCTCCACTACCTCACGCCCCTGGGGCAAGACCCGGCCGCTGCGGGCCGGCTCCTCGCCGCGGCGGTGCAGGCGGGAGCCCCGCTGTCGGCGGTGCAGTGGCTCGAGGGGCAGAGGCGCAGGGAGGCGGAGCCGAGCCGCCGGGAGGAGCTGGAGGCGGCGGCGGCGGCAGCGAGGCGGCCCCGCACGACCCACAAGGCGGGCGTGCTGGACTGGATCCAGGAGCAGCTGGTGAGTCGCCGCGTGGCCACGTGCTGTTCATAACGAGGAAGTTCAAACAGCAGAGCTTTCCTATCAGCAGCTTCTTCTGCCCCTACGCTCGTCACGTTTCCAACCCGCATGCAAACCCATGCCCCTTTGCGCCGTACCCCTGCCAGTCCTTGGCCCCCAGGACGCTATCGGACTGGAAGAACCCGTGCCCGCCGACCTGGTCATCGTGGCGGGCGGCCGCCGCTTCCCCGTACACGCCAGCCTCGTGGCGGAGCGCTGCCCGTACATCACGCAGCGTCTGACCGCCGCCGCAGCAGGCGGTGGCAGCGCTGCTGCGGGAGCGGGCCGAGCTGGCCGCGCTCCAGAGCTCGTCCTGGCGGGTGCAGACCCCATGGCGTTCGAGCACGTGCGGCTGTACCTGTACGGCCGCACCGCCGCCATCCCGCCCGCCCTGGCGCCCGCCGTGGCCGAGCTCGCGAGCCGGCTGCAGCTGCCCGACCTGGTGACTGCGGCGGAGGACGCCCTGCTGGCCTCCGTGTCGGTGCACACAGCCGTGGACAAGCTGCTGTGGGCGGAGCAGCTGGCGGCGCGGGAGGGGCCCCTGCGCGGGCTGCTGCCGCGGCTCAAGGCCTGGTGCGCGGAGCACCACGCGGAGATTCGGCAGGAGGCGCCGGCGTCCCTGGACCGCCTGGCGGAGGAGCGGCCGGAGCTGCTCGTGGAGGTGGCGGACGTGCTGGCGGTGGGTGGGTGGCGGGTGGAGGGCAGGGGGCAGGGAGCAGGGAGCGAGGCCACGGGTGGGGGATGGGGGTTGGCATGGTGGTCGTGGCTGCTGTGGGTGCGGGTGAAGGGCATGGTGCCGGATGGGGCGATGCCGTGAGAGCAGTGCCAACGCACACCCGGTGCGGCAGTGCGGCCTTGCAGTTGGAACCCTCGCCCTGTGTGACCGCACCCCCGTCTCTGCGGCAACCCCGCCCCGACCAAACCCCCTTTCCCCTCCATCTTCCCCCTTGCTGCGTGGCAGGCCCGCATCTGACGAGGGGCCTTGGCCAAGGAGCACAGTGGAGCGCGCGAGATGCTCCACGCCTTCAGCCCTATGCAGAGGCTTGTGGGCTGGTAGCGGGCTCACGGAGGACACGGCCAGATCGTGCTTTCGGGAAACGGATGAGAGAAAGAGGTGCCGAAGTGTGAATAGGAGACTCCTCCTGACGAGGGCGCACGGTCTGCGTGTGCCCGTGCTTGTATGGGTGCGATGTATGCGAAGCTTCTGGGCGAGGTTGTGCCCAGTTTAGAACTCAAGTGCTGGGACTGTTGGCCCGGAGCCCGTGGTGCTGCTTCGTGTGCCATGCCACGGTGCGGCACCGTTCAGGGCATGGCGTCGACGGCATGCCGGGGCTCGTCTGATGGGTCCTTCAACATGAGAACCGTGTGGGCCTGGGCGGGCCCGGAGCAGACCAGCTGAAGCCCTGCAAATGTCGGGGCACTATTCTCTGAGGGGCCAAGGGAGGGGACTCGAGACCCGTGCGGGCCCGGAGCAACCCTGCAGGAGGCTGTCTGGTGCCCTGGTGTGTCAGCTCTGTGGACGTCATCATTGGCTTGTCTATGGTGCGTTTAGTTCGAGGGGGCCCGGACTCAAAACGCGTGTGGGCCGGCGTGGGCCAGGCGCCGGGGCCCATGTGGGCCCGACCTGCATTGAGCACGACCCGCAGTGTCGTTGCGCTACCATGCCTCGTGAATTCTGTATTTGCTATTGTCGAGATATTACACCAGCATGTCTGCGACCCGCTGCGCATACGCTGCAAGTCGGCAAGAGAGACCCGCGATTCAGAGAAGGCCTCACAGCTCCACAACAATTCCTCCCCTTCCTGTGAACACACGATATCATGCCGCTGCTGAGCCCTCAGCGGAGCAGACAAGTGCAGCGATGAGTGGCCAAAGCTCATGCCATGGCTGGTCCGTGCTCCGCTTGGCAAGCGAGTACTTGACGCCTCAGGAGCGGAACTGTCTTCGCTCGGTCTGCAAAGCCACGGCTGTGGTGTTCGAACCCGTCCCGCTTCCCCTGTCGGAGCCATACCCGCGATGGCTCTTCACCCAGTGCTGGTCTGCGCCCGGCGCCTGCAACGCACTCACCTACGCACAGCGCGTGAAGCTGCTGGCCTTGACCGCGCGCTCGGGCGAGCTGGACAACTTGGCCGTGGCGGTGGCCGTCGCGGGCCTGGCCCGCCCGACGCCCCTCCTGACCTCCGCTGCGGCCTCCGACAACCTCCCAGCCTGCCGCTGGCTAGCCGATGCCCGCCTGCTGCCAGCAGACTCGCTGAAGGACTGGTCCCGTGTGCTGGAGGCGGCAGCTACCGGCGGCCACCGGCGCATCTGCGAATGGTGCCTGCACCGCTGCCCCGCCCTGGCCCAGCACGAGTCTGGCTGGAGCGTGCGCAAGGCGGCGAGGGCCGCCCGGAGCAACGGGCACTCCGTGCTAGCACAGTGGCTGGAGAAGATTTCGCCCGTTGAGCGCTTCTATTACGGCTTTGGCTTGTGGCTGGACTTGCAGCCCATGCTGGACCGCTTGTCCTCGTACTTTCCTGTGACTCCATCGGAAAGAGCGCTGTCGCGCCTCGACTGGGCGCAGCTGGGGGTGATGGGGGGGTCGGAGCTGCTGGAGATGGAGGGGGCCCAGCTGACGGGCTGGCTGCGGAGGCACTGGCGCGAGATCCGATCCGGCGCTTGGCAGGTGGCGGCGGGGGCCGGGTGTGAGGTGAGGTCGGGGTCGGGGCCGTGTGTCGTGATCTCGGCATGCCAGAGATATGTGACTTGCCTCCGGGGAAAGGGGAACGGTGCGCCGACAAGGTACCTGCAGGGTGTGCTGTCCATCTCCCTGGCCTCGCCACGACCCAAACAGCTGCTCCCTGCCCCGGACCTGCCCCCCTCCCCCCTCTCCCAGGCGGCGCTGGACGCCCTCCAGGCCGTGGGCTGCCCCAAGCCGGTGCGTGCGTTGGCGCATTGGGGACAGGATGCGATGGATGCAGTAGGAACCGCCTCCAAAAGGGGAGGGGTTTAGCGAGAGCGCCGGGGACAGCACGCACCGAGCGTGGCAGCTGAGGCTTGGGAGGAGCTGCTGGAGCTACACAGGGGGGGATGCTCCAGCCTGGAGGGGCTACTGCTTGAGGCGGGGATGAGCGCGAGGTCCGCAGGGGGAACATCACCAGGTCATGGCGCACGGCGATCGATCCTTTTGTACCCATGCAACCCCCCTCCCGTTCTCCCCACAGACCGACGGCAGCCCTTACCTCGAGCCGGCGCGGCGCGGCGACGTCGCCACCCTGACGGCCCTGCGCCGCCTCCGCATGCCCCTGGGCAGCAGCCGGGTCCTGGCCGCCGTGCTGGGGGTGTGGAGCCACCGCACGCCAACGGCGGCCCTGCAGCTCAATGTGCAAGCTGTTGCCGCCGCGGTTGCCGCCACCGCGGATCCCGCCGCCACCCCTGCCGGCGCCGCCACCTCCTCCGCGCCGCCGACGCCGGCTGAGGCGGCGCCCTTCACCGCCGTGCCGATGACGCGGCTAGAGGTGGAGATGCTGTGGGGAGCGCCCTCGGCGGCGGAGTGGAGCACCGCGGAGCAGCACGTGCGGGACGAGCGGAGGGCGTGGGTTGAGGCGTACCGGTCGGAGGCTCGGGGGCATCCGGCGGCGCTGGGGCGGCAGCAGGAGCAGCGCCGCCGCTGCGGCAGGGCGCTCGAGGTTGCGGAGCAGAAGGCCAAGTGTGGGCGGCACCGGGGCAAGGGCCCCGGTGGTGGGGGACGGCGGATGCAGGGCAGCTGGGGCCAGCGAGGGGCTTGACGGAGCGGCGGGGTGGGGGCGGGAGCGTCGAAGATGAGCACCAGGCTGTGTTCTGGGAGGTGCGGGGGGTTGGAAGCTACACCTGCTGTGAGGCAGCGCAGGCGGGGAGGCAGCGCACCAGGCTGTTTGACCTGAACAGGATGAGCTGGGTGCTGGGAGGTGCGGGAGCTAGGCCTGCGTGCACTTGCTGAGGTGGACGAGCACCTGAGGGACCGTGCGAGCCGGACGTGCGTACCTCTGGACTGAAGGGCAGCGGGCAGCCGGGGTCAGTGCAGAGCGTGAGCCGAGTGGCCGGGTGGTGGGCTCCTCCAGGGGTGGGGGAACGGGAGCGAGTGGTCTGTGTGCAGCTGGGATGGATACGCTCTTGCCGACTGCTCGCTGCTGGGGGGCAGCGGGGGGGGAGGGACCGGGGGGTGTCTATACCCTTCAGTCTGTGGATGAGAATCGTGCGCGTCCTGAGCGCATTATTGGTGTAGGGTGCATGTACGGGCGCGTGTAGGGGTCCCGAATGGGGAGGGAAGACAAAGACATGCTAGGCCCAAGGCCTGTTGACAACTCGATGGATCTCGCTTTGATGCTCGACTCTGCCTCTTGCCTTGACCGCTTCCAGCCAACTGCACCCGCGCGGGATGGAAGCACGAGGCGATATCACCCATGCCCATGGCCCGTGCGTGTGTGCTTCGCCCCTGTGCCGTCTCTAGCACAAACCGCCTGACCCTTTGCAACCGCTCTGACATAGCGCCTAACTAGATAGGTAGGTCTCCATACTCCGCCCCCAAGGCTGCTGGAACAAAGCAGCAGCACCTGGCAGCCAGATGCAAGGTAGGTAGGTCTCCGAATCTCCCACTCCCCGGCTCACCCACTCCCAGCTCATCTACCCAAGAGAGCCACAGGGCCTTGCCGCAGCAGAGCTCTTATCCGGGGCCTGGGCTGCTCTGCATGCGCCCTCTCGTCACTCTCCGCCCCCGCTCTGCGCCGCGCGCACCGCCGCCGCCATCGCCCCGCAGTCACCCTTGTGGCCCTCCCGCCAGTGCGCCCGCTGGCAGCCCGGCCCGCAGTACCGCACCGCCTTGCAGCCGCCGCACTGCCGAAGCTCCAGAGCCGCCTCGCTGCGGCCCCCAAATGTGGCGCAGCCGGGGAAGCCGCACACGCGTAGCTTGGCAACCACCCTGCCCTCCGGCGGCACCGGCAGGGGCGGCGGCAGCGGCGCCGACAGACCGCCGCCGCCAGGGTCGTCCCGCCGCCCCATCTGAGGCGTGGGCGTGAACCCAGGCGCAACCTCTAGCAGGAGAATCTTGTCGATCGCCTGAGCGCACCCTGTGATCTCAGGATCAGCCGAACGCATGCCCTCGCGCCAGATCTCCGCCAGGCAGCCCGCCTCCGCCGCACCCTCCTCCTCGTGCACAGCCGCCGCCGCACCCTCCTCCGCCTGCCCTGCCGCCCCCGACATCGGGTGGCCTCCGCCAGCACTTTGGCTTTCGCCAGCGGCAGCGGTTGCGCTGGCGGGCCGCAGCCACCGCCGGACGCGGGCGCCGAGCGAGGAGTGGGACGCCAGTCGCGCCAGCGCCACCACCAGGTTAGTCTGCAGCTTGGCATCCTCTCCCTCCAGGCCCTGGGCCTGGGCCCGGGCCTGGCCGCCCGGGCCCGGGCCTGAGCGGTTGGCCGTTAGCAGCTTGCAGGCGGCCGCGATGAGGCGGTGCGGCTGGCAGGCCAGCAGCCGAGCGTCGACCGTGCCGCCACTGCCACTGGCCGAGCGAGCAGCGGCCAGGTCCCCCACATGGTTGACGCAGTCGCACAGGAGCGCACAAGACATGTCTCGAGCGGCCTCGAACGTGCGGCGCGCTGCGGGGTCGGCCGGCGGGGTCAAGGCGGCGGCGTCTGCTGCCACCCGCGCCGCCAGCTGCGCTGCCGCTTGGAAGAAGAACTCCTCCAGGTCTGCAGACAGCTGCTGACCCGCGCCGGCGGAGGCGGAGGCGGCGGCGGCGGCGGCAGCTGTGGAAGCGCCGGATGTGGAGGCTCCGGTGGCGTGGGGGATGGCGGGCTTGGGGACGGAGCCGTACCTGCGAGCCGTCAGCTCGCGCGACAACAGCTGAGCGCAGACGCGCAGGGCAGCCGCAAGCCCGACCGGGCCCGAGCTGACCGGCCCCAGCAGGTACTGGCAGCTGCGCGCCCCCGGGGAGCCCCCACCCGCGCCTGCACCCCTGACCGTGTCCCCAACCGCGTCCGCGCCCGTGGCCGCCGCTGCCGCCTCCACCTCGAGCCCCCGTGCCAGGAGTGACGCGCGCTTGGCGAGTGAGATGACCACGCCACCCGCCTCGCCCAGTGCGGGCTTGTTGGTGCCGACCGTGCCGCTTGTGCCGCCAGGTGCTGAGGCCGTTGCGGCGGTGGTTGTGGTGGTGGTGGTGATGGACAGGGGGACCTTCTGATGAAGGGCGGTGACGACGCGGAGGGGCAGCTCAGCGAGGCAGGTGGCCAGCAGCCGGTCTCGATCCGAAGCCCCGGCTTCCGCAGCGCGGTCTTCCGAAACATGCAGGAGAGGGGAAAGGGGGGGGCGCGGGGGTCTTAGCAAGCCGAACTACACACAGCAAGCGCAGCACGAGCACATAAACGCTGACGTCACATGCCGTACGCGCCTGCCCCCACGCACCGGTGCACGAGAACGTGAAGCGCACGGCGTGTTCCAGGCTGGCCCCCAGACCTGCGCGGCGCATGCAGGTGGGGGACGGCGGCGTCCTTGGCACTGCTGCCCACAGCAGCCACGCCACCTGCGTTCGCAATCAAGTTTGCCATAACAATTCCTTGTAAGGCAGGGCCAGGGACACGTGGAAAGCAGCGGTACCGGTTTGAAGGTGCCCTCAACGAACGCTAGCTTGCGCTCACCTGCTGCTCCACGGCTGGCCGCCGCCGCCGGGGGGCGCAGCATGGCGCTGACCACGGTGCCCAGGCACTTGCATGCCACGCCCGCAGCTCGCGCGACGCCCCGAATGGCGCCCTCGTCCGCCTCCTGCAGCCACACATATAGCAGGCCAAGCAAGGGGCGCTAGTCAGTCAAGTTGTCAGATTGCAAGTCAGTCATAGTACAATCGTAGTCATGTCAATACATGGCGTGCACATCAGACAGCGGTACGACATGAAGCCGCGCATAGCACTACATACAGGGCCGAAAGCGTGTGTGTTGGAAGGCGGGAGTAGTGTTCACTACCCACCGCGAGCTGGCGGGGCTTGGCATGCGCCGCCTCCAGTACCTCCAGCGCCGCCGCCAGCACCCAGGCGCATGACTCGGCCCAGTACGGCAGCTCCTCCGGGATCCAGGGGCGCCGTACAGGCTCGTACGGCAGGAACATGTCCATGTGGCCCTGGGGTTAGGGGCAGGGGGCGGTTGAAGCTGAGTGGGGCGTGTGTGGGGAACGTGGCGGATCCGCAGTGGTGGGATGGATGAAGCGGCGGGCAGAGCAGAGCGGCATCAAGTCCCAAGCCCGGCACCCGGCATGCGACGTGTGCCAATGCATCCGACAGGCACCAGGCCCTAGGCATGCGGGGTGGCAGCGCAGGCCCGGCACCACCCGGCACCAGGCACCAGGCATGAGACACTGTGGTCATGCACCTGATGCTGTGAGAAGCACCGCATTTGCGCCGCTCGGTACACGCCGCCCAGGCCCTGGCCTCGGCAGAGCCGGCACAGGGCCTCGGCGGTGCGCGCCGCCGCCTTTGCCAGCTGCAGCCCCGGGGGTACCCCACGCTCTGGCGGCAGGCTTGCGAAGTCAGGAATGCTGATGCAGTCACGCAGAGACCATTGGCACATGCCTAGCGCCCCGAACATGATGTTGTGGTGGTGCTCCCAGAGCAAGGGATTGTCGGCGGCGCTTCTTTCGCTGCTGCCTCCGCCTCCGCCGCTGCCGCCGGCCCTGCCGCCGCCTCCGCCTCCGCCCCTGCCGCCGCCTCCGCCTCCGCCCCTGCTGCCGCCGGCACCGCCGCCCCTGCTGCCGGCGGCATCGCTCCCGCGGCTGCCGCCGGTACCGCCGCCTCGGCTGCTGCCGCCGCCGCGGCTGCTACTACCGCTGCCGCTACCGCCCCCGCCGCCGCGGCTGCTGCCGCCGGCCGCCTCTTGCGGTGTGGTCCCGGCTGGCCCCATCCCCGCCTGGTCCCACAGCGTCCGCAGCATGGCTAGCCGCAGGGCCGCCACGTGGGGATGGGCGAGGGCAGCGCACAGGGCCCTCTCCGCGTCCGTACCGTGAAGGGCCAGCCCCACATGGATCAGCGCGTTCAGGGATCGGCCGAACTGCCACGCGCCGGATTGGCCCCGGTCCATCGCCCCCCCGTCCACCGCCCAGGCCCCGCCGCCGGCGCCGCCGCTCTCCTGCCCCGGCAGTAGCACGAAGTCCGGCCCCGGGGTGACCAGAATGGCCCTCGCTACGGCCCCGAGCAGTCCCGAGCCCTCCAGAGCGTGCACTAGCTGAAACACAAGGAGTGGAAGCGGGTCGCCGGCGGGGGTTTCCCGTCCGGCGTCGTCTAGGGTTATGGCGCCGCGATCCGGGCAGATGCCGGTGTTGGGTCGGGCCGCCCGCATGCGGCCTTGGAGCAGAGAGGCGATGAGGCGGAGGTTGTCGCTGGCAGCGCCCGCCACGAGCGTGCAGCCGCCCAAGGTGTATGCCGGGTCGAGATCCGCCGTACGCTCGACGAGATCCGCCATGGCGGCCGCCGCCCGGGCGACGGCGGTCAGGAATCCAGGATCCAGAAAGGCGGCGCCGTACCGTTCCATGAGGGCCCAGTCCTCAAGCTTGTTCAGGCGGCCGAAGGGCTGCAGGCAGTGCGTCAGGGCCCCCGCGGCCGCATGGCAGGTGCTGCAGGCGCGGTTGACGTGCTGGAGGCTGGCGCCGGGGCTGCAAGCAGCTGCGGCGAGGTCGGGCAGGGCGGTGAGGTGGCGCAGGACCCAGGCCGCGACACCGGCGTCGGAGCAGGCGGCCAGCTGCGCTTTGCACGCGTCCGCCGGAGTTGAGCTCCTTGTCCACGGCCTCCTTCGCATCTAGCCATGCCATGGTACTGCGGGAGAACGAGACTGGAATGTAGGCCTTCGCAAGCAGGCTCGCGACGATTCGGCGGTTTGCGCATATAAACATTCCGCAATGCGCACCGGTCTTGAAGCTCGCTGACGCTTGGATCGGAGCGCCGGCCTCTTGGGGCCTCGTAGAGCGCGATAAGGGCATCCGAGCGCTCCATAAAGGTGCGCCACCGCCCCTTCAGCATCGCCATGTCGACAGCTCCGGCCGCGCGCGCCGACTAGGCAGGCGACCGTATCAAGCAACTCCTACTGTCGTGAAGGAGGTGATGTCGCTGGTTTACAGGACTGGAGCAGAGCTGGCGAGGTCGACCTCGGCGACCTCGGTATTGGTACTGGCGGGATCTGGGCAGCGAGCAGCGAGGGACGATTGGAAGAGAATGTAGCGAAAGTCAGCTCGCTACACGTGAGGCTGCACAACATGCCCCACCGGCAATGGGCAAGGCAGAAGTCCCCTCTCGGAATGAGCGTCTAGGAGTGGAGCGTGCTCAGCAGTGCCGACCGCGGGAAACCCCCTCCGCCCCGCGCCTCAACGTGCTGTGGGGCACCGCTCCTAGCAGCCCCGGCCATGCCCGAAGCCGCTCAGCCGCTCAACACTCCATTCGCCGCCACCACATATCCACCTCGCTCTCCGCGGCCCTTCTTCCCAACCCGCATCCGCTCCCTCGGCAGCCACTCGGCTCGAGCTGGGTGCTGCCCCAGAGCTGCAACGGCCCCTCTCCGTGTGCCCCGCCCTCCGACGCTCCTGCGGCCCTCCAAGCCCCTGCTGCGCCCGCCGCCACCGCTGCCATAGCCTCCGCATCCGGGCTCCAGGTGACGTGACGCCACTGCCTCACGACCGCCACAAGCCGCTGCCGCTCCCTCCTCCGTTCCTTCCGGCGCCCTCGCCGCCCCGCCTCCGCCTCCGCCGCCGCTCACCCGTCGCTGCCGCTGCCGCTTGCCCCATCCACGCCCGCCTCCGCCGCCGCCCCTGCTGCCTCCGCCGCGCCTGCCGCCGCTCGCTGGGAGTTGCGCGAGAGGCGCTGCGACTGGCGCGTGGGCGCCGGCGCGGGGGAGGGCTCCTTCTTGGCCTTCTTGGCGGGGGGCTCCGGTACGACCACGGGCGGGGGGGCGGCCAGGAAGGCGGCAACGACCTGGAGGGTTTAGGGCGGAGGGGACAGAGGGGAAGGGAAGGGAGTAGGGCTCGGAAGTAGGGTGAAGGGAATGGAGGGTGGCAGAACGCGATGTGGGTTGGGCGCTGCATCGTAGCCATGCCAGAACGGCTGGCCCCGTGACCCCAGCCGCGCGAAGCAAGGCCCCCCTCCCGTCGCCCCACAACGGCCTACGGTATCTGCTCACCGCTTCGGGGTCGTACTTGGCCTCCTGGCTCACGAAGCGGTGCGTGACGGGCAGGAAGCCGGGGGGCGGGGGCGGGCCGGCGGGGGCGGGGGCACCGGCGGCCGACGTCCCCGGCTCGGGACCAAGGCTCTGCGCCCCCGCCGCCCCGTCCGCCGCCATAGCGTCACCGTTGGCAGCGGCCGGCGTTGCTTCCCGAACCTTTGCTTCCCCCTTCGCCCCTGCCATTGCCCCCGCTCTCCCCTGCGCCTCCGCCGCTGCGGCCTGCGCCGCCCCCAGCGCCGCCAGATCCACCACGTGACTAAGCGTCACGTCCCGTTTGTCCGCGTCAGCCCACCGGACAAGCCGGAGACGAAGAGTCACCCTCGCGGCCCGCAGCCCGTACGGCAACCCCGGGAAGGTGGCCACGTAGGCCCCAGGAGATCCAGTGAGGGGCCCAACCGCTGCCGGCCGCCACGGTGCTGCTGGATCCGGTCCACGGCCGCTGCTGCTGGCGGCGCCGCCAGATCCAGATCGATCCGCAGCACCAGATCCTGCCGTACCCGGCTCCATCTTGATCCCGGCCAGGTGATCCGCCTCGGCCTTGATTGCTGCCTCGCCCTCGCCGTCGCCCTCCCCCTCCACCTTCACCCGTGCCGGCCCTGCCTCCGCCTCCGCCGCCTCCACCTCCGCCACCACGCTCTCCAGGATGGGGACGGGGCACTCGCGGCCGTGCACGGAGCGCAGTGTGACGGTCAGCGCCCGACCCCCTTGGGCCCCGCTGGGCCCCGCCGCTGCGCTGCCTGGGCCTGGGCTGGGCCCGGGGCTCAGGCGGTGCTCCACAAGGAGAGATTCTGACCGCACGTACGGCGGCACCTGCATGGGAGCAAGGGAACCAAGGCGGGCACAGGCTCAAGGCGGTTCAAACAGCTCCCTCAGGCCCCTACCAGGCCACCCCCACCTGCAGCCCCTCCTTCCCCGCCCTCCGAGACCCCTTCAGGCCCGGTCGTATAGCTCACGGCAGGAGGGTACCAGAGTGCCCTCTCCTCCCCTCTCCAGCCCCCCCACCCCCCGCCTGCAGCCATTCAGCCCTGACCTGCAGCCTTCCTCCTCCATCCCCTCGTCCTCCTCCTCCCCCTCCTCCTTCCCCTCCACACACACCCCAACCCCACCTGCAGCCCCAGCTCCGTCGCCAGCAGCGCCTCAGCCCCCCGCTCGTGCCCAGGCCCCCACCTGCAGCCCGCAGCTCTCTGCCCGCCCCCTACCTCTTTTCCCCCCCATCCCTCAAGCCCCCCCCCCAAGCGCCCCCCCCCCCCCACCTGCAGCCCCAGCTCCCCCGCCAGCAGCGCCATGGCCAGGTCCACGCGGCAGCGCAGCAGCAGGTCGGCCCTGCGGTCCTTGGGCGTCTTCTGCAGGTTCACGATCACCATCTTGCCGCCTGCGTTAGAGGGGGGGAGAGAGGGATGTGGGTTCGAGAGTTCCCCGAGTGAGCACCGCATGCCCTGCCTAGCCCGCATGTCCCCCACTTTCGGTTTCCAGACCCCCCTCACCCCGAGCCCTCACCCTCGTCGTGCGTGAGTACGGGGATCTCGTTGGCGGGCTGGATCTGGAGCGAGGTGCCCAGAACCAGGGCCACACCCTAGGGGGGAGGGGGAAGGGGTGGGAAGGGGGAGGGGTGGGGAAGGGGGGGTTGAGGCAGGAGGGGTTGCGCGGGGGCCGGCTGCCACCTCACCAAGCCCTTAAGCCCTCAGCAACCCCCTCTCCCCTTCCCCACTCCCAGCAACGCCACCAGCGGCCGCCCCCGCCGCCTGCCAGCCCCACACAGGCGTCTTCGTTTAGCAGCTCCAGTCCCCAAGCTGACCCCCCTTCCTTCCCCTCGCCCCCTCCCCCTTCCCTCCCCCTTCCTCCCCCTCGCCGCCTCCCTCACCGCCCCAACCACCCCCCCTCACCGCCCCCTCCGCCGCCTCCACCGCCGCCTCCAGCTCGTCCTCCGGCAGCGCCGTGTCCCAGTCCAGGATGTTGTCCACCAGGGGGGCGCCGCAGCCGGGGGCGGGGCAGACGCGGCCGGTCTGACGGAAGTTGACCTGGGCGGGAGCGGGTGTGGAGGGGGGCGAGGGGGTGTGGGGGCGAGGTGGCGGTGCTGCAAGGCAGAAGGCGCAAGGCGCAGGAGACCAGGTGCCGAGAGCAAGGTGCGTCACGTGATCATGGTATACGGCACGCGCCGTACCGTCTCCATCTGGAAGTCCCGGGAGTACTCCGTACGGCAGGCGGTGCAGCGCTCCGCGAAGCAGTTGCCGTGCAGCTCCGCCAGCTGCTGACGTGGCACCCCGGAGCGCAGGTGCAGGCCGTCCACGTTCTGAGGGGTGGGGTTGGGGAGGAAGGTATGAGGTGTGTGTGTGTGTGTGGTTGTGTGTGTACTGTAGCGTGCAGTGGGGGGGGACTGGACTGGAAGCACGAGCGCGACAGGAGGCACGCGGGCGGCTGGCCCGGGTGGCTGGCTAGGTCGAAGGTGGTCGGGAGGGGGTCGAGCAGGATCCCGAGTGGGCATCCGTACTCCCTACCCTACCCAACCTCCCACGTGCCGACTGACCTGGGAGCAGACGTAGGGAGCCTTCCCTGACAGGACCAGGGCGGCAATGACCTGGGGGCGCGGGGGGGGGGGGTGAGTTCAAGAGCGCACACAAGGCATGGTGGTGCAGGGCGCGCAAAAGAGAAGAGCGCGGTTGAGTCTCAGAGGTGGATAGAGGTGCGGCACGAGTCCCATCTGGCATCCCAGTGACACAGGGTGCGAGGCTGCCCGACGCCTTGAGGTGAGGATGGGCGGACAGATGGGGCGCTTACCATGTGCGTGAAGCTGGGCTTTGCGTACTCAAAGGGCGTGAAGTCCGAGGGGATGGGCAGCTTCTTCTTACGCAGCGTCCAGATGCCATTCGGGCCGCTGGGTTGTGGGGAACAGCGGGTCACGGGTTTAGAGGGATGGCAGCAGGGTTCAGAGGGCTTGCGCGTGCCCCGGGGTACCCACATCCCCAGGGCTGGCTCGGCCCCGAGTCCGCCCGCTAGGCCCCACCGGAAGTCCGGGATGCCGCAGGACGTGGATATGCCCGCCCCCGTAAAGATGAACACCTTGTCGGTGTCCTTTATCTGCGGCCATCAGCGAGCCATGCACGAGGTCAATTGCTGCCGTGGGCCGCTTGTTCCAGCGTGCGCTACAATGCTTACGTACCCATTGTGCAAGCGTCTGTATGCCGGCCTTGATGTCCTCAAAACTCTGGTGGTACTCCTGCGCGCCGAGCTGTCCGCCGAGGTTCTTCCGCTGCTTCAAGCGGTCCGCATATCCCAGCGACATGAGCCGTTGCCGAACAGTGAAAGTGACTATTCAGAGGCTGCAAGAGCGAAAACAACCGAGCAATGCGGCTTGCGATTCTATGGCAGTATGTCGTTGCTCGAGCTCTGGTCGGCGCTGGCCATGTATGGTACGCACTTGAGTTCGGGCCAAAGGCGTCCGCGGCCTGAGAGACAGCCGGGCGTGCTGTCCTTGCAACGTGTGCATTGTACGGCGCCGTACTGTACTGCATGCTGCGCCTGATCGGGTCAGCTTTGCATGATGCAGGTTGCCGGCGTCGGCAGGTCTAGATGGGTCGGATGCCGCACTTGAGGGGCGTGGGGGTGTGGGCAACTGCAAGTACGCGTGTCACCGACCGTCCGCACTCCCCTTGCCTCCCCTAGACGAATTGTGCATGGTACCAGGGAGAGGTACAGCGCCGTACGGTACTATCCAGGGAACACCTTGAACCATTCCCTCAGCCTGCATGCTGTGCCTCCCTTTGCAGAGAGGGGTTGCAAAGGGTAGGGGCGAGGGGCAGGTGGCCACGTGTGTGTATGTCTGGTGCGGCGCCACGGCCGACCCCTCGGGCACCACGTTCTGCCTGCCCACGGGGCTGGGCTTGGGGTTGGGGGCATCTCAATGGGGGGCGCTGGGATGCGGTGGTTGCTCCACCGCAACCCAGGCTAGGCGGCGTGCCAGGGCCGTTGGGGCAGTCGTAGGCAGTCCCCCAGAGCTCCCCTAGCCTGCAGGCAACCGCCCTCCCCTCTGTCCTCCCATCCCCCGTCTACACCCAGCGAAAAGCGATAGGAGATGCTCTGACCCCTGACGCCCTGAGGCGAGACGCGAGAGCAGACAATTGAGGAGGTGTTCATGCAACATGTGTGCGTGCGGAACGCTCGGGACGCGGACTCTTAAGCAAACACACAACCATCAAACAATAAGCATACAGCAGAACAACAGGCGCTGAGCTGTGCGAAGCTGTCTGCTCCCTCTTCGTCCATTTTGCGCTGCACTTTGCGCCTTCCTGGCGAGGCCTCTACTGTATGCCACATCAAGCCCGTTTTGCAACGGGAGGACTGCCAAGCGATGTAAAGGCCGCTCTAGACCAGCTGCCCGAGGCCGCGCAGCGCATGGCTGCCAGCAGCGGGAAGACTCCTCTGCTGACAAACAGCGAGCGCAAGCGCCTTTCCGCAGCGCTTGAACGCATATGGGCTTATGTCAGAGCAGCTGACAACACGGCCGTAAAAGAGATCAATCTTCACGGCCATCGCTCTGCAAACCGCGGAGCAGCCGTTGCTCTGCTGCGCATTCTCGGCTTTTCTCTGCGCGCTCCGACACCAGCCGGCGCCGAGGGAGGGATGAGGGAGGAACTCGTGCAACAGATCGGCGTGCTCACCGCCAACATCGCGGTCAGGATGCTAGTCCCGGCGGCGGGAGACCCGGCTCGCACATTCGCGGAGAAGCTGCTCGCCATGGGGACGCTCCAAGCCGCTGCGCGGCAGACCGCCGCCGCGGCTCAGGTGCTCGCGGTGACTCTGCCAGCGGCGGGAGCGGGGCCGGGGCCATCGGAGCCGGCGGCGGGTTCCGGACTGGCCAGCGAGGAGCAGCGGCTGCGCATCGCTGGGCGGCTTGTTGACGCTATGGCCCTGGTGCAAACCATTATCACCTTCGTAACGTGCACTCAGCTGGTGTCGTCCCTCGTGGCTGCGCTGAGCGAGAGCCGCTTCCTGGAGCACGCGGGCAGGCTCATGCTCCTGCTGCCCCTCCCGCCTGGGCAGCCGCCGTCCGACGGCGTCCGACGGCGACCGTCGGAGTCCGACGGTCTGAGGAAGGCCCTGGCGTGCGTCTGCAATGCCATGTGCTACACAGTCAAGACGGTCTGCATCGTCGACAGCGGCCACGCCGCTTTTGGCGTGCAGGGGGCTGAGGGCTTCCTAACTTCGGTCCTGGGGCCATGCGTGCGGATGGCCGTACTGGAGTCGGGCGCCCTAGCGCTGTCCATGACCGACGGGGGGCATGCGTACGGCGCGGCGTACGGACTCTTGTACGACCTGCCGACACCTCCGGGCATCGCAACCGCTGCTCCCCACCAGCAACGCAAGCAGCTCGACGGGCACATGGTAGCGGCGGTGCTGCACGCCCTCGCCACCGATGCACGCTGCTCCAAGGACCGCGCCCTGCCGCGCGCCGGTGCTGCGCCGGTGCTGCTGCGCGTGGGGCGCCTGGCCCTGGCCTCCGCGAGCGCGGCCCTGGGCGGAGTGGACAGCGAGGGGTCAGCGGGGTCCGACGGGGGCTTCCGTGTGAGGCTGCGGCTGGGCGCGGAGGAGGTATGCCACACGTACTTGGCCCTGATGGATGACAACGTCACCGATGAGTGCGTGCTGGTGAGCGGAGGGCAGGATGGGAAGGGGGGCAGAGCGTAGGTAAGGTAGAAGGGGCCAGAAGATTGGGTGGCCGTGCATGTTCGCTTAGAGGCTGTGCAGGGCAAGGCATGCAGCTGCTGTGCCCTGGCTGAGGCAGAAATACCAGCCGCGGAGACGGACCGCCGGCGGCTGTCTTCCCCACCTGACCCCACCCGCCTGCCTGGACTGCCGTATCCCAATGCGCAGAAGGCGGTGGACATGCTGCCCGACCTCATCACGCTGGGGCCGTGGGCGCCGGCCGCCTCGCAGCGGCGGCGCGCAGAGGCGCTGGGCGCGTGGCAGCTGGCGCTGGGGGCGGCTTACCACGCCCTGCCAATCCTGACCGACGCGGGCGCTGCGCGGTGCCTCGGCGGATACCTCTCCAAGCAAGATGCTCTACTACGCCACGTGGCCGGTGGCAGGTACGGCACGATGTAATGTGGCGTGCGTCACTGAAGGCTGCGTGGATGGTGGTACTGTGCAGGGGTTGGCCATGCAAGAGAGCGATGTGGGTCAAGCAAGTGTTGATGTGGGTCGAGTGATATCACATCAGAAATTGCACATGTGAGAAGCTTGTGAGGCGCTCAGGACCTGAGACTTGATGTGGGTCGGGCACAGCGCAAAGTCATCGCTGTCGCACAGGCTCCCGCTGCGGAGTGTCCACTTGGGTTTCGCCCATCCTTGCCCCCTCCTAGGAGGCAACCCGCTGCCGCCACCCATGCAACCCGCTGGGGTGCCGCCTTGCCTTGCGGCGGCGCTGGAGGCTGGGCTGGTGCCGGGCCTGGAGCGCATCCTGGGATTCGCAGCCCGGGGCAGCGAGACGCACGCAGCCGCGGCAGCCGAGCTACTGGCGGAGGCCTGGGCCGGCTCCCCGCTGCCCTGGCCCACGCTCAGCCCCGCCAGGCGGCGGCGCTGCTCGCCAGCCTCGCCAAGCTGCTGCGCCTTCAGCGGGCCCGACCGCAGACCGAGCCTGAGGGCGCGGCAGCGGGGCATGTGGGTCTGGGGCTGGCGGCGCGGCGGGCGGTCGAGGCCCTGCTGGGCCGCGCGCTGGAGCATGCGGTCTGGGAGCCCGGCTCCCTGCGCGCGCCGTCGCTGCTCGTGCCCCTGCGGCTGCTGCCCTCAGCGGCGGAGTGCGCCCGGCGTGCCTTGGAGCTGGCGGGCACGGACCCGAGCGACAGGGCGGGGCCGGGAGCGGCCAAGGGTCTGGCCCTGGCGTGCCCGACCGTAGTCCTGCGTTGGGTTTGGGAGTTGGCGGCCCGGGCTGACCCACGCGCTATCTCCTGCAGTGGCGGTGGCGGTGCTGTCGTCGAGAGCACTGGCGGGCCGCCTGGGGCAGCAGCCAGCGGGGCCGAGGGCGCCTCAAGTGCCCTGGCGGAAGCCGAGGTTGCGGCGTCCGCAGCCCAGTGGCGGTCCTTCCTGCTGGGCGAGGTGGGGGCGGTGACGCTCCTGGGCGCGGCGCTGGGCGGCGTGCAGCGCTGGGCCGAGTGGCCCCCGCCCGGCACCCCTCGGGACCCGGGTGCGGCTGCGTCGTCGGCAGACCCCGCCGAAGCTTCGAGCGAGGGCGACGGGCCTGACTGGCCTGACTGGCTCCAGGCGCTGGCGGGGGCGTGCTCCTCCGTCATGTACGCCTGGCTGGCGGAAGTGCGGCAGGGCGGGTCCGCGGCGGCCCCGCTGCAGGAGTGCGGGTCCGCTGCCTCCGCTGCCCCGGCCCCCACGCCCTGGCCCCCAGGGGCGCTTCGGCTGCTGGCGTCACAGCTGGATGCGTGCGGCGGCGGGGGCTCAGGCTGGGCCGATAACCTCATGGCAGTGGCTTCGTTCCTCGAGCCCAGCCGCCCGGCGGCCGCCGCGGAAGGAGGAGCAGGAGGCGCCTCCGGGAGTGGTGCTGCCGAAAGCGGCGGTCGCAGGGGGCCTGAGTTCACGACGGTCCCTTGGCCTGTTCTGGCGCTGCTGGCTGAGGCGCGCGCGCTGCTCCCTGTGTGCGCCTCGCCGGCTTGCGTGAACCTGGCCGGCGACAGCGAGGCGGGGCTGCGGCTGGTGCCGTGCTCGTGCTGTGGGGGGGTGTCCTACTGCAGCCTGGGATGCCAGAGGGCGCACTGGCAGATTGGGCACGGGATACGTGCGGCGGCGGCAGAGGCCATGGAAAGGCGAGTTGACGAGATTCCGATGGTCCATCCGGCGAGCTGGGGGATGACGATGGCCGGTGCGGCCAGACGGGCCACTCGATTGACCTTGGCTGAAGCATGGATTGCACCAGCACTTGGCTTGAGACGTGGGGCGCATCCCTCTGCCGGCTGTGTGCCAGGAGGGGCTCGAAGCGGTTTGGAGTGCAGCCATGGGACGCTTGGAGGGGTGGCACCCGACTTGAGTGTCGTGTGGGGTCCTGCGGACCTGGACCTGTTGTTGGTTTGGCGATGGTGGATACGGTACAGGACGAGCAGGTTCTGGTGCGCCCAATCACTGCCTTGCCTCCTTAATGTCCTTAGAATTGGCTGCTGCAGTGGTTGCAATGCATTTTTGCCCGCGTATTGCAGCCCTCGTAACGCTTGCCCCCCGGCCCAAAGGCCAGGAGTGACTGAGGGGTAGGTCTGATTGTAAATAACATCAGGGGTGAGCAACAACGCCTGCAGCAAAGAGGCTCTGTGGTACCGTCTTCCTTGCCGGTAGCCGCCATGCGGCCATGCTTTGTGCCTGCGCACAGACTTGGCATCAACACAACTGGTTCGATGTGCAGCCAATACAATGCGGGATGGAATTAACAAGGGTGTCTGTCCCTCCTCAGGACAGGGAAAAGGGCTGAGCCCCAAACCCCGCGAGGCCGGGCAGCACTGGGGCCGCGCAATCAAGCACGACGCTCCACAGCGCACGGACTGAACCCACGCCGCCATAAGTTGGGGGCCTTCGCAACCCCGCAATGCCGGACTTGGCCGGTTGGGTTGGGCGCACAAACACATGCACCCTCCAGAAGATAAAAGAGTAGATGTCCGTCTCCAATCCGCTACTGCCCACACGCCACCCGCTACACCTCTGCCTCCGCCGCCGCCGCTCTTTGTTTGGGCCCTCAGCCCGGGTCCACGGCCGGCGGGCTCAGCCCCAAAATAACCTCCAGTAGAATGCACACATCATTGACAGCGGATGCCCTTTGTGAGATATCAAACGTTAGCAAGAACCCCGCAAGAACCAAACAAACAAAAACCCCTGCGGCCAGCCTGCGGCGTTTCGTAATGCAGCCTGATTGCAGCCCACATGTGGGCCCAATCTCCATCACTCATCAGGTCAGAGCACCCCTCAAAGGCTCGAAGCCGCGCTCATCAACACTCCCTATAAGTGCTTCGGCAGTCCCCATCACTCCGGTAGTCCGGTTAAAGCAGCTGAGGGCCGGCGGCCAGCCATGACGGCCTGGAGGACCGATACGTTCGCTCCGGAGCCACTCCTACTTATGCTGGCGGCATGGGGGCCCCAACGGGCCCCAGCAGTACGGCCCGATGCCCCGAAGGGGCCCCAGCAGTACCGATAGGAGTGATAATACCTAGTGGTCGCTCAGGTGGCGCAGGCTGTGCAGCGCCTTGAAGAGCTTGGACACCACGCTGCCGCCCTCCTGCTCCTTGCCACCCGCGCCGCCCCCGTCCCCGCCCTCTCTCCCTGCCTGCTCCTCTCGCCGGGCCTTCTGCCCCGTACCTGCCGCCCTCACGCTCGTCTGCCGCACCCGCAGCGCGCTCCTGCCGCCCTCAGCCCGGCTCGCGACCTCCTCCTCACCCGCCACGAACTGCCTGGGATCTGGCGGGAGAACCGACCCGCCGCCCGAGGCCAGCCAAGACTCATCCACCGAGCGGCGCCTGCTGCGGGCACCGGCGTGCGGTGCCAAGCCCGGGCCGCCGCCAGCGGCGCCGGCCGCACCCGCCGCTCCGCGCCCCGATGGGGCGTGGTCCAGGTGGGGATGGGATGCGTGGGGCGCGCCGCCGGGGGCAGGAGGGACGGGCAGGGCTCCGTGGCTGGCCCCTCCCCCCAGGGCCTGGAGCTGGACTCGGCCGTGGTGGCGCTCGCCCTGGGGGGATGGAGGCGGGTAAGGGGGGGCGGGGCGGAAAGTTAACGAGCGTCTTGAAGTCAACAGCAGTGGCCGCAGGGCAGGGGGGGAGGAAGGCGGACGGAGCTAGTTGGCTGTGAACGGGTGCTTAGTGACCAGCTGGCCAGCCACTCAACCTTGCCCACGCCCATCCCCACGGTGCCCTCCAACAATCCACCACAACCTTACTCAGCGCCTGCCGCCGCACGTACCTGCTGTGAGTCGTGCCCGGCCGCGGCCTGGCCCGCATGCGCCGCCGCTGAGAAGGACTTGCTCCTCTGCGCCATGAGGTCCCTCGCCTCTGAGCCCCCACGCGTCGGCGGCCGGTCCTCCTGCGCCGCCGCCCCCGCGCCGCCCCGCCCATACCGCGAGCGCCAGGCCTCCTCGCCGCCTCCCGGCCCGGCTTGCAGCGACGAGGGCAGAAGGGGCGCCGCACTGCTTGTGAGGAGCGTGCCGTGGGAAGGCGCGCGGCCGACAGGGGTCCCGCTGGGCCAACCTTCCGGCCGCCCGCCCGGAGCCCCTTCCGGCGGTGCGCCCTCCCAGAGGCGGGAACGGGAGAAGCTGGCGTTCAACCCGCCGTGGCCCGACGCTGCCCACGCCCCCATATCGATCGAGCTGCGTCGTGACCGGCCGACGCAGGGCGCGTGTGGCAGCGCGGGCGTGGGGGCCGACGACGGCACTATGGCTGGGAGCGCAAGCCGGGAGGCGGCGCGGGACGGGCCGTCGCAGCGGCTGAAGCTGCGCCGGGTCGGCTCTGGCGTCTCACAGGAAGAGCTCGGGGTGCGGCTGGGCGCCACCGACGTTGCTGCATTGTGGGGTGCGCTTGGGTCGTGTAGGATGAGGTTGGCCAGGTGTGTGGGGTTCACAAAGCTGGTGGAGGCCCGCCGCTGTCGGGCGTGCCCCGGGCAGAAGCCCTCGTCCTGACTCCGCCGCCGGCTGGCTTGCTGACGCAGGCCGCCCCCCGCGAAGCGAAGAGATGGCGGGATCGCGGTGCGCGTGGGAGCGGCACGAGGTGGGAGAGCTGCGCTAGCGCTCGCTGCGTCGTTATGGCCGGTGCGGGCACTGCAGCCGCCCGCGTCTGAGGCGTCGGAATTGTCCTCGCTGCTGTCGACGTCTGACAGGCCAGCCAAGGCGTCTCTGCTGTCGTCGCCACGAGTCTTCTCAAACTGGATCCTGTGACCGGAGGGGCGTGTTGCGGGGTCGTGGGTGGAGATTTATGGAGGAGTCGGGTAGGCGACTGCGAAGTGCGGACGACCCCACCCCCCAAAGTCCCGCCTGCTCATCTACCCCGCTTCTTCGACCGCGGTGAGGGTTCTTGGCGCGCCCGCGCGCGTGAGTTCGTCGGGATGGTCGCGGGGCACTAACCTTACGAGGCTCTTTGAGGGTTTCAGCTCCAGCTGCTCTTCCCGGTGGTCATGTAGGACGTCCTTAATGTCCCTCTCCAGGTGCCTGCGCGCGTTAGCGAGTACTTCCTCGGCGGTAACTCGCCCAAGCTCCGGCAGAATACGCCCCTGCGCGCATGATACAGAAGAAACTCTAAGACACTCTATAAGGTAACTCCGGTGACGGCTGCAACGTACCAGAATTTCGGTGCGCGACTCCTCCTCCGCTCTGTCGATGGAGCCAATTCGCTTCATTTTGTCCGTTGCTGATTTCATTTGGTCTGCTCGCGGGCCTCAAGCGACTCGTCGCTCTAGTCGACGCGACGAATGCCAACAGTCTTCGTGTGCGTGTTTACCGCGCGCACGTGGTGGTGGTATTTGGTCTTGAGCATGATGAATTCCTCGGGCGACGTTTGGCTGCCAAAGTAGCACGTCCCGTGCACTTTCTTGCTTGGGGAGGGTCCGCGTCACCACGAACCTTAGGCCCATCCCCGTCATCCCCACGTCCAAACCGCTCTCCGCTCTGCGCATTCGTGGGTTGCGAGCGACGCAGAATGTCCTTGAGGGGCACACACCAGCGCTGCAGATGGACTTGGCTTACAGATTCCGTCGCGGGCCCCCCATGGACCTCAGCTCGGCCATCCTATACCTGTACCGGTGTTCTCCCCGGCGGCCACCTGGTATGCCCTAGGCGCACGAGCCGGCAGCGATGCAGCGAGCATCTTCAGCGTTCGGCCATACGTCCAATCAACAGACAGCGTCGGACAAGGTCAGGACTCAGCAGCAAGGGGTCTTCTCCCACCGCGTTGGGTCAGTCATCGTGGTTACAATGACGGTTCAGGGGACACAACACCATGCCACTTGCTAGCAGATTGCAGTGCCCCCCCTCAGTTGCTCGGCCCCCCCTTGCCTCTCGGCGGAAGGCTAGCTGGAGGCCCCCGCCCCTTGAACCGCACGCATTGTGCCACACACCAGCTGCTCCGGCCTGACAGCCGTGTCGTCCATTCGCAATCAGGGCACAGGGCAGGAGGGCTCTTGCAATCATGCGAAGCTCACTCCAATTGCAGACTGGTGCCTGAGGGCAGTCTTGAAAGTATCGCATGACGAGTTGCAACAAGGGGCCCTGTCCTGGTCATGACAGGGATGATGGATCAGCATACCGTACCATAGCTTGTGGCATTGCGGAAGGTCGGTGGTCGTCCCCACGGACACCTCAGGTTCCTTGCCTCCACACAGACCACAAAGATTCCAGAACGCACCGCCTGCTTAGCCGCTGCAGAGGGATGAAGAAGGCCTATGCACTTCTACATGACTCCTCTGTGAGTTATTCTCAGGGCCTCTCAGGGATTCAGGAACTGGGGGAATTGAAGAACTATCCCTGATCGACTGTGGCCAGCGAGCCATCCAGGCCCCTGGCCCCCCAGACGGCCAGTCATAAGACTATTGAATTAGAGGTTATGGCCCAAGGTCACTGCTGCCAACAGCTGTGGCCAACAACATGACGTGGCGCACAAACACAGGCCTTAGGTCATCCCCACGGCAACCACAGGGTGCTTGCCTCTCCACCCTAAAACCCCAAAACCCTCCACACAGGTTCCATGGCTCCCAAATCGTGCCCCCTATTACTTCGCCGCGACAGAGGGAAGAAGTCCTGCGGCCCCTCAGGAAATCATGGACGGGGGGACCTCACCATAGTCCATTACTTCCAGTGCTCCAGGCGCCACCCAAGACGGCGGGTGCATGACTGCTGGGGCTTTCTAGAGCAGACGAGAAGGCACCACAATGGACGTATCTCAACAATCGTATATCATAAATTACGTAGTGCCAGTGAAGCCATATCCTATTCTTTATTAAAAGGCATCGGTGAAAGCACCACCCACCCCACGCATCCATCACGCAGGCAGCAGCTTCCAAGCCGTGACAGCCCTCTGTCTCTACCCCACTGCTCACCGCACATTCCACTGCAATGCCCTGTCCGCATGCCCCCTCACACTGGCTAGAACCAGTATCATCTTCTCTTGGCACGCGTCGACCGCCCTGCACGTCTACTAACGCAGTTTGCAGAACCCACACCGGGTCGTGAACCAAGGCGACTGCGGAGTCAGTCGTGAGTGCTAGCTGTGGGGGAGTCGCCCCCCTGCTCCGTGCTCCGCGACCGCACTAGTGGTCGCTCAGGTGGCGCAGCGTGTGCAGCGCCTTGAAGAGCTTGGACATGATGGTACCCTCCTCCGGCGCCGTCACGCCCCCGGCCGCGCCACCACCTCCACCCTCGCCGGGCCGCTGCTGCGCCACCGCCGCAGCGCGCATTGCGGCCTGCCGCGACCGCAGCCCCCCGCGCGCGCTGGCGGCGCCCGCCGCCGCCGCAGCGGCGGCGGGGCAGATGGCGTCCGAGTCATCGTCCTCGGGCAGCTGTACCGACTCCAGAACTTCCGCCACCGTGCCCCAGGCGTCAGTTCGGAACGCCGAGCCGCTGCCGCCGGCGGCGGCAACCCACGACTCGTCGAGCGAGCGTCGGCCGTTGCGGGTGCGGGGCGGCATGCCCAGGGAGCCGCCGCCGCCGGGCCCGATGCTGTTGCCGGCGGCTGGGCTGGCGCTGCCGTTGCCGCCGCGGCTGGGCGGCGCGTGGGGCCGCAGATCGCGGGAGCGCGGGGTGGTGTCGAGGGACTGGGGCGCCGGGCTGACGCGGCGGCCGCCCAGGCCCAGGGCGTGGAGGTAGTTCCTGCCGTGGCGCTGGGAGTTGGGGCTGGGGTGCGCGGGCGAGCCCGTTGGGGACAGAGGCATCTGCGGGAGGTTGCGGCGGAGAAGGGGGTGTGACGTCTTGTTACAAACCACTGATTGCCCCGTCCTGCGCTTCCTAATACCCCTCACTCCTCGTCCAGCTTTCCATATACAGGCCGGTGCCAGGCCACAGGCCCACATGACTCAGAACGGTCCAGGTGTGGCCAGCCTCCACGCGCAGCCTGGCCCAAGCCCACAAGCCGCGCGCTCACCTGCTGAGACGTCGGCAGCACCACCGTCAGGTCGGGGTGCACGGCTGCCGAAAAGGACTTGCTCCTCTGCCCCACCAGGGCTCCATGCACACCGTTTCCGCGGGACCCCAGCCTCGACGGCGGCCGGTCCTCCAGCGCCGCAGCCGCGGCGGCGCGGGCGGTAGTCGGGCCGCGCCGGGTGCTCCAGCCCTCCTCCGTTGCCCCGAGGGACCCCGCCTGAAGCGACGTGGGCTGGGAGTAGGACCCGGTGGCTCCGGGACCGCCACGGGAGCCCGGCCGTGTCCCAAGCGAGAGCGGCAGCGCGGGGCTGGCGGCGGAGAGGGAGGTGCCGGAGCCTGCCCGACCCACATGGGGACCACCGGCGGCCGTCGGGATCACCACGTCAGGCGCAGCGCGGCTGCTCAGCGGGCTGGGCCGAAGGCCCGTGCTGACGCCCTTGCCGCTGCTGGACCCCGATGCTGCTGCTGCTGCTGCACCCGTGGCCGCAGCCTCAGAAGCGGCGGTGGCCTGGGCGGGAT
The DNA here is from genome assembly GCA_016858145.1 of Edaphochlamys debaryana. Lineage (NCBI taxonomy): Eukaryota > Viridiplantae > Chlorophyta > Chlorophyceae > Chlamydomonadales > Edaphochlamys > Edaphochlamys debaryana. The sequence continues at coordinate 549,535 of JAEHOE010000051.1, forward strand.
CAGCAGAGAAGCTGTTACAGCTTCGCATTGCACGAGCGCCCGCGGCCTCCTCCCCGCCTGTGGAGTCACCGCTTCCTACGGCGGGCCTGGCGCTTAGCCCGCCGCTTGGGGTGACAGTGCCGCGTGAATGCGCTGTTGTCGCCCACACCCCCATATCGATGGACCTACGGCGGGACCGGCCGCCGACAGGGGTCCGCGGCAAGGCAGACGCCGCCGTGGCGGCCGCCGCCGCCGCCTGCCCCAGCCTGGCGGGGCCGTCGCGGCGGCTGGCCCAGCTCCGCGGCCCCGAGTCCGGGTCATCGGAAGACGAGCCGTCGCCGCGACCAGCCGCCGCCGCCTCGCCGGACGCTGCTGCGACCACGGCCGAGGGTCCCGCGTTGTTGAAGATGAGATGGGCCAGGTGCGCCGGGCCCATGTGACTGGTCGATGCGCGTCGGGACCGGCCGGCAACGAGCGGCCCCGCCCCCATGGAACCGCTTGTACCGGGGCGGGAGGCGAGTGAGGCGGCGCGCGGGGCCCAGGCAGTCGAGGCGGCGCCTTCGGGCGAGAGCATGCCCAGCCGTGCAGCCTGCTGGGCGTCGTCGGCGGCGGTCGCGGCCCGCTCCAGGTAATCCTGCATGCCGCCCGGGCCGCTGGCGGCGAAGTCGGCAGAGCGACGGCACGCGCCGAGCAGCGCGCTGGCCTCGTGCCAGGGGTCGAGGCGGCTGGCGGTGGCGGTGGCGGAGGCCACGACCGCCGCCTGCGCCGCCGCCGTGGTATCCTGGCTCCGCCGGCGGCTTGCTAGCGGCGGGGTGCGCGGCGTCGTCTGACGGAGGCCGCCTGCGAACCGGAGGCTGGGCGGGACTGCAGCTGAGCGGGACGTGCCAGGCCGGGAGGAGGACGCGGGGGGCGTGACGTCGCCGGTGCCGGTCCCCCGGCGGCTGCTGCTGCGCGCTTCTGAGGCATCGTCATCGGCTTCGGCATCAGCATCCGCCGCGTCGTCAGCATCCTCACAGTCGTCGCTCTCGTCGCCATCGTCGCGCAGCGTGTCCTCGTATTGCAACCTAATGCGGGAGCGGGAAACGAGTGGGAGGCAGAAGCCTTATACGATTGGTAGCAGTTGGGGCTTGCTACCATGTCGGCAGGGTTCGTGGCGACGCCCGCGGGCAAAGGTCGACGTGTCGCTGGTGCGATTCCAGCAAACCCAGAAGCAAATACACCTCCTGCCGCTCGCCGCGCCCAGGTGCGGGTCACCCTGCCACGGGGCTCGTAGTGCCCGACATCCTCGCGGGCCACCGACCTGCACAAGCTCTGATGTGGCCGATCGCTGATTCCCGCCCTGGTCTCCCGAAACATGTCGTGGTACTGTTTGGTCATGTTTTCGCGCGCGTCCGCCAGAACATCCGCGGCGGTCAGTCGCGCCCGCTCCTTGGCGGGAAGTAGCCGAGCCTGCGGCAAGTTGCTGGCCCAGGTAAGTACGTAGGCTACATCCAAATACCCAGGTTCTGGAGGTCTCGTCGGCGCCATGCCGCATGCCCTGCGCTCCTCCTCACCACGATGTCTGCACGGCTCTCTTCCAGCGCCTTTATGTGCCCATATGTGTCCGTCATGATGCTGATGTGCCTTCGAAGGCGGGAACGTTACCGAGTTGGAAGCGTTTTGTAGAAGCGGAAGCGGAAGTGTTACGTTTTGAGAGCAAGCCCTGGTGTTATTGTGTGAGCTCGCTCATGTGTGTTTATAGAGTTGCAAGGCGGCGGAGGCAGACTTTCAAAATGGCGGGGCCGGTTGCGGGCGCATTCCACTGGAAGCTCGTGCGACGGCCTTCCGACTCCGAGCCGGCGGCAGCTGGTCCTATCCAAGCCAGCCGGCGCTAAGCCGCCCCCGATGATTGCCTGATTCTTGGTTCTTCTACGACACTGCTGTGTCTCCTTGCGGTCGCCGAACCCCACCCCCGCCCCATCGCCCCGCCCAACCCGCGCCCCGCGCGGGACCAGAGCTAACCAACGCCAAGCTGACGAGGCGATCCACTCCTTTACAAGCCAATAGCGACCATGCAAAGCGACCATGCAAAAACGTGTCTCCTTACATCAGATTTTGCTCCTGCACACTAACCATGGACGCTGGGACAGCAGCTGCGCCATACCCAATGCGTGGGCGGGGACTCCCCGGAGGTGGTTCCTCCAGGCAATTCAACATTCTAGTACATGCGTATGCAGGGGTGGTCCCTGCGCTTATGCACAGTCTACGCCTACCTGCAATGCTTGCAATCCAAAGGCTTACTGCGCGTGTACGGTACGCAGTGCGCTGCCCAATCAGGGGCCCGCTGCAAACATATCCCTCCATCGTGCGAAGCGAATCCCATCTCTTTCAGGGTTGAGCTGACACACGACAACCTATAAGCAGCATCCCAGCAATTCATGAGTTGAATCGCTTAGCACTGGCCTAACATCAAGCGCCATGAATGTGCGTGGGCTCCGGAGCCACCCGCCGCCGCCGTGCAGGGCACAAATGGCACGAAGCCCCGCGCACCGCAAGTCGTGCGACGAGCCCCAGCCGCCCGCACGTGTCCCCAGATCCAGATCCACACCCACATCCGGGTACGGCGCCTACACGTCGACCCAGATCCCCCATCCGAAGATTATGCCCGCGTCGCCTGCGTCGTAGTCCACAGCCCGCAGTGTCCATGTGCCGCTGGGTTCCATTCCGTAGTACACAGCGAAGTTGCCGTCGGGGATGTAGGCGCCCTGGGGGGGGAGGAAGGGGAAGGGAAGGGAGGGGGGGAGGGGGGGAGGATGAGGAGGTGAGATATTAATAGGGGAGGTTGGGGAGCGGCGTCGAGGCGGCGTCGGGGGTGTAGGCGCCTAGGGTGGGTGAGGGGCGGGGAATGGGGCGGGTGGACGGAGAGGTGAGGAGCTGCCGTCGGGGATGTGGGGGCGCTGTAGGCCGGTAAAGGTGCGGCGGGGTGGAAGAGGGGAGCGGTAGGGGATTAAGGTGGTGAGCAGCCGAGGAGGGAGGGGAACTGTTGGAAGAAGAGGAAGGGGAGGCGAGGAGGGGTGTATGGGTGCGGACTGCTCGTGGAGACAAGAAGCGCAGGTAGACGCCGGCGGGGGCTCCAGGTCGTCGAGGCCACTCACCTGCTTTAGGAAGTAACCGCCGTCGTACCCCTGGTCGTTGAAGGCCTCGTCGACGGTCTGGGCAGGAGAGGAGGGCAGAGGGGACTACCGTAGGTGACAGGCAAGGAGGGCCTGGTAGCCATTGATTGCACGAACAGGCATTCTCTCTCCATCCGTCCTATGTCAGCGCTGTAGCCACGGGCACGGCGGCCCTTGCTTGCACGCACGGGTCCTTCTCTCTCCGTCCGATGCGTACGTCTTGTAGCCTTCCCAGGCTGGGGCCCCGTCGTCAGAGGGCTGCAGGTGCGTGGCTGGGCCTGCCCCACCGTCGCAAGTACTCAGCTGTACGGCACCGCAGCTGTACGGCACCCGACCCTTCGTCCCGCACCTTGGTGGCGTTCATGCGGAACTCGTACCGCCCCAGCATGTGCAGGCCCTCGCCCGCGTTCTGAATCAGGTTCTGCGGGACGGAGGTGACGGGGGCAAGCCCGGGTGGTTGCACGCTGCTTGAGAGGTAGGGTCAATGCAACGTGCAGCTAGCCGGGCCTGGCCCACCAGAGAACATCCTTTCGTCCTCCCAGCAGGCATCCTCCTGCGTGACGCCGACTCACACGCACCCACGCACACCACATCCGCGCACCCTACTCTCATATACCCCACGCCCGTGCACCCTCGCCATACTTCCGCACGCACCACACTCGCAGCCACGCCATTCAGCGTACCCCACCGCACGCACGCACGCACCTGCTCCACGCCGTTGGGCGCTATGACCGACAGCCGCACGTCCGACATGTAGTGGTGCTCCATGTCCACGTACACCACCAGCGACTTGAGGCCCCAGCCGCCGGGGCAGGAGCTGCGGGAAGGTGCGGGAAGGTGGGGGGGCGGCGGGAGGAGGACGGCACAGGGTTCAGGGAGGAGGGAAGATGGACCGGCCTGCCTCTGTGTTGCGGTGGTGCCTGCGCATACTGTCAAGCCCCAAGTCATGCTAGCTCGAGATCCACAAGCAACAGATCTCTCTAGGCGCAGATCACGGCCCGGATCTCACCCTGTCCAGAGGGGCAGCTCCAGCGCTCCAAAGTCCGGCATGGCCACGGTGTCGTACTGGTAGTACCCCGTACACGCGTCCCACGGCAGCTCCTCGTCAACCGCCTCTGCATGGGGCAGGGTGGGGGGGGGGGGGCGAGGGGAGGACAAGGGGGTGTCAGGAGGGCTGGGCGAGGGATATGCAGCGTGCAGCAGGCCTCTGAACCCTGTGCCCCGAGGCAACGGCACTTGATCGTGTTCGTTCAGTCTATGCCTGCCCCCAGGGCTCGCGCTGCGCACGCCCCAACCGCACACGCTCAATCCCCCGCCCCCGAATGCAAACGCTCACGATCCTTTAGTTCAGTCCTTCCCCACCCGCACCTCCGCTCACGGCCTCCCCACCCACGGCCTCCCCGCCCACGCCCTCCTCACTCCCTCACACACCCCTTTTCTCCCTTTTCCCTCTCCACACACGCTCCCCCCTCTCCTGCTCACATCGGTCCTTAATCAGCACCTAGAAGCCCCTCCTCCCCTCCTCCCCTCCTCTCTTTCACACACCCTCTCCCGCGCGCGATCTTCCCCCTACCGCAGATACCCTCCCCTCCAGGGGCTCACGTCTGTCCTTGATGAGCACCTGGAAGCCCCGCACGGAGCCGCCGCCGCTGCCGCCGCCCTTGTCCGCCACGCCCAGGGTCCACACGCCCCGCGGGCCCTGGGCGTAGAAGTAGGACAGGGCCTCGGCCTGGTAGACCGCGGGGGGGAGCAGCCTACAGAGGGGGGGGAGACAGAGGGGACATGGGGGACAGGGGGGACAGGGGGGACATGGGGGACATGGGGGACAGGGGGGACAGGGGGGACAGGGGAGGGATGAATGGTTAGGGGAGGAGGGGACCAGGGCTCAGGAGGGAGGCAGGGAATCGGCCGGGTAGAACCTGGGGGGGAGCAGCCCATATACAGGGGCTGGCGGGGAGATTGCTGGTGTGAGACGGGAAGTGGCGAGGCCATTCCACAGCCTGCCTTGCATGTGCCATCGCCTCACCCGCTCTTGTTGCCGCCGTCGGTGGCAGTCCACAAGTCCATCCCGTCCTGGCGGGCGGAAGGGTGTTCAGGGAAAAGGGCTTGGGGCAAGGGAAGGGCGGCTAGCATGGGTGGTATCGGCCCCCCCGGCTGTATGTTGTAATAGTAAACACGAGCCCGCAGTGAGATGTACGGCAACAGCGGTCGGAGATTGCGCTCGCCTCCATGTGGAACTCGTACGTGCCGTCCAGGCGCATCTTGGTGGCCCACTGGAAGTCGACGAGCCACGCCGTACGGCCGCTGTACGACAGCGTGATGCGCAGATCGCTGAGGAGGAGGACGCACGAGAGTCAGCCGATGGGGGCGTGTCAGTGTCGGTTCTGCTAAAGGCAGGGAGCAGGTGAGATCCGAAGCATGAAGCGAGGTTCGGAGGAGCAGAGGAGGACACCCAAGCGAGCCCCAAATCCCTTTGGCCCAAGCCCTAACGCTTGCTGCTGCCCCACCCCTCGCTCCCCACCTTAAGTTGCCGTGCGTCAGCGCCACCCGCACTACCACCTCGGCAATTGAGCTAACCACCTCATAGTCACACCTGGGGTGGGGGGCGGGGGGGGGAAGGGGGCAGGGGGGCACATGGGGGGTAGGGGAAAGGCCACAGACAGTCGGTGAAGGAGGGCTTGCGGTGAAGGGCCAGACATAGCAGTTGGGGCGGGCTCACGGGCCTATGGGGAGCCGGGGGTTAGGCCAGGCGCTGACTCACGCGCTCGAGTCGGCTGTGAGGGAGAGCGAGGTGCCGTCCGCGAAGCCCTGGGGCGGGGCCTTGGAGGCGGCGGCGCACCAGCCCTTGGGGGCGCTGGGCCAGGACACTGGGGGCAGCGGGCAGGGGGCAGTGTTGGGGGGTGGCGGGCTGGGCTCTGATGGAATGACCTCCGGATAGCGCCGGCGGTGGATGGACACAGTGCGGGGGCAGTGTTGGGGTGCGGGTTGGGATGGAAGACCTCTAGTTGATAGAGGGCAGAGACAGCTTGGCAGGGCCCCTTGTGCCCTAGCCCCTTGACTCGCCCCGAGCCCCTCGTCAGCGCAAACCGTAGGGTGCTCACTCGGCGGTGGAGATGGCGGCGGCAGGGACGACGACGGGGGCAGCGCGCCTGCGGCCAAAAGGGGCGGATGACTGATGTTGGAGCGCAGCCATGGATGGGGTCTTTGGTGAACAGGCTGCACGGCCTAGACGGCATTTCCTTTCCAACAAACCCAGCCAACCGCTCACCCAGGGTCCCAACCACGACCTCAAACTTGCGGAGCTCGTACACCTGCGGGCACAGGTCAAGCAAGCGAGGTAAGGGCGCGGGTTTCGGGGCCGAGCCTAATGTGCCAGACACGACTGAAGCAGCCCCAACCGCCTCCCCGGCCCTGCCTCCTCCGCCTTTATCCCCCCACACGAACCATTCCCCTTCCCCCCATCCCCCCTAAATACATCCCCCCCTACCCTCCCAACCCCCACGGACCTTGGTCGGGTCACGCGGCACGCCCCCCTCGTCATAGATCTCCAGCCGCCACGTGCCAGCGGGGTTGATCCCCGCGAACAAGTCGAACGACGACTCGGGGCGGTAAGCGCCCGGCGGCAGCAGCAGCGACCCAGATCCAGATCCGCTGGATCCCAGCGTGGCGGCGTCGCGGATGGCCTTGGCCGCATCCATCCTGAACACGTACTCGCCGCTCAGGCCCAGGGCGCCGGCCACGGAGCAGCCTTTGGGGAGAGGTGTGGGGAAACGGGACTCCGGGTCAGGGGCCATTGTTGTACGGAGTTGCATGGGGAAGTGCTGTTCTCCACCCTCACGTCACCCTGGGCCTGGGGCTGAGCGCATTCTCGTCGTACAGTGCTCTTGACCCTGTCCTCACCTCGCCGGTACACCAGGGTGAGGGACTTGTTGGTGGGGCTGTACAGCGAGAGCGCCAGGTCCGCCATCTGCGCGGGGGCAGCAGGGCCAGGACAATCGGGGGCCGGAGATTATCTGTAACAAGGCTGAATGGATCCGCACCTACGAGCCGCAACCCCAATGCTCCTAAGCTGGAGGCCATGATACAGGGCTCGGTCCGTCATCCGGGGCGCCCGGGAACCCGTGAGGCGCGCAGAGGCGGCTGAAGGGAACCGGTGCCGAAGCTCCCATGCGCTCTCAGCCTCTGCTCCAGCTGCGTGCGTGCGAGGTCAGGAAGGAAGTCACACGTCCCGCACACGCATGTCCCTCCCCCTGCTGCTGAACCGCGCTGGCTCACCAGGGGGTGTGCCAGGGTCACGCGGACCTCGATCTGCGCTGAAGTCAGGCTGGTGACGGAGCACCTGCAGGGGCCAACCGGGCGACCGTTGGGTGGCTCTTGCGGAAATGGTATGGGCGTGTAAGGTTTTTGGGGCCGAGGCTTCAATGGGACCGGACACACGCGGGAGGCAGCGGCCCCTCACATCCCTTGCACGTACGGCAATGTACGGCGGACGCTGCCTACCCAGACAGGGATGCGGTGGTTCGCAGAGCGGTCCTGACAGGGATGACCGACGGCGGGCTTGGACTTTTGTAGGCGGAGCAGGTCTTGGCCACGGGCGGCGGCGGGGTAGAGGGCTTGGCTGCGGGGGGGGGGGGGTGAGGCGCATGGTGGGTTCAGATGGGGAATGTGACGAAGGGTCCGTCAAGGGCACGGGGCCCAGGATAGCGCCAGGTCGGGAGCATTGAGCAGGCAGCCCTGAGGCCCTGGGCATTGCCTTTGCTCACTTGATGTGGAGGCACCCTTGTGCCGTGCGTGCGGCTTCTCCCACCCGCCTCAGGACCCCCGCCTCTACAATCTGAGATGTCGTACTCGACCATGCGCCCTCGCAACCACCATCTCCGTTCCCATACTCACTAACGTTCCCGATCTTGATCTCAATGCCGCGCAGCTGATAGATCTTGGACGAGTCGCGAGCCATGGTGGCCTCATCCCAGATCTTGACAGTCCAGATCCCGTTGGGGCTGATGCCTTCTGTCGCGTCAAAGGATGATTCCGGCCGGTAGATCCCAGGGGGCAGCAGGCCGTTCACTCCGTAGGTCGAGGCGTTCTTGATGGACCGGGCAGCGTCCATTCGGAAGACGTAGGTGCCATCCATGTCGAGAGACCCGCCTGCAGACAGAAAGACAGACAGACAGACCGACGATGTCACATGCGTTGACGCAACCCGCATGCTGCGCTAGGGCCCGACTGGGGGCACACCAAGCAGTGGGTATTCCCCGTGCCAGTAGAGCAGCAGCAATACTCATCCAGTCGGGGCCCCAACGTGCGTGGCTCAACCGGCTCACCGGGAGGTTGTGGTCCTCCCCAACCCCCTTCAGCGAAGCACCCATGCAGACATGCTGGACTCTACTAGCTGCAACGTACCTTTGCGGTACACGAGCGTGATCCCGAAGTTGTTTGGGTTGAATAACGAGATGCTCAGGTCTCCCATGTAGGGGTGCTTCAGGGTGACCCGCACTTCCAGCTGGAACCTGTTCAGCGACGTGGTGGCGCACCTGGTACGACACGGTACGGCAGCACGGGCAGTTCGTTAGGTTCATTGGTTTGGTCTGGCTGGAGGTTAAGAGGGTGATTTTGATGCAGTACAGCTCGGAGCTGCGCCGGTGGTGTTCACAGGCGACTGCTCGTGGGCCATGGCTCACCCTTTCAGGTTGACAGAAGCCACTGCGTTGACTTTGGGAGAGATGGTGATCGGCGGGTTGGGGACGTAGGCTGACGAGCAGCCGCCTGCCGAGGGGGGTGGCGACCGGGGCGGCGATGGGGGCTTGCGGGGCGAAGGGGGTCGAGGCGGAGGCTTGCGGACGGGAGGCGGCGACTTGCGCGAGGGTGGAGGGGGTGGGCGCTCTGCACGGGGGGGACGAGCGCGCCCGCGATGCGGCGGGGGGATGTGCGGAGTGCTTCTGAACTCCGCTCTTGCGAGGGTTGCGAGCTGGACTAGACTTGGTAAGCGGTCCGGCCGTCAATCCCGCTTTTGGTGTTGGCACGCATGTCAGCAAGGACCGCGACAAGCGTGTCACTTCCGGAACAGTTCCGGGTACTGCCGACCCTGGCGCCGGGCTCAATCTACGACCGCTAATGTTCCATATGCTATCCGTGCATCCGGGTATGTGGTCATGTCGACAGAACGCTTACGGCGTAGGGCGTTTCGCTGGAGGTTCGCTGCGGCATCCCAGGTAACTCACTCGGCTCTTGAGCATCGGTGGCGATATGAAGTCCTAGAAGCGCAATAACAACCAGCAACTTCGCCGCGGTCGATCCGGCGCGCAGTCCCCAAGAGAATCCCATCTTCGTGGAAATACACCCGTTTCGCGCCGGAAGTACGCGGCGGTCGGCGTTAACGCTGTGAGTGAGGTATTTATAGCTCAATGTACCTATGCGGTATGTCCCGCGTGCTTGGACGGATGGCCTGGAGCCGAGAGGCGACTGCCCGTACGTGTCCGGCACCGGAGTGTGACTTCAGGGATCGCAAGGGGAGGCCCAGGCGCTGCCCCGGCTTCATCGAAGAGAGTGCTCGGAACATGACCATTGATTTCAAGACAGCGTGGTAGAAACAGACTGGTGTGAACCAGGGGTCTCCTCGGCACGCTCCTACACGCTCCGGCTCAGTCCGTCAACAGCGCTCGGAGGCATGCGCGTCAGCCTCGGACGTCCGCAGGTGCCCGGCTCCCATGACAGGCGGACCCAGGCCACAGCGTTCCAGATTGGACCATCATTGCCCGTTCAATCCCATACTAGGAGATGGTACTCTCCAGCAGAACCCGGCCTCACCCCTGATGAAACAGCGGCGATGCGCATTGCTGGCACCCCGCCTTCTTCTCTCGCGTTGCGGCAGCGGCTACATCGACGTGTTCAGCTGCATCCCCCGTCGTCGTCCGGACTACGCTGCACGGCCCCTGCGAGCACAGAACCCCTGATGGAACAGAGAAGCCAGCACGGAAGCGCGCTACTGACGGAGGCCGCCGTCCCCAAGCGTTCAAGAGTCCCGTAAAGAAGACCCACACAAGCTTACTTGCCCAACTCCTCGACGGCTTGAGGGACAAGCCTGAGAGGGCCCAAGCGCCCGAACACACCTGGTGCCCTGCGTGTCCTTCGCCAGCCCCTTACTGGCTCCACCAAGTTGCTGAGGCTGTTGCGTCAAAACCGCCTGCCCCCTCACGCCTCACAAGTGCTCAACACCATAGCAAAGCGCTTTGATGGTCCGACTGGTATAAACGGTTAGTTATGATCTTCGCTTTGTGACCCCCAGGGCCGAACGCCACAGGATTATCTAGAGGCTCCATCCAATGTGTAACACACGCCACGCCGGTCAGGCCCCCGCACAACGGCACAAAACCCCACCACCGCATGCCGTGGGCAAGCCCTGCCGCCCATCCACACCAGACATTGGGTAAGAGCCAGGCAAAGGGCAATGCCACATATTGCGGTCAGCAATGCGTCACAAGCTCAACGCTTATCCCAACCGCCCCTCGAAACCAGGCAATGGGTCAGAGCCACAGACTTGGGCCATAACCGCACGTATCCTCGTACCGCTGCACGCCGCACGCAACATGACTTCCCGCGCAACGAGACCTACCAAGATATACGGCTTGGTGGTACGCTCCCCATTGCCGTACGAAACCGCAACCCAAGGGCAACACACATCCCTCCCTCGACGGGCATTTCTCACTTGTGGCCAAGCCCAGTGGGGCCATAGCCAAGCACACATCATTGCCTTGTAGCAACGCACGGGTCCGGACACAGATGTAAGCAACTCAACGCCTGGCGGTTGTATGCTGCTTGCGTCCGATGTGTGATACTACGCATGCACTTAGCCATCGTCTACTAAGTCGTACTATGATCCCATTGTTAAGCTGAGCTCCATCAGCGCACTGGGTGTCAAGAGCGCCGCTACCGAAGGCTTTGCGCCACGCCGTCCTCATGCCCTGGCGTGTTTTGCTCATGCAGGCCATGCCCTGGCGCTGGTGAAGTCGGCACTGGCGGAGAGCCTCGCGTTCGGAGCGCCGCACGTCAGAGCGAGGTGGCCTGCGCCACGCCGTCCTCATGCCCTGGCGTGGCGGAGCGGCGCGGAGCTCGCACCCAGGGACATGGAGCTACTGGGGAGGAGACCGGAGCCAGCGCCACAGACGCCGCCGCCGCTGCCGGGGAGGGCGGACCTGGCGCCGCCGCTGGGGAGGCCCAGGCCCAGGCCCAGGTCAAGGTCAAGGTCGAGGCGGGGCGGGTGCCGGGCGTGCTCCTCGAGGCCGCACCTGAGGCGGGGGGTGGGGGTGGGGGGTGCGCGGGCGGGGAGGGGCGCAGCGGGGGTTCAGCCACGTGATCAACATGCTACGTGCCGTGCCGGTCCGATCTGGGCGCTCTGTGTGTGCTGGCTGTGAGGCGCTCCGGCCCCCCCTGACTCGTGAGCAAGACTTGTCTCTGCTTAGTCTTGACTGACGGCGCGTGATGACCTTCCGCCTAGTCCAAGCAACCCCCGCCTTCCCACCCCCTACTCCCGACCAATTCCACCCCTTTCCCCCACTTTCCCCCTACCGCTCACCCCCGCAGCACGCCGCTCTCCGCGAGGCGCTCCGCGTAGTCCCGCCCCATCGCCACCAGCGCCCGCGCACCCGCGTCGTCCAGCGAGCGCAGGGCGGCGCCGGGGCCGCGGGCGCGCAGGGCGGCGGCCAGGTGGGGGTCGTGGCGGGGGTCGAAGACCAGGCTGGGGCCTGGAGGGGGTGGGTGGGTGGGTGGGAGGGTGGGGGGGAGAGGTGGGGGTTGTGGAGCGGAAGGAGGATGAGAGAAATGGGCTGGTGGGGTGGAGTGGGAAGGAGGTGAGGCGGAGGCGCCAGCCCCTTTGCCGGTCCCCCTCACGCAGCGCTACCGAGGGCTTGACCCCGCCCGCCTTCCCGCCCGCCCGACCTCGCCGTGGCACCAGCTCCGCCGCCTGCAACGCTGGCCCATGCCCCTTGGCCCATGCCGATCCCCGTTGTGCGCCCTTCTCACCCGCCCCCACCTTCGTCAGTGACCCATGCAGCGCCCCCCCTGACCCCGCCCGGCCGCCCGCCCGCCCCCACCTTGCGGCGGCACCAGCGAGTGCGGCCGCCCCAGCCAGCCGTAGTGGAAGGAGCCGTCCAGCACGGCCTGGCCCCGGCAGGAGGTGGCGAAGGAGCCGTCGAGCAGGAAGGGGATGTGCGCCGAGGCCAGCGCCGCGGTCAGGAGGTCGTTGCGGCAGCGCCAGCCGGAGAGCTGGGGGGTGGGGAGTGGGGGAGGGGAGGGGAGGGGTGTGAATGTGGAGCGCAGGGTTGTGAGTGAGCAGCATCAGGGGAGCACTCGGGCGCCAGCTGTTCCTCCCCTTTCCTCCCTTAGTCCTCCAACCTTCTCAACCATTCTGCCCTCAACTGCCCCGCCCACACACCTCTTGAGCGCCTCAGCCCCCTCCAAGCCCCTCAACGGCCCGCACCCCCCATCCCCGGGCTCCCTCCCCGGGCCCCTCCCCGCACCCCCACACACCTTGAGCGGCTGCAGCGAGGGCACCTGAGTCACCACCAGGCTCACGTGGGCGCAGCGGGCGGCGGCGTCGGCCGGCAGCAGCTCCGACAGCCACCTGGCGGGGGGAGGGGGTGGGGGGTCGAGCAGGAACCCTGGCTGAGCGCCGAACCTGTCACCGGTCTGCAACACGGGTCAGCAACCCGTCCTTTCCCCGCCTCCCGGCCCGGTCCCATGCCCTCCGCGACCTGCGCCCCTGAACCACCGCGACCCACCGCGACCCCATACGCAGTAACGGCGTCGGCCACTACCGCCCACCTGTGCACCAGGCCCCGCCACACGCCCGCCAGGCCCCAGGGCCGCTCGTACACGCCCGCTTCCCTGGACAAGAACAAGGCGTAGGGAGGAGGTGGGCGGGGGCGATCGCTTGAACGAGTTGGAAACCGAAGAGAATGAGAAGGGGCGGGAGGAGACGTAGGGAGGGGGGGGCGTGTCGGGCGACGGTCACGGGCAAAGTCAACATGGAGCCCGCGCCGCAGCCCATGGCCCAAGGCTAAGGCCCCGCTAACCAAGAGGCTTTCCATAGTCCTCAACCGCACGTGCGGGTGTGGCGAACGCCCTCCGCCAGCTAGGCCCGAGCCGACCACAGGTCTCCCACCTCCCACCTCCAACCGCGCCCTCCCCTTGGCCCTCGCCCACCCCTCCCCCACCTGGCCAGCCTGAGGGCCAGGCCCCTGCCCTCCCCCTCTCCCATCCGCCACCGCCATCCACGCCCCCGGCCCGCCACCCTCCCCCCTCTTCCCCTCCCCCCTCTTCCCCTCCCCCCTCTTCCCCTCCCCCCTCTTCCCCTCCCCCCTCTTCCCCTCCCCCCTCCTCCCCACCTGGCCAGCCTGAAGGCCAGTCGCACGGCCTCTCCCGGCGGCACCTCGCATGCGCCCAGCAGCGCCACCAGGCCCCCCCCGCTGGAGCCCACGGCGGGGAGCGAGGCCAGGCGGTAGCGCTCCGACAGGCGGGCCATGACGCCTGGGGGGCGGGAGGAGGGGGGGGGAGGGGGGGCGTGGGGAGGTGAGGAGGGGGGAGGTGAGGAGGGGGGAGATGGGGTGGGGTGGGGAGGGTAGGAGGGAAGGGAAGGAAAGGGAGAGAGGGAGGGTGTGGCGCTGCGAGGGTTCCAGCAGGATCTGCTGCGGGTGAGGTGGCAGCAGGCTGTCATGGCGTCAAGGCCCCCGGCCCTCACCTGCTTGCCAGAAGAAACACGTCCCGGAGCCTGCACGGAAGCGGTGGGCGGTGAAGCGCGGGTGCCGGCGGGGGGCGGTCAGGTGTGGGGCGGGCGATTCCCGAGCGCAAAGGCTGCACCTCGGGCTTCCGGTGGGCACAGAGCGGCGCGGGGCCTTCCTCCCAGACCCATCCTCAGGCGCGCAGTAGCGCCGCGCCTCTGCCCTGCCCACCTGGCCAAACAATGTGAAGCTTCCCCGTCCCCGCCTCTGTCCTGGCCGCTTGGGCTATCCCTCCGCTGCTGGGCCCCGGCTGCCGCTCGTGGGCCTGGGCCTGCTGCCGCCAGACGGAGGGGCAGGCAGCCACCGGCGCGCTGCCGACCCCTGCCGCAGCTAGAGCCTGCAAGCCGCCCTCGCCACCGCCGCCTGCGCAAGCACAGCCAGCCGGCGTGGGTGGTGTGGCCATACCGCAGCGAGGCACCGGCTCAGGGTTGGGTACGTCCGTGACGTCAAGCCGGCGAATCAAGCGCGTGCTGATTGAATTGCCGTTGAGCGCGCGAGCTCACCGAAAGCCGACAACCAGCGCCGCAGTAATGCCATTGTCTATCCAGCTACGTATCAGCCGCGCTATCGGCGCATGAAGGTCGCGCGCGGTCTCGGCGCCTGCACGCCCTTCAAGGACGCCTGCCTACACGAGTCAGGGTAATAGCCGTGATAGTGTTGTATGTACTCCATAGCTTGCTGGCCCGTAAACGAGGCCGCTCGGTCCTCAATGAGCCCCCATTCCGATCCCGGGCAAGCAGGCCCCGGCCCTTGAGCTCTCCCCTCCCTCCTTGCTGCTATCGATAGGCCCTTACTAGACGAGCACGTAGGGCAGACACACGCAACGCCACGCGTGGCTGTCGAGCGCTTCACGTCAGGGCCCTCTGCACATTCACAGCCCGAACAGCCTAGGCATTGCTGAACACTAGCACGATGCAGCTTAAGCTAGACCTCAACCTGCTGGATGGGGGGCCAGGCCGGGGCGCCCTAGGCGCGAATGCACAAGATCTGTGCGTCGACGTGCCGACCGCCACGTTCCCGCTGCCCTCGGTTGCGGACGTGGATGGTTTCGAGCGAGAGGTCGTGGAGATGGTCAAGCCCTGCCACGGAACGACGACGCTGGGCTTCATTTTCCAGGGCGGGGTCATTATCGCCGTGGACTCGCGTGCCACGATGGGCTCCTACATCTCGTCTCAGACCGTGAAGAAGGTCATTGAGATCAACAAGTTCCTGCTGGGCACTATGGCCGGTGGCGCTGCGGACTGCCAGTTCTGGCAGCGGAACCTGGGCATGCAGTGCCGCCTCTACGAGCTCAACAACGGCAAGCGCATCACCGTGCGCGCGGCGTCGAAGCTGCTGTCCAACACCATGTTCTCCTACCGGGGGATGGGGTTGTCCATGGGCACGATGGTCGCGGGTTACGACCCCACCGGCCCGGGCCTGTACTACGTAGACAGCGACGGGCAGCGCACCAAGGGCCAGATCTTCAGCGTGGGCTCGGGCTCGCTGTACGCCTACGGCGTGCTCGACGCGGGCTACTCGTGGGACATGAGCGTGGATGATGCCATCGAGCTGGGCAGGCGATCTATCTACCACGCCGGCTTCCGCGACTGCGCGTCCGGTGGCACCGTCAGCGTCTACCACGTGACTCAGGACGGCTGGAAGAAGGTCCGTGGTGACGACATCTCGGAGCTGCACTACGAGTACTACCCCGACCCGGCCGTGCACCCGGCCACCGCCAACGCCGTCGTGCTGTAAAGAGGCGGCGGCGGTCCGCCGCCGCCGCCGCCGCAGCAGCGACGGAGCTGGTGGGGTAGCAGCGGCGCGGTGGCGTCGCAGCAGAGGAGGGCGAGCGGCGGGGGGCGGCGGAGCGGAGAACGGGCGGAGCGCAGCCAGGAGCCATGCAGCAGTACGGGGCGACGGCGGCGCTGGCGCCAGGGTGGCCCGTGGGGCCTGAGGCAGGCGGTCAAAGCAGAAGGAGGGGCGGTAGCGGCTTTGGAGTGGGCATGGATGCCACAGAGCAGGGCAACTCGGGGTTGGAAGGGTTCTCTCAACGCCTGAGGTGGGGTTGTGCGGATCAGGGCTGGGCACACGCATGCAAGGAGGGGCGGGCAAGGCGAGGCGGGGTGCGGGCCGAGGCCAGGGGTGGTGTTGCAAGGGCTGCCGCAAGGGGCAGGATGTACCATTGACGGCGCAGACTTGGGACAGGTTTAGGCGGTCAAGGCTGGTGTTTGGGTCGGGAATGTACCAGACCTTAGATGCATGGGGCTCAGGTGCTGCAGGCAAGCAGGCTTAAGCCCGGACGAATGGAGCAGGGCGGAGCTCGCCGTGCGTGCGCAGTGGCCGAGTGATGTAAGGCGTTGGTGGTAGCTTCTTGGCTGCAGGCTCGCCGTACAACTGCCTTCACGGCGCTGCTCCACGGCTTTGGCGGGTGACTGGTGCTAGTGGATGGCCAGCCTGCTGCAGCACAGCCCAGGCGAGCCTAGGCCTCCTGCTGGTGGGGTGCTTCGCTCGCAGGGGCCGTGCAGCGTAGTCGGACGGTGACGAAGGGGATGCAGCTGACCGCGCCTAGGCTGTGCGCAACACAACAGAAAGAGGGAGAGGGGTGGGGTGGGGCCGTGGGGGGCGTGTCCTTCAGACGCAGCTGTAGCACAGCAAGCCCATACCGGTAGCAGCAGGGGCCGCCGCAGCGCCATGCACTCCGCCGCAGCGTTACGCTCAGCCGGCGCCATGCCTCCTGAGTCTTACGGCAGGAGTGGGCAGGGAGAAGCACTATGCAGTGCCCCCGAGACAGGGCAGCGGGAATCGCAGCAGCAGGACCTGTAGCGGACAAGCGGCCTGAACTCACCTGAAGCAAGCGAGAGCACTGCCGGAGTGCTGGGACACATGGTTAATCCGGTAGCTTAGCCTATACGCCTAGCCTATCTTCCCCCAGCCGGTAGCAGAGCCTAGCCTATCTTCCCCCAGCCAGAATGCGAACGGTTCCTCACTTCATAGCCACCCCAACCCAAATGTGCCCTCGCCAGTCTCTGCGCTCTCGCACCGGCCACCTGGACGCAGTTCACCGGTACGCTACTAAGCTCCCCTCGCCGCCGCCATGCGCCCATCACTGAACCCATTCCTGCCAGAGTACCAACCGCAACCATGCTCTACAACAGTGGCCGCAGGGTCACGTCAAGCAGACAATCAGCCACACAGCGTTCATATATGGAATTGCGCTTACCTAGGCTCCTTTCTGCTAGTTCCCCGCGCTCAAACCCGTCACCCTCGCCGCCATTCTCAGCTAGGCCCTTGGAGCCTTTACGCAGATTGCTCAAGCCGCACCCTCCTCCTTGCCCAGATACTTGGCTGGAGCAGCACTGAAGGCCGTCATGGCTTAGTCATCGCATCCTCCGTCCCCGCTCTGAAGCCCCGAGGCCACACATGCATTATGCGTCACCGCCTCACCGGCGGGAGCTGCAAACGTGGGGCAGCGCAGACCGCCTCCCACGTCTCCAGCAGGCACCGCACTCGGTCCAGCTCACCGACAGCACCCGCACCCGTAGCCGTAGCCGTAGCCGGGGCGGCGACGGGGCCTGCCTTGGCCCCGTCCTCGGCGCCGCAGTTCGCGCCGGAGGGCCCGCTCCCCGCGCTGCTCCACGAGGCCTGCAGCACCTGCGGGCATAAGGCGGAGGACGACGCACAGGTTTGGCTGGCATTCCTCCAGTAGGAGTGGAGGTGAGGGCAGTGTGCCCGTCCATCCGCTACAGGTCCTGGTCAGGCACGCGCCTGGTCTGTTGACCCGGACAATTCTACCAAGACATCGACACCAACACAGCGGTTCTCCACGGCGCCTGACCAGCTGAGCTCAGCCCCACCTCCGCCGCGGTCCAGGCGCGCACCTGGTTAACCGCATCCATCCATGACATGCCCCGCTGCCCTGGCCGCCGCCGCCGCCGCTCCCGCCGGCCTGCTCTCCTCCGCCGCCGCTCCCGCCGGCCTGCTCCCCCCCGGCGCCGCTCCCAGGGCGAACCATGGACGCCTTGCGGAACGTCAGCGGCGTGCCGTTGATTAGAGGGAGCTGGAGCTCCTCGGGCACGCCCAGAAGCTGGCAGATCGCAAGCGTGTCCTGCTTCCGCGGCGCCGCCTGCAGCTGCTTGATCACGAGCGTGTCGCAGCGCCGGTAGAGGTCAACGGCGGGGTCGGGGCTGGGCAGCGGCGGGTCCCCGGCCTGCTGCCTGATGGTGCCCCAGACCTCCAGCCGGCCAAGCCGAGGACCCAGGGCGAGGCTTGGCAGGAGGGCGGTGGCGAGGAAGGCTGACAGCTCTGCGTAGGACCACCCTGGCCCGAAGGGCTTGGCGGTGACCGTTACCGCGGCAAGCAAGCTGACGTCTGCGTCCTGTTCCGTCGCTGCCGCTGCCGCACACACTGAAGCGGCACTCCAGGCGGCGCTGGCCTGACTGCCGCCGGTAGTGAAGGTCAAGAGTCTCCAGGCTGGGCGCGCGTATGAGCTCTCCGAGGAAGTCTGCTAGCTGGTCGTCGCGCAGGCAGTGGTTTTCGGCCTCCAGCGCAAAGGACTTCAGGGCCGTAAAGCCGCACAGCTGAGCTGCTATCTCGGCCGGCGGCGGGGGAGAGCCGTAAACAGGCGAGCAGTCCGTTCCGAACGCAAGGCGGATCAGGCATGTCTCCAGCCCACTGAGGCATTGCAGGAAGCCGTAGTCGCTTAGCTCGAGGCTGCCCAGGTTCCGGAGGGAGCCGAGGGCGGCGGCTGTAAGGCTCCAATGGATAGTCCAATGGATAGTCCGGCGCATACGTGTTGAGCGTCAGCGCCCTCAGGGCCGTCAGACGCGGAAGCATCCCAAGTAAGAGGGTGATTGGCAGGGCCTGCTTGTAAAGCCGCGAATTGTACCAGTCAAAAGTCAGGTCTGTGACGAGCGCGCAGGCCTCCGGGGGCGCCGAGCCGAAGGGCAGCGCGAACAGTCCTGGGTTGTCGTCCCCCATGTACATGCTGATCGCACTGCATCGCGGCCTCCGAGACAGCCAGCGGCCATCGCGGCAGAGAGACAGGAGGATTGCCGGATCGATGTCGCAGTTGAGGTGCATTTCGGTGGTTTCCGAGGTCGTCGACAAGCTCCCGGAGCGCACGACATCCAAGGCGCGCCTCCATTTTATCACCAGAGTAGAGGCTCGCAACCAAGTTCTGGCGCGCGGCAGTGGGCAGGACGCGCAGTAGATTGGCCAGCGTCAGCTCCCGGACGGGGGCTGGGACTGGGCTGGGGCGGACATCATGTCAAGCTCAAGGTCACTGGCGATCTAATCTCATGTCAACCGAGGCTGGCGAGGCTCAACGAGCATTCGGCGCTTTAGCTGTCGCGCCGACAGCTGCCGTGCTATTGACGCAAAGCTGCGCGTATGCTGTGTATGTAGGGATTATCTTATATTGGAAGTGTCCTTGCTATCCGCCGTCGGGGCACGCGGCGCCGTAACCACGCGCTCGGGCGCAGCCCCCGCACTCCCGTCGGGAGTCCCGACTCCCCGCCCGAGGCCGCCCGCCCCCTCTGTCCCCTTCGCGCCCCTGCCTTCGGTCTTCAGGACCCGTCCACACTAAACGGCTAAACCCCTTCCAGGAATCCTCTGAAGCCCAGGGACATTGCTGTCAGGCGCCTCCAAGCCCCATTGCTTCTCCCATGTGTATCCCATCGCTTCCCACGTGTCAAGTAAGCCTCTCATTCCCCTTTCCTGCGTGCGTCCGTACATTGTGCTAACTTTGCCCTGTTAAAAGCTTCTGATCTGGCGCTACAGCGTCTCGGGCAGGCGCAACCCTCCTGGGCGCAACGTCATCGGCTGCACGACATCTGCAGTAACAGGACTCAGGTGGCTGCCCTACGCCATTCGACACAATGCGTTTCTGTGAGCAGCCCCACCGACGACACTCGTCAAATGCAACTACAAGGCAGCTGTACGTCCCACCCCAAGGCACGCCTGCTCTCTCGATTGTTCCTTTCTAAGTTTAAAGGTTTTATCTGACCGCCCTCCCCTGCCGCGCCCCTTGATGGCTGATGCCGCAGGTCTTCGGCAAACGGCAGAACCTCCACGGCCCTTATGGGTCCGACTGGGCCTATCTACCCTGGCCATGCGCTCCACTACAACTGGCGCAGGCTAACCACATCTACACCTGCTATCTACTCCCCCAAGTACGTCCTACCCAAAGGCACGCCTGGGTGCAAAGGCCGACCTGTTGCTCCCTCCTCGCGCGCTGGTCGCTCACAGCAGCCTCGGCAGGCCCACTGCCTGCGCAGGTGCCGCGTGCAGCGCCTCCCACACCTCCACCACGCACCGCACTCGGTCCAGCTCTCTGACAATACCCGTGCATGCGCCCAGGGCTCCTTGCACCGGCCCGCCGTCCATGCCAACGCCCAGGCGTGGCTCCGTGGCTCCTGCTGCGCCTGGCTCGCCTGCGGTGGCAGTGGGCCCTCGGGCGCCCGGCGCGGGGGCCACTGCGCCAGAGCCAGCAGCAGCCGTGGCCTCCGCCTCGCCGCTCCACCAGGCCTGCAGCACCTGCGGTGGGCAAGGCGGCAGTCGGCACGAGGGATGGTGATGATGCCACCAAGCAAGGCATCGGTAAGAAGCGGCGAGCTTGCCGTGTGCGACTGAAGGTCAAGTGAAGGTCAAGTGACATTGACCCGGTGAGTTACGCCGGGTTATTGTCGTCTGTCGAATGCAGGGCGGCTGGTGGCAACCAGCCCCACCCCTTCCTGCCCCCGGTGCAAAGCGGTGCCCGGTGCCGTAACGCAACCTAGACCCAATCTATCTAGTCCACCCTGGCCCCGAGCCACACCTGGTCGATTGCTTCGTGCCAGCTCAGGCGTGTTGGCCAGGCCTCCACCGCCGTGCCGGAGAGCCGCCGGACCGCAGCCGCCACGGCAGGGCAGGCGCCCTCGCTCAGCGTCAGCACGACCGACCCTGCTAAGGTCAGCGGCCGAAAGGACGTCGCGTAGAACTGGCGGTTGACTGTGGCGGCCGCCTCGGTGCTTGCCTCCAGCAGCCAGGCCCGCAGCGCCGCTGGTACGGCCATGAGTGTGCTGATGGATGGGCCGGTCAAAAGGAGCTGGCGGGCTAGCGGGTGTGGGACGGAGGCTGCCTTTATCCGTCGGAGCGCCCTCTCAACCGCATCGGCCCACAGCAGTCGCGCGGTGCCACCACCACTGCCAGTGCCGCCGCTGCCGGCAGCTGCGGTCCTTGCCAGGCATAGCGTGCGTGAAGCGTCATGGGCGACGAGCCACAGCTCCTCCGGCACGCCCAGGAGCCGGCACACAGTCACGGTGTCCTGACTGCGGGGCGCCGCGGTGAGGCGGATGATGCTGGAGCTGGCGGCGTCGCAGCGGAGAAAGAGGTCCACATCAGGATCGTGTTCCGGAACCGGTGGCGGAAAGATAGACTGCAGCTTGAGGGTGCCGTGGACCTCCAGGCGTCCCAGCCTGGGGCCCAACGCACGGCTCGGCAGGAGCGCTGTGGCCAGAAAGGCTGATAGGGCGTTGTATGAGCTGTCCGTGTGAATGGTGACGGTGCTAAGCTGCCGGCGGTCGCCACCACTGCCGCCAGCCCCGGCCTCTCCAGAGCCGCTGGCACCACTGCCGCCGCCAGAGCTCCGAAGGGCAGGGTCCGAAGTGGCACTCCAGGTACGCGGGTTCGCGCTTTCCGTCCGGTCCGCACTCACTGAGCTCCAGAGTTTCTAGGCCCGGCATGTGAAGCGACAAAGCGTCGAGGATGCCGGTAAGCTGGTGTGCCTTGATGCCTTCCTCGGGGGCATCGAGTGTGATCTCCTTCAGGGCTGTGAGCCTGCACAACTGCGCCGCCAGGCGGGCGGTCGGCGGGCGGGAGCCCCGAACACCAGTGTGCGTCGTGTTCACGGTCAGCCGTGTGAGCTGCGCCGCGGCACCGGCCAAGCACTCCAGGAAGCGAAAGTCACCGAGCTGGACGCTGTTGAGCTGGCGCAGCGTCGAGAAGGCGAAGGCCGCCAGGGTGCGCTCGGCGGGATCTTGATGCGCCGAGATGTCGAGGGTCAAGGCCGTCAGACCCGTCAGGCGCGGAAGCAGCCCAAGCAGAATAGTACTTGACAGAGGCTGTTTCGAGTCTCCACTCTTGAAGGATAGGTCTGTGACGCGCGCGCAGGCCTCGGCGGGAGCGCAGCTGAACGGCACCGCGAGGGCTGCTGGATTGTCGTTGTCCGTGATTGTGAGCGCCACCTTATTGCATCGCGGCCACTGTGACAGCCAGCGGCCGTCGCGACACAGCGGCGTGAACACCGTGGGGTCTAGGCTGCAATCGAGCTTCGCCTCCGTTATCGTCTCGTCAACGAGGTCTCGCAGCGCTCGGCATGTTAAGCGTGGTGCGCTCAAGCCGGAGTGACCAAACTCGCCATGCTTCAGGCTCGCAAGCAGGGTCTCGCGCGCGACACTCGGCAAGGTGCGCAGCAAGTCGTTGAGGCTCATACTGCAGGGCGTTCTGTGTGCTATGGGAGTTGATGGAGCGCCTAGAGGGTTGTGGTGTGCGGAAGCGGTCTGCAAGACGCTGTGGGGCCATCCTCGCTGGCGGGTAACCGCATGGGCATCAGACCCCGCCCAAACCCCGCCTCAGCCTCCTGGAGCACAATTCCTGGACCCCGTGGCCCCACACGCCCCGCCTGCACCTTGCACCTGCCTGCCCTTGCACGCCGCAACACGATCTTCCTTCTGCGGGGTCTGCCTCACAACAAGTCAGCCCAACCTTCCAGCACACACGCTCTTGGCACTAGACTTTCACCCACATTAAACTGGCACACGATGGCCCTAAACGGCAGGTAGGGCCTGCCCAAAACAGGGCGTGCAGCGCTCGACGCACACACCTCTCAACATCAAGCCCACCCAGCAGCGCCTTCACCGGCAGTTTCAGGCACAAACCTCACCACGACAAGACACAGTACCCCGGCACTAAGCTCCCTACCTTGCTACTCCTCTTGCTGTCAACCCACTCGGGCTATGTAATACCTAGCGCAACACCAAGTATCCTCACGCCTGCCGCTTCGGCTGCGGCGCCTTGTTCCCAGCGGCTCTGGGCCCCCCTCCGCCGCTTCCTCCGCCCTGGCCTCTGCTCCCTGTGCCCTGCTGCGCTCCTGCCGCCCCACGCGGTGGCGGCGGCGGCAGAGCCCCCGAAAAGAACTTGGCACTCAGCGCCTTGGCATCCACAGGCGCAGAAGTTGCGCCCGAAGGAGCCCCTGCCATCGCCGAGCCTGCGTTGCTGCCCTCCGCCTCACTCCCCTCCTCCGCCTCACTGTCTGACGGCACCGGCAGGGCGTGGCTGATGGGCGGCGCGGCAGCGCTTGCGGCCACCGCCGCCGCTGGGGCGTCACGCTCCGCGGGTGGCGGCGGGGCCCGCTTGGCCGCCGCCGCCAGGGCCTTCGCCGCGCCGTTGCCTCCGAGGCCCTGCAGCATACGGCGGCGCGCCTCCTCCACAAACCCCACCTTGGCCTTGCGCGGCGCGCCCTGCGCCTCAGCCGCCGGTTCCGCTGCCGCCGCGGGAGGCCCCGGCGGGCCCAGGCGGCGATCCGAGAGAGCGCTGGGGTCCAGCGGGGCCCCAGCCGGGACCACCACGCCGTGTCCCACCCCGTTGCCGTTATCACTCGCCCCCGATCCCGACCCCCAGACGCCGCTGGCCTCCGCCGCTGCGCCCTCCTCCGACGCGTCGCCTGCCCCGTTCCCAGCCACCGGGCCCACCCCGACGGCGGGTGGTGCCGAGCCACCGGGCGAGGTAGCGCCAGCGGCAGCACCGGCGGCGGCGGCGACGGCGGAGGCTGCTGCCGCCGCCGCTAGCAGCGACGCCTGCTCGGCCTCCTGCTGCAGGCGGTCGGCCCGGTCGATGGCCTCCAGGGCGGGCGGCGGCAGCTGGGAGCGCCACTGCCGCAGCCGGGCCTCCACCTGCGCATGAGGGGCGGAGACGGGCCGTGTTGGGGTCAAGGTCAGCACACGCAAGCCATGGCACCTCTCAACTCGCTCCGCTGCCTTCAAGCCTGTGCGGCGGCCTCTGCGCGCCCCTAGGGGGCGCTCCTGCATAGGATGAGACCTCTGCTAATCGTCAATTCCAGTCCTGCACGAAGCCTAGGCACCTGCTCTTGGCACACCGCTGCCGGCGTCTGCAGGCCCCTCGCCCCACCCGCCCCTGCACTCGCCCTCCCCAGCCCGCCCCGCCCCCGCCGAGCCCACCTTCTGTACCAGGTCCCGGGCGGCCGCCAGCGCCGCGCCGGGGCCCGCGCCGGCCGCCGCCCCTCCCGCTGCCGCCCCCGCCGCCCCCGCGGCAGCTGCCTGCAGCTCCAGCGCTGCCAGGTTGGCCTGCTGCAGCCGGACCAGGCGTTGGAGCTGGGTCACCTGGGGGTTGAGAGGGTTTAGAGGAAGTTGAAGAGGAGGGCAGATGAGCTAAGTGGAGCGGTGGCGGTTGTGTTCACGGGGAGCGTGGTGCTGGCGTGGCGTTCCCACCGAGTACCGTACTGGTACGCACCATAGCCCCCAACGCTTGCTGTGACCTCCAACCACAACCTCCCCCCACGCATGAACTAGGCCGACAAGAGCTGCCGCCACCCGTACCTTCTCTACCAGCTCCTGTGGCGGCGGCGGCGACGGCGGCGCTGGCACCGGTGCCGGCGCTGGCGGCACCGCCTCCACCTCCACGTCAATCACGCCCTCCTCCTCCACCTCTGCCAACTTGGCTGGCGGTGCCGCCGGGGTTGCAGCTGCCGCGGCGGCGGCGGCGGCGGGGGCTGGGGGCGGCGCAGCGCGGCTGAGCCACCTCGCCTCTGACCGCCGCATCCGCCGGAGCGAGTCCAGCCTCAGCTTGCCCATCTGCAGCGCCGCCGCCGCCGCCTCGGCGCCGCCGCCTGCGTCGACGCCGACGATCCGCCCGCCGGGCCCCAGCGTCAGACCCAGCTCCGCCAGCGCCTCCAGGTCTGACTCATCCGTGTCGGTTGACGCAACCGCCGCCGACCGCGACCGCCGCCGCTCGGCCCGGCTGCTCCGGACCGCGAGCTTCAGCTCCCGGGCGGCGGCGGCTTCGATGGACGACAGCCGCCGGGGCTTGCGGCCCGGGGACTCAGCGGCGGCCGCCGCTGCCGCCGCCTCGACCTCGGCACTGGAGCGACGGGATGCGCGGCGGGGCTTGGCGGCGGCTTCTGAGCCGGAGCCGCTGGCGGAGCTGGCCTCGTGGTTTTTGCGCGTGCTGCGGACGACGCCGGGGCCGGACAGCAGCGCGGCGGAGAGGTCCCGGAGTTTGGCCGGGGGGCGGCCCGGGTGGCTGGAGCGGAGGCTGCCCGCCGGCTGCAGAGGGGGCGGAGGGGAAGGGGTGGGAGGGGAAAAGAGTGAGGTCGGCTGGGGGCAGTCGAGCATGTCCTGTGAGTTGGTGACCGATAGGCGCTGGGATGGTCCCCAGTTACCGGCATAACGAAGGATTTTCGACCCCGAAACCTCCTCTTACCTGGTTCCGCAGCGCTTGGATGGCCTCCTCCGCGCTCGCGTGCGTGGCCCGCAGCGCCTTCCAGGCGCACGACACGGCGTTGATGAGGCCGTGGCGCTCCTCCGCCAGAGCGGGGGGCGCGGAGCCGCGCTCCACGGAGCGGCGCAG
Source organism: Edaphochlamys debaryana (assembly GCA_016858145.1). Taxonomy (NCBI): domain Eukaryota; kingdom Viridiplantae; phylum Chlorophyta; class Chlorophyceae; order Chlamydomonadales; genus Edaphochlamys; species Edaphochlamys debaryana. The sequence goes on from JAEHOE010000051.1 coordinate 575,045, forward strand.
GCGCCATCGCAGGGAGTTGACGTCGAGCTGCTTGCCGCGATGGTCCAGGGCCCACCAGCGGCGCACGATCCAGGGCTGGAGGGGCGAGGGAGGGAGGGAGGCAGGCGCATGAGGAGACCTGGGCGACGGGCAGCGCAAGCGCATACATGTCGTCGCAGCTCCCACTGCCCGACCCCTGCAGCACCTCGACCCGAAGCAACCCTGCATGCTCCCACGCATGTCCCTACGGCCGCGCCGTACCGCCCAAATCCCCTCTTCAACCCACCATGACCTCCTCGGTGCTCAGTTCCATGAGGGCCCGGGCGGTTGGGTCGTACTCGATCTCCGCATGCTGCACCACGTGCCCCTGCTCGTCCAGCTCGGCGCCCTTGAGCAGCAGCGGCCAGGCGGAGGACACCTGGGACAGCGCCAGAGTCTGCAGGATAGGGTAGCAAGGGGTGTGTGTGTGCCAGTGGTGAGGGTGGTGTGGGGTCAGTAGGGAGCACGCCCGCATGAGGGTCCAGGGGGCGAGGGCGCGGAGGAGGAGGGAGGAGGGAGGTTGGGCAGGCGGGGCTCGTCGTTCGGTGTGCGATGGTGCCTGCCATGGGCGCAGGTCGACATTACCAGAGTGACTGCCTCTCCCCCTACACCCTCATGGGGGCGGCACCCTACAGAGGTCAGGCCATAACTCTCTTCCCTTCAGATTCCGCTGTAATCACTTTATACTACCACGCCAGCCCTACACCCCGTGCCGCACCTGCAGCGCGTGCTTGCGCGGGCCGATGACGCCCCAGTGGCGCAGCTGGTCGATGCGGCGGCGCATGCGGTACACCACCTGGCCCTTGGCGCGGGAGGACACGTGGCCGCCCTCGGCGCGGATGGCCTCCACCAGGCGGGGCCGCAGCTGCCGGGGCGGCAGCAGCAGGTCGGCCAGGGGCGGGCTCTCCTGCGGGCGGGGGGCGGAGGGTGTGGCGAGGCCGGGAGTAAAAGAGGGCGTGAAAAAGAGCTAGAGCAGGAGGGATATTGGTATGAAGGCAATGCTGCGGCCAGAGCGCGGGGCGCTGCCCTCCGCCCTCGCATGTCGAGTCCCATGTGTGAGCCAGCCTGTACGCTGACGCCGTACAGCCGTACAGCCGTACCGCACGTGACCCCGCCCCCCGCCGCTCCCCCCCGCCTCACGTCCATGATGAGGGCCAGGCGCTGGCTGGAGCGCTCGTCCAACTGCGCCTCCGCCGCCTGCCCCGCCGCCACCACCTCCTCCGCGCTCTTGCCCTCCGCCAGGGACCGCCACCCCCCCTGCGCCGCCTCCGGCCCCTGAGCCGCCTCCGCCCCTTGCGCCGCCTCCGCTGCGCCGTCGCCCTCCCCAGCCGCTGCCACAGGCTCAGCCTCGGCAGCAGCCTCAGTTGAGGCCTCGGCCTCGGCCGCAGCGGAGCCAGCTTCCGCCTGCTTCCCGAGGGCCTCGCCGGCCGCAACCACCTGTGCCACGCGGGTGGACGGACGGCCTGGCAGGCCGGCGGCGGGCTTGCCGGGCGTGCCCTTGACGTTGTGGATGGGGCCGCCGGAGGGGAACTCGGAGGCGTCAGGCTCGGTCAGGCTCGCGCCCTGCTTGGCGAGGCGGCCCATGATCGCGACCGCAAAGGCCTTATGCTGGAGCTCGGTGAGCTTGCCCGACAGGATCCGCATGTCCGGCGTGGAGTCGCCGTGAACGGCTAGGTCCGCCGCGGCCTGCGCGAGCTTGCGCGACTTGGCTGCTTTGGAGCCCGAGACGCTGCGCGAGAGCGCGAGGTGCGAGATCTGGCGCCGCAGGACGCGGGATTCCGTGTACCAGAGAGTCAGCTCGTCCACAGCGGCCGCCAGCTGGGCTTGGGTGAGGACGTGTGCGGGTGGCGGCGTGGGCGTGGGCGAGGAAACGGCGGTGGTAGATGGAGAGTTTTCCGCTGCGAGGGCTTGCAGCTGTGCGACGTTATCCTGCAAAGGATGAGGATGGGACAGGGATTATTCGGACAAGCAGCGGCGCTAGCCCCATGCAGCAATGCTAGCAGCACGACAGGAAGCCTGGACCCAGCCACCCCTGGGCTTGTTGCCCAAGCCCCCTAGTCCGTAACCTGATCCCCAGCTCCAGCCGTGCAAAGGCTCACCCTCAGCGCTCGCATGAAGGGGCGGTACGGCATCGTGGCCCATGCGCGCAGCAAGACCTCGGGGTCCATGCGCAGCACGGAGCACAGCACGGACTCCGCGCGCTCCGCACGTGCTGAGTCATCCTCCGCTGGAGCTGCCACGGGTGGCGGGATGGCGCTCGGGACGAGCACGGTGCCCGCCTCGGTGGTTGCGACGCCCGCCGCCGCAAATGCGGCGACGTCTGCCTCGTACTGGACGAGCAACCGCCGCCGTACGGCAGCCAGCGGCGAGTCGTCCGTGCTGGATCCGAGCATGGCTTGTACGGCACCGGGTTGCTCGTCGTCGCTCTCGCCCGCCACGTCGCCCCAACCGCCGCCGTGCTTGCCCTTTGCCTTGGAGGGGCGCGAGGCGAAGGGCATGGGCCCCCGTCGGTGCGCCACGTCCCCACGTGCGATGCGTGCGGCGCGCGTGGCGGCTGCAATCACCGTACACCGGTCGTCGAACTCCGGTACGGTCAGCAGGCCCTCCTCCACCAACCGCCGTAACCGCGTACGGGCGTACTGCTGGTGGTTTTTGTGGGTTACGGGATCCACCGCAGACCAGGCAGCGGTGAGTGCCGGTAGCAGCTCCTCCGCTGGACCCGCCAGCATGGCAGGCTCGATTGCCGCCCACGCTGCCGGCACTGCGGGAGGCGGCAAAAACACGGCACCCGAAATGTTGAAACCGGGAGCAACACGTTCCAAGGACCCAATGCTGACTGGACCAAGCGAGAGGAAAAGGTACCCCAGTCGTCAGTTCCACTCGCAACCCCCCACTCACGCGCCGCAGCCTGAGCTGGAGTCATGGTCCGGGTGGAGCCTCGCTTGCCGGCCCGCCTCCCGGTGACCATCTCCTCCTCCTCCGCCTCGGCCTCCTCCACCTGCCGCGCCGCCGCCAGCGCCTCCTCCCCCTCCCCCTCGCCCGCCTCCGCCTCCTCCACCTCTCCTTCAGAGACCGCCTCGCCCTCGCCCTCGCTCTCGCCCTCGCCCTCTCCCGCCGCCAGGGCCGCCGCCCTCATGGCCTTAACCACAGCGGCCTTGCGGCCGGCGGTGCTGCAGCGGCGGCGGCCGACCTCCTGGCTTGCGGAGGAGACGGCCGCCAGGGAGCGGCGCAGGTCCTCGGCGGAGAGGAGGCCCGAGGCGTGACGGTCGCGCAGGCGGTCGCGCAGGCGCTGGAGCTGCGGGTGGTGGTGGTGAGGGTGTGTGTGTGAGGGGCGTAGGGATCGAGTGGTCGGAGCTATCAAGGAGAGGCGAGACCCGTGAATCAGGACAGTAAAACATGGGTGTGAACGGTAAGCATGGTGAAGGCAACTGGGCCGTGGAGAGCTTCGGCTCCCGCTCCCGAGGGTGGAGCGGTCAGAGGGGTGGGACGTGACACGCGGCGTGCTGTGACTGGGGATGCCAAGGGACTGGAGATGCCAAGAGCCTAGGTGGCCGCTGGCGAGGGCGCATTGGCACCACGTGCGCCCCATGAGGCTTGGTTGGTTGCCCTCGCGCACGGACGGTCCCTGCTCACCAGGTACTTGCGAAACCCGGAATCGCCCTGCTGCAGCGTCGCCAGCAGCTGGCTGTGAAGCTCCTGCAGGGAAGAAGGTGCGAGAAGGCGCGAAGAGGTGAGGCCGCATGACGCCCTTTGGCGGCGGCTTGGGTAGGCACGCCCACCACAGGGCGAGGGGGTATGCGAGTATCAGACTCCTTCGCGGGCTGCGGCTGCCCGCACCCAGGTGACACCAACCGGCCGAGCCCCCGGCCCAGGCCCCCCAAGGCATGCGCCCAACCCCACCACAAGAGGCAGATCAGCCAGGGCGAGGGCCGTGGCGTAAGAAGGCGCAGACCCTGGCTTCGCCTTCGGCCGGCCGGCCCTGCCCTTGCGCCCCTGCGCCCCTTCCGCCCCGGCCTCGTCCTCCCCGTCGTCCCCTTCTGCGTCGGCCTCTGCCCCCGAGTCGCGCGCAGCGCACTGCTTCTGCGCCGCCGCCTTGGGCCCGGCCGGGCCCGCCTTGGGCCCGGCCAGGCCCTCGGCGGCCGCCGAGAAGCTGAAGGAGCGGTTCTCCCGCATGAGCACCACGGTGGCGTTACGCAGCGCCGCCATGCCCGCGCGCGACTGCTCCGTTGTCAGCTCGCCCTTCTCCACGGCCCTGTGGCGGGCGGGACGGCGGCACGGTCACGCAGGCGCACACGCACCAACAGCCGTCAGCTATAACCCGGCAGGGGATCCCTCCCGCCTCATCCCCAATCTCGTGCTCTGGCATCCGCCTGCCTGCCAACCCGTCCCCGAGCGGATTCAGCCTAGCCAGCCCCTCTTCCCACGCCATGCAAAGCTCACTGGTACAGCCAGTTGCCGATGCGCGCCTTGAACGCCTTCCGCGCCGCCGGCCCCAGCGGCCGCATGCCGTCCGCCAGGCGGTTGACGGCATCGCCCGTGCGCACCCCGGCCTGCGCCTCCAGAGTGGCCGCCCGCCAGAAGGCCGCGTCAGGGATAATCCCCAGCGCCGCCTCTTGGGCCGCCGTGAGCGACTCTTCTTTGAGTGCGGTGACGGCGGCGGCGGCCTCGTGCGTGAAGCCCTGGCGCTGCAGCGTCCACTGCGGGGGGTGGGGTGCGGGGAGTGGGGAGGAGGAACCGTGTCGGCGTTCGGACCAGCGGGGGCCGGGGAGAAGCAACCGTGCGGGGGTGGGGTGCGGGTGCGGGGGCGGTCGGGTCGGGGATGTGCGCGCGCGCTGCATGGATGGCTCGACCCTTCGCCCATGCGGAGACCCGTGGCCCAGGCTTGTGCAATCAGCGTGACACCACAGCCCGTTCCAACCTCTCTAAAGCCCCTGGTCTCCCTACCTCAGATGCGGCGCGCGCAAGGAGCTTGCTCGCCCGCGCCAGCACGGCCTCGCTGGCGGCCGCCGACTCGGCCGCGCGCCTCAGCCCCCGCTTGAGCCCCTGCACCGCGTTTTGCCTGGCGGCCCCGCTCATGTCGCGCCAGGCCGCCAGCAGCTCCGCCACGAGGCGCTTCTCCGCCTGCGCCTCGGCCAGGCTGGGCTCGGCACCTGCAGGGCCGCCGTCCGATGTGTCGCTGGCTGCGTTGGCCTCGGCTGCGGCCCGCTCGACGTCCTCTGCGCCGCGCAGCAGGGCCTGCGAGAGGTGGGGGCAGCGGCAAAGGAAGGATGACGTGTTGAGTGGGGCTTGGTCGAGGTAAGGGGACCCTTCTATGCATTGAGAGATAAGCCGAAGAGGTCCGGCCCCTTTGGCGACGCGCATCCGGGCCTCAAGGCTTAGCGATAAAACGGCCGAAGGAAGGGGATCGGCAGCTGCACAGCAAGCGGAGGACCATGCGGCTCGCTTACCTGCAGCTCCGCGTTGTTAAGCAGGGCCACTATGACCATGGCGTTCCTCAAGAGCACCTCGCCTGCCTCCACCTGCAGCTCACGCAAGGCAAACAGGCCAGGAGCGTCAGTCTCCCCTCCCCGCGCATCTCGGTACTCGCTATCAAAGAAACAGGCAAAGCGCGTCGATTCCCCGCACGTGCAGATCGCGCCGCCAGCTGCCAGCGCCCCGCACCGCGGGCCCCTCAGGGCATAAGCACCGTTCCCCGCCCGCCATGCCTTGCCTGTTCCTTCTGGATGAGCTCGTTGGATGCGGCCCGGTCCAGCTTGCGCCGCGCGGCGTGCAGCACCCGGGTCCGCACGGTGACCGTAAGAGGGGCAAGGTAGGTCGCGACCTAGGGCGGCATTGGGCGTTGGGTGGAAGCCCGTGAGTCGAAACAGCCGGCACGCAGTCTGAGGTTCTGGCATTGAGAGAGCCGAGTACAAGCCGTAATGACCCTGACGAATGCCGACTGAACCCTGGCCGGTTCCTCTGTCGGTAAGGTTCGGCGTACCTGTCGTGCCTTGTCCGTCTCCGGGAGGTCGGTGCGGAGCAGGTGCTGCAGCAGCGGATCCTGCGAGGAGCGTCACCGAGAACAGCAAATAGTGACGCCGAATGCGGCAAACGGCACTTTGCATCAACCGTAGCGGTCGGCGGCTGCACCAGCATCACGGGGCTCGAGGCCCCGGCCTTGCCCGGCCTTGCCCCCCAGCTTCTGCCCTAGCCCCGCAAACCTCTTTCCTCCTGTCCCTGCCCAAGTCCCACCCCCACCCCCAATCTCACCGTCAGCGCCATGGGCAGCTTGCCGGTGGTCAGGAAGGGCTCCACGCCCAGCACCCGGGCCAGCTCGTCGGGCGGCAGCTGGTCCAGCCCCGCCGCCAGACCCGCGGCGGCCGCGGCCGCGGCGTAGGCCCGCGTGCGGTCCCACACCGTGTCCCGGGAGGGCTCCGACCCGGCGGGGGGCTCTTGGGCGGAGGGCTCGTCGTTGCGGCTTTTCGAGGCGCGGGCCGTCGGAGGAGGAGGAGAGGGTGGTGGCGGGGGTGCGGAGAGGGCAGCAGGGCCGGGCCCGGGCCCAGGCTCGGCCTCCGCCTCCCCTTCGTCCTCGGTCGACAGAGGGTGGCCCGGCGCCACCCAGCCCAGCGCCTCCATCTCTGCGTCTGACCCGACCCCGGCCTCCGCCTCCGCTCGCAACTCCACGCCGTCCTCCGCCTCGCCGTCGCCCTCCCCGTCCGACCCAGATCCAGAATCGGGTTCAGATTCGGTGCCGTACAGGCGGCCGTTGCGCGTCTTCCAGTACGCGACCATGGCGGCTTTCTCGGCGGCCCTGATGGCCGCGAGGCCCTCGCTGAGCGCGGACTGGCTCTGACCGCTAGCAGCACCCGCACCGCCCGTGCTGTCCGCAGCCCCTGGCGCGCCCTCCGCGCCTGGCTCGCTCAGCAGGGCCTCGAGCCGTGCGCGGGCCTTGTTGGCATGTTGCCGGATGGACCCCCGGGTCCGTCCGACCCAGATCGCCTCGAGCTTTGACCGCAGCTCCCTGGGCGGGCTGAGCAGCAGCTCACGGGTCAGGTAGTCGGCCGTGAGCTTGGACGTGGGGCCGGCCGGCGGCAAACGAGCCGCAGCCACGCTCCGCTTCTGGCGGTACTCCGCCCAGTACTCCGCCACGACTGCCTTCTTGGCAGCCTCTGCCGCCTGCAGCGAAGCCGCCAGCACTGGGTTGCCATTGGCGGCCGCCAGGGCCGCACTGGCGCCGCCGCCCTCAACCTCCCCGTCGCCCTCGCCGTCGCTATCCGCGTCCGCACGCTTGCCCGCCGCCTCGCCTTCCTCTCCGCGCTCATCTGCCGCGTCGCCGTCTGCATCCCCGCTCGGAGCGCCATGGAGCCGCAGCAGACGGTTGTGGACCGAGCGCCACCGGGAGCGTACCTGCTCGCGGCTGAGGCCGCGCCAAGCGGCCTCCAGCGTCGTACGGAGCTCGTCCGGTGGGCCGAGCAGCACCTCCTCCCGGTAGTACGACTCGCCCCAACGCAGCTGCCGCGGGCCCGCCACGTCCACCGGGCCACCTGTCACGAAGTCATCGAGCGCGCGGGAGAGGGCCGCCACGTGGGCTGACGTCACCACGCCCGCGTCCGAGAGTTGCTTGGCCAGGTCCGTCAGCCTGCGGGGTTGTGCACATGGAGGCAGCGGGGTCTCGAGTCGTTGCGGCAACAGGGAATAAAGAGGCCCAGAGCCTCTGGCGGCTGTGTAGGAAGCAGTGACAGGCAGCGCTCACAAGAACAAGCCTCCCACTTCCACGAACAGGCTTAGGCAGGGCTCGAGCCGAGCTGAGCAGAACCCGACCGCGTCATGCGAAGCCGCGGGCCCCGGCGCGCTCGCTCACCTGCTGGCGTGGATGCTCAGGTTGTTCTTCCGACGCACAACCATGTGACGAGTGGCCTGGTCCAGGGCGGCCACCACCTCCTCCGGGGGCTGGGTCACGAGCCAGGCCGACATGTAACCCACGCTGCTGCCGGACGCCGTGGGGCTGCCCTCCGCCTCGTCGTCTGCCTCCGCGCCCGAGCCCGCCGGGCCCATGTCCACGTCAGCATCCACGTCAGCGTCCACGTCAGCGCCAGCGCCAGCACTGGCGGCGGCGTCAGCCTCGGCCGCAGTGGCACCGGCGGCGTCCTGGGTGTTGGCGGCTTTGGCGGCGGCGCCCGCCGCCAGGGCGGTCTGCTTGGCGGAGGCGACAACGCGGAGGCGAGCCAGGAGCCCAGAGGCGTTCAGCTGGCCGGAGCGAAGCGCGGCCTGCAGGGGATTGCAAGAGGGCGGAGAGGACCCGAACGTCAGGGCTGGGGAGCACCGCGATCCCACAGGAAGCGCATATCATACCATCTGGTGCGATGCGGAAGGCAGAAGCTCAGTCAGTGCGAATGCACTCGGGCGCTCAGTGAGGAAGCCATGCGACTCGAGCGACGGACACTCTGACATAGCAAGCAGTGCTGAGTCTGTCTTCTGTCGAGATTGAAATGAGATCGCACGCACCAAGAGGGCCTTGTCCAGCTCGTTGGCCACGCCCTGAACGTATCGGAAGGTCCGGGAGCTCCACAGGGCAGCCAGTGCCGCCTGAGCAAGCTCGAGGCATCGCGACTCGGCGATTGGCGGCGTTTGGGGCTTAGGCCCAGCGGGGCCCGGGGCCCCCTGCGGACCGCGCGCTTTGGTGCTGCGGGCAGACGGCTCAGGCTCCGAGGGCGCGGAGGGCGCTGGCGTGAGGAGGAGGGCGCCGGGTTGCTTTAGGGCGCCCGGGACCACTTGCTGTACGACGTGGAGTTGCTCGTCCAGGTGGTGCGGCGCGGGGTGGTTGCCGGCGGCCGCAAGTTCGTTGAGGTGGTCGGTCGCGGCGGATGTGTACTCCTGCGGGGCATGCAGAAGAACGAAGGTCGGAGTCAATGACTCAAAGAGTGGCTGTAAACTCACGGGCAATGGGGCACAACCAAGCAGAAGCATCAAGCGGCACGGGGGAGGGATTACAGCCGGGTCAGGAGGCGCTGAAGAGTGGAAAAGAATGGATAACACCCGGAATTAAGATGCTCCGAGCATGCAAACACGGGGCGCAGGCCTCACGTCGAGGTCCTTTCTGAGGCTCCAGGTGACCACGAGGCACGCAGCCAGCTGCTCCGGCGGCTCGGCGATGGCCTCGGGCGTCAGCACCGCCTCCGCCTCCATGCCGAAACGGGCCTGCGTGCGCGCCTCCATGGCCGCGGCCTTCCGCTCGGCCGCTTGCGCCGGGGACAGGCGGCCCTCCGCCATCAGGTCCTGCGGGCGCCAGAGGAAGCGGGGTTTGACCTAGGCGAAGGCGGCCATGCAACCCGTTTCCTACTCGGAATGGCCGCATCTAGTGTCATCTCCACACCCCTGGGCCCCGGCGAGCGCCGTTGGGCTCCCAGCCGCAAGCGGCCATCGCCTCCTCCCCAGACCAGGCCATGGGCGGCCAATGCCATCGCGCTTGCACTGCCTTGCACGTTCCGCCCCGGCCCCACAGCCCCATCACGCTCACATCGAGCAGCTTGACGGCGCGCCGGTAGTGCTCGATGATTCGCGCCGCACTGCGGCAGTTCCGTCGCATGCCCAAGGCCAGGGCGTCGCGCAGGGTCTGCGGCGTGCCCCCCAGCAGCACCTCCCGCGTCATGTAGCCGGTCCGCGTGACCGCAGACTGCGAGCCGGACCGCGGCTCGGGCTGGGGCGGTGCCGCGGCTGCGACCGTGAGCGGCACAGCGGTCGACCGGCCGGCCGGCTCGGCCCCGGGCTCCTCGGCCGCCGCCGCCTGTGCGACGTCGTCGTGTCCGGAGGAAGTAGGGCCCTCAGCGGCGCTCCGGAACACGTCCCTGGCAGCAGCCTCGGCCTCGGCAACGGCCCGCAACCTGGCGGCTGTGCCGCGGGAACCGAACGGGATCCTGCGCTCCTCGGACAGCGTTCGCAGCCGCGACCTCGCGGCGGATGCGTGCTTGGTGAGCTGCACGTGGCCAGGCAGGCAAGGGGCAGCAGGTCAGGGTAGGAGTTGCAGAAAGGGCGAGGAGGTTGGTGGGAGCTTGAGGAGAGGGGTGCTATTCGATGCAGGCCCGCCACAGGCTGGACGGGAACTTACGTGGTGCTTTGTAGGGAGCGCGCACCACTCCTCCAACAGCGCCGCCTGCGAGGGGAAACGCAACGGCCCAGGCATAGATAAGGAAGGCCAGGCTCAGCAGCGGATGGGCCAGATGGCACCGCCGAGCAGCGTCGCATCGTATAACCCAGGTTAAACCTGAATGCACCGCGCGTGCCCACAGAGCTTATTCCCCTTTGGCTACGGCAGTGTTAAGAAGCCCCCTTTGCACTCTGCACGCTTGCCTTCAGCTCGGTAGCGTTCAGGAGCAGCAAATTGTTGGTGAGGTAGCTGAGCGTACTGGGCGACGCTCGCCCGCGCCGCGGGGCCGGAACCCGCGGCCCCGCCTCCGCCCATTCCAGCGGAGCAGCGTCCACCGCGTCAGGCGCCGGCTCCGCATGGGCCGCCTCCTCAGAGCCTGACGCTGGCTCTTCAGCGGACAGCGGCTCCCCCTTGATGGCCGCGCGGGCCGCTGCTCGGGCGGCCTCCACGGCCTGGAGGCGGGCCGCGAGCTCCAGCGACTTGGGGCCGCCGGGGATGAGCGCCGCTTGGGAGAGCTCCAGCAGGCGGCGGTTGGCTTCGCGGGCATGGACGCTGGCCTGTGGGGGGATCCGTGGTGAGGGATGAAGATAAGATGAGCGTGATAGCGATTAGGGGTGAGTGCCAGGCGCCGTTCGGGCGGAAGGTGACAAGGCCTCGGCGGGTGCGTTTGGTGGGGCCAAAGGAAGGAGGTGTTGCTCACGACAGGGCCTACCTTGAGCGTATCGCCCAAGTCCGCCCACTTGTCAGCCAGGACGGCCTGCATGCGTTGGCGTGGGGTTGAGGGGGAGTCGCTTGACCCGGTTTCCTGCCGGGATTCCCCCCAATCGCAAGCATCCACGCGCCTCCTGAGCCCGTCCCCTTTGAGCGCGGCTCTGTCTCCGTCGTTCGCCCTGCCGCCGTCCCGCTCAAGCCCCCTCCACCCGCCCTCGCGCTGCCCTGCGCAGCACACACCGTGCCCTCAACACACTTGGCAGCCGCCCGCGCAGCCGCCCACCCACCTGCATCTGCTCCACCGGGAGCAGCAGCAACGACTCATCCATGTAGCGCGTGATTTTGCCGGAACGGTTGGCAAAGATGCTGGTCGTGGACCCATCCAAGGCCGCATAAGCTTGGTCCCGGGCTGCTTGGACGGCCTCAAGGCGGGCTGTGAGTTCGCTGGAGCCGCCCGGAATGCTGCCCGCTTCCGCAAGCTTGTGCAGGCACCGCTTGGCCTCGCGGGCATGGGAGCTGGCCTGCGCGGAAGGACATAGTCGTGCTCAGGCTTTTGTCGAGATATACGGAGAATGATGCCGAAGAACTTTCAGCAGAGTGCAGCGGCAGCAGCACAGCAAGTTCCGGTAGCAGCAAGCAACGTGGCAGCGGGGCGCGGCTGCCTCGAAGCGAGACCCACTTGGAGCTTGTCGACCAGCGTCGTCCAGTGCTGCACGAAGAATGCCTGCAAGGGTTGGTTTGGGCGCATGTTGCCTACATATGGGTACCGGAGGCCTGCCTCAGCGTCTGTGGCGTCGCAGTGGGGTCGAGCCGACGACTGAGGTCTCGGGCGTGATGTATGCATCTCCACTCTGCAGCCGATTCAGCCCACCTGGCCGACTAGGCCCACTCCCATGCCACACGAGCCCAACTGACGGACGCCCTGCGCCATCGACCCACGCACCGGCTCCCGCACCAGCGCCCGCAGGACCCCTGCGCTCAGCCCCCAGACTCCCTGCAGACCATCCCTCCGGCCGCCGTCCCTCACCTGCATCTCCTCCACGGGTAGCAGCAGCACGCTCTCATCCAGGTAAGCTGTGGGGCTGCCGGGCCGGGGCTTGATGACGGCGGGTGGCGCCGCATCGGAGGCCAGGGCGCGCTGGCCCTCCACCCGTGCCACCTCAGCCAGACGGGCAATCACCCCCAGCTGCTGCTCCAGGAGTTCGGGCGCCGGGTGCTCGCCCCAGGCCACCAGGCATTGAAGCTCCGTCGAGGCCGCGGCGGCAAGCGTCTGCAGGGGAGGCACGGATGTCAGTGCCGGGCAGATCCGATCAGGAGGGGCAGGGTAGCGCTCAGGCTAGCTCGCGCCCTTGTTGTGAGGCGGGCCGGGCAGACGGTATCTGCAGAGGCACGATCTAAGTGGTGCCTGGCACCCAAGCACATGCCAACGAACGAATCCCAGGAGGGGCACGGTAAGGCCGAGGGCGGGGAGCGCGCGTGGTTGTGAGGCGGGTCGGGCAGATGATGAACGCACGGCCCACCTGCACCGTATCGCCGTATCGCTTGATGCTCCAGGAGGCCGCCAGCGCCGCTTCCAGCTCGGAGGGTTCTGCTGCTAGGTGCGGCCTCACTAACGCTGCGGCGTCAAGCCAGCGCGCGCCGACTGTCCGGGCCTGCAGAACCGCATCCTCGCGAGCCTCCGCCTCCTCCACGGACAGCTCGCCCTTCGCGACGAGCTCCTGCGATGGGTTGAACGGCGCGGCCAAACGCAGGGGTGCGGTCATGTTGTTGCCGCCAGCATTCCCATGGACACTCATCACCAAGCCCCTGTCCATTTCCTTCCAGCAAGCAACATCAGCAAGCAACAAAGGTCCCTGAAGCGGCCAACTCTTGTCAGGTAGGTGGTGATTGAGCCCAGCAGGCCGCTAACCGCGGGGACCTGGAGCTCATCTGATTGTGCCCCACACACGCTGTGCAGATAACCGTGCCACGGCCCGGCAAGATAACCCACGAGCTGAGCGGGTCGTGCCGCACGCTCGCCAAGCACCGATGGCCAAGGCACGAACTCGGTTAGCTCACAGCGCCGCACCCTCCCGCCTGCACGTCACAACCCACCTGCAGGACTTCAATTGCCTTGTCGCTGTGGGTGTGCACGGCCTGCCGGCTGACGCAGTGCTGCCGGAAGGCCAGGGATAGGCCATCCCTCAGCTCGGCCTCGGAGCCGCCGAGCATCAGCTCCGGCGTCAGATAGTCGGTCGTGGGCAGGAACGCGCCCGCCTCGTCCCGTAGGCGATTCGCCGCGTAGCTCTGGATCTTGTTGACAGGCTGTGCCTGGAATCGGCTGTCCGGCTTTGCGGTGACAGACTGGGTTCCGCCTGCTCCTGCATCTGCCTCGGCCGTCGGCCGCTGCCGCCCCTGTTGTGGCCCCGACCGCTCCGACGCGGAGTCTTCCTCCGCATACCCCGCCTGCGCCGGCTCCGTCCTCAGCGGCTCGTGAGCACGCCTGGCAGGCGGCTGCGCTGCCCCGGCGGCGGCTGCCTCGGCCGCCGCCTCCGCGTCAGCCGCCAGGTCCGACAGCACCTGCAGCTGCTGCTGCAGCAGGTGCGGTGCGGGGTGCTCGCTGATGGAGGCGCGGTAGCGCAGCTCCGCGGCCGCTGCCGCGGCCAGCGTCTGCGGGGATGAGCACATGGGCGTCAACCTGGGTGCGGCCTCGGTGGCGCAGCGCACCGCATTCGCACCGCACCCACGCACACACACGTTACCCTCTCACCACGAGCTCCCAGGCCTCAGCTGACCGCCCTCACAGGTAAACAACACCGCTGACCCGCGTGCGTCCCCTGCAGCCCCCCGCCGCCCCGCACCTGCACCGTCTCTCCGTCCCGGGTGTGAAGCCACTTGCGCCAGCCCCTGCTGACCAGCTCCTCCCGCAGCGCCTCCACTGGCGCCGCCAGCACCTCCCGCGTCAGCGTGCGGGCCGCATGAAGCCACCGCATGCCCAGCATGCGACCCGCCTCCACCGCCTGCAGCCGCTCCGCCGCCTCCACCGCCGCCAGACGGCCCTCCGCCTGCAGCGCCTGCGGGAGGGACGGCAGCGGAGACTGAGGGATTATACCTAGGCGGCGTTTCTCCAACCCGGCAACTCCGCCAAGCGCAGTACGGCGCTGTGCCTATCGCGCCAACCCGAAGAGCTGAGCCAACCGCATCGAGGCCCCCGCTTAATCACAATGTTGCCCCAGCCCGGGAACAGGCCCGGGCGGCCGCCGCCTCACCTCGAGCGCCTGCGTCGCCGCCCGGTGGTGCAACCGGGCCACGTCCTTCGGCTTAAGCCTGGCTGGCGACCGCTCCCGAACCGCCACCATGACCTCATCACGAAGGTCCGCCGGCGAGCCGCCAAGCAGCACCTCGGGCGTAAGGTACGCCGTCAACTCCGCGTTGCTCGGCTCCGACCCGGCCCCGGCCCCCTGCTGTCCTCCGCTACCTGAGCTGGCGGCCTCCGCCTCCGCCGGCCCTGCCACGGGCCCGGAACCAAACACGGCAACCGGCTCAGGCCCAGGCTGCCTCTGGGGCTCTGATGGGGCACGAGCCTTGGGCGCAGCGGCCTCCGGCCACGCGTCATCCTCGCTGGGCGTGTGCCGCTGCCGGGGCAGGACCCTGGCGGCCGCGTCGTGGGCTGCCTGAACGGCGTCTAGGCGGGAGGCGAGCGCTCGGTGGCCCCCCGGCAGCCGCCGGGCGTCTGAGAGGGTCCGCAGGCGGTGCTCGGCCTCGGAGGAGTGGCGCTGCACCTGCGGGCGGGCAGCGAGAAAGGAGGAGCGAAGAGCGGCGAGAGGAGGAGGGTCAAGGCCGGGTACGGGCCGGGAGCGAGGGGCAAGGGAAGAAGTCCAGTGCGATGTAGCGGGTGCGGGGGGAGTGTCCAAGAAAGCGGGCTGGGGGCTGGATGGGCCAACGGGTCCGGGGATATACTCACGTTCTGGATCGAGGGCAGCGAGCTCCACACGCTGACGAGGGTCTCCTGCGGGTGGAACGGGCGATCTGAGGTCAGTCGGGACGTACAAGGCATGGCCCGGTAGCAACGCGGTCAAGCGCATGCAATACCTAGCACGCCACAGCCACTCAGGAGCCCCGCTCGCCTGCAGCTTGGACGGCGGAAGCAGGAGCATGGCCTCATTGAGGTAGCTCGTGGAGGCGCCCTTGCGAAGCGACATCCGCATAACCCCTTCTCCTCCGGCACCTCCGCCGCCGCCGCTGCCTCCGATCCAGCCGCCACCGCCGCCTGCAGCGCTGGCCTCCCGGCGCGCCGCCGCCGCGGGCTGCGCGCGGCCTACCGCCCTCAGCTGCTCCTCGAGCTGCTGGGGCGCGGGGTGCTGGCCCATGGCGGCTCGGTACCGCAGCTCCACCTCCGTCGCGGCTGCCACCACCTGCGCCACGCCACAACACATCACGCTAAGAATTAGTGCCAGACGCCCGGCACTGGCGTCAAGCCATACGGGCTGCTGCAACTGCTGCAATAGCGATAGCCTGAAAAGCCGACAACCCTGCCGACACCTGGCACCCGTTCAACGTCAACCCTGCTCGCCCCTCACCTCCACGGACTCTCCGCCCTGCCTGGACCCCCACGCCTCCACCAGGGCCATCTCCAGCTGCGCGGGCGGTGCCGCCAGCAGCTGCGGCGTCAGCAGCGCTTCGGCCTCCAGCCAGCGCCGCGCCAGCACCGCAGCGTCCTCCACCGCCTTTGCTCGCTCCTGCGCCTCCGCCCCGGAAATGCGCCCTGACCGCCGCAGGCCCTGCGTAGGGGCACCGACCACAGCACCCGTCAGCGCCCGGGCCCAACTCACATCATGCCAACTGAGCTGAGCCGGCTGTGCTATGAAGTGCTTTCTAACCCGCCCACGCCTTCCCATGCCTTACCTCGAGCAGCGACTCTGCCGCCTGGCAGTGCGCAAACAGCGCGTCCCCGCGGCTGCTGTGCCGCGCGTTCTGCCGCATGGCCAGAGTCAGGGCATCCCGCATGGCCGCCGGGGAGCCACCCAGCAGCAGCTGCGGCGTGATGTAGGCGGTGGCGGGGAGCAGCGTGCCGGCGGGTCCGCGGGCGCGGCCCTCAGCCACGGGCGAAGGCTCCACAGCCGCCTTGGCGGCGCTGTAGGCTGCCTTCACCGCTGCCAGCCGCGCCCCGAGCGCTGGGGACATGGGGCCGCCGCGGAGCTCGCCAGCCTCCGCCAGCGCACGCAGCCGAGCCACGGCCGCCTGTGCGTGACGGCCCACCTGCATTGGGCGGGGGATCATGGGATCGTGTTAAGCCGTGACGTGGTTGGGGTGTTGGCCAGGGCCCGGGCCCGGGCCAGAAGGAGGGCACGCATGAGCTGGCCTGTAAAGAGGATTGGCCGAGGCAGCCCGACTCACGTAGTGGGCGTTGGGAAGGGAGGACCAAGCTTGCAGCAGTGACGCCTGCGTGGGGGGTGAGGTGCTGAATCTCCAGAACCAGACCCAGAGCTGCTCCCGACGACGCGCGCCCACACACCCATCAACTCGCACCGAGCCACGCCTCCCCATGACCCCGACCCCAAGCCCCCTCGGCCGCACCTGCAGCTCGTCGGGCGGCCTCAGCAGCAGCCCGCGGCCCATGTAGGCCAGCGGACCACCCGCCTCCGCCCCCGCCCGGGCAGCCCCCGTGAGGGCCTGGGCCCCCGCGAGGACCGCTCCGCCGGGCCGCTGTGCCCTCCCAGCTGCTGCTGCTGCTCCCCCTTCCTCGTCCTCCCCTTTCGCCTCCTCCTCCCCGTCCGTGTCATCCGCATCAGCGCCCTCCACGAGCCAGGAGCTGCCCAGGGCGTCCTCCGCCCGGCAGCGAGCCCGCTCCACCGCCTGGAGCCGGTCCGCGAGGGTGGAACCCAAGCCCGCGAGCCGACCCTCCTGGGCCAGCTGCTGCAGCCTGCCCGTCGCAATCCCGGCGTGCCGTGCGACCTGGGCGTACGGACATTGTCGTACACATGTAGGTGGTCAGCAGGACGGCCGGTGAGAAGCGGGGCGCCCGGACCCGAGCAGGAGGCGGGAGATCCATTTGACCCCTTGCCGACCTACCCAATGTAGTCAAAACCATCCACCTAGCCCACGCCCCCAACCAACACGTTTCCACTCACCGTCTCGCTGTCCGGAAGCTGAAGCCACGCCTCCACGAGAGCTTCCTGTGGACGTGAAAGTGGATAGCGAGAGCGTGCGTAAATGCAAGCCTTCGACCGGCTTCGGGCCACCACGGCTGCAATGCCGTCTGATACTGCAACAACAAACCTGCAGCTTGGAAGCGGGCGCCAGAAGGGTCGCATCTTCCAGGTACGACAGGGCGGGGCCCCGGCCGTTGCCGACCACGGCAGTACCAGCGCTCCTTGCAGCTCCACGGCTTACCCCGCCAGAGCTGGGCCCAGGTCGGTATGCGGACCCATGGCTGCTGCCGTTGCTGTGTCCACTCGTGCCATTGCTGCTACTGCTGCTGCCGTTGCTAGCGGCGCCCAGCTTCTCGACAACCACCTGGCTGCCGCGGCCGTTGCCGTTAGCGCCATTGTGGGGCACCGCTGATGCTGCCTCGCCGCCGCCGCCCTCCTCCGGTGCTAGCTCCACGTACACGCGGCTCACCGCCCCGCCGCCCGGCACCCCGCCCTGGCGCGCAACGACGCGGCGCGTGGCGCCCTGGGGCAGCGTGCCGACCCCCGGCCTGGTCCCCAGGGCAGCAGCTGCAGACGGTGCTGCAGGGAGGGGGGCGCTCGGGGAGCCGGAGGGCCCCGCTGTGGCTGTGCCGTCGGTTCGGTCCTCAGAGATACCTGGGCAGGGGCAGGGCGGGTTGGTGACGCGACTCAACAGTTGGCAGATCCGGGCCCGCCAAGCCAGCGCCCTCGCCAAGCATCCACCCTAGCATGCACCAGCAGCTAGGCAGGTTAATATTGGAAATGTACTTGGAGTGTGGGATCAGCGCTGGGGTAAGCGGTGCGTGGCGTGGAGCCGTGGGGCCACGCGGAGAGGCGCTGAGGCACGTTGCCCAGCACCCCCGCCGCGTTCGCCTACACCGGGTGCGCTGCTGCTGGCGGAGCCCACCGCACCTGGGTCGTTCAGCATCTCCCAGAGCAGCTCCTCGTCCGGGTGCGTCGGGGCAGCCGCGACCGGCCGGCCTCGGCGCTGCATCCACGCCGGGCGCCCTAGTGCGGGCGCCCGCGCAGCGGAAGGAGCCCGTCCTGCCAGCGAAGCAGTCCATGGGTCGCGCCGGCCGCGCCGCTTCAGCGCGAGGAGGCTGCATAGCGGCCAAGCGCTGTTTGGTCGGAGTGTTTCCCTCTCAACGAGCCGATCCTCCCGCATCGGCCCCTCTAGTCCTTGCTACTTATCACGCCTCGTCCTCTGCAGCATTCCACGCGGTCTGTTGGTCAACAAGGGCGCAATTTAGGTTCTAGACGCTTGACGACTGTCGTTGCTCAAATGGCTCTCCAGTGATGTCTAGCAAATTTATATTGCATTTGGTGATGTTTGGGAGCGCATGGTCCCGTCACGAGCCAGCCCCGCCAGGTCGCCATGGCGAGCTGGATGAAAGGGCGCTGGGGTCTTCCGCGAGCGCTGCTTCCGTCCAGAACATTGTAAACCAGTTCGCCATACCAGCTCCTTCTTCCTCCACAAGAGCGACCTTGGCCATCCCACTAGTGCACGCATCCTCTTCTCGCGCGGCGCCTGCCTGAGATGCAGGGCCTCATAGCATCAGCCGCATTGCTAGGCTCCCCAGCATTAGGGCCACTGCGCTGGGGAGGGCCAGGCGCGCTCAATCAGCTTGCGGGCTGCGTGTCGGCAGCGCTGGTGCCGGCCTCCTCGCACGCTTCGGTACCAGCATGTAGAGACGTTTCTCTGTCCCTCTCCATGGGGATCGCGTCGGGGCTCAGCACGTCAGCCCGCGCCTGCGCCGCTGAGGTCGCTCTCCCCGAGGCCGCCCCCTCCTCCTCCCTGGCGCCCGCGCTGCACCTCGACGGCTCCCGAAACGCGGACCCTGGGGAGCCACGCTACACGGCGCCCTACTGGGTCCCTCCATCCGTTCGGGATCAGCACCGCCTCCCCAACGTCCTGTTCACGGACCCATGGCCAGCGTCAGACGAGCCAGCCCAGCGCCGCGCGCACGCAGCGCTGTGCCTACAGGCGCTACGACGCGCCAACCGGCCCCTGACCACTCCAGAAGTCCATGCAGCCGTAAACGAGGACATTGAGGCCTCGGGACCTGGCGCGGAGGGCGTGCCCCCGCCCCTCGCGACCCTGGCCTACACCAAGCACCTGCTGGAGCACATGCGCCGTACGCGGCTGCTGTACGGCAAGAAGAACAACGACTCGGCTCTCTCGAGCGGCCACCCCGACCACCCGCGCCTGTACCTGCCGCTGCCGTACCAGGCGGCGCGGCGGGGCTCCGCAGAGCAGGTGGCGCAGGAGGACGCGGCGGCAAAGGACAAGGCGGTGCAGAGGGCGCTTAAGCGCCTGCGGAATGGAAAGCCGCCCTACCCCATCCACCGGCGGTGAGCGGCGGGAAGGAGGGGGGCTTGAAGGGCGAGGTTGGCTGGACTGCTTTCTGACTTGGCATCTTGGCGCTGTTGCGGATTGCTGGTGGCCGGGCCGGGCGGGGCTTCGGAGGACACATGGAACGGAGTACGCCGCAGCCATCCTTCGCGGCAGTGGCGGTTGACGCACCCATCGCTTGCGGCTGCTTGCGGTTGCGTTATGATACTGGTTGTGACATCGCCCGCTTTCTGCCCTATGTCGCCTCCTGCAGGCGCGCCCGCTTCAGCATCTGGCAGCACGAGCTGGCGCAGGAGGCGCTGCAGAGAGCCTCCTAAGCGGCTGCGGAGTGCCTCCTAAGCGGCAGCGGAGTGCCGCCTAAGCGGCTGCGGAGTGCCTCCCCAGGCCCCCCACGGGCAGTGCCTCATAGGCGGCGGCTACTCCGGGCGGAGCGCTCTACTCAATGCTGCCCAGCAGGTTGATAGCGGCGGGTCTAGTGCTGAAGTCAGGGGCATCCTCACGCTTTAGCAAAGCGGGTAGATGCTAAGTGGCAGAAAAGTGGTAGGGGCCACAGAGCTTGATACGGTACCGGAGGTACCCGTGCTGGAGTCAGCGGCGTCCTCAGATCACCAGGCTATTATGAGGTTCCATCAGATGCAGTGGATGGCCGTGGCCATATGGTTGGTTGCGGAGCCGCCGGGGGCCGCTGTGGAGTGCAGCGAGGTTGTGTCGGTGTGGGGTTGTGAGGATGGGCTGCTAGGGGGCGCTCGTGTGTTCTGCCTCCCTGCGCCTCCGCTTTGGACACGCTTGGCGTCCAGGGTTGCGCCTGTGGTTGGCGGTGTGAGCGGTCGCTGGGGCAGGGGGGCGAGAAAGCGCGTTGGCCGTCGGAACGTTCTGCATTCACAAGACATTGCCTTCAGTGGGGGGCCCCTGGAACGGAGCCATGCGCCTGGCTGCGGGGGCCCAGCAGCTGGTCTGATGGTGCGCTGCTTGTGCGCTTGTGAGCCTGGGATTGGGTAAGCGGCACAGGCCGGGCAGCCAGCAGCCGTCGTAGAGTCATGTGGTACAGCCGCCGTACAGCCGCCGTACGGTGATGCCCGCCGCATACTCGCCACAATCAGGCTCCCCGCCACGACCCCTTACACACACGCCCGCAGCATCTGTTCATTTTTGCACCTTGCAGAGTTCCCTGAGGCGTTCAGACGTGCGGCCCTGAGCGAAACACACACGCAGCAGACCACCCCGAACTGCATTCCCAAGCCAGCCCATTGTGTTATTGCTGAATAGAGATGCAGCTCCTCGGTCGTGAGACGCTTGGCTGCGGCGTCGTCCGCAGTGGGCGTCGCAATGCGGTGGTCGTCCGGGCGCAGGCGACCGCCGTTGCGCCTCCCACCGTGAACGCTGCGACCAGGGTTAAGCTGGGCGACTCCGACCTGCTTGTCTCGGGTGAGAGCCGATCGCTCGGATGCCCAATCGACGCGCGACCTCGGACACAGAAGACCGGCCGCCACGGGTCTCGGTAGCATTTGGGTCTGCGGGTGCAGCTCCTTGGCATCGCCGGGGCTCGGTCGGTCGTGTGTGTGGCTCGCCGATTCCGCAGCGAGTGGCTCGCGTGGGCCGGGCAAGGCGGTCCCCAAAGAGCGACCTGCGCCGGCACGTGCGTGTGCTTGCTGCGCTTGCTCGGAAACCATCCCTCCCTACGCCGCGGGGCAACCCGCGTGAGGGGTACTTGGAAGCCCTTCACCCACACCGCCGCCCACGCAACGAAGGCAACTACGGCACCTCCTCGACCCCCACGCGGCCTGAGTGCTTTCCCGACCGCGCCCTGACCGCACCGCCCCGCCTTCTTCCCAACCCTTCCGCTCCCCACGCTCACTTTGCCCTCTCCCGCAGCCTGCTGCCTGGGCACCATGACCTGGGGCAAGCAGAACACGGAGGCGGAGGCGCACGAGCAGCTGAGCTACGCGTGGGACCAGGTGTGCGGAAAGAGGCGGAGAGGCGGAGAGTAAGGAGCAGGGTCCCGCAGTGTCACCGGCCGCACTCCGGCATCGCTCGGATGCACTGGGGTGGATGCAGAGTTGCGGTGCGGGCATTTGCGTCGGTGGCGTACTTCCGGCCTGACTTTCTGTACACTCTTGACCCCTCCCTCCTGTAACTCCCAGGGCATCAACTTCATGGACACTGCGGGTGAGACATGGGGTGGGAGTGTTGCGGTGCGGGAGCGATGGGTTGGATGGTAACCCGGTCCTCACCCGGCACGAAACTGATCTCCACCACCACCCCGCCCCGCAGAGATGTACCCGGTGCCCACGGAGGAGGCCACGCAGGGCCGCACCGACCAGTACATCGGCACGTGGCTCAAGTCGGGGCGGCGGAAGCGGGAGGAGGTGGTGCTGGCCACCAAGGTGCGCGGGGGAGGGGTTGGGGGGTTTGGGGGGAGGATGCGGGGCCATGCCGAGATTTCATTCCCGGTATGAGGGTGCCGTGCAACTTGGGTCCACGCCGCCGCAGTATGCAAGCCGCTGAGCTGCTGCTAGGCCAAACCTGCCTGACCCCCTTTCCTGGCCTGCACCCCCCGGTGTCTCCCGCCCGCGCCCAGGTGTCGGGATACGGCGAGCGCGGCGTGTGGGTGCGCAACCCGCAGCGCACCACCCGCGTCACCCGCGAACAGATCGTGGAGAGCGTCAACTCCAGCCTCAAGCGCCTGCAGGTGCGTGGGGTCAGGGGTCCAGGGTCCTGATGCTGGTTATGGGCTTGGAATGCGTCAGACGACAAGCTCGAGTGCTGGCAGAGTGGAGGCTTGGAAGCATGCGGCTGAAGGGGCTTGAAGTGTGGGGTGCAATGGGGAAGTGCGGAGTTGAGGGCTGGGATACAAAGCTGGGCCTTGGGAGAGTGTGACTTGCGGGGTGGACGAGAATATGTAAGGCTTGCGCGCGGTGCGTGGAAGGGCTGGAGGCAGGAAGCCGATGGTTTTAAGTAAGCACATGGTAAGGACTGATGGCGGACGCGGAGGCTTGTACTTGATTGGGCATGAAGGTTTCAGGCACAAGGGGGACGATACGGTACTGTTGGGGATTTGGAGGAGTGCGGGTGCATGGTCTGAACGTTCCTAGGCTCGGCAGTGCCCTTACAGCTTAACCGCCCCTTGTTTCCTTTCCCCCCCTACCCCTCTGCCCCCTCAGGTCGATCACGTGGACCTCCTTCAGATCCACTGGTGGGTGTGGGGGGGGAGTTGGGCGCACACAGATAGTGGCTGAGCAGGGTTGTGCGCCCCCTTGTGCCAAGGGGCTGAGGGAGGGGCGGCGGGCCTGGGGCGAGCGGGGATCACTTCAGAGAAAAGATGCCCCCTTTCAGTCCCCACGTGCACGTGCATCGATGGACAACACATGGCGGGTTGCTTTACAGGGTGGAGTGAGGACGTAGCGGGCCAGCTTTCGCCGCATGTCCGGCTCACGCGCCCCCCGACCCGACTGCACTGTCCCCGCCCGCCCCCCACCCCACGTGCCCCCACCCCCAGGCCCGACCGCTACGTCCCGCTGTTCGGCGGCGGCGCGTTCGACCCCAAGAACTGCCGCCCCGATGACGTGCCCTTCGACGAGCAGCTGCGCGGCATGGAGGAGGTGGTCAAGGCGGGCAAGGTGCGACCTCGATTGCTTCTTTCCTGCTGATAGATGGCATGCACGATAGATGGCATGCACGACACCCCATCCCGGGGTCGCTCCGTGGATGTGGTAGAGAAGACAACGCGACGACAGCCATCAGCACGCCTCCACGCTGCGTTCCTCGTTGGCCCTCCCGCCCAGGTCCGCTACATCGGCGTCTCCAATGAGACCAGCCTGGGCGTGAGCGAGTTTGCGCACTCCGCCAAGGCCGCGGGGCTGACCAAGATCCAGACCATCCAGAACGCGTACTCCCTGCTGGTGAGAGCGGTGCGCGTGGTCGTGTGTACATTGGGGTTGCGGCTGCGGGTCGGGCCCCACGTGCTTCCTTTTACAAGAGAGGACAGCTGTCGCACTTGCCTGACTTATTCAAGCGCGTCCGCCTATACCATAAAGGCGCCGCGTTGCTTGCGCCGCGCAACCTCCGCTCTCCCTCGCTTATCCATCCCCATCTCATTCCTCGCTGAAAGCCCCTCCCTCCCCACTCTTCCCCCCTTCCCCACGTGCACCAGGTCCGTGTGCCGTACGAGACCGACCTGGCCGAGACCTGCCGCCACCACAACGTCTCGCTCCTGGCCTACTCGCCCCTGGCGGGCGGCATGCTGTCCGCCAAGTACAACCACGCGAGGTGAGGCCGTACTGCACGGGATGAGGCGGGCGCGGGCGCATGCAGCCCCGGCGAAGCACAACCAGGGCGGTGGCTAGCACGGTGCGCTAGGATTTTACCTTGCTGTGCGGCGTGGCGTGCCGTGCGGTGCCACGAAGTGCCCTCGTGGCCGCTGCACGGTAACTCTCATCTACCTGCTGTCCCATCCTGGACTCCTGCTGTGCCGTGCGGGCCGAGAGGTGGGCTGAGAAATCTAATTATACCAGCTGCTAATTCTCATCTGCCTGCTGCCCCACTCTCCACTCGTGCGCAGCGATGCGGAGCTCAAGGACGCGCGCTTCAACCTCTTCCCCGGCTACATGTGAGTGCTGTACGGCACCTGCATGTGTTTTTGGGGGTCGAGATAGGGGTCATGGCGCGTCACGTCACGCTTCGAGGCACGTCACGGCACGGGGTGGTGATGTGCTGCGGGTGCCGCAACACATCAAGTGGCTACCAGTGACCAGGTGGCTAGTCTGGCTACCCGCGCCGCACACGTCTCCGCATTCCGTTGCATAACCGCACACCACTGGCTGGGCCCTTCAAACCTGCTCCTCAACCCTCGCCGCCCCCGCGCCACCCCTCCGCTGCGCCTACCCCAGGGCCCGCTACAAGCAGAGCGCGGTGCAGGAGGCTGTGGGCGAGTACGAGCGTGTGGCCAAGAAGCACGGCATGACCTCCACGGAGCTGGCGCTGGCGTGGTGCAAGAGCAGGTGCGGAGAAGCCACTGGATGGAGGGCTGTGGGATGGAGGCGCGCCGGTGTGGAGGGGCCACGGCTGTGGTAGCTGTCGCGTGATGCAAGTCGGGGGAAGGGGTAGTGCTAGGGGCCCGCCCATCAAGCAAGCAGGATAGCTTTGGGTCGGCGAGGCGCGCATATGCCCTACCTCTCAGGTCTCAGCTCGCGAGGTGGGGTCGCCGAGGCCCGCGGAGGAAGGCAGGGCTCCAGCTGACCTGCCTCGCTCCTTGTCCTCCACCCCCCACCCCCCCCCTAAAGACGCTCTCCCGCTTCTCAGCTTCAAACCCCCCCCCCCCCCCCCCGCCCGTGCCACCGCCCCACCCGCCGCAGGTGGTTTGTGGCGTCCACCATCATCGGTGCCACCTCCATGGCGCAGCTCAAGGAGAACCTGGGGGCCTTCGACAAGGAGATCTCGGAGGAGTGCGCCGCCGACATCGCCGCCGTGTACAAGAAGTGGCGCGACCCCACCGTCAACCCGCAGCCGGGCCGCAGCTGATTGATGCGGTGCCGAAGCGGTGTGCGTGTACCGCAAGCTTGCTCCTGTACGGTCTGGGGGGCCGCCTGCCGGGCCGCAGCTGAGCAGTTGGGGCGTAGTTGGTTGGGCGGCCAGGCGCCGAGGCGTGTGTGGCCGGCGGGCGCTTTCTGCTGACACCAGGAGCGCCAGGTGGCGGGGATCCGCGACTCCGGACGGAGCTGGGCGAAGATTTTGGGCTTGCGGTCTTGCGCGCTGCGATTCCTGCGAAGCATGTGGGCTCATGCACGTGTGAGCACCCTGGGGGCCTCGCGGCCTGCTGCAGGTCGGGCCTGGCCGCAGGGGCCATGGCCAGGAGCGCTCAGGCAAGAGCAGATGGGAGTCAGCTTACGGCAAAGGGCAAGATTCCGTTCGACTTTATCTGGTACACAATTGCACCCTTATCCAAGCGATTGGCAGGAGAGAGCGAAGAGTGAAGAGTGAGGAACGAGAGAGCTGTCGGCTGGGAGAGAAAGAGCATACTGAGGGTGTGGGCGAGTGGGCTGTCAGAAGGCACGCCCTTCTGGACACATGTGGAACACACTCTCTCTTGACGCAGCGTGCTTCCGACCAGCCCAGCACCGTATCATCCGTATGTCGGGCATAAAGCCCGACAGCCCGCAGCAAGCAGCAAATGCACGCTTTCCTCAATGGCAGCTCCGGCGCTGGGCCCAAAAGCCAACAAAAGAGGTCAGCATACATATCCGGTCGGTCTCTCGCAAAGGGTAACCTTTGCAAGCCCCGGCTGACGCACATGAAAGGCCACAAAGCGCTGAGTCCCAAACCCCGCGACGGCGGGTGGCTGAGCACCAGACCCTGCTGAGACCGTGAGCGAGGGGGCTGTGCCCAGGGGCCGGAAGGCATGCATGCACGTGTGGGCGGCCTACCTGGAGTTTGCGACCCACGCCCTACGCCACAACCAAGCGACCTTCGCTTCGTTGATGCTTCTAACCCCTACCTGGACCCACCCAGATCTTGCTTCGATCGTCCGCCCTCGGAGTTGGGGTGGGTGGTCCCCGGCGGGCGGGTGCGCGGTCGGCCGTGACCCACCCGCGACTCGCTCGACACAGGAAGTGCTGACTCGACCCGGGTGGCCGCTGCAGGAGTGGTACAGGAAATGTATGTCCCCGAGTTATAGCTGTGTGGTGTCGTGTGTCGTGAGGTGCGTGGTGGCACGTTATCGCAAAAACTGCATCGGAGCAGCGACAGCAGTACGTACATTCCTAGGCGCCAAGCGCCCGGCGCACGCATTATCAGCCAACTGACCTTTGACCTTGACGCGAGCAAACACAGCGACGTTGTCGACTTCAACAACAAACATTAAGACAAATTTCGGCCAGACCTGTAACCGGACGATTTGCAGCTGATTATGCAAGCTCTTATCTGTAGATACACTGCGCCAAGTAGGTAAGAACCTCCGCGGTAGCGCGAGAGACATGCCGCCGCACACAAGGCGCTCGACTATGCGGGCAGCGGTGACCCTGCTGACTGTGTTGCTTCATATTGCACCAGCAGTCCAAGGTGAGTGGTCTCAGCCTCATCACGTGCGGGACATGGACACACGCACATGTCAGCCGTTTCCTTCTCTGAGCTGGCACAAGACAATGCGTCTTACTGTCACTAGGCCCTGGTAGCAGCGCGGCGCGTCGACACCGTGTGTGCGCGGTTACCGCGGCGTAACCCGGCGCCCCACTCCCCGCGCCCCACCAGCCCCGCCCGGCCCCCCCTGCTGCCCCCAACTATCTATTGGCTGCTGCTGTGCAAGGTTCCACTCCCGTTTGTCTGTCCGATTTTCCTTCCCGTCTGCCTCAGGTGTCGCCATCCTGCGCCTAGAGCCTGGCCAGGAGTGTGTGCCCGGCTCCAACGCAAACTGCTCCACAGTGCGGTGTGGCCTGGTTAAGACGACCGCAATCGTTATGTCGGTTAAGACGGACGGATACAACGCAGGCTTGCCATGGGATAACTGCTCAAGTAAGGCTGGAGCACCTGCTCCTTCCCTGCTCCTAGCTTTCAGTCCTAGTGGACTTTGCCCCCCCCCCCTCCCCCCGGTCTAGCTAGAGAGAGAGAGACCACACAAGCCGGATGCATCCGTCATATGACGAGGGTGGCTGCCCGATCGAAGGCAGGAAAGGGGCCCGTCAACCCCCCACCAGGGAGTCCAATGCTCGAGCCTGGATCCGTGGAGCCCTCAACCTTCTCCACCACCAGCCCGCACCACAGCATGCGGGCTCATCACTCGCACCCTGCCATTGCGTACTCCGTTTGCTTGAACAGCAGCACTACATTTAGGGAAACCGGTCCTCGACCCGTGCAAGGCCCCAACTAACCGCTACATGCACAGCCCGTTTCATTCCGCTAGTAAACAGCTCTATCTGTCAGCAAACTTATCCGCTAGAGCGAACGAAGTGGATGGGAAAGAAGCACTTGTGGCGGAGAGGCAGGGGGCGGGCCCCCATCAAGCCCAACCGTCCCCTTGAGCCTTGACACCACTCTGCACCTATCCATTTGTTTCTTCGACAGCACTGTCTCACTCGCGTTTCCTACTCGATTGACTGCATTCGCAGGCCTTGTGTCAGACAACCGCATGGCCCGCTTTGGATTCTACTACCAAGAGGAGGAGTACTACATGTCCGGGACCACCTATGACGTACTGACCACCGAGTGGAGAGCGACGCTGAACACGACATCAAACACAACGACTGCAATTCCTTTGTACACTAACAAGACTCAGACCTACGCGCTCACGCTGACAAGTCGCGGGGCCTTGAGCATTTGGTCACAAAAGACTACCAGCAGCGGCAACGTCACCTTCTCCATGCTGGCTACGATTTTCGACCAGGCGCTCATGGAACAATTTGGAGGGACTTCGAGGTCACCGTTTACTCTGGTAGGCGGATGGATGGGTGCGGTGGGTCTCACAAGTAAGCCTGCATCTCAGGGATGGTGTAGATATGGGTGGCCGCCCGGAGGAAGCAAAAAGCTGCTACCGCTAGACTATATTTGCGGCTCCGGGCGGGGCTTGGTGTGGCACGTGCACCGGGCCATGTGCATACGTGCATGGGCAGGGAAACTTCTAGTGCACGTCTGTGTGACAACTCTCTGCTTACTGCAATTCCAGACGACCGCCACCTTGCTCATTACAGCAGGTTCTTGCTGCCGTTCGCCCATCGCACGCAGAGCCTCTACAACAGCGGCTGGTTGCAGGTGACCAACGACTTTGGAGGCGTTGTCTACACCAAGTCTCCGGTCGAGGAGGATGACTACTACAATGGAGGCGAAACTACAGCACTTAAACAACTGGTTACAGAAGGGCGTGATGCGCCTTTCTGCGGCATGACCGCTCAGGGCGTCTGCCGTGAAGATGGCTCGATATTCAAGGGCACCCGATGTGGCCTGGCCGCAGGGGAGAACGGCAAGTCCTGCCATGCCTTGATGGCAGGCAGGGTGGCCAACCTGGGGTTTTGCGGTTCCTACCGACACGGGATGTCAAGATGGAGGGCGCACCTCTCTATCCTATATATCAAGTACTCCCGCACTAGTGCGGCCGCGGTTATGTTCCCACCTTAATGTCCGGTGAATCATGTCACCGCTTAGGCCTGACTCCCATCCCTTCCCCCCCGTCAGACTTCCCACAGTATCATTTGCACTCCCCCTCACCCCCAACCCCCAGGTGACGGCAACGAGTGGTGCAACTGGCTCTGGTCGTCCGACCTGCGCGCCTACCTGGTCCTGCGCCAGGACGGGAACCTGGCGGCCTATCGGTGTGCTGACGGCTGCAGAAACAAGACCCTGCTGTGGTACACAGACCACGGCTTGGCCAACGTCAGCAAGGCTTTCCTTTGGATAAGCACCAACGGCACATTCAGGCAAGCAATGCATTGCTGCCGAGTGCGGATAAGTGCCGAGTTATGATTATTGTGTGCTGTCTTTATGTTTTACAGGGTGCTGGGCCACATGCCGGGGGAGATTAATTCTACGACGGAACTTTTCACGTCCACCGGCCTGGCGATCTATAATGCCACGACTGGCGCTGCTCAGTGAGATACCGGGGGGCAATCGAAATAAAGTTGGCAGCCGTGCAAGGGTGGCAGGGGACCTAGGGGACCCACGCACACCCTTACTTGCTTCAACAATTGTCGTTTAGCCAATCTAGCGGAGGCGGCGTATGCATATAACCACAGCATCGTTGTTTGGAGATTTAGCTCAGATTGGACACGTGGCTTTTCTCCCCTTATTGCCCGGGGCTTTGCAGGCCGACCTGGGCATACCCCGGCAACGG
This sequence comes from Edaphochlamys debaryana, assembly GCA_016858145.1. Taxonomy (NCBI): domain Eukaryota; kingdom Viridiplantae; phylum Chlorophyta; class Chlorophyceae; order Chlamydomonadales; genus Edaphochlamys; species Edaphochlamys debaryana. The sequence continues at coordinate 604,210 of JAEHOE010000051.1, forward strand.
GTATGGGAACTCAAGCCAGGGACCGTTCACGCTAATATTGGACTCAGAGGGACACTTGAACCTGGGGAGTAGTTGGAGCGTACTTGCATGGACCACAAAGCCCGCGGGTGAGCACAAATTGGTTTCCAATTGACGGGCACTGGAAGAACTATGCCGCCGCTTTACACGGAGCATCCCATCATCCACTAATGCAGCCGGCAGCCTAACAAGTTTTGCAGATGGAGGTCAATCATGCTTTGGGCTATATCAAGTTTATGCCTGGCTTGGATCGTGGTGAGATAACTCAATTCCGGTGTACGTGCTTCGCTCGTTGTTTCATAGCTTGAATGGACGGCGGATGGGCGCGTCGGGCGCGTCCTTTGTTGCCCCGCCCGCCCTGTCCATACCCTGCCCTAACTGCTGTTCCCAACATGCCCTCACGCACGACAGGTGCGATTATACCCGCTGCTCCCTTTACCGGAACAGGATTGGCACCAACGATGACGACCGTTGCAACAGTGAGTCTGTCCATACTATAAACCGATACAGGTAGCTCGACGTATATATAACAACTGACACATGACTGTAGAGCACTTCCTCTACTGTACACAAAGTTCACCTTTAGCCATGCATGGCGAATCACGATTGCGTCCTTACCACTTCGTTGCTCACCGTGTTGGCCTGCAGCCCTGTCCTCATCCAATGCGAAGTTTCTGCTGCGAATGCAAGCCGACGGCAACGTGGTTCTCCTGAACCTGACACGACCCACTGCGCCGACCATTCTGTGGGCAGCGGGCTCCATGACATCGGAGAACGTGTCGTGAGCAGGAACACACGGAAAGGACTGGCGGATAGGAGGTTTGCTAGGGAGGTCACCACAAGCAGCAGGCGTGCCGATAGATAGAAAGCTCACCTGTGCCTACCTGCCTTCTCGCCCTGCGACCCGTACAACGACGCGTCGCCTCATCCCCCGTCATTCCCCGCCTTTAGCTTTCATCAACTGATGATGGAAGATAAAGGCGAGACCATCTGGGGGGTCTGGAGCATACTCCGCAATGGCAGCTGGATACGTCGCAAGACAGCATACAATCAGTGAGTACGTAGTCGACTGATGTACGGAAGTAAGCACATGTTGCATCCACAACCCGTCGAGGCAGGGTAGCTAATATGGATTAAGCTCTGATTTTGCTTTCAATTTAGGATTAAGCTCTGATTCTGCCCACGACAGGAGCGCGTGGAGGTCCGTGGTGTATCCAGCCAATGCTCTGCCCTTCACCGGCGGAACAAAACAAGCCCCCTTTGTTATGGTGCGGTCAGGCCTTGTCGTCTTACATCTTACGGGGCAGCAGTTTGTAATCCTCTCGTAGGGTACTATCCCACCGAGCCATGACCCCACACGGGAAGCCAAGTCGAGCCCCTTCGTAATAACCTGGCCCCGTCATGCAACCCCGTGCTGACCCCCCTTGCGCCCCCCCCCCCTCCCCGACCAATCAACCCACGCAGACTGTCACAGACGATGGGGAGGCGGAGGTGCGCAACAAGGACGGCATCCTCGCATGGTCAACCATGGTCAACGGTAGGTACATACGGCAACTCGATCGCATAGAGCGCTCCGCAATCCCCACTCTGGCGTGTCTTCCCTACCTCATCATTTGCGCGCAGCCCCCAAGCCGCTCGTGTCCGGTGACACCTGCCGTCCCTCAACCGTGAGGCGGGCGGCCGGCTGCCTGGCCCGGTGCGGCCTGTTCGCGGCCCTTGCAGCTGGCGAGGTGGGTCCCATTGGCCAGCACAATGCTCGGCTCGGGGCGTCCTCACCTGTCCGTTTAACTGCCGACTCTTTCTTTCCTCTCAGGCCGATGACTACTGCAACAGTGAGTCCAAGCACTTATCTGTGTGGAAGATGCTCACCTGTGTTACGTATATGGATGTACAGCGGTGAAGCTTTCCCCGCTTTACCTGCTCTGCCATGCCCCGAACATAAAGATGCATCCCGCTGCTGCGTGCAGGCCTCTGGTCGCCCAACCGGCGGTTTGCCCTGATGTTATCGGCCGACGGCGGGAGCCTCGACGTCTTCCGCGCGAGTTCCACGGGCGGTCCGCTGACGTACCCGCCTGTCTGGAGCATGGGGAGCTTGGTTGCCAGCGTGGACCCCACCAACCCAGTGCCGTACGCCCTGCTGATCAACCCCAACGGCACGTGGAGCATATGGGCCTCAACCCCCGTTAGCTATGGCAATGGAAGCTTCGCAGCTGGCAACTGGACGAATGAGGTCCTGCTCAGCAGTAGCAGCAGCCGTGCGCCCATCATCGGGACCAGCATCTCCTATCCCGAGTTTGCGCTCGTGTCCCTCGGCCCCTGGAGCCTTGCGCTTAGCGACGCAGGCCAGCCCCGACTGGTCAGCGCAAACGGCAGCGTGGCGTGGGAAGGTGAGGTGGGGAGGAAGGATGCGGAGCTTGAAGCTAGCTGTAGAACTGGCTTGATGACGCGCGCCGAGGAGCTGCATGTAGAAGTGGGATCACGCCGGGGTAGGAGGACTCTCGCCTCATGGCCATGGAGGTGGACGCTCTCGCTGACTACAACATGCATGCCGTGTGGACATTCAGGTCGCAATGTGCCCCAGCCTCCATTGCCGCCGCGGCCACCTCCGTCCCCTCCGCGTCCTCCCAGCCCGGGCCCTCCCTCGCCTTTGCCTCCAACGCCCCCCTCGCCTGCGCCGTCCCCGCGGCCCCCGAGCCCGACACCGCCTAACCCGCCATCCCCTCCCCGCAAGCCTCCTTCACCACGACCGTCACCGCCCCCTCTGCCCAACTCTCCAAAGCCTCCGAGCCCCCCGCAGCCACCCTCGCCTCCGCCCTCTCCCAGGCCGCCACCCTCCCCTCGGCCCTCGCCCCCGCCCCGACCTTTTCCCCCAAGCCCGCGCCCGCCGAAGCCGTCACCCCCCAAGCCACCCTCTCCCGCCGCCGTTCCGCCGAAGCCCTTCCCGCCACCAAACCCTGCGCCAGCTCCCTCACCACCCCGCCCTCCGAGCCCTCCTCTGGCTTCCCCAAAGCCCCCGTCACCGCCACAGCCGCCCTCCCCAGTTGCGACACCTCCCTCACCACCCCGCCCTCCGAGCCCTCATCTGGCTTCCCCAAAGCCCCCGTCACCGCCACAGCCGCCCTCCCCAGTTGCGACACCTCCCTCACCACCCCGCCCTCCGAGCCCTCCTCTGGCTTCCCCAAAGCCCCCGTCACCGCCACAGCCGCCCTCCACAGTTGCGACACCTCCCTCACCACCCCGCCCTCCGAGCCCTCCTCTGGCTTCCCCAAAGCCCCCGTCACCGCCACAGCCGCCCTCCCCAGTTGCGACACCTCCCTCACCACCCCGCCCTCCGAGCCCTCCTCTGGCTTCCCCAAAGCCCCCGTCACCGCCACAGCCGCCCTCCCCAGTGGCGCCGCCTCCCTCACCACCCCGCCCTCCGAGCCCTCCTCTGGTCTCTCCTAAGCCCCCGTCACCGCCAAAGCCGCCCTCCCCAGTGGCGCCGCCTCCCTCACCACCCCGCCCTCCGAGCCCACCTATGCCTCTGGCTTCTCCAAAGCCCCCGTCACCGCCAAAGCCGCCCTCTCCAGTGGCGCTTTCTCCCTCCCCGCCATCGACCCAGCCTCCACGCCCGCCCTCTCCGCCGCTCCCGCCCCCGAGGCCCTCTCCCATTCCCCCCAACCCAGCTCCTCCCTCCAACACCTCCCTACCTCCTCGGCCGCCCAGCCCCCCGGTGTCTCGGCCCCCACTCCCTCCGGCTCCCAGCCCCCAGCCCCCAATGCCACGCCCGCCTAGCCCCCAGCCCTCCAGCCCACGCCCTCCCAGTCCTTCTCCTCCACTACCAAGACCTCCTTCACCCCCAGGCAAGCGGCCGACAAGCATGCGCATATGGACAGATTGAGGTATTGTAGTACAAGCACGATGCGGCCGACAAGCATGCATGCATGGACAGATTGAGGTATTGTAGTACAAGAACGATACCCTGAACAAACACCGTCGTCTGTCCCAACGCCGCAGCCAACTGCACCTCCATCTCTGGGTTCAGTTTCCTTCAAGGAGTGGATGCGCCCTACCTCGATGTGGGCTACGTCAACCCTGCTGTGGGCGGCGTTGCGGCAGTGGGGCAGGCCTGCGCAGCCCAATGCAACTGCATGGTGAGTCCACCAAGCGCAAGATGAATGCAGCATGTCGGTGGGGTTCTACTGGTGGTCTGCGTGCTGTCTTACTCCGCCCGCAATGACCCTCGGTTCCGTACCACACTTGTCCCTTACCACGTCTAATTCCGCTCACCCCACCCTCCGCTACCCCGCCCCCTTTCGTTCCCCAGGGTTTCAACACAAACGGATGTAGGTTGGGGACGGGGCTTCATTCTCCGTTTGCACGTGCAACAAGGATTTGATGCTTCTCCGTACGCACGTACAACCTGGTTTGCATCAAGCGCGGTCCATAGATTTTTGAACTAACTTGTGTGAATGCCCTCTACCTACCATCCTGCTCCCGCAGGGTACGTACGCTTCGCCGCAGAGCAAGCGGGGGGTGGTTATCATGGATAGGCGCTATGAAGTGCCGTACCGACCGTACCCACTGGCTGCACCGAGGGTCGTGCGCGCGTACGCATGCTATAGGGTACCCGTACTTTGATTTGGTAGTTCAGGTTTACACATTGCTTTGAGCGTCGGTTCGTAAGTGATAGGTTTCTCTTGGTTCGTTACCACAGGCTCAAGAATAACACGGCCGCTTCCGTCCTTGAAACGGAGCCTCTTTTCCCTGGATCATGTCAGGGACTCTACACCCGCATCGCCGCTTGCAGACCGCTACCCCCAGCGCCGTCTCCGCGGCCCCCCAGCCCACAGCCCTCCAGCCCACGGCCTCCCGCCCCGCGCCCTCCTGCCCCCCCGCCAATCTCTTTCTCAAGCAAGTGCCTTCGGGCGGTGCTGAAGCCTTCCACTTTATTTGCTGTCGCCATACGATCCCTTAGGCCGGAGTGCAATTGTATCATTAACCTATCACAAACATCATCCTTTCTACCCCACCCCATGCGCGCAGGCGCTCCCCTGACCATACCGGCAGCTTCTGCGGGCTGCAGCCGTACAAACCGGACGGCGCTCTGCTCCGAGCGTTGTGGGCTGGCGCCTCCCCAAGATGGAACGGTTGATGCGTGTAGCGGTGAGTCGGGCACCTTGCTTTTAGGCCCATTAAACACGATTGTTGACCCTACCCGCCGGGACTGTCCCCAGTCCTTGATTGAGCGCCCGCCGGCGCCTAATTATCTTCCGGCGCCTACCTCCCAACTCCCCAAATAAACAGGCCTGGCCTCTCCCAGCGGAGCCTACTACCTCCAGCTGCACAGCAACGGCAGCCTCGGGCTCTACCAGACGGCCACACAAGCGCCCATCTGGCTCTTGCACTTGCCCAGCAGCCTTACCCCGGTCGCAAACCCAGCCTTCGCTCTCACACCTGACGGTTACTGGGAGTGAGTGGAGCCAAGCAGATGGCTTTCCCTACTTCTTCTGCTTGTAGAGCTACTAATCGTACGCTCATTCAACAACGCGCTCGTCCTCAGGATGTACGGCACCCCACCGGGATTTGTGTACGACATCTCTTTGTTCCGCTCCGTCTACGAAACCTCCATGAATGCTTCGCTGGCGGCCGGCCAGCTTAGGTGGTTCGGAGGCAACGCCGGACCAACTTATGGGCCGTATTCACTCCGTGTGACAGATGGGGGCATGGTCTTGATGGAAAACGGCTACAACGTCTCTACGTGGGAGGCGTGGGGAGCTCCCGGATACGATGGTACGTATGCAAATAATAGTGAGGGTCTAAGTGCATGTGTGATGGTTTGGGCATAGGTCCTTTGCAACAAGGCTAATAGTTCCCTGTATTCCGGTATCGATCCCTGCTGTCCTCATGTGCGCAGTGGGCCCTCTGTCAGTCAACTTAGGGCTGGGGCAGGTGTGCCCCACCGGTGTGGCAGGCGCCTCAGATCGGCAATTGGGCTGCGGTCGGCGCTGCGCCCTCTTCGCTGGAGCGAGTGACAACATTGACGACGGCTGCAATCGCCTGTGGTCACCTAGCCGTACGGCGTACCTTGTTGTGAACTACAACGGGACGATGCAAGTGGTCCTGAGTAGCACTGGTGCGGCAATCATGACGGTCGGCAAGGGGCTGGTGTTTCCCGACAAGGTGTGGCTCCTGCTCGACCCCATTGGCACCCTGAGCCTCTACGGGGCCGGCTTCGTGTTTGCGCACAAGATCACGTAAGCGGCCGGCCGGGGCGGGAGCAGGGCCTAGCTACGGGAGGGTATGCAATTTGATCCCGTAGCCGGGGGAAGCAGGGCGAGTTGGAGGTAGGTCAGAATGAAGTAAGCAGGTAGAGAGGCAAGCTAGAAGAGAGCAAGCTGGGCAAAGGGCTTGCGGGTACAACGCATGCCTTGCCCTGTACATTGAATGTCTAACCCCCCTGCCGTAGCTCATCAGTCACAGTTTATCCACCCTACCGCTCCAACCCCCTGGCCAGGTGGAGCTCCAATTCGAGCGGCATCTCGTACCCAAGCCAACAGGTAGGGGCAGCAGACGTCATCACCGGACGTTCTCAGTCAATGTCAAGTTGTTACTAGCTTAGCCGCATGGGCCACCTCACCTGAAACACAACCTTGATTCCGGTCTGCTTTATTTCCCAGGGCTCTTCCAATCAACCCTTTACACTCACCCTCCAAGACAACGGGAGGCTGCAGCTGAGAAACAAGCTGGGCAATGTAGCGTGGGAGTCGTTTGCGTCCGCAGGTAAGAGAAGCAGCAGGGCGCTCCGCCGGAGTGGGTTCCGCGGTGCGGAGTACCCGCTTTGGTCCATGCTTGCAACCGCCCCTCAATTTGCATGCGACTTGTTCAATCCTGATGAGAAGGCTGCCCCACCTGGAACACATGTGGTGTATGCCCACAAACCTGACCCTCAAACTACTCAAACCCCCCTCTCGCTCCCCGTTGTACTCCTGCTGCAGGGAAGGATGCCACCGCTGGCGCCGGGGGGGCCGTCTCACCCGGGGGAGAAGATCCTGGTGGCACAGAGGGCGCCGTATCAGCGGGCGAGACGCCTGACCAACCCCTGACAGCCGAGGACGCCACCTCGACTGCGGAGGCAAACATTGGCACCGAGGGTGCCAGCAGCCGCCCAAGTATTGCTGCCATCGTCGGCGGCAGCATAGGCGCTGCAGCATGTCTGGCGGCCGTTGGGGTTGGAGCGCTTATCTGGCGTGGCAGGGCCAGGGCGCGTGACTGGGCGCGTGTTGCCCCCGCGTAGACTCGACGCAGCAGCTCAGAACTGCGGAGCTAGTGGGAGACTGCATGTACATGCTAGAGCCGCAGTCGGTGGGCGGGCCCTCAGAATGCTGGATGCTGGTTGGAAGCAGCGGTGGTCACCCCTGGTTGGATGTAGTAGTTGTGCGCCTGCTCAGTCAGCTGCTTCATCTGGAGCGATCTACCTTTGGTGTCCACGCTCCTTTGGCGTCTATCTGTCGCTCGCGCGGCCTGAGTACCCCCAGCCATCCATCATGTATCGTTTTGAAGCATCTTTTCCTTGGCTGCGCACCTCATGCGTATCCTGGATGGCTTGATTGGGCATGGGCCCCAGCAGCTACGGGGTGGAAAACCGGTGATAGATCCGTCCGTGGTCAAGGAACGTTTAGGGTCTCAGTTCGCCATCGGCTCTTCATTCCATGCATTCATGTGTTCCCTTGCGCATTTATGATCAACCGCCACGTACGATACTTGCATGCGTGCTGCGCAATGGAAGGTCTGGAATCAGGACACTAATTACTTGGCAAGTCTCCTGTTTATTATGTGTACCCAACAGGCAAGCCTGCTCCTCTTCTTTCTGCTTCATCTGTGTTTCCGCCATTCGCATTTGTTGCCCTCGTGGACCCGCTGTCAGGCATGGTTGATGGATGGCAAGCCTCAGGCTGGATAGGCTGGAGAGGTACCTCCTAGGCAAGGCACGCCGACCTGCCTCCGTCCCTCCTTGCTGTGCCTCTCTCAATTGTGTGTGCGGCTGAATCCATCATTTGAGCTTATCCGAACTGGTGGGGTGGGCGAACGAACTGGCTGGTTTATCTGCGTTAGAGGCTGAGCACGAATGAATGGGTTTCACGTTGTTCCCCCCAAGGCTGCTAGCCGCCGCCTCCAGCGTTTGGCCTCCTGAGACCTGTCGGCAGCGTTGCCGCGAAGGCGGGGAGGCTAGGGGAGGCGCGCAGGGGTAGTCAGCGCGTGCCTTCAACCACGGGCTTGATGCTGCCCCGCCAATTTCACGCTTGCTTGACACTGCTGTGCTTGCCCAGGCCATAGTTTCCTAAGCATCAGCGCGGCACTTGAGGTTGAGGTAGTTTAGGCCTCCTCGCTACGGACCAAGTCCAGCCAGATGCTGCTGCTGTACGTATCTACGGATACAGACTATTACCTCTCTGTTGTTGTTGTTACACGGACAAGGGCATCAGCCGTGAACTCCCATACGGGCCGTGGGCCAAAGGAACGTGTGTCCAGTGAGGCAAGAACAAGTGGTTCATCAGGCTGTGACCGCCTGACCGCCCGACCCAACAGCCGGTTCACTGCAGGGGTCACCTGCAGTTAAGAGACCAGAACTGTACCTCATTACATCTATAGCCTAGCTGCTTTCTTCCGGGGGCCGTTGATTCGCGCGCCATCTCCAAGCTGCTGCCGAGCGGGTTGCGCTTGTGGGACGCGGGCGCCCCCGGGGCATGGCTGGCTGTTGGCTAGCTAGGCAGCAGGGGTACGCCCTGGGGCTGAGCCACAGAATAACCCAAACGCCGTGCTGGAGCAATGGGTCCTGAGTCGGAATACCGGGCCAGGTCGGGGCGGCATCAGCTGCAGATGGATTCCTCGTGGCCGCACAGGGTGGGGTGAAACGTGCCGGCCCAGGGCATTTCCCCCGCGCGCGGTTGATGTATGCCCCCTATCCCCCCTGCGAGATACGACTTGTCCCCCCCCCGAGCCATGGTAAGCACACCCTAAGCCGTACACTCTTGTAAGCACGGCCGCACGTGACAGAGGGTAACGCCCACCCGCCCGGGCGCAAGCGGCAGTGGCCTGGAAGCAGCAGCCCTTGCTGCCTGCAGAGGCCCCACCCGTCCGTGTCGTCGCCACATACACACACGGTTGGTGCCACACCTCCCCCCTCTCGCCGACCAACGGGAGGCGCAGACTCAGCCGACCGCAGGGAGCTCCGAGAACTTTGTGCGCCCCTATGCGAGACACCCCGGTATCTGGGACCCTAGCAGCCCCTCGCAGCTACCCTAGCAGGACCCTAGCAGGGCCCTGCTAGGCCTGCTATCCCAGCAGCCTAGCTGCTACCCTCCCAGCTACGCGCCCGGCAACGACCAACCGGGCCAACCGAATGTGGCTATCGTGGCAGGTACCCTGACTGATACCCTCGCACCCTCGCAACCCCAAACGCCCTCGGCAACGCCGTGTCTCAGCTTGCGGCAGACCCAACAAGCAAAGGGTCACCAGAAGTGTGTGCCTGCGCTGCCGCGCTGAGAAGTTTCACCGCGACGTCCATCACAATCGACTCCGCCTGGTAGCGGTGAACGTCGGCCTCTCTAGAACTGCTCTTGCCTATGCAGTGGGAGTATACTGATGCTGCGCGAGTGCCGTCCTGACGTGCATCATGAGACCCCCCGATTTGCGATTGGGCGACTTTTCTGCCACCTGAAGGCGCGATAAGTTATTCTTGGTAATACCTTACAAGACAGCTATCACTAGGAAACATTCTCTTAAAATAAACGCGCGACAATTGACACCTCCGAACTCCCCTCGGGGGGGTGAGTACCCCCCCGAGGTCGCTATTCGTTGTGCCTGCGTGCCTGTGAGCTTGTTGCCTGACACCAATGTTGAATCGGCAGCTCACAAAGTGCGAAGTGCGGTCGAAGCGAGGGCGAGGACGCAATGCAGCCGACGCCTGAGGGACTCGTGTTGGCTGCTGCGCGCCAGCTGAGGTGCCAGCGGAGGTGCGAGCTGCTGGGCGCCAGCGGAGGTGCCAAATGAGGTGGGAGTGGGGGTCGCACACTGAGCACTCGGCACGCGTCGGCACGCTGGCCCAGCGCAGCACCCGCCATGCCTCGGCACTCGGCACTCCGCACTCTGCCCCTCTCCCCACACCAGTGCGCAGCAGGAGAACAGCACGTGGGGAGTGGAGGAGTGAGGGTCTTGGGATGCGCTCTGCCTGACCCCCAAACCTAACCCTTGCCATCGTCCTGTGCTGCACCCCACCCACCGTACAGCACTTGAGACGCCTCTGCACTCAACCCTCCTCAGCCTCGGCCCCCTTCCCCGCATCAGTGCGCAAGATGACAACATCCCGCAGGTGCGCAGGGGATAAGAGGGGATAAGATTATGTACCGGCATAAGATTAAGGTGATGGGGAAACGCCTTGCGTCACCCCCACCCCGAAGCCCCAACCCCCTGCCACCGTCCCTGGCTACAGGAGCCCACCGTCACCCGCCGCTCCCAACGTTCCCGGCATAACAACGACCAGCGGTTGCCCAGGTGCGATGGGAGCCTTGAGGCCACGACCCCTTACGGATTGCCCTTTGTGGTGTCTGCTCCAAGCAAGGTCAGCCTCAGTTGGTTACCGCTCACAGACAAGAGCTTGGTCCTTACATCGCCTTCTTGCCCCCTGCTGTATGGTCTCAGGGCAGCAAGCCTTCGGTGCGGGGCGCCTTGGTCCTGCAATCCTGGTGGCCGCGGAGTTGGATCTGATCGTCTGCGCAGTCGCCACTGCATTTGTTTGCCGCACTTCCAGGCCGCAGACATATGTGAAGCCCGCTTGGCGGGCAGTTGCGTCTTGTGGGGCCGGGGGCTTAGGTCGGGGAGGACAGGGTGGGTGGGTGGTTAAGGTGCGAAAAGCAGGTATGGGAGGGGGCGGCGCAAGGGTGGCTTTGGGTGCTTGTGTGGTATGGGACAGGACCCTTGAAGCGGAGGAAGTCGTGTGCGTGTGCGTGCGTGGATGGATGGTGTCATGGGGCCAAGGACAGGCCCATTGGTTGAAGCAGGATGGACTTACGCAGAAGGGGCTGCAGTATGCGCTGGTTCTATGGCTGCCATTAGATAATGCTGCTGTTGTGCGTGTTGCGCCCCCTCCCTTCTAATTGGGCCTCCTGGCTGGATGGATGGAAGGACGGAGAGGTGGAAGCGGGTCATGGGGCCAAGAGCCAGGCATGTAACGGCTGATGTGCGCCCACCAGAGCACCAGAAACAGGCCCCCGTAGCCCGCCCGGATGCGCCCGCCCAAGATGGTAGCTGATAGGGTAGCTGTCAGCCTAGCAGCCTCGCTGCTAACCTGATACCTAGCTGCTAGCCTGATACCTATCTGCGACTTTCTGCTAAGGCTACCCTCGCAGGTCGGATAGCCTAGCTGCTAGGTATCAGATACCCCCCTTCTCGCATAGGGCGCGAGGGGGGGGCCTGAACAGTGAGTGCTGCACAGTAAGTCTGCCTCATGTGAGGATGTTTCCTCCAGCCTTACGGCTCCCATCCACCCCATCAGTGTAATCTCTCGCTCTCTCACTCGGCTCCATCCTCAGGACAGACGACTGCCCCGCCCTGACTGCCGCGTTTCGAGGACAGTACGTACGTGCCTTCGGGCTTGAAGACGTGCCCTACGCCACACACTGACATACGCCACACATTCATTTGACCTTTGACCTTGACATGCACTCTTGCAAACACTTTGATCTCAAGCGCAAGCGACGTCTGAGAGCGACCATTGAGAGTGAAAAGTTCACACCGGCCTTCGAACACTAACCGGCCGCGTACCAGTGAGCATAGGCTACAGTTTACATAGTGGGACAGCGCAGGCGCTGGCCGCGCGTATGCGGCAGCAAAAGATGCCGCACCCTCGTCGCACGAGTTGTCGCGCGGCTTGGGCGCTTCTGGTCGCCTTAATACACATAGCTTCGACTGTCGGGGGTGAGTTGTCTTAACCTCGTCGCTCCTTCGGGCCACGTGCACACATGTCCGCCGACCTGACATTGCCTTATAGCGGCCGTTTCCTGCTCGGGGACGGCACAAGACAATGCGTCTTACTGTCACTAGGCCCTGGCAGCAGCGCGGCGCGACGAAACCATGTCAGCTGCACGGCCCGCAACCCGGCGCTACGTACCCCGCCGGCAACCTCGGCGCCTCCGTCCCCCCCGCCCGACTGTCGGCTGCTGTGCAAGTTCTCGGCCACACTTTTCATTTTTCTGATTCCCCTTTCCGCGTGCCTCAGGTGTTGCCATCCTGCGCCTCGAGCCTGGCCAGGAGTGTGTGCCCGGCTCCAACACAAACTGCTCCACAGTGCGGTGTGGCCTGGTTGAGACCGCAAGCGTTATGTCGGCCAGTTCCGTCGGTTACAACGCAAGCTTAACATGGGATAACTGCTCAAGTAAGGCACTTCGAAGCCCTGCTTCCATTCGAAAAGAAGGTGTCAAGTGGACCTAGACGCAATGGGGTTTCTGTCCTGTGCGTTCGCCGGACACTAGGGGAGAATGCTTATGGATGGAGCCGGCGGAGTCCAGCCGTTGATTGGGCAGCACATGGACTGCGTACTGTGCTAGTAGCACAGTGCCGCATGTGCTAGTTTGTGTTACAGAGCGCTACTGAACTGGGCTGACAATGGGCCGGCAAAACAAGCACTCCGTGCACATGACCCAGCCATGCATGTGGTTGGTGTTGCCAGACCCACCTAGTCTGAGAACCAGCCTTCTCATCCCGCACAGAAGTTGGGGTTTGCTCACAATCCTCTTCCTCGCATCCAGTGCTCATAGTGTCGCGCCGTTCCCTCCATGCCCCGCACTCAGGTCTTGTCTCCGAAAATAGCCAGGCCCGCTTTGGCTTTTACAAGTCCACGACGCTTGCCAACACCAATGAGACGTTGGGTCTTGAGTGGAGGGAGCAGATCAACACAACGGGCAGATCAACACAACTGTACACATACCGGCAGTTGGTTGCGAGTGAACCGGCGCACACCTATGCGCTTACACTGATGAACGATGGAGCGCTGACAGTGTGGAACCAAACCCAGACCTCATCGTTCGGGTCTGTGGCTACGTTGAGAAACCAAACACTCCAGGGCATCTTTGGAGGAGCAACGCGGGCGCCGTTCACTCTGGTGCGTGGGCGGCGGTTGCATGTTTGATAGTACCCTGAGCGCGCGTGTGCAGGGCGGGGCGCCTGGGCGCGCAGGGCGACATGCGCCAATAACGAAAGGCGTAAGAGATGGTTGGCTCTGAAGTACTGGGCCGCGGTATATGCACGTGGTTGAGTCCCAGCTAGCACAAGCAAGCGCAGGGGCAGGCGGGCATGGCAGGCAGGTAGCGTAGCTGGCTGAACTAACCTGCCTGCCTCGCTCGTCAGCTTAGTAGTAATGAGCTCAGTATGTAGCTCATTATGCTTGCACGTGCTACGCATGCTTGCTGACAGATCATGCCGCTTAGCGTTTGTCCCCCTGCTTCTGTTCCGCTGCCTGCTGTACGCAGAGCCTGTACAACAGCGGCTGGCTGCAGACGACCAATGGCTTCGGAGGAGTGGTCTTCTACAAGGGCCCTGCGCGTATTTCAAGGTACTTACAGCCGTATTCTTGGAACTCTGGTGACCAAGACGCGCTTACCACGCTTATCAGCGAAGGCAGCACGCAGCTGGATGCCTGCCCCAACTCACCTGAAGGTGTCTGCCGGGAGGACGGCCAGAGTCTGGAAGCTCCACGGTGTGGTCTGGCCGCGGGGACGAACGGTAAGCAAGCAAAGAGGGGCCCGGGAGTGATGGTAAATGTGCGTGAGCCTAAACAGAAACATGCTTTGCTCTCTATCTAGCTTAGGGTCGGGAAAACCACCTACCTGGCTGAACGCCCGGGGGCTGGGGGCAGCAGGGTTCCGCTCCGCTAGGGTGCAAGGGGAGTGTCGCCCATCGAATGGAGGGATTACTCCTGTACTAGTGCTAGCACGGTTATGTTTACACTCCTGCTTCTCCTTACCGTACATGCTGGTAGTCACCGAGCACCTCCGGAAACGAGACATTTCGGGACACTCTCGCGCACCCCTTCACAAGTTTTGGAGCGAGCTGTCTCACTCAGCCGCCCAAAGCTCTGTGCACTCCGACCGGTTGGCACTGCGCGTGCTCAGAAGGCTGTTGCTATGGGATACTGCTGAGGGCGTGGAGAGGCGCCAAGGGGGCCGCCGTGCAGGCGAGGCACGAACCGGAACGAACGTTTGACACTTCCGCGCAGCCCCTGGACGTAACTTGGCACACCGCCGCGCCCCCCCTCCCACTTGAAGCGCGACAGCTCACATTCTGTCCAAATGGTTGATTCTTCATGCGCATCGACAGCGGCAAGTTACATACGGCATGTGTGGTGTTTCATGATAGTCAGACTTCCAATTTTATCATTTCCACCCCCCACCCCCTCACCCCCAACCCCCAGGTGACGGCAACGAGTGGTGCAACTGGCTCTGGTCGTCCGACCTGCGCGCCTACCTGGTCCTGCGCCAGGACGGGAACCTGGCGGCCTATCGGTGCGCGGACGGCTGCAGAATCAAGACCCTGCTGTGGTACACAGACCACGGCGTCGCCAACGTCAGCAAGGCTTTCCTCCGGATAAGCACCAACGGCACATTCAGGCAAGCACGCGACTCTGGATGGCTACTAAACAGCTGATGGGGGTTCGGACAGCATATAACAGGCTCAGACAGGTTCTGTCCGGACCTGTTAGGGGCCTTGCAGCCCCTGCCAGCGCTGCTGGCGCTTGCGGGTAGACACCCGCTCTATCTGTGGCGGTCGGTTGGCTATACTTCAGAACGGCGGTCGGATGCATAATTGCGCAAGTCTGCTACGTTTAATTATCAGCAGCAGAATGTGCAGTCAAGAAGTTAGTTTAGGGGACCTACCTCCACAACTGTTGCTTGGCTGCTGGTTGGTTCACAGGGCCGCGTATTGGGTTAATCATGGCCCTCTTCACCTGCCTGCAGAGTGTGGGGTACTGTTGTGGGGCAGCCTATGCAGCTTCTAGCAAACACCGGCATGACAATACGCAATGCCACGACCGGCGCTCTGCAGTGAGATGGTTGGCCGTCGTGGGTAGTTCTGCTGCTCGAGCTCAAGCGGGGTTGGTCGTCCCTCAGCAGGCTGCGGGTAACCGGTCAAGCCTGCGATAGGATTTGTTTACATACGCACCCTCCAATCACTGCAATCGCTTTGACCCCACAGGGCGACGTGGGCATACCCGGGCAACGGGTATGGGAATTCAAACCTGGGACAGTTCACGCTCATGCTTGATAAAGAAGGGCACTTGCGTTTGAGAGCCAATGACTGGTTGCAGTGGACCACGGCGCCAGGTGCGCTGCATTCCAGTACCAGTGGTCACCCCTAATACTGGCCGCTCAACCGCTTAACTGCAATACTGCGTAGCTGCCCTATCTAGTTGCCCGACCCTTCACCCACGTTGAGTGACTTGGAGGCGGGCTTACCCCCTGCTGGTTGTTGATCTTCGCATATAAACGCCCAGCCATCCCGCCTGCTCATGCATACATGCATCCACAGCCTTCGGTCTTACCACACATGACACGGGGTGGCCATCATGCTTCCGAGAGTGGCCATGGTACAACTCGCGCTACTCTTCATGTGACCGGCGCTGCATGCTGACCCGGACGCGTACAGACGTCGGCACCAACTACACCAACGAAGATGATCGCTGCAACAGTGGGTCTATCATCATTAGCCGCAGAGGGTGGGGCGCATACATATCCAATGCATCTGCTTAAATGGCTGCCAGTGTAGCCAGCGTGGCTTGACTTCAGGCTAGGTTCAGGTCAAGCTCGCCTAGGTTAGTTGCTACTCGTATTGTCATTCATGTCTCATTCGCCTCTCCCCGTCCACCTCGTGCACTCTCACAGCCATTTCATCACTGAATGGGAAATTTCTGCTGCGGATGCAAGTGGACGGCAACGTCGTCCTTCTGAACTTAACAGGACCCACGCCGACAACCCTGTGGGCGGCGGGTTCCATGATAGCACTGAGTGACACGTACCGGTGAGCGGGGAGGGTGAAGGGGCCGATACGCGCAGGGTACGCAGAGACTGCGTGATTAGAAAGTTGCCATGCAGCCACCCAGATCCGGACGCCACCCGTTCATGCTCCGCCCTACCTCAGCTCATCGCTGATATTGGACGACACTGGAACGCTTATCTGGGGTATTTATACTGGATACGGTGGATACGGCACGGATAATCTGACCCTCCGCAGGACCGCATTTAACCAGTGAGTAATAAAAGCCAGGAGGGGATTCGAGTCCTGCCACCCCCTTCCAAGCTTGCAGCCGAAAGGCGGTGTGGCTGACCGCAGAGGGGTGCCACGCACCCAGAGGGGTTCAATCCAGGGGCAAGAGGGGCGGCAGGCACCTAAACAAATTGTTGCCTTGCCATCGCCCCCTACCTACCCCCCGCCCGTGCTCCCCTCGTAGGAGCGCGTGGAGGTCCGTGGTGTACCCAAGCAACGCGGTGCCCATAGCCGGGGTAGCACAGACCCCTCTATTCATGGTGCGCCGTGCAAGGGCCTGGGGAAAACTGGTAGGGGCGGGCATCTGTACGCCGTCCAGGGCTCTACCGTGTGTGCTTGCCGTTGCTCGCCATTTTCTACTTTGCCGCTATTACTACTTGCAACGCCTGGTCGTCGCAGATTGTCACAGACGATGGGGAGGCGGTGGTTCGCAACAAGGACGGCATCCTCGCATGGTCAACCATGGTCAACGGTAAGTACGGCAACTCGATCGCATGGAACGCTCTGCAACCCCCACGTCTCCATCTCTTCCTACCTCACTTGCTCGCAGCCCCCAAGCCGCTCGGGTCCAGTGACACCTGCCGTCCCTCAACCGTGAGGCGGGTGGCCGGCTGCCTGGCCCGGTGCGGCCTGTTCGCGTCCCTGTCTTCATCAGCCGAGGTGGGTCCAGTTGGCCAGCACAACGTTTGGATGGGGAGCCTTCACCTTCCGTCTAAGTGACGACTCCTTCCTCTCCTGCCCCTTAGGCCGATGACTACTGCAACAGTGAGTCCAAACAGTTGAGCCTTTCCCGCTTTACCTGCCCTGCCATGCCCCGAACATTAAGATGCATCCCGCTGCTGCGTGCAGGCCTCTGGTCGCCCAACCGGCGGTTTGCCCTGATGTTATCAGCCGACGGCAGCCTCGGCGTGTTCCGTGCAAGCTCACCAGGCGGGGTGCTCACGTACCCGCCTGTCTGGAGCATGGGGAGCTTGAGTCCCAGTGCTGACCCCACCAACCCAGTGCCGTACGCCCTGCTGATCAACCCCAACGGCACGTGGAGCATATGGGCCTCCACCCCCGTTAGCTATGGCAATGGAAGCTTCGCAGCTGGCAACTGGACGAATGAGGTCCTGCTCAGCAGTAGCAGCAGCCGTGCGCCCATCATCGGGACCAGCATCTCCTATCCCGAGTTTGCGCTCGTGTCCCTCGGCCCCTGGAGCCTTGCGCTTAGCGACGCAGGCCAGCCCCGACTGGTCAGTGCAAACGGCAGCGTGGCGTGGGAAGGTGAGGTGGGGAGGAAGGATGCGGAGCTTGAAGCTATTGAAGCTAGCTGTAGAACTGGCATGACGCGCGCCGAGGATTACTCTTATTCCACCCATCACCTCTATCTGCCCACTCAGGTCGCAATGTGCCCCAGCCTCCATCGCCGCCACGGCGCCCTCCATCGCCTCCGCTTCCTCCCAGCCCGGGCCCTCCCTCGCCCTTGCCTCCATCCCCACCAACGCCCCCTCCATCCCCACCGCCACCGTCACCACCTCCCCCATCCCCGAGACCGAGACCGCCTAAGCCACCATCCCCTTCCCGCCAGCCTCCGTCACCGCGCCCTACACCCCCACAGCCGCCCTCTCCCAGGCCGCCACCCTCCCCTCGGCCCTCGCCCCCACCCCGCCCTTCTCCCCCAGGCCCGCGCCCGCCGAAGCCGTCACCCCCCACGCCACCCTCTCCCACCGCCATTCCGCCACCGTCCCCGAACCCTGCGCAAGCTCCCTCACCACCCCGCCCTCCGAGCCCTCCTCTGGCTTCCCCAAAGCCCCCGTCACCGCCACAGCCGCCCTCCCCAGTAGCGACAGCCCTCCTTTTGTCTCCCCAAAGCCCCCGTCACCGCCACAGCCCTCCCCAGTTGCGACACCTCCCTCACCACCCCGCCCTCCGAGCCCTCCTTTTGTCTCCCCAAAGCCTCCCTCACCGCCCTCCCCAGTTGCGACACCTTCCTCACCACCCCGCCCTCCGAGCCCTCCTCTGGCTTCTCCAAAGCCCCCCTCACCGCCACAGCCGCCCTCCCCAGTAGCGACACCTCCCTCACCACCCCGCCCTATGAGCCCTCCTTTTGTCTCCCCAAAGCCCCCGTCACCGCCACAGCCCTCCCCAGTAGCGACACCTCCCTCACCACCCCGCCCTCCGAGCCCTCCTTTGGTTTCCCCTAAGCCCCCGTCACCGCCACAGCCCTCCCCAGTTGCGACACCTCCCTCCCCGCCATCTTTCCAGCCTCCACGCCCGCCCTCCCCGCCGCTCCCGCCCCCGAGGCCATATCCCATTCCCCCCAACCCAGCTCCTCCCTCCAACACCTCCCTACCTCCTCGGCCGTCCAGCCCCCCGGTGTCTCGGTCCCCACTCCCTCCGGCTCCCAGCCCCCAACCCCCTAGCCGGCTGCCGTCGAGCCCCCAGCCACCAATACCACGCCCTCCTAGCCCCCAGCCACCAATACCACGCCCTCCTAGCCCCCAGCTCTCCAGCCCACGCCCTCCCAGTCCTTCTCCTCCAATACCAAGACCTCCTTCACCCCCAGGCAAGCGGCCGACAAGCATGCATGCATGGACAGATTGAGGTGTTGCAGTACAAAAACGATACCCTGAACAAACCCCGTCGTCTGTCCCAACGCCGCAGCCAATTGCACTTCCTTCTCTGGGTTCAGTTTCCTCCAAGGAGTGGATGCGCCCTACCTCGATGTGGGCTACGTCAACCCTGCTGTGGGCGGCGTTGCGGCAGTGGGACAGGCCTGCGCAGCCCAATGCAACTGCATGGTGAAGTCCACCAAGCACAAGATGAATTCAGAGTGCAGGTTGTCGGTGGGGTTCTACTGGTGGTCTGCGTGCACGTGCGGTCTAGCTCCGCCCGCCATGACCCTCGGTTCCGTACCACACTTGTCCCGTACCACGTCTAACACCGCTCACCCCGCCCCCCGCTACCCCGCCCCCGTACTTCCCGTTCCCCAGGGGTTCAACACAAACGGATGTAGGTTGGGGACGGGGCTTCAGTCTCCATTTGCACGTGCAACAACCTGGTTGGCATCAAGCGCGGTCCAATGGTTTTTAATCAACACTCAGGGATTGCATGCCCTCTACCTACCATCCTGATCCCGCAGGGTACGCACGCTTCGCCGCAGCGAGCTGAAGCGGGGGGTGATTATGGACAGGCGCTATGAAGTGCCGTACCGACCGTACCCACTGGCTGCACCGAGGGTCGTGCGTGCGTACGCATGTTATAGGGTACCTCTGTTTGAAATGGGTAAACCTTTCAATTCCTTACCACAGGCTCAAGAACAACACGGCCGCTTCCGTCCTTGCATCGGAGCTTCTCTTCACCGGCGCATGCCAGGGACTCTACACCCGCGTCGCCGCTTGCAGACCGCTACCCCCAGCGCCGTCTCCGCGGCCGCCCAGCCCACAGCCCTCCAGCCCACGGCCTCCCGCCCCGCGCCCTCCTTCCCCCCCGCCAATCTCTTTCTCAAGCAAGTGCCTCCGGGCGGTGCTGAAGCTTCAGCCTTCCACTTTGTTTGCTGTCGCCATACGATCCCTTAGGCCGGAGTTCAATTGTATCATTAACCTATCACGAACATCATCCTTTCTACCCCACCCCATGCGCGCAGGCACTCCCCTGGTAATGCCGGCAGCTTCTGCGGGCTGCAGTCGTACAAACCGGACGGCGCTCTGCTCCGAGCGTTGTGGGCTGGCGCCTCCCCAAGATGGAACGGTTGATGCGTGTAGCGGTTAGTCGAGCACCTTGCTTTCAGGCCCATTCAACACGATTGTTGACCCTACCCGCCAGGACTGTCCCCAGTCCTTGATTGAGCGCCCGCCGGCCAAATTTATCTTCCGGCGCCTACCTCCCAACTCCCCAAATAAACAGGCCTGGCCTCTCCCAGCGGAGCCTACTACCTCCAGCTGCACAGCAACGGCAGCCTCGGGCTCTACCAGACGGCCACACAAGCGCCCATCTGGCTCTTGCACTTACCCAGCAGCCTTACCCCGGTCGCAAACCCAGCCTTCGCTCTCACACCTGACGGTTACTGGGAGTGAGTGGAGCCAATCAAGCAGATAGATTTTACTTGTACTCTTGCTTGTAGGGCTTTCCATCATACACCTACCCCCACTTACCCCCATGGACCTCCCAGAAGCGTTATTCTTGAATCTGCACTTCAGCGCTAACCACGCTACCTGTTTGACGCGGTCGTTCGCAGGTTGTACGGCATTCCGCCAGGATACACTTCGGATATCCCATTGTTCCGCGCCATCTACGCGCCTGAAATGAACGCCTCTCTTCCGGTCGGACAGCTGCAATGGTTCGGAGGCAACGCCGCGCTAGGATCACTTGGTGGACCGTACTCACTCCGTGTGACAGATGGGGGCATGGTCTTGATGGAAAACGGCTACAACGTCTCTACGTGGGAGGCGTGGGGAGCTCCCGGATACGATGGTACGTATGCAAATAATAGTGAGGGTCTAAGTGCATGTGTGATGGTTTGGGCATAGGTCCTTTGCAACAAGGCTAATAGTTCCCTGTATTCCGGTATCGATCCCTGCTGTCCTCATGTGCGCAGTGGGCCCTCTGTCAGTCAACTTAGGGCTGGGGCAGGTGTGCCCCACCGGTGTGGCAGGCGCCTCAGATCGGCAATTGGGCTGCGGTCGGCGCTGCGCCCTCTTCGCTGGAGCGAGTGACAACATTGACGACGGCTGCAATCGCCTGTGGTCACCTAGCCGTACGGCGTACCTTGTTGTGAACTACAACGGGACGATGCAAGTGGTCCTGAGTAGCACTGGTACGGCAATCATGACGATCGGCAAGGGGCTGGTGTTTCCTGACAAGGTGTGGCTCCTGCTCGACCCCATTGGCACCCTGAGCCTCTACGGGGCCGGCTTCTTGTTTGCACACAAAATTACGTAAGCGGCCGTACATGGGGAAGCAGGGCTGGGCAATCAATCTGCAACCGTAGCCGGGGGGAGCAGGGCGACATGAAGGGCAGGAAGGAGGGGCCAAGGGAGATCAAGCTGCTTAGTAGCTCTTTTTTACTATAGCGCACGCCTCGCGCGCCCTTGCCTTGTTGTTCTCACAGTTCTACCGTAGAAAGATCCAATCTACCGTACTGCCCCAACCCCAGGTGGAGCTCCAATTCGAGCGGCATCTCGTACCCAAGCCAACAGGTAGGGGCAGCAGACGTCATCACCGGACGTTCTCAGTCAATGTCAAGTTGTTACTAGCTTTGTCGCATGGGCCACCTCACCTGGAACACAACCTTATTTCCGGCCTGCTTTGTTTCCCAGGGCTCTTCCAATCAACCCTTCACACTCACCCTCCAAGACAACGGGAGGCTGCAGCTGAGAAACAAGCTGAGGAATGTAGCATGGGAGTCGTTTGCGTCCGCAGGTAAGAGAAGCAGGGCGCTCCGCCGGAGTGGGTTCAGCTTTGGAGGCCTCGCACGCTCAGGCAGCCCCGGGCCCGCTGCTCTGTTTCCCCAACTCCATGCAACCGCCCTGCCGCTTGCGCATTGTAGTACTTCATTTGCATTTTGCTTGTATCATGACCGATGCACGCTCGCAATGAGTTTCCGGCCCCTGGACCCCCTTCGACCCCCACCCGCTGATCCCTCCAGTTGGGAAGGATGCCGCTGCTGGGGGGATCCTCTCGCTTGGGCAAGTAGATCCTGGTGGCACAGAGGGCGCCGTATCGTCAGGTCAAGCCTCTGATGACAATCCCCTCACAGCCGAGGACGTCACCTCGACTGCGGCGGCCAGCAGCAGTGGCCCCGAGGGTGCCGGCAGCCGCCCAAGTGTTGCTGCCATCGTCGGCGGCATGGGCGCTGCAGCCTGCCTGGCGGCCGTTGGGGTCGGAGCACTTATCTGGCGTGGCAGGGCCGACAGCGGAAGGCACAACGGCGCCCGTGTAGCCCCCTTAAGCGCTTGAGGCGAAGGCCGTAGGGCCCATGGAAAGTGGAATGCTCCAGGCGGCAGGACGGGGTTTCATCCAACGGAACTAAAGAAAGGTTTAGACGCTACGGTTGACCGGCGCTTGCCACGCACGCATGCGAGGGCTGTCACGATACTCGCGCACTATCAAATCTTGTCTTGGTGTACTCCGGGGCAATCATGGTCTTTTCCCCCGACTCCCCCAACTCCACCTGGACTGCAAGTACTGCTGTGGGGCATGGATGATATGATGCATGCGATTCCTAAGGCTGGCCAGCCCATGGGCGGAGCTGCTGATAAACCTGGCTTGTTGAAACTGCCAACTTGTCTGGGCTTCATTTCTTCTTGTGTGCGTAATGCACAAGCCCCTGACGAGTTGCAGTATTCATTCTCTGTACTACATATTGCTTGACCGGCGTCTGCATGGGGCCATGATATGCATACTGGGTCGGCCCTCGGCTGCTCTTGCTGTACTTGCTGCGTGCTTGCCTGGTACCAATCAAACAAGCACGTGTATGTGCACGATGGGGCGGACACCCATGTACCAAGTGCACCCATTCTGCTTGCGCACACCTCAAACCAAGGCAAATATTGCTAGCTTGCACGTGCAACAGTACGTAGTGCGCCGCTAGCTCCAGCCACCTGTCCTCCAGAAGGATGCCTCATCATAAAGAGAGACAGAGTGCGTCCCTGGACAATTAGAGAGAGAGATTACAAAGGCTGATGGGGGTGGGGGCGTCCAGGCACGCAGCTAAGCCACCAACCATCTGACAATAGGATGCCTGGCAAGGTAGCAGTTGCATGCCCTGCCCTCGACGTATAGCATGCCCCCTACCTCACCCGCCCATGGGTTGACAGCTAATTGCTGGCGATTTGCGGCGAAAAGATCTGGGAAAATGGAACAATTTCCTTGGAATCCACATGAAAATTCTGTCTGCCAAAGAACTTTTGGGCTCCGCGCCGCCCAAACGTTCTTGGTCCAGGGCCAGCCCGGGGGGTGGGGGCCCTTGACGACTGCTGAGGGGTCAGTGAAAGACTGTGTGCCACAATGCGCTCGCCGCCGAAGGCAGGGTTGTGGCGGGCGCATGGGGGTCTGGGCGGAGCAGGTGTCCGCACTAGCCACGAATCCCAACTCAAGGGGGTCCTGGACGTAACAATTGGCCCAGACGACCGAAAAAGAGCTGGGATTTTCGAATCCCTCGCTACGGAAGATAGCCACTCTGGTTGACAGCTTATGGATGGCGCCCTTCCAACATACATATTACCTATACAATAGTTCCTACGCCGGAGCCACTCTCGACCCTTGATGCCGCCACCCCTTGCGGCCACGCCTTGTCCACACGACAGCGGCAATGGCAAGGCCGGCAAGGCAGACGGCAGCTGCCACACCGGCTCCAACAACGATGCCAGTGTGCACCTTGCCGGATCTGCTCTCGCTTACACCAATGCCGCCCTCAGCAGCGCCAGCCTCCTCTGCTTGCGGGGGCGTCCCTAGTACATTCACAGCCGGCGGATGGCTGCTGGGGTCAGCCAGAAGAGCCAGAGCTGCAGCAGCAGGCTCCGGTACTTGCTCTGCTCCCATGGCCGCCTCCTTTCCGGCTGCAAAGCAATTTGTATGATGGTGCAAGCAGGCGTGTCAGGGTTGGCGAGGTGCATAGGGCTGTACGAGCCGCGGCTGAGAAGGTTCTGGGTTGTTGCATGCAGGAGTATCAATGTGCTCCAGCCGCGCCTCACCTGTGGAGGATGCGGACTCCCACGCTACATTGCCCAGCCGGTTCCTCAGCTGCAGCAGCCCGTTGTCTTGCAGGGTCAGGGTGTAGGGTTAGTAGGGTACATTGGCGTAGCCCTGGGAAGCAAGCGAACGGGCGGGCTTCAAGACAACGCCTATGCCCGTGAGTGTGCCTACGTGCCGCCGCCTATAACGTCTGGTTTTGAAGCGGAGGAGGCTGCTGCTGTCCGTCTCGCTGGGACACACCTGGTTGGCAGGGTAGTTGAATCCCGAGGAGAAGGAGGACCACCTGCATGCATGCACCGTGATGGGGATCTAGCTCATCAGGCAGGGTCCAGAATGAAGCGGATTTGTGTCCACCTCAATGGGGTGGGTAGTGGCATGGGCGTATGCCAGTGGCATGGGTGGGTATGGGCATGGGCGTATGCACATGCTCGATCTCACCGCAGGCCCTGGTATACGAGGAACCCCGCTCCGTAGAGGGCGATGGCGCCACTGGCAAACGCCTCCATCCGCACACCCGTCGGAAAGAGCATGCCCGTGCCGTACGTCTTCAGCGCCACCCCGTAGCCGTACAGCTGGATCTGAAGGGTGCCGTCCCCGCCAAAGACCAAGGAGGCCTGCCGGTTTGGCGACCACAGCATGTTGCAGGCGTCTTACGTACGAATACGGGTTTGCGCCAGCAAAGAGAGCACAGCGCGCTCCGCAACCGCTCATGCGCTCCGAGCTGCAGTTCTGACCAGCGCTGATGGTCAAGGGGCCGGCTGCGCAAAAGAGGGGGGGAGGCAACGGGGCCAACGGGTCAAATGAAGGGACTGGCTTGGCAGACTTTGCTTGCTGATGCTCTGAGCACAGAGATGGAGCAGTACTCACGTTGGTATGAGCCTCCCCAGCCCTCCCAGACAGTCACGTTCAGGCCGTTCCGGAAGAGGACCATTCCGCTGTCGGTCACAGATAGGGAGTACGGTCCTCGTTGGCTGCGTTGCCGGGGTACAGTCTAAGCTCTCCATAGTAGTAGGTGGCCATCTTGGAGCTGGTGGTGAGCGACGGCAGGGCGGAGCCTGGGGCCTTGCTGTAGAGCCTACGTTTTGCAGTAGACCGTGCAGGGTGAGTAATCAAGCGGTGATTGCACACTCACATGCCGTGGCCCTATCTCCAAGCGTTACTCACTCCCAAGTGCCGTTGGCGTTCAGCCGCAGTGACGCGTCCGTTGAGCCAAAGAGGTCGGGCGCCAGGGACCAGGAGAGGGCGAAGGGCGCAACCCTGTAGAGCGCGAGGGTGCCGTTGCTGTGCAGCTCCAGATAGTAGGCGCCACTCGGGGAGTAGAGCCCTGCGGGTAGCCAGCAGGTCGGGCGTGAAGGGCGTGCAGGACGACGGGTTTCGTGTGTCCTACACACTACCCTAGTAGGGTGCTGTTTTTAACTCGTACAAAACTCGCTCCTAAGCCCGTACGTAATGCACACTTGTGCGTGTTGCTGATTTCAACGAACTTCACAGGAAGCGCTTACTGCTGCAGTCGTCGACTGTGCCGTCATTGTTTGCGAAAAGCCCGCACCCCGCTGCACAGCCCTCGGACCGCACAGCGCTGCAGGCCCCCGTCGAGATGCTCAGGGGAGCGCCTGGGGCAGATGTTGCGGCAATAGGTCAGCAGGAGGGGGACAGAGTCGCCCAGCAAGGACATAGGCGAAGGCGCAATGGTTGCATGCTGAGCACGTACGTACTTCTGATGTTCAGTGGGGAAGGCGCCACCGGCGGGGCGGGAGATGGAGGCGGGCTAGGTGGCGCTGGGCTAGGCGGCCGTGGGCTGGGCGTGGGTGGCAGTGGGCTGGGCATGGGGGGCCGTGGGCTTGGCGTGGGTGGCTGGGGGCTTGGCACTGGAGGTCTTGGGCTGGGCATGGGCGGATATGGACTGGGCATGGGCGGCCGTGGGCTCGGCGTGGGTGGCAGTGGGCTTGGCATGGGTGGCCGTGGGCTGGGCGTGGGTGGCCGCGGGCTGGGGGCGGGTTGTGTGGGCGGTCGAGGGCTGGGCATGGGTGGTTGCGCACTGGGCATGGGTGGCCGCGGAGTGGGCGTGGGCAGGGTGGGCGGTCGTGGGCTGGGAGAGGGTAGCGCAACTTCTGGGCTTGGCATGGGTGGCGAGGGCTTGGGCGGGGTAGCGCCCAAGCTCCCTGCTGGAGCCGGCGGGTTGCTCTGCATAGGTCCCGGCGGCTGGGGACTGGCGGGACGGGGACTCGGCATGGGAAGAGGAGTTGGCGGGCTGGAGATGGGCGGAATCGCGCCGGGTGGGCTTTGTGGCGGCCTCGGGGGCACAGGCCGGGCAGGGGGTTTGGGGGGCGACGGGCTGGGAGAGATTGCAATAAGCGGAGGCCTCGGGGGGCTCGGGGGCTGGGGGGGTGGAGGAGAGAGCGATGAGGGCGGACGCTGCGGGGGTGATGGGGACGAGCGTGGTGGCAATGGCAGGGGTATCGGTGGTGCAGTCGATGCCACGGGTCTGGGGGGTGCGGGCTTGGGCGGGCTTGGCTGGGGTGGGGAGGGGGCCGTAGGAGGCGAAAACCCAAGCCCGGTGGGTGGGCTTGGGGGTCGCGGGGATGATGGCAGTGGCGAGGGACGCAAAGGGGGAGGGTTGGAGCGCGGCGGCTGGGCCAGCGGCGAACTGGTTGGTGATGGCGTGGGGGCTGGCGGCCAGGGTAGAGGCGGGTTCGGATTTGAGGTGCTGTTTGTAGGTGGAGAGGGACCTGGTGGAGGCCTGGGAGGGCTTGGGCGGGGGCTAGGTCTGGGTGGGGGGAGCGGGGGACTAGGAGGCTGGGGGGGCGACGGAGACGGCGAAGGGGGCTTTGGCTGGAGGGGCGCCTTGGGCGGCCGGGGTGGCGACGGCGGCTGCTGGACAGCGCGGCCTGCATGTATAAGACGGTCAGGTCCGTCAGTCATTGAGTGGATGGGTCGACGCTGTGTGCGTGCCCACATCTATCTGTAGAGCCCCTCTCACCTTCCCACGCCACGCTGCCGTTGGCGCTGAGCAGCTGCAGGTCTCTGTCGTCTTGGAGCACCAGGAAGAAGGGGCCCAGGGAGGCGTTGGCAAATACGGGGAATGACGTGCTGGAGCCAATGATGAGGGGTGCGTTCCCGGAGGAGCTAGAGTAGGATTTGCTCGCTTGTGTGACGCCGTTGGTTGTCGTTGCGACTGTCCAGACGCTCCACGTGCCGTCGGAGTTCACCATCATGCCGACAGGCACTGTGATGTTGGGCTCGCTGGTGACGTTATAGACGTTAACGCTTCCCATGCTCCACACGGGTGGAAATGTGGGGTTACCACCCGGGGAGGCAGCACGATATACAGTAAGGCTGCCGTTCAAGTGCATCACGAGCGCGTAGAGGCGCTTGGGCGACCAGAGGCCTGTACAAAGCATACAGCAACACGGCGCGGTTGAGGAAATCAGTGTGGAAGCTACTTTCCTGCACAGCCGTGAGTCTCACGGTTGCAAGCGTCGTCTGTGTCATTTGACCTGCGGCTCGCAAACAATCCGCACCTGATATGAGGGCACAAGCACGAGGCAGGGGTAGCAGGGGGGTTATATGTTGTGCTGCTGCGGAAAACTGGTATCCTCGGATGTCAGAACCAGTGCGGACGTCGCACAACATTATAGAGGAAGCAAGGCACTCGGTGGCATGGCGCCACTTAGATCAATGACTATTGATGAGCTAGACGAAGCGAGCCGTCATTCTCTTCTCTAGATAGCCATCAATCCCTCTGCTTCCCACCAATCCCCCGTCCTTTACCGTTGGCTGCATCCGGCGTTCCGGTCCAGGTAAGTGCTTGGGGTCCGGCAGCGATCGATATTGAACATCAAGGGCTTGGGTGCTGCGGCAGGAAGAGGTTGTGTCGCCTCGCGGGACTTGTCAGATAATGTTACCTCGCGGGACTTGCTTGTCCCCAGCCTGCTACCTCCAGGCAAGTGGGGCCTGAACCTTACGATTTACGATTAATTATGGTTGACCATACGGGGATGTCGCCCCAGTTCCTGACCACCATTTCGCCATCGTCCTGAACAGCCTGGTGCATGCATGGATGTTAAGGTTGCACTCAAGGGTTTGATTGATAACTCCAAACGTCACGAGGAGAAGGAAGAGATGAGAGCGCCTGCCGCCTCACGCACTATATATCTAACCTCACCAGCGTGAAGGGGTTCGAGAGCTTGCCGTTTGGCTCATATGCGTTCATTGGGTACAGGACTGTTCTCCATGATCCCCTGCGGGATCAAAGTGCTGTGATTCAGTGCATACTGGGGCTACTGGGGCCACCAGAGGTTGCGTTTGTGGCGTGCATCCACAAAGATGCGCCGCCGCCACCACATGGCAAACCTGGCGTGCTCCAACTTAGGGGGTTGAATCGAGCTATCAGATTGATCGGACTCACGGGTCGAAGGCCGTCTAGGCCGTCTTGCGAAGGCCAAAGGCTTGGTTTTTGGGTGAGGCCTCACCCCATATCTCCCATATGCGCTGTCCGCTGTGGTCAAGCATGAATACGGTCCTGTGCGGTGGTGGTGTGAAAGGAAGTTGGCCATTCGGCAGATGACTATATATCCGGCAAAGCGCAAACGCGCGTTGCGGTGTGCCGTCCTACTTTGAAGCGTTGAGCGTTGAGCGTTGTCTTGTTGGTGGCAATGGTGATGTTCTGAAGGACGACATTGCCGTCCGCCTGCATCCTCAGCAGGTAATGCCGGTTGGGGGAATATTGACCTGCACATGGAGAGAGGCGGAACTGGAGTCAGATGCCATCATACATCAGGTCATGCGGGTGCGCGGGCGCGCGTAGACTGGCATGCACAACCTACTGTTGCAGCGATCGTCAGCCCATGTTGCAGTGGTATTGAATAGCGGGCTTTGAAACAACCCGCATCTGGCAGTGCACGTGGTGACCCCCGGTTCCTTCCGAGATCAGTACACGGTGTACTCCATTGGTTGGGTGGCGTGCTCGCAATGTCTACAGCTGGAGGGTGGAAAAGCAAGGTGCGGAGAAGTAGTGGATTCGACGGATAGCTAGAGTCTCCATTGGCCGTCACGGCCCGCCGTTCGTTCCCTGCATATCGCTGCCTACCAGGTGCTGTCGTCCAGACTGGAAACTGGTCCCCGTTATATAACTTTAGGTCCAAGCGAGTAAGCCCACCAAGTGATAAGCTGTAGGACGTGGTGCTGCCGTTCCGCGAAATTGGAAACCGATAAATGGGCCTGCATGCTCACCATTATCAGTAAGGTAAGAGTCATTTGCATGTAGGCAAGGAAAGCAACATCCAGGTAGACGCTGGAGAGCCTTGATAGCCTTACATCATAGTTGTGTTGCTTGTCCATGCCCGAATAGATTGTGAGGTTCTCAGAATTCATAAGTTCAGCAAAGCGAGTTTGAAAGTACGTCGTTTCACCGGTAGCGAGCGAGCTCGCTCAGGGCGTACGGAAAGTACCGGTGAAACGGTAGAGAGCACGCTCGGCAACCAAGAGCGCGCTCGCTCATTGCTGCGGTAAAAAGCCCCGCTTTGGTGTTCTATGTGTCCATTACATTCATCCCTATCCGTTCAGGCTGGGAGCGGGGCAAGTTACCGACGGTTTCGGGCCTTTTCCTCGCCGACATGTCGACGCGCTCGGCAGGCCAAAGCCCGAATACAGCGGCGCGACCTCGGCGAGTTGCTCCCTGCGCATCCCAGTATCATACATCTATGCGGTGGACCAGCGAGCGTGACCTTTGAAGCAGAACGCAGCAAGCGCGGCACCTGCAAGCTCGCGAGCGCGTGAGGCTGCTCGCGCGTTCCTCGCGGCTCCAGGCCTTACTGACCTGGCATGTCGCTAGCCTAAACTATGGTATATCACTATTACCGGCCTGAGTGCAGCGGGGAATAATAATAATAATAATGGGACGCCCCCAGCGGGGGGCGTGTATTAAGGGGGCGAGTGTGTGTAAGGGGCAAGCCCCTCCACACCCACCACCACCCGCCGAGGCGGGGTTGGTGGGTGCGGGCTAGCCCACACCCCCTCGATCCGGGTGTTTCTTGCGCCGCCTCCGCATTGTTGAGATGTAGTCCATGTATTCCACCGCGACCTGGTGGAGCTGCGTGCAGACTTGCTAAACTTGCCCGGCTCGCAGGGCCCCGAGGTTTTGTAGGAGGCCGCGTGCCTCTCGGCACAGCGTGCCCGCGAAACCCAAGGTCACAACGGTTGACCGGTCGTACACAACCTGCCAGCCTGCGGCGGTCAAGAACTGCGCCAGGTGGCGGTGCTGCTCGGTTTTCTCGGTAAGTTTGGCTGCGTGGTTCAGGTCGGAGGTGCAGCCCACTTCAATGATGTAAACTTTGTGCTTGCGGCGCCCCTCAGAGGTGGTCGGGGGTGTTGCCCCTCCGGGGAGCGTGGGTACAAACAGGATGTCGGGGCGTAGTCGGTCCCTTTCGGCCTCGCTGACTTGCCCTGGCGCGAACATCCACGCAGGTGGGCGGTTCTCAGGGGCATAGCTGGGCGCATCTGCGGCGGAGGTGGCGTCCATGACCATGAAGCCGTTGCCCTGCTGGCCGTACGCCAAGGCCTTAGCAATCAGCTGTACGGCCTTATTGTGGCGCTTGATGTACAGGCACCGCATCTCCTGGTCGTGGCACCCGCCGTAGATGTGTGGTCCGGAGTCTGGGTGCCCGCAGAGCGGGCAGGGGGCGGTTTCGCCGGGGCCAAGGGGCCTGCAGCGGCCACCGGAGAGGGTGCGGCCGCACTTGCCTGCAGTGGTGGCGTTCCAGACCTGCCCGTACAGAGCTTACAGCAGTCGGCGGATAGTGATGGGCCTTCGCCGCCCACCTTTCTTGGCCAGGGTGTAACTGGAGGCGGCAATGTCGATGAGGGGTAGGGTCTCGGCGACGAGTTGTGTGTACTTTGTGTTGTTCGTGTAGCCACATCGCGTTTCGGGGGTGAGCAGTGAGTCGATGCCACGGTTGAGGTCGCTAACAAAGCTGCCGGGGGTCGGCTCGCCTGGCTTCTTGGGGTCCCGCGTGGCACGGAGCCAGAAACCGCGGGATCGGGGTTCGTTGTCCGCAGTTTCTTCGACATCGGGCATCGCGGTGCCCTCGGCCACGGCCACCGCTTCCCGATCCGCGACCTCATTGTACTCTATGCCGCAGTGCGCAGGCACCTTTAGTAGCTGCGTAGTGAGGCCCCGGGCCGCACGATAGTGAAGTCGCTCGACTATGTCTACCAGGAGGCCTCTGTGCTTGCTTATGCCTAGCGACTTAGGCAGGTTGATCATGCGCCTAATAAGGTGCAGAGACGCTTGGCTGTCCGTGTAAATCGCGAGTGGACGCTCCTCTCGCTCGGTGCCCTCGCGCATACGGAGCGCTTGGTTTATAGCTGACAGCTCGGCTCTGGTGATAGTGTGGAGGCCCTGGACGCCGGGGTTGACGTCTATGCGGAGAATCGTGGGCTGCTCAGTGGAGGCATCGACTGCCGCGGCTCCAAGCCCTGGGCCGCGCTCTACGGTGCGTTTGCTGCTGTCAGTGTATATCCCGGCTCGGGCGTCGTGGCGGAGGGGGAGGTCGGTCGGGTACTGTGTTTGTGTCTCTGCCTCCGTAGTCTCGGACCACTCGGGGACCCGCGTGCGCATGAGGGGGGGCTCTCCGTCGGGCGCGGCCAGGCGCCACGCCCTGCCCTTACCCTTGCGGTTCACGGCGAATGGGGGGGCTGGGCTCTGGGCGGATCGAATCGTATCTCGCATCCACTGCGGCGCCTGCCAGGGTTGCGTCCTGGTCGGCGGGGGGTTGGGGGTAGTCAGCGTGCTCTGCAGGATCGCCCTCACATCCGGGGTGCAGGCGAGGCCTGCTGCGTTTCCCACCAGTACCCATGTGATTTGGGCGTTGTGCCGTTTTGGGTCGCTCGTTACGTCGGGGAGCGGGTCGAGCAGCCCCCATGCGTCGGTCGTACCCAGGAGCACAGCCCTCGGGTGGGAGAGGAGGGTGGCGTAGGGCCTTTCACCACTGGTGCTGAAGGCTAGTAGGGTGGCGGTGGGCTCGGGACTGTCTCCGTACGCGTCAGCCCAGGCTAGCGCCCATGGGATTGCATTGAGCTCCGCCTGGGGGTGGGGCTCGGGGTGGGCAACTGCGAGCCCTGCGGCTGGGTGGGCATAGGCATTGTGGGTGGCCCCAAACAGGGCGTCTTCGGCGTACGGCGAGAAGTAGATCTGCGTGCTGTCGCACACGTTGAGGGGGGAGGCGTATCGCTCAGCCACGGGAGGGGGGCCTGCATGGTCGCTAGCCAGTGCGTGCTGCAGCCGGGCCAAGAGCTGTGGGGGAAGTCGCCGTTCGTATGCTGGTTTGATGGGGTGGTCC
Source organism: Edaphochlamys debaryana (assembly GCA_016858145.1). Taxonomy (NCBI): domain Eukaryota; kingdom Viridiplantae; phylum Chlorophyta; class Chlorophyceae; order Chlamydomonadales; genus Edaphochlamys; species Edaphochlamys debaryana. The sequence goes on from JAEHOE010000051.1 coordinate 636,540, forward strand.
TTATGTCCCGCTCCCTCCCTGTATCGCAGGAGAAGGCGGGCGACGCTCTCTTCAAAGCCCCTCCCGTTGGAGAGCTTGGCGTGCCGTACAGGGTGGGTTGAGCGAGCGGCTTCCCACCGGGCCCGTAGGGCGGCGAGCGTCTGGGCGGTCAGGCAGCCCATCTGGCATCCGTTGGGGGCATAGACGAAGGCCAGGCCAAGGTGTCGGGGGGTGCCGCTTTCTGGGTCTGTTGGGATATGCCGATTCCGCCTTCCGACCTGGATGTGGTACCAGTTAGGAGGGGCAATGTCTGCGTCAGGATTACGGGGGTTAGCGTCAATCTCCACATGCGCTCGGATCTTCCTTTTGACGCCCGCTGGGTCTTCCCCTCGGTCCTCCTCCCAGATTCCTTGCCGCTGCCGGTCGGTGAGGGCCGCGTCCGCGGCTCGTGCGGGGGCCGGTGGGGCCGCCGGCTCGGCCTGCTTGGTGCGGAAGGCCGCCAGGAGCTCGGCCCAGTTGGCGTGGGTTCGGAGGCTGGACTCGGCTTCCTCCGTCTCCTGCCACTCGACCGTGACCAGGTAGGGGGCCTCGGGGTGGGTAGTGCAGTCTGCACAGTGGGCGGGGAGGTAGCCCATGGTCGCGTAGAGCGGGAGGGCGCCCCGTGTGACGGTGGTTGGGGCCCAGCGCACTCGGTAATATCGTACGGGCTGTCCCTTCTGCCTCTTTGTCACGGCGGCTACGAGTTCGACTACACGGTCTTGGCTGTCGAACATATAGCCCATCGTCTTGGTGGCTGTCTTGGCGTGTCCCTGGGCAACGCATGGAATCGAGCAGCCCTCCACCCCGGTCGTAAGGTAGGTGCGCAGCCATTCCGCCTTCAGCCGCGCCTTCTCGGTTGCGTTGCGCGGGGCCCCTTCGGGCGGGGCCCAGCCGTTGCCCACGCGTCCACCCAGCAACTTGCGCTGGAGACGCTCTTCGTATAGGCGGATGTCCCAGTACAGCTTGGGCCCTGTGTCGTACCGTCGCGGGGGGATGGGGACGGAGGTTGGGCTGAGGTCACGGGTCTGTGCGGCCCTGCGGCGCTGGTCTTCCTCCCTTTGCTTCTTGGTCAGCTTGGTGCGGCGTGCGGGTGGTTGGTCTTCGGCTTCTTCGCACTGGCGCTGCTCCCCCTGCCTGCGTGTGGGGGCGGCAGGCCCTGGTTGGTCAGCGGTTGGTGTGGGCTCCCTGTCGGCTCCGTCGTCGGCCTCCATGCCGTCCGGCCCTTCAATCCCACCTTGCTCCTCCCGTCTCCGCTGGGCTCGCGCTCCATGTCATCTTGCGACTGTTCGCCTTCCTCGTCGCTTGACAACGCGTCACCGTGCTCCATGTCATCCTCCGCCGGCTCTCCCTCCTCGTCGCTTAGCACCATATCATCGCCCACGGGCGGCCCGCCCTCGTCAGCCTCCCTCATCTCCGCATCTCCACCCGGTGAGGCGGCGCCAGGCTGGGTGTGGCCACGGGCCTCATCCATCGCGGCTTCGCCTTCGAGCTCAGCGTGGTCCCGGCCTTGGGTGCCTGGGTTCTGGGGGCTGGCGGGCGGGTCGTCGGCGGGCGCAGCCTCTTGGCCGTTCACCTCGGCGGGCGGGGGTGGGGGCTGGCGGGGAACGAGGAACCGGTCCAGCGTGGCGACGGGCAGGGCGCGGGCGTGCCCGGTGTCGTGCAGGAGGCTAGTGAAGAGGGGGTTGTCTGTTGGGATTCGGCGAAGGGCTCGGGGGAGGGCTTGGGTGGTGGCCACCTGGGAGGGGGGTAACCAGCCTGCCGGCTTTGTACCTTCCAGCCCCGTGAGGTATACACTTAGGCGGTTGAGGGCAAGAAGGTGGTGGCGTTTCACCTTCCGGCCGAACAGCCTTTTCAGCTGGTCGGTGGGGATGAGGTGGTCTTTGCATCTTTGGTCGACTAGGGCGTGCAGGTCTGCCCCCAGGTCGATCAGAGGTGCAATGATGCGGAAGAGGGGGCGGAGGGCGGTCGCGCTGCCGGGGGAGCCGGCGCCCGCAGCCGGGGCCCACAGTCTGGTTAGGCTGTTGGCCGCGGTAGTGTAGTCATTACCGTTGTAGGTTACCGTTGCGTTGTTCTCACTGAGGAAGCTCACCATCTTCAGGGTTGTGTAGTAGGTTGCTTCCCGCCGGAGCGTGTGCACTGGGAGCTCTCCCGCTGTCTTGGCTTGCAGCTCAAGCAGGGCCCGTGTGATGACTCCCAGCCTCCCCTCGTCGTTTAGGGCCATGGTCAGGCTTTTGCCTATGCGCTTGGTAGCAAGCTCTCTCAAGGACCCGACACCTAGGCCCAGGAGGCTCTCGGGGGCCAGTAGGGCGCGCGTGGGGAAACTGCCCTTGATACCGTAGCAGCGCCTGGCAATCCCGGCTAGTTGGCGGTCGAGGCAGGCGAGGTCGGCAGGGCTGTACGCCATCGACGTTAGGGTGTAGGCCACCTTGCTCTGGAGGCAGCTTTTCAGGATGCGGATCTTTTGGTCGGGCGAGGCGGCGGACTGTGCGAGGAGCGCCCCCTGTTCCTTCCGTTTGGCGGACATGTGTTGGACCTGCGTCTTCCAGTTCAGGGTGGGGGTGATCCACACCCCTAGGTACTTGTATGCCTCTCCCCCTTCTGGGTTTTTGTGCGGCACCGGCTTCCCCCCGATGCATATGGCGTTTTTGCGGTCGCAGAGTTGCTGCTCTAGCACCCTTTGGTATCGTGCGCTGCTGGGCCCTGCCCGTAGCTCGGGGTTGATTTTGGCCTGGCCGTGGAGCGCGGCTTGCAGCTGGCACTTGCCCACGTTGATCTTGAGTCCTCCCCATGTGCTGTACTGCTCGAGCTTTGCGATCTGGATCTTGAGGTCTGCGCGGTTACCAGTGGCCAGGGCCAAATCATCTGCAAACCCGAGGCATGAGGCATTGTGTTGCTGGTTTTCGGTGGCGTTGAGGCACCCGTACCGGTAGCCTCGGCCACCGCGGTGCAGCCAGCGCAGCAGGGGCTCAAGAAACGTGATAAAGAGGACAGGGGAGAGCTTGTCACCCTGGACCGTGCCTCTTTGCACGTGGATATCTGCCGTACGGCCGTATTCGGTGTGGATGCGGGTGCAGGCATTGTCGTACAGGCTGCGCACCGCAACCACAAGATCTTCTGGGTAGCCCAGCCGGATCATGATCTGGAGCAGCCTATCCTGGTCGATTGTGTTGAAGGCGCTTGAGAAATCCACGTACAGCGCATAGATGTCCTTCCCCGTCAGCCCTGCATCTTCAAAGTTGTGGATCCAGGCGAGCAGCTGTCTCCCAGTGCTGCGGTGTTGGCGGAAGCCTTCTTGTGTCGGCCTCCAAATCCCGTGGTCCTCGCTAAACTCAACCATGCACACGGTGATCAGGTGCGTGTAGAGCTTGTAGAGGGTCGTGCAGAGGGCTATCGGTCGTTTGTTGGCTAGGTCCCGAGGGTCGCCCTTCTTGTGCAACAGCACGGTATCGGAGCGGGTCCAGGTCTCTGGCACTTCCCCCTTGACCCACATGGCTAGCATGAGGGCATGGATAGCCTCCTGGAGGCTGGGCGGCAGGCATTGGAGCAGCTCGTTGGGGATGTCGTCTGGGCCTGGGGCTTTGTTGCGGGCCAGGTGGTCTAGGCATTGCCGGTACGTGACGGGGCAGGCCACAGCGGGCAGGAGGGAGGCGGGGGCGCCCTGGGGCTGGCTAAAGGGGTGGTCGCACCCTGCAACACGCGGCATGGCGTCTGGGGCGGTTGGGTTGGTGAGGGCATCGCCGGGGAAGTCGATGGGGTCATCGTACCGTCCAGTCCTCTCGCCCCCAACTGGCCGGCATTCGGCGCTCCACTTGTAGTGGCAAGCGTCGAGGATGCTCTCTGCGTCCGTGCACAGGCTTCCGTCACGTGGGTGCGTGACGGCGGGTAGGCCCCGGGGTTGGTCACTGGGAGGGTTGAAGATAACCTTATGGGCCTTCTTGGGGCAGACTGCGACAAGCCGCTGAAACCCGCGTGCCCCTTCCCTGCCCTCTCGCCGTCGCAGCTCCTGAACGGCTCTCCGAATCTCCCGCTTCCTTTCCGCGATCTCGGCGCGGATGTCTTCTGCACTGCTCGGGGCGTCGGCTGCGGGGTCAAGGTCTGCGGCTGGTGGGTCGGGGTGGCGGCGCGCGGGGGCTGTCAGGGGGGGGGGTCGGCGTCCATCTCATGCTGCAGGGGGGCGGGGCTGCCAGGGGCGGAGGGCGGGTCGGGGGGGGGGCCGGGTCGCGGGGGGGATGGGGGCGGGGTGCGAGGCTGCGCGGGCGGGGGCTGGCCAGCTGGGGGAGGCGGGAGGTTGGATAAGGCCTGCTTCAGAAGCGCTAACCGTTTGCTTAGTTTGTGGAGGGTTCGGTGTTCTTTTCTGGTTGGGAAGCGTTGGTTGCCCGGTGGCGGGGCTGATTCGCATTTTGAGATGAGGATCTTGCGTGCATCTTGCAGTATCCCAAGCAGGGTGGCGGCAGTTTGTTCGATGCTGACCGGTTCGATTGCCTCGTGCCTCCGCAGGGCCCCCAGCACGGCTTGCGCTTCTGCGCGAGTGGTGGCGTCTTCAAGTGCGGCCAGGCTTCCCTGCACGGCCTCTCGTGCGGCGGCGAGGGGGCGGCCAAGGGCGGCGATGGCGCTGGACAGCTCCGCCTCGATTGCGGTACGTGCTTGGTCCTTGGCGGCCTTGGAGATGGGCTTTCGCACGCAGTCGGCCTCGGGCCTTGGAGGCGAGGGGGCGGGGAGGACGGAGAGGCGGGCGAGGGGCATGCGGGTCAGGAGGGGTCGGTGGTCAGGGCAGGTTTGCAGCTCGGGCCAGTCGGTTCCGGTAATGACGCTTTCGCTCACGCCCTCCTCGCCGCTCACAGGCCTGTTCAGCGCCTGGCTGGTGAAGCTGCTGGCGAGAGCGTCGTCGATGCGGCTCCGCACGGGCGGGTGCGCATGCAGCGGTGCAAAGGTGGGTGGCCGCCCTGCAGCGGTGCGAGGCGCGTCGCAGTGTGGGGGGGCCACGATGGGGGTCACAGGGCCTTGCGAGAGGAAGTGACGGTGGGCTTTGTCGTCCATGGATGTTTCTCCGTTGCGCTCGCATTGGTGGGCCACTCCATTCCAGTCCCCTGCGAGCAGTGTGTGTTCTCCCTTTGATGTTACGTGCTCCGCCACCTCTAGGCAGTACTCGCACACCCGCCTGCGTGTTGCCAGGTCGCCGGGGGGGCAGTACACGCCCACCAAGTTGATCACCGGGCTTCCGGGGGTGGCGATGCGGACGTGGCAGGCGTATCCCGCCAGGCGGGGGGTGGGGACCACGGTGGCGAACCGTCCCCCTCCGAGGCTGGGCCCAATTCCGACCCACACGCCGGCCTTACGCACTATGTGCGGCCTGTCCTCCCCACGCGTGCGTGTGCGACCCCTCCCGCCTTGTGCCCTCTCCCTCGCCCCCTCAGGTTGGGGGACGTTGGACTGGAACGTTTGGAACCCCGCCTGGCTGGAGAGGGCTTTCTTGATGGCCTGGGTTTCCCTGTTGATGCCCGCCGTCCGGGTCTCGGTGAGCACCCAGAGGTCGGGCCTCAGCGCCATTAGCCCACGGGCGAGGAGCTCTTGTCTGCCGAGGAGGCCGCACACGTTGAGGGTGAGTAGTTTCAGTTGCGCTTGCCCGGTCGAGGGGGAGCGGGCCGCGGGGGCTGGGGTGGCTTGGGGCGCGGGGGCGTCTGGGGCCTGTGTGTTGCCCGTGCGGGGGTTGGGGGCACCGGCGCCTGCATGGGGCTCGTCTCCACCGGTCGGGTTTGCGACTTCGTCTCGGGGTCGTTTGGTGGCGAAGAGGGCCGTGATCTGTTGTTGCGCGGGGCATGGGCCAGCGGGTTTCTTTGCCTTCCGGCCAGGTTGTTGTCTGGCTTGGGCTGCTTCGCGCTGCGCAATGGCAGCCCGCATCAGTCTGGTTGCGTCTTCAAAGCTGAGTCCTTCCGCGGGCTCCCCTCTTGCAGGTCCGGGAGCTGCCCCGTATGCGCCGTTTCCGGCGGCGTGCGCGGTGGGCGCTTCTGCGGCGCCTTGCGTCGGGGGAGCAGCGCCGGCGGCTGCGGGCGGGGGAGCGCCGGGCTCGGCGTGGTGCTCGGCTGCATCTTGGCCAGGCTGGGCTTCGGCCACCTCCTGGTGCCTTGCGGGGGCAGCGGGAGCGGGGGCCATGCCTCCCACAGCAGTTCTGCCTGGGCCGCCCGCGGCGGCGGTGGCGGGGGCCTCGGTGGCCCCCTCGGGGGCGGTGTCGGCGGCAGGCGTGTTGGGCTCAATTGCTGGTGTCGGGGGGCGTGGGTTGGGTTCCCCGGTGTTCTGGGCATCGGCGACGTCGCTCTGCAGCTTGCGCTCTAAGCAGTCCAGGAGGTTGAGCTGGCGAGGAGGCAAGTTACCGACGGTTTCGGGCCTTTTCCTCGCCGACATGTCGACGCGCTCGGCAGGCCAAAGCCCGAATACAGCGGCGCGACCTCGGCGAGTTGCTCCCTGCGCATCCCAGTATCATACATCTATGCGGTGGACCAGCGAGCGTGACCTTTGAAGCAGAACGCAGCAAGCGCGGCACCTGCAAGCTCGCGAGCGCGTGAGGCTGCTCGCGCGTTCCTCGCGGCTCCAGGCCTTACTGACCTGGCATGTCGCTAGCCTAAACTATGGTATATCACTATTACCGGCCTGAGTGCAGCGGGGAGTGGTGTAGAGCAAGAGCGCCAAAGTGACTCCAGCGAGCGCGAGGTCACGCTCTCTCGATTTCCGCGGTGAAAAGCCCCGCTTCCACGGTGAAGACAGTCTTTAATTGTACGCATAACCATGTGCCGGCGCAAACGGGCAGTGCGGGCCTTCTCGGGCCAGCTCCAGAGGCACACGCTCGCGAGCATCCTCAGCACGCTCTCTCGCCTCTGACGGTGGAGGGCCCACCTTTCAAGGCTAGACTCCACTAAACGTGTATACATGATGCTTGACCGCGCCATACTGGCAGTGCGGGCCTTCTCTGGCAGGCTCCAGGGGTACACGCTCGCGAGCATCCTCAGCGCGCTCTCTCGTTTTCGACGGTGGAGGGCCCCGTTCTCGCGGTCAGGCTCACCCGTAGGTGCATATATGAAATCTGACCGGGACACAATGACGGCGCGGGCCTTCTCGGGCCGGCTCCAGAGGCACACGCTCGCGAGCATTCTGGCCAAGCTCTCTCGCTTTCGACGGTGAAAAGGCCTAACCGCATGCGCAGATACAATGCAAGATCTATATAGGCTAACTGACCGGCGCAAAGTGTCAGAGCGGGCCTCTTCAGGTCAGTTGCAGAGGCACATCCTCGCGAGCACCCCCACCATGTCCGTCAACTCAGCCGAGGACGCGCCCCGCCCTCTGCCCCACGCAGCTGCACCCACACACTTCAGACGCCTTGCTGCAGACTGTGGTAGCTGGGCGGCGGCGCTGAGGCCTCTTATCCACGCCAGTGTGTGGGGCACAGGCCACGGGACCTGGAGAAGGAGCGCTCTTCCCTCTTGGCATTACAAGCGGCCCCACCACACAAACGCACACGGCAATGGCCAACGCACGCACGGGGCCACACACGTGCCCACGGATCTCCAACCTCCCACCACCGGTGTCTGTTGACGCCCCCATCAAGGACACAGCTACCCCCCACCCCCCCACCCCACCCCCGGCTGCTCATTGACAGCACCGAGGACGGCGCAACCCGCGCAGCCAGCAGCTCCCACACACAAGTCGCAGGCCGCCCGCCCACTCCTGACCCAGACAGACGGGTGAGGCCCTGCGTGGCAGAGTAGGGGCCAAGGGACACGGAGAGGCTCAGCACACAAGGGATGGAGGCAGGGTGGTGGGGCGGCCGCTGCACCCCCACGGGTTTGACGCCCCTCCCTCCATGCGCCCATAACCCGCCCTGGGTACCCACCAGCGAAGAGAACGCCACGCAGTCCCCAGCAGGCAGCCGCCTAGCTCCGACCCAGCCTCGCCCCAGCACCGCATCCAAGCCACAGGCCCCAGCGCGGCAAGGGAGAGGGTATGGGACACGCGGAGGATCAGCGATAGAGGGAGGCGGGGTGGGTCACGCGGGGCGGCGGCGTGGGGAAGGCACGGTGCCCAGCCCCAGAGCCTACCCCAACCCACTCGCACCTGGGCCGGGCCGCAAGGCAATCCAGCGCCCTAGCCCAACCCCTTAACATCCCCCCAAGCTCGCCCGTCTCACCCACTCACGACCTGGGGCGCGGAGGCCAAGCTCTGTAACCCGGCGTCAACTGCAAGCCGCGGGCACGCCAGGCCTGTCGCCGAACCCCCATGCTCGCAAGTCGCTTCCCTCGCTCCTCCAGAGCCCAATCTGGGTCCCCGCCATGCCCCATGTGGGCAGTCGCCAAGCTCCGACCCAGCCTCATCCCAGTACGGCATCCAAGCCACCGGCCCCTGTGCGGCGAGGGGACACGGGAGAGTTAGCACCGCAGGGAGGTGGGGTGTGTGACGCAGGGCCGCATGGGGTCCACCCCTGAAGTCAACCCCAAGCCGCACACCCCCAAGCCCGGCCGACCGACCCCTACATTCGCGCGACATCCCTACCAGTGCTCCTCCAGAGGAGAAAAGCATCTGCTCTAAGCCGCGCCCCGTGTAGCATCAGGCCGGTTGCTGCGCCCCCCTCCCCCCCCCTGCCCCCCCCCTTCTCGCCTCTCGCCTCAACTCCCGAGCCTCCCCAAGTACCCACCAGAGACCAAGCACGCCTGCACCGTAGCGGACTGACGCCAAGCACCAACGCAACGGTACCGCACCCGACCCCCGCCCCACCCTGCAAGCCGAAGAGTAAGGGGGGGCGGGGGGCGTGAAGGGGGGCAGGGGGCAGCGGGGGGGGGCTTCAGGCCAAGCACCAACGCATCGTCGCCCCAACACCACGAAGACCCCACTTGCCCGGACAGGAAGGGCAGGGGGAGCTAGTCAAGCTTGCAAGATACCTAGGCGGGAGATGCAATGCGTTGAGGTAGGGCGGGGAGAGGCGCGGGCATGCAATACCCACACCAGGAGCCCTGGCTCCCACCCCTGCATCAGGCCAGGCCACAAGGCTGTTCAACGCCCTAGCCCTACCTCCGCGCACCCCCCCAAGCTCTCCCGTCTCAACCACTCACGACATGCATGCCTGCGCCCTGGGGTGCAGAGGCCAAGCTCTGCACCTTCGCCCCCTGGCACTTTCGCCGGCGCCACGAGTCGCTCGAGCCGCAACTCAGCGGAAGGGTCGCACCGCCGAGCCGCCCGGCCACCTGAACGGCCCTCCAGACATGCCTCATCGACTCTGTCTCGTGCTGGTGGCACGGTTGCTGCCTCTGAACGCTATTGGGTCTGCATGCGAGCGGCAGGGGCACCGCCATGTCCTGTTTGCCTGGTGCTCTGTAGTCTATGATGCTCAACGAGGTTGCAGCGTGTGAGAGGGGTTGCTTCTGGTCTCTGCGCCCGACGGCGTTGACGTCGTGATGTTGGGTGTTCTCAAGCGATATGGCCTATCAGCGCCTCATGAACAGCGACAAGCACATCAAGCCTGAAGAGTAAGTGCGGAGGCGCCCTGCCTGCCATTGTGCAGCGCGGCTTTCATCGTTGACTCGACAGCTGCCGACGCGCTGGCGTGCCAGGCCCAGCATTGACGATCAGAGTGCCATCCACATGCTTCACTAACGATAAAGCGCCACAGCGGCGCCGCGGGAGGGTCTGCGCGGTTGACGGAAGCACGCGTTCGCCCGAAGCCCTCTCGGGGCCCTCCCCTGCCCCCCAGGCGGCCAGGCCCCCCTTTTCTTGCCTTCCGACCAGCTCCGCACACGCTACCTCACCAGCGGGGCCCTGACGATCGTCCCTGCATACCTCAGAAGTCTGGTCAGGAGGGACACTATTCCCCCTCGTCCGGGGTCCCTTGACTGCTTTGGGCGGGCGTTCCCCAACCCAAGCCCTCCCGCATCACGCAAACGTCCTCCCTGCATGCCCGGTCCGCCTCCCATCCTGACCAGACTTCTGAGGTATGCAGGGGCGATCGTCAGGGCCCTGCTGGTGCGGTAGCGTGTGCGGAGCTGGTCGAAAGCCCCTCGTCCGGGGTCCCTTGACTGGTTTGGGCGGGCGTTCCCCAACCCAAGCCCTCCCGCATCACGCAAACGTCCTCCCTGCATGCCCGGTCCGCCTCCCATCCTGACCAGACTTCTGAGGTATGCAGGGGCGATCGTCAGGGCCCCGCTGGGGCGGTAGCGTGTGCGGAGCTGGTCGAAAGCCCCTCGTCCGGGGTCCCTTGACTGGTTTGGGCGGGCGTTCCCCAACCCAAGCCCTCCCGCATCACGCAAACGTCCTCCCTGCATGCCCGGTCCGCCTCCCATCCTGACCAGACTTCTGAGGTATGCAGGGACGATCGTCAGGGCCCCGCTGGTGCGGTAGCGTGTGCGGAGCTGGTCGGAAGGCAAGAAAAGGGGGGCCTGGCCGCCTGGGGGGCAGGGGAGGGCCCCGAGAGGGCTTCGGGCGAACGCGTGCTTCCGTCAACCGCGCAGACCCTCCCGCGGCGCCGCTGTGGCGCTTTATCGTTAGTGAAGCATGTGGATGGCACTCTGATCGTCAATGCTGGGCCTGGCACGCCAGCGCGTCGGCAGCTGTCGAGTCAACGATGAAAGCCGCGCTGCACAATGGCAGGCAGGGCGCCTCCGCACTTACTCTTCAGGCTTGATGTGCTTGTCGCTGTTCATGAGGCGCTGATAGGCCATATCGCTTGAGAACACCCAACATCACGACGTCAACGCCGTCGGGCGCAGAGCTTTACCAGAAGCAACCCTCTCACACGCTGCAACCTCGTTGAGCATCATAGACTAAAGAGCACCAGGCAAACAGGACATGGCGGTGCCCCTGCCGCTGGCATGCAGACCAATTAGCGTTCAGAGGCAGCAACCGTGCCACCAGCACAAGACAAAGTCGATGAGGCATGCCTGGAGGGCCGTTCAGGTGGCCGGGCGGCTCGGCGGTGCGACCCTTCCGCTGAGTTGCGGCTCGAGCGACCCGTGGCGCCGGCGAAAGTGCCAGGGGGCGAAGGTGCAGAGCTTGGCCTCTGCACCCCAGGGCGCAGGCATGCATGTCGTGAGTGGTTGAGACGGGAGAGCTTGGGGGGGTGCGCGGGGGTAGGGCTAGGGCGTTGAACAGCCTTGTGGCCTGGCCTGATGCAGGGGTGGGAGCCAGGGCTCCTGGTGTTGGTATTGCATGCCCGCGCCTCTCCCCGCCCTACCTCAACGCATTGCATCTCCCGCCTAGGTATCTTGCAAGCTTGACTAGCTCCCCCTGCCCTTCCTGTCCGGGCAAGTGGGGTCTTCGTGATATTGGGGCGACGATGCGTTGGTGCTTGGCCCCACTGCCCCCTGCCCCCCTTCACGCCCCCCGCCCCCCCTTACTCTTCGGCTTGCAGGGTGGGGTGGGGGTCGGGTGCGGTACCGTTGCGTTGGTGCTTGGCGTCATTCCGCTACGGTGCAGGCGTGCTTGGTCTCTGGTGGGTACTTGGGGAGGCTCGGGAGTTGGGAGTTGAGGGGAGAGGCGAGAAGGGGGGGGGGGCAGGGGAGGGGGAGGGGGGGGGGGGGGGGGGCGCAGCAACCGGCCTGATGCTACACGGGGCGCGGCTTAGAGCAGATGCTTTTATCCTCTGGAGGAGCACTGGTAGGGATGTCGCGCGAATGTAGGGGTCGGTCGGCCGGGCTTGGGGGTGTGCGGCTTGGGGTTGACTTCAGGGGTGGACCCCATGCGGCCCTGCGTCACACACCCCACCTCCCTGCGGTGCTAACTCTCCCGTGTCCCCTCGCCGCACAGGGGCCGGTGGCTTGGATGCCGTACTGGGATGAGGCTGGGTCGGAGCTTGGCGACTGCCCACATGGGGCATGGCGGGGACCCAGATTGGGCTCTGGAGGAGCGAGGGAAGCGACTTGCGAGCATGGGGGTTCGGCGACAGGCCTGGCGTGCCCGCGGCTTGCAGTTGACGCCGGGTTACAGAGCTTGGCCTCCGCGCCCCAGGTCGTGAGTGGGTGAGACGGGCGAGCTTGGGGGGATGTTAAGGGGTTGGGCTAGGGCGCTGGATTGCCTTGCGGCCCGGCCCAGGTGCGAGTGGGTTGGGGTAGGCTCTGGGGCTGGGCACCGTGCCTTCCCCACGCCGCCGCCCCGCGTGACCCACCCCGCCTCCCTCTATCGCTGATCCTCCGCGTGTCCCATACCCTCTCCCTTGCCGCGCTGGGGCCTGTGGCTTGGATGCGGTGCTGGGGCGAGGCTGGGTCGGAGCTAGGCGGCTGCCTGCTGGGGACTGCGTGGCGTTCTCTTCGCTGGTGGGTACCCAGGGCGGGTTATGGGCGCATGGAGGGAGGGGCGTCAAACCCGTGGGGGTGCAGCGGCCGCCCCACCACCCTGCCTCCATCCCTTGTGTGCTGAGCCTCTCCGTGTCCCTTGGCCCCTACTCTGCCACGCAGGGCCTCACCCGTCTGTCTGGGTCAGGAGTGGGCGGGCGGCCTGCGACTTGTGTGTGGGAGCTGCTGGCTGCGCGGGTTGCGCCGTCCTCGGTGCTGTCAATGAGCAGCCGGGGGTGGGGTGGGGGGGTGGGGGGTAGCTGTGTCCTTGATGGGGGCGTCAACAGACACCGGTGGTGGGAGGTTGGAGATCCGTGGGCACGTGTGTGGCCCCGTGCGTGCGTTGGCCATTGCCGTGTGCGTTTGTGTGGTGGGGCCGCTTGTAATGCCAAGAGGGAAGAGCGCTCCTTCTCCAGGTCCCGTGGCCTGTGCCCCACGCACTCCCGCCCTCCCTCCAAAGAGAGGCGTGGATTCTAAAAGGCTCCAGCGCCCCGCCCAGCTACCACAGTCTGAAGCAAAGCGTCTAAAGTGTGTGGGTGCAGCCGCGTGGGGCAGAGGGCGTGGCGCGTCCTCCGGTGGGTTGACGGACATGTGGGGGTGCTTGCGAAGATGTGCCTCTGCAGCTGGCCTGAGAAGGCCCGTTCTGCCACTTTGAGCCGTCCAGATGAACTATATGGATATCATATAAGGATATATCATAACGGGGCGCTCCACCGTCGAAAGCGAGAGAGCTTGCCCAGAATGCTCGCGAGCGGGTACCTCTGGAGCCGGCCAGCGACGGCCTGCTCCGCCATTGTGGCCCGGTCAGGTATCATATATGCACCTACCCGTGAGCCCAACTGCGAGAACGGGGCGCTCCACCGTCGAAAGTGAGAGAGCTTGCCCAGAATGCGCGCGAGCGTGTACCTCTGGAGCTGGCCAGAGACGGCCTGCTCCGCCATTGTGGCCCGGTCAGGTACCATATATGCACCTACCCGTGAGCCCAACTGCGAGAACGGGGCGCTCCACCGTCGGAAGTGAGAGAGCTTGCCCAGAATGCGCGCGAGCGTGTACCTCTGGAGCTGGCCAGAGACGGCCCGCTCCGCCATTATGACCCGGTCAGGTATCATATATGCACCTACCCGTGAGCCCAACTGCGAGAACGGGGCGCTCCACCGTCGAAAGTGAGAGAGCTTGCCCAGAATGCGCGCGAGCGTGTACCTCTGGAGCTGGCCAGAGACGGCCTGCTCCGCCATTGTGGCCCGGTCAGGTACCATATATGCACCTACCCGTGAGCCCAACTGCGAGAACGGGGCGCTCCACCGTCGGAAGTGAGAGAGCTTGCCCAGAATGCGCGCGAGCGTGTACCTCTGGAGCTGGCCAGAGACGGCCCGCTCCGCCATTATGACCCGGTCAGGTATCATATATGCACCTACCCGTGAGCCCAACTGCGAGAACGGGGCGCTCCACCGTCGAAAGCGAGAGAGCGTGCCCAGAATGCGCGCGAGCGTGTACCTCTGGAGCTGGCCAGAGACGGCCTGCTCCGCCATTGTGGCCCGGTCAGGTATCATATATGCACCTACCCGTGAGCCCAACTGCGAGAACGGGGCGCTCCACCGTCGAAAGCGAGAGAGCTTGCCCAGAATGCTCGCGAGCGTGTACCTCTGGAGCTGGCCAGAGACGGCCCGTTCCGCAAATATAGCCCTGTAAGCTGTCAGGGATAAGTCTTGCAATGACCCTGTTCACGCGAACAGGGCCCTCCACCGTCGAAAACGAGAGAGCTCGCTGAGGATGCTCGCGAGCGTGTACCTCTGGAACTGGCCCCAGAAGGCCCCCTCTGCCATTGTGTCCCGGTCAGGCATCCTGTACCGGCCTCTTGTGGAGTCTAGCCGCGAATGAGGGGCCCTCCACCGTCAGAAACGAGAGAGCGTGCTGAGGATGCTCGCGAGCGGGCACCTTGGGAGCTGGCTAAAGAAGGCCCGCTCTGCCAGTTTGTGCCGGTGCAGGGTTATGCGTACACGTAAAGACTATCCTCACCGTGGAAGCGGGGCACTTCACCGCGGAAATCGCGAGAGCGTGACCTCACGCTCGCAGGCGTCACTGTGCCGCTCTTGCTCTACACAGCTCGCCGCTGCGGTGAGGCCGGCAGCAGTGATATTGTATGGCTTGAACTAGCGATGTGCCAGTTCAGTAAGGCCTGCGGGCGTGAGAAACGCGCGAGCAGCCTCGCGCGCTCGCGAGCTTGCAGGTTCCGCGCTGGCTGCGTTCTACTTGAACGGCCACGCTTCCCGGTCCAAAGCATAGATGTATGGCATATGTGTGCCTTGGGTGCAGCTCGCCGAGGTCGCGCCACGGTATTGGGGCTTTGGCCTGCCGAGCGCGTCGACATGTCGGCGACGAGAAGGCCCGAAACCGTCGGCAACTTGGCCCGCTCCCGGCATCCACCGATAGGGGTGGTTATAAGGATAGCATCGAGCAACAAACCGGGGCTTTCTACCGGCGCAATTAGCGAGCGCGCTCTTGGGTGCCGAGCGCGCTCGCGACCGCTTCACCGGTACTTTCCGTACGCCCTGAGCGAGCTCGCTCGCTACCGGTGAAACGACGTACTCGCGTACTGGCAAAGCTGCCGTCATAGGTTGCCCATACACTGCCAGTATGCACAGTCAAGGGAGATTAAGGGAGTCAGTCAGGCCGCAGCCGCAGGTACAGCCGCATGCATACATACATAGAGAGCATCGTACCTGAAGCCCCCATGATCCAATGCAAAGCGGCGACGCTTCACCGGAGTAAGTACCTCCAAACACAACCAAATTTTTCGCTCGCCTCAGAAGGCGTGCACGTTGTGCTTACTCGGGAATGTGCGTCTTGCGCGCCGAGGACCGTTGAACACGTTCGTGATGCGGAGAGCCGAGTAAGGAGACTCGTCAAACCGGGGGAGTGGTCGTGCGGAATACGACCGGCGGGGAAGGGAAACCGGTGCGGAAGGGAAGCAGGTGCTAGGGCACGGCCGGATGCGGGTCCGGTCAGGTGCCTAGTGCAGTGCGGTGCTTAGGCGTTGCAGTGCAGGCTCGGTGTCGTGACTCGGGTCGTGTAGACCTGGGGGTCACGGGAAGGGGAGAGAGCGGACAGGTGCAAGCAGGCTGTCCTAGCGCTAAGCGTGTCAGGTGAGTGCGGGTTGAGTACGCACCGTCACCTCGCTGTCGCTCGTCTCCTAGTGCGGGTTGGTACCTGGGGGCGTACCTTGTTGGGGTATAGGGTGATCCCCTCGTGCGGAGTCTCGAGTGCGCGTGCGTATAGAGGCCCCGGCTAGTTCCTAGGGTACGGCGTCCCGTAACCGGAGATGGGAACGTTGGGGGGGTGCAGCGGCAGTATGCGGGTGCCGGGGTGCCGGTATTGGGTGCACCGGAGGCACTAAGGGGGTTGGTGGTTGGCTAGGAGGGGGTCTTAACCGCCGCGTCTCCTAGGAATCACTTAAGCGGTCAGGCGCAGGTTTGTCCTTGCGCGGACCTGGGGGAGAGAAGGGGCGGGGCCGTTAAGAAGGCAAGCCGCCGTGCCGGAGCGCTGGGCTGGGCACTGGGGGAGATGTGACGGCGGGCAAGACCGCCTGCGTCACTCAGAGGGCCGGCAGGGATATCCTGCAGGCGGAGGGTAGTGGAACCCGGGAGAAGAGGGAGCTTCCGCTCGTGTGGCGGCCTGGCAAGTGGTTACACCTGCGAGGGGGCTCGGGGAAAGGGAGCCCAGGGGGGCTTTAGGGACGGGGAGGAGAGCTCCTCACGTCCTGGGCCGGCAAGGTTGTCTTGCGGGCAAGGGATTGCGTGGAACCGGCAGGGGGAGTGGTACCGCCTCACGTCCGGTTGGCTTGGCAGGTAAGAAGACCTGCAAGCTCGGGGAAAGGGAGCCCAGGGGGGCTTTAGGAACGGGGAGGAGAGCTCCTCACGTCCTGGGCCGGCAAGGTTGTCTTGCGGGCAAGGGATTGCGTGGAACCGGCAGGGGGAGTGGTACCGCCTCACGTCCGGTTGGCTTGGCAGGTAAGAGGACCTGCAAGCTCGGGGAAGGCACAAGTGGTGGCACACGGGGGGAAGGGGGCTTCCGCGCGTGTGGCGGCCTGGCAGGGGGGCGACCTCCTGCGGGCGTTAAAGGAAAGCGGGGCTAGCAGGGCCTAGGCTAGCCGAGTTCCGGGTATGTCGGGAGCGACCTAAGCAAGCAGAGCTTAGGCAGGTCGCGTCGTATCGCGGTGCGTGTGTGTGGGGAGCGGGTGTGTCGGGGGAGCGGGTGAAGGATGCGGGTTTACAGGCGCGATATCAAGTGCGCGGGTGATCAGTCCGAGCGCTCGCCGAGTACCGAGAACGAGTCGAGAGAGTTTGGGGGGAGAGAGTTTGGGGGGTTTGAGGCTTGTTGGCCTTGGGGTTGGTGAAGGTTATGCTGGAAATGCGGCCCAGCGGCTCTATAAGCCTACCGTCGCGCCCGGATTGGTACGGCAGCCGCCTCATGCGGCTCCGCGGCCCGGGATGGGCGCTCCGTCCGGCTTCCCCAGAGGTGGAGCTGCCGGAACTCTGCTGGCGAGTTTGGGGGCTTGGGCCGTTCGGGTGCCGGAGTTGCGCTTGGGGCCGCCCTGTGTGTTTGGGCGGCCCCTTGATGACCGGAGGTATCCAAGTGTGTGCGGAGGAGGGCGGCGGAAGGCCGGGCGCGGCGGCTACGCGTTCGGCCGAAGGCTTGGCTTTGTTGGGGCCTCTCTCCTCGAGGGTTGCCTCCGCCGGCCTGTTCTTGCGCCCAAAGACCACGGTTCACCTAAGGCTAACACAAGGGGGCCGGCCTACCGCCTCACGGGCTGCCGCGCCCCCGGACCAAAACTGCCTACCCGAACCTCACGCTCCTACCTAGTCCGGTCACCTTTGCTAACTCTTTAAGCTAATAACCACGCTATCTCCGTTCTCTCCGCTCCTTCCTGCAGGTTCTCGTACTTGGCGACCGTCCAGCTGGGTCTCCCGTAGCTCGAATCGTGATCTTCTTGCCCTGGTGTCCATACTCGGAATAGCTCCTTACCAATATGCGGGCTCGGGCTCAATAGGTGAGCTTGTTTGGCTCACCGCTCGGGCTTCTTTTCTCCTCCTTCTCCGTTACGCCGGCTGACGCACCAGGCTATGCTGCAATAGCATAAGGCTCCTAGCGCTTTGGTCGGCTGGCTTGCTGGAAGCTTTCGGGGAAGTCGCGCCATCGGGCTGGGGCCCGGAAACGCTGCCGCCTCGCGCTTTCGCGCTCGGCTGGCTCACATATGGCTCCGGTCATCCTTCGTTTTTGGTGTTACAGAGGGCCCGGGGCTTGGGCTCCGGGCGTCGCCATCCGCTGCCTCGGCGTCAGGTTCCTCTCGCAACTGCGCCAAGCGGCGCTTAATAATAGATAGCTTAATAAGCACGTCGAACTGTGGCTCCCGAAGTGGGGAGCTCACACGCCGTCCGACGGCACGTACCCTGGTCGTCCCTTGCTCCTTCTCGCAAACCAGTCTTTACCGGCGGGGTGTCCACGCGTCACCGTCACGCCAATAGGTAATCCTTTTAATAAGTGATGACTACTTGCCTTTGAACAGCTGATCCAATGTGGGGGGAGTTGCGGCACGCCGTCCCGGCGGTTGAACCCGCGGGAAACTTCAATAAAGCTGCCAATTGTCGTGTCCACCGTCTCTATTCAAGGGCTCACAAAACCATGCCCGCTGCGGGCGTACCCTCTCTCCTCAGGGGAGGAAGAGAGGTAGAAAATATATAGCACTCGCCCTCAGAAGGGGCGTTTTGAAAGGGGTGTCCAGCGGCTGCTGGGGCCGCACTTAAGAACCTGGCCGTTAGGGGGGTGAATAGGGTTGCGTGCTTGGTGCAGGATTGATCGTGCAGTGCTTTGATGATGAAGGTGGTGACCCAAACGGTTATGAATAGAAACCCAAGTCGATCTCAACTCTACTTAGTCCAGATCCAGGTCCGATCCGGAACTGTCCACGTCCATCTGCATGGCCGTGCGCGCGGCCGCCAGGTCGTTGTTAACCTCGGCCAGCTGCACCTCGAGAACGTCAATGCGTGTCTCCAGGGCAAGCTCAGAGGCGTGTTTAGCGTTGATGACCTCAATCAGCTCCCAGTGAAGGGTGCCGGCCTCTGCCTCAAAGAAGGTGGTGCTGGATCGGGCGGAATCGCGCTCAGCGGTCAGTACCTTAATGCGTGTCAGTAGCTCGGCCCGGTCGGTCGACCAAGCAGAGCCCATGGACTGCGTGAAGGCGGTCAGGTAGCGAAGTCCACGGCGTGTGCCGCAGGCCAGCATTTCCTCAGGCTCAACCTGGTTGTCGCTGGGCAGGCTACCCTCCCACCAACTGTAGCAGGGGCACTTCATCAGCCGCCAGATCATCTGCTCAATGATCACCTCCACGTCCACCATGGGGTGGGACTGGAGGTGAACCAGGAGAAGGGAAAAGGGCAGGCTTGGGTCGAGGGCACTGGCGGTCAGCCAGGTGTTCAGGGTATCGGTGTTGTCAGTGGCCTTGGCATAAGCGTGAAACTCGTTTCCCAAGCCAATTAGTAGTGCCGATAGCTTCGAGCTGACGTGCCGGTACTGGTCGATCGTGAGGGTGCCGTGGGGGTAGAAGTTGGGGTTGGTGAAGGGAAAGAGAGGAAGGTGGTGGCGGATCATGGGCTCAGTCGGCATGTGGGGGGTGTTGGAAGGGCCAGCGCCTGAACTGGTACCCGCGCCCTCGTTCAATCCCCAGGCGTACCTGCGAAGATTGGGGCCGTCGGGGTTGAAGGCGATGTGGCGGAGTGAGCGAAAACGCAGGGGCTCGTTGGGATTCCGGCGCCAGGACTCAGGCTCCTCCCGATGCCAACGCAGAGACCTTGCCATCTCCGAATCGGCCCACCTGGGGACAGGCTTGGGGCTAGTCTCGGGGGACGGAGGCGGAGTGGGGTTGGTGCTGGTGATATTGCCGGGATTAGGGGTGTTGGCGGGGGGAACGGGGGAGTTGGTGACGGAATACGTGGGAGGAACGGGCGGAGCACCGGTTGGGGTCTCGGCAGGGGTGATTTCCATCGCGCTTGCAGGGCTGTTGCGGCACCCGACGAGGGCCAGGCGGCTGAAAATGTTGCTCAGGATGCTGGCAGCTGGAGCGCGGGGAAGGATTTCGTTGTCGTGGGCCGTGGCTTGGTGGGGGGAGTTCTTGATCTGTTGGTAGGCATCCGCCTGGAAGGGGGATGGCGGAACGATGCTGTGGCGTAGCGGGGCTCCCACGAAGTTCACTGTCTCGGTTGCTTGGGGCATGGTGCCGGTGTTGCGGCGCTTGCTGCGGCGACCGTCCTCCTCGTCCTGAAAGTCGGGGGAGGATACGCGGCGGCGTTTGCAAGGGCTTGGGGATGGGGCGGCTGTGACGGTGTTGGGGTCTTGGTTGCGCGCCCGTCGCCAAGCTTGTCTGCGTTCCCTCCTTCTCACCGTCCTCTCGTCCTCGCTCGAGCTGCTGTCGTTGTGGACGCCGAGGGGGTCGTACTTGGGTGTGGTGCGCACGGGGTTGAGCGCACGCTGGGTGGCGTCGTTGCCGGGGGGCGCGTTGGGGGTTGCCTCGGCCTTGTTGCCGGTGATCTGGGGAATCAAAAGCAGGACGCCGACAGCCAGGGCCTGGAAGCCCCGACTGCCGATCCAGCCCGGCGATGATGCGCAGCGACGCATCGTGATGCGTTGCTCTTGTCCTGTAGAGGAAGGGGTGAGCGGTGAAGGTACGCGGCGCGTATCGGTGCGTTAGTGGTCTTCGCGCTTGTCGTGGTGGGACCCCCGCTCTGACACGCGCTGGCTTGCCGCCGACCCGTAATTCTTCATCCTGAGCATCCAACAGGGCTCACCGTGGACGGCGTAGTCGGTTTCGCGGTGTTTGGGGGCGCGAAGTGGTCGAATCGGAAGTGGAAGTCGTGGGGAGAAGCTCCTCTAATTGAGGAGCGTGAGAGCGAGGGGTGGCGCAAGGGCGCCAGGGAGAGCGGGTATATAGCTCCTTGCGCATTTCGTTTTGCTTTTAAGCTTTTGGGTCACACTTGCCCTTTCGATTGCGGTACGGCGGGCCCGCCCCGGTGTCTCAGCTTCCTCCGTTTTAACGCTTCCTCGGCCTCTAGGCGATGTTGTGAGTGTTGTTGCTTAGAGTGCCGTGGGGGGGAAGGCGTAGGTATGGTGGCGTGCTTGGGCGCGCCGGCTGTGGGCTGCCGCGGGTCTCCGCCTCCTGGCCCGTGCCTTGTTTTCATTGGACAGACCCTTCACTTCCAGTGGGACTGCTTGCTCGATTAACGTTGCCACACTTTCCGTCTTCCGTTCTCCGCTTTCCATCATTGTGCCTTAACTCGCCTGGTGTTGGGCGCCATGTTGCGTTTTAGCACTTCTGGTGTGCGGCATTTTCCCGTGTTGCCGTTGGTTGGGTTGTCCGCCTCCTCGTCTCCTCTTGCTTTCTCCGCTGTGATCCTGTTCCATACGTTGATTTGCTATGTCTGGGCCGCAGCATGGGGGGTTGTCTGGTGTCCCGTCCGCCGGTTTGATGACGGACGGGTGGTTTGTTTCGGGCGCTGTGTCGCCCTGGTTTACTTGTCACATAGCGTCTGCCTCTTATTCATAGTGAACTCTTTTTGCTAGGTAGCGGCGTCTCGGCACACCCGTTGTGCTCCAGATATTTTGGCGGCTGGTACTTATTTAGCTTGAGGTCGCCTGTAACCAGGCTCCAGACCCCGCTGTTGTTGTTATAGTGTTAGTGGGGAGCTCCTGTGGCTGCTTCGGTGCCTTGGGGCTTCCTTTCTTCTCGGAGCTCTCGCGGTCCTCGCCCTGGGTCATGCTGCTGGTGGCCTAAGCTCTGGCCACGGTTGCATGACTTCCGGAGTCGTAGCTCTTGTTGGTAAGGCTGGGAGGACGGCGCTTGCTTTTCCGGCATCGGGCCTGTTGCCTCCGGTTTATCCTTGTTTCCTTCCTTGCTTGCTTGCTTCGGGCGTAATTTTGTTCCGCGGCACTTCCTGCCCTCTTTTCCTGTTGCCGCGGACGTCTCGGAGCTCAAATGTTTTCTTCCTTCCCCTTTTGTCTGTAGGCGAACTCTTTTGTTTGTCGTTCCTAGCTCATCGGTTCTCTCCGAGCGGCTTTCGTAGCTCTCGGGCTTGCTTTCCTGACCGAAGGTAGGTTATGCATCGGCCATGTCCTCGCACTCGCTGCCTTCAGGGAGTTTGCGGGGTTTGGTGACGTTCTTCATCACGCTTTCGTGTAATGTGGCTGGGGTTCCGGCGGGCGGAAGGTGGTTGGAAGCCGGTGGCGGGGACCTTGTCGCCACTGCGGTCGGTTCCCGGTCTGGCTGGGCGCTTGCTTGAGCGGTCTCCTGTCCTCCCTTGCCTGTTCCTCCAGGCCCGTGCCTTGGTGACTTCTTGGTGGTGTTGAGCGGTTCCGGTCTATTCGGCCGTGGTCGCTTAATCCCGTGAGTGGGGTTAACCAGTAGGCGGTGAAGGGCCACGGCGAATCTTTTACCATCAGCTCCCTCAACCACGGCATAGTTGCCCCTTGGCGTGTAGTAACAGTACTTGTACGGGCCTTCCACCTTCCGTTGCATCTTGCGGTTTTTCTCCTTCTTCATGTAGCAGAACTCCCCAGGGCGCAGTGGGGGGCATCCTGGCAGTTCTTCATCCTTGACCGCCCATGTCCCATCTTCCTCCATTGCCTCAGGTCCATCCTGCGTGTGCGGCCTCTGGGGCTTCACCGCTGAGGGCGCCGTCGTTTCCTGGTTCCCAGTCGCCGGTGAGGACGCGTTGGGGATTGCCTGGGTGGTTGTGGTAGCCTCAGGGTGGCTTGGTGAGGTGGTTGTTGGCTTGTCGTGCTCGGGGGAGTGGCTTTTTGCCTGGGTTGTAGCGGCGGGGGCGTGTCTCTGCGGTGTTTCCTCCTCCTTGTCCTTGACTTCACTTGGTGCTGGGGCGCGCTTGCCTCCCGCCTTGCGCTGCCTCCCAGTTGTTCGGTGCTGTCGTTTGTCGTACGCAACCACCTGTCGGGCCTTGGCCTTGTCATTGTTGACAAATATCTTAGCCGCCGTTGTGTCCATCTGTTCCTTTCTCTCCTGCAGTTCCTGGTAGTGCTCGGCTTGCCACTCTATGGGCACCTCGTCGGGGTTGATGTCCGGGGCTTCGGCAGGAGGCTCGGGTAGGTCTCCTCGTAACCGAAGCTCTCGTCCAAACATGGCCAGCGCGGGTGACACACGCGTAGACGAATGTAGAGATGCTCGGTAGGCCCACAGGGCTCGTTGGCACACTTCGTCCCACCGGTTCTCCGCTGCGGCTAGCGACCGCAGTTGGCTTACTACCTGCCCGCCCATGGCCTCGCAGAGACCGTTACCGGTGGGGGCGTAAGGTGCTGTGCGGCGGTGGACGACGTGGTACATGCGGAGGCCGGAGCTGAAAGCGCCAGCGAATTCTGTTCCCCGATCGGTGACCAGCTCAGTGGGTACGCCATACCTTGTGAACCAGGTGTCATGGAGCGCGCGGAACACGGTGGTGGCTTGCTTGTTGGGAATGGGGATGGCCTCTGGCCATTTGGTGAAGGAGTCGATGATTACCAACAAGAACACGTTGCCGCTGGGGGTGCGTTGGAACTTGCCTTGCAAATCGGCGTGCAGGCGGTAGTTGAAGGGGGAGTTGGGTAGTGGTCGTAGGACGGTTCTGCGCAGCAGGATTTGGCGCTGAGACGAGCAGGCTTCGCATGATGCCACCACTTCTCGGCATATGGGGCGCATGCGTTCGAACCAGTAGTGTGATGCCACTAAGCTCACCGTCTTGTCCACTCCTAGGTGGCCTAGCGCGTGCATATCTTGCGCTATCTTGACGCATTGCTCTGGAGGTGGTACCACGCGGGGTCCGTTGCTGCTGTGGCGCATGAGTTGTCCTTTGTCGTGATCAAAGGTGTAGCGCTTGGCCCTTTTTCGTACCCGTTGTACCTCTCTTGACAGTTTCAAGGGGTCGCGCTCGTCGAGTAGGCCGTACGACAGCTTGAGTTTGCCTGTTTTGATGTATTCCAGTACTGGCTCGTCCAGCCATACGCTGTTGGTGCGGCGTTGGCGGGGGCCGGTGCTTGGTTGGGCCCCAGGTATGGGTTCTGCGGCAGGCAGGTCTTCATCCGAGCTTTCGGGCCCCTGGGGGCCGAACAACTCGGGTTTGGCTTCGGGGGTTGCGACCGTGCCTGATTCGTGCATCCTTCGTGCTAGTGCTTGTCGTTGCTCGGGGTTTGGCACGATGCGCGCGTTCCCGCTTGGTTCTGTGGGAAGGCGGTACAGCTTGTTGTCCTGAAAGGCGTATAGGGCGCTGCGTGCCTTGACGCGTTGCACCTCCTCTGTTATAGCTAGCGCATCTGAAGAGCTGAGGGTGGCCGGGTCAATGACCAGGCGCTCCGTCTTCAGGTAATTTATGAGGGTCGTGTCTTCCCACACAGGGCGCTGCCGCCGTCCGTTGATCATATCATCTCGCTCGTCTAGCTCCTCTGCTCCGTCTGATGAGAATTGTCGTAGCTCAGAGGAGTCTAGCTCAGGGCTAGGTGATGCGGTATCGTTGGGGATTGCTTGAGCTGCCGACTTGCGTGGTGTTGGCCCCTTGTCTTCGTCTGACACCAGGTCTATTGGCGAGAGGGCGCGTGCTGATACAGCTCGTCCCACAACGTCCCTGTAAGGTCCCGGCCAGTCGCCGGCGTGCATGGGGCAGATCCAGTTGCCTGCAGGGATAAGTTGGAGAGGGGGGCGAAGGCATGTGGTGTGCCAACCCTTGTTGCAGCCGGGGTAGTCGCAGATCAGCATGTTGCGGCTGGGTATGGGCTTGGCACAGACGGCGCAGGCTACCCTTGGGTCTGGGTCGTCATCCTCGATTACCTTTCTTGCGCGCTCTACTTCCTCAAAGTCGGCTAGCAAGGAGTTAAAGCGGCGCAGGCGTCCTGACGTGCGGACGGGCTGTTCAGCCCGTGGCGGGTCGGGATCGTCGTGCGTTGGCTTGTCCAAATCCTCGCTTTCCTCAGCTTCCTCTTCTGTCTCCGTTGTGGTCGGGGATGCCGTTTCATCACTGTCAGGTTCCAGAGACATGGGCGCCGGCAGGCTTTCGTGACGGGGCTGTGATCCTGAGGGTCCGGCTCCGTCCGTGTTGCCCGGTGCCGTGGAGCCGGGCGGCTCGTTCTCCTGGCTTGCTCGAGGTTGAGCGTCGGGGGATGTTGGAGCCGCCTCCATTGCGAATCTTACACGTCGCCCGCTTGGGGAGATAATGCCGGTGGCGCTGGGCCCTCCCACCATGTACACCTCATGGCAGCCACTTGGTCCGTGTACTGGGGGCGCAGCGGGAGTGTCATGGGTAGTTGCAAACCAAGCGGTTCCTCCTTGTGCCGTGCGTTCCAGGTACGGTTCCCATATAAACCCGCGCTCTGGATATGTAGGGGGCGGCTCCGGCTCGTTGCCTGGACCGTCGCTAGATGTGCTGGCCACGTACACCTCCACGTCATTGGTAGGCCATAGCTCGGCTGCTACCCGCGTGAGGGCGAATGGGGAGCAGTCCACGTCGGCCATCCACACATCATCATCTGAGTCCGACCCTGGCTGGGGGTTGCCTGGGGTAATGGGTTCGGCTGGTGGGGCAGCATTATGGTCGCTCATCATATCAGACAGTCTACTGAGCCCATCCGCGTTCGTGTGTTTGTGGCCGGGTGAGTACTCCACGGTGAACCTGAACTGGCTCATCTCGATGGCCATGCGGGTGAGCCTGGACGACAGGGCTTCTTGTCCTGAAGCCCCGGCTCCCATTACGTAGCGTAGGCATAGACTATCGCTTACCAGCACAAAGGTGTCGGGTGCGTTGAGTAGGTAGGCGCGGAAATGTCTCATGCCCCAGCACGCCGCCAGGACCTCACCCTCACCTGATGCCATTTTGGCTTCGGTGGGGGAGCATCGCCTTGAAGCGTACTGGATCACGTATAGCTTGCCGTTCTTGGGATCCTTCTGTTGAAGAATGGCGGACATGGCCTCCGCAGAGTAGTCTGTGGCCAGGTAGAAAGGCATGCCTTCCTTGAAGGAGGGGCTGCGCAGGATAGGCCAGCTCGTGAGCGCGGCCTTCAGGGTCTCGTAACCCTGTTGTTGCTCGGGTCCCCACTCCCATGGCGCGTCCTTGCGGAGCAGCCGTATCATGGGGGCGGCAATTGATGAAAACCCCTTGATCCAGGACCTGTAGAAGGAGCAGAGGCCCAGGAAGCTTTGCACGTGCCGCCTTGTACGAGGTGCAGGAAAGGCGGTTATAGTTGCAACGTGCTTAGGGTCAAGGGTGACGGTGCCGTTGGAGAAGTCAATAGAAAACCCCAGCCATCGTAGGTACGTGTAGCCGTACTTGCCTTTGGACGCGGACATGCGCATTCCGCAGAGGCGGAACAGTTCAATGACCCGCTCCAGGGCTTGCAGATGGCCGTCGAAATCCTTCTGTACTGACAGCACGTCGTCGACCCAGTAGCTCACCGTGCGTGATGTCGTACTGTTGTACGGCGGGGCTCCTGATGCCACAAGCCTCTCGTTAACCTCCTGCTCCGTCGAGTGCCCTTCGGCGCCCTCAGCCATTCGTGCTACCCCGTTGATTAAGAGGGGGGCGAGGGCTTTGACGAGGAGGCTTATGAAGCAAGCGGGGGCGGTGCTTAGACCCATGGGCATGCGCTTGAAACGCCAACAGCCGCTGGTAGTGTGGAATGCTGTCCGGTCCCGGCTTTCGGGGTCATCTATCGGGATGGCGAAAAACCCGTGACGCACGTCCAGACTTGCTACCAGACGGCTTTCGCCTGGCGGCGGTAGCACTTGGTCTATCACCTCCCGTAGCACTCCCACGGGGAACCTCATGGGCTTCAACACTTGGTTCAGGGCTCTCAGGTCCGCCACAAGTCGAGGGGGTTTGCCTGGGGCTCGTACACAAAACACAGGGCTGCTCCAGGGAGATTCGGCCGGTTCTATGATGTCGGCCTTGAGCAGCTCCCCTATAGCTTCGTTCAACGTTGCCTTGTCTGCGTAGGACAGCCGGTGAGGAGGGCGGAAGATAGGCTTGGCATCGCCTGTATCAATGGTGAGCGACTGCCATGTGGTTTTTCCCAGCTCCAGGGAGTTACGGGCGAACATGTCGAAATGCTTGTACAGCACCGCATATATCCGCTCCCACTCTGCGGAGGGTAATTCAGGGTTTATGCATTCGGCTAGCATTGAAGCCAGCTCCTCATCTGGTCGTTGTTGTGCTCGCATGGCAATGGTTTGCTCTGAGAACAATCTGGCACGCTCCACGTGCTCGGCCGGCGTCAGTTGTTCGATCTCAGAGTACGGTGGTGGTTCCAGGGGCCGTCTGGACACCACGGGCGTCTCGCCGGAGGAAGGGAAGCGTCGCCTGTCCCTTTCTCTCGGCGGTTGGATATCCTTGGTTTCTGGCCCGTCGGTATACTCGTCAGGGTGATAGGGGCCGAACCCATTGTTGCCAATTGCGCACACATCGGCGTGTGATGACAAGTTAGGGTCGCCCTCACTCCACATCTCCACGTGGTTGCGTTGACCTTCGCCGTCTGTGTAGTGCAACAGGTTGCGGTCTAGGTCGATACCTGCGCGTACGGCATGTAACCAATCCAACCCCAGTATAAGATCCGACGCTAACCTTCGTGCCACGTACATGGTCACGTCGACGGAGCGGCCTGGCAGGCGCACGGTCAGTGTGGTCTGGCCTGTGACATCGATGGGGTGACCTGAGGCATTGTTGAGCGGTCGGGTGACGGGGGTGATGGGGTTGCGGTGGCGCAGTCGCCGCAGGGTGCTTGTAGTAACCACGGAGACACGAGCCGCGCTGTCCACTACGGCGGGCCAGACTGCTCCTTGGGGAAGGCTGCCAAACCCTACCCACACGTTGGGCACTTCATGCCACACGTCGTCTCTGGCGAGAGGGGCCGTGGGTGGTGCTGCGGGTGCGGCTGTGCTCCTTTGGCGGTTCAACCATAGGTGTAATTGCAGGTAGCGTAGGTATGGGTCCAGCGTTGGCAAGGTGCTTGGGGTCCGGGGCCATGGCATTTGTGCATGCGAGTGGGCTCTTTCTGACGGCAGTCCTACCGCCAGAGCTCCGGGTTGGCGTTGAGCACGTCGCACCTTTCGCCTGCCCTCCTCCTGCTCCTGCTGATCGGGGTTGTCGGAGGCTTGCAGATTTGGCACGAGCGGCGTGGGTCTTGGCTCTGGTCCGTAGTGGCGGGGGCCTTGCGGTGCTACCGGGTAGTGGAGAGCCGGAGCGGGTGGCGAGGTGGGGCTGACCCTTGAGGGGGCCCTGGATCTCTCTCGCCATGACCCTCCCAGGTCATCTCCCGTAGGAATGATACTGGCGATGGGTACCGGTCTACCTCGCGTTGCGGCGGTCGAGGCTGCGGCGTTGCGGGGTAGCGGTGGTTCTTGCGATTGTTGGGAGCTCTGCGAGGGGGACGAGAACAGGCTCCAGTCCCTATAGGCATGGGCCGCATCCGACGGGCGGCTCTGGCGTTGCTGTGGGCGTTGGTTCGGCTGTTCCTCTCCCTCACTAGGGATAGGAGAGTTGCCTAGTGGTTGGGTAAGGGGGCCGTGCTCGCTCCACGCGGGGTCGGACCAGTCTTGGCTGTCCTGGGGTGTCATCATCGATACTCCCGCCTTGTCTTTGTCCGACGCCAGAGTATTGCTCAGACGTAGCAAGGCCTCGGCCACTTCCTGCTCCCTGTGGCTTACTTGAGCGGCGCCGTCGACAGTCAGGATGGCTTGGGCCGGTTCGCCGGCGCTGGCCTTGTCGGGGGTTGAAGGCGGGGCCTTGGCCGGCGCTTGGCGTGGCACCAGGTGGGGTATGCTTCCTGGGGGCATAATCACCACCTGTGGCAGCCCTGGTAACACCGAGATCATGGCCCTGCGCGCAGCTGCCAAGGCTGTGTCCGCTGTTTTCCTCTGCGCATAAATGCGTAGTTGCTTGTGGCGTTGCTGCTCGGGGTTAAGATCGCTTGAGCCGGTCTCGGTCATGATGCGATAGACGGCTTCACAGTCCGCAGCTCGAGAGCTTAGGAGCTGCACCACCTCCCATCCCACTTTCTGGCGGACATAATTGTCCGCCCAGGCGCGATCTTCGGGAGTTGTGGGCGGTGTGGCAGGCGCCGCTGGAAAGGGGGGAAGAGGGGGCACGTCGGGGGAAACGACCGGCTTGCTCGCGGCGGGTGGTCGGCATGCTTCGTAGTTGGCCGCGTAAAGCAGGTCATTTTTCCGTTGAAGAACTAGATCTTCCATGGCCCTTTCGGCCTGCTTGCGGCATGCGACCGCGCGGCGTCGCTGCTCGTCCATCTCGCGATTTCGTTTCTCCGCTTGTGTCCTCGTTTCCAGGCGTCCGGGGGAAGATAAGATGTCGCTTAATGCCTCCGCTTCGGAGGTAGCGATAACTCGTTGTTTTAGGTCTTGCCACATGCGGTCTTGTAGTTCGCGGTTGGGTGACCTGACGTTGCTTCCTGGTACAGCGGCAATTGGTGAATTGCTGGTCATCATGGAGCATGTCAAGTCGTTGTCTTCGTGGAGGGCCTCCTGTACTCCTGGATCGGGAGTTTCAGGGTTCGAAGTTTCTGACGCTGTCGAGGACAGCTCCTTCCCTGTTCCGCGCAACTCTGCTATAAATGGAAAGTTCATAATATCGCGTAGGCGCAAAGCGATTTCCCACATAGATTCTCCCCTTTTCATGTGGTAATCTGCGTGGGCCTCGCGGTTCAGGCGGGAGTCCGGGGTTTCGCTGAGAGGGGGCGCCAGCCCCATCGCGTACCCTGTCATGGTCTCATCCGCCGCAGCTTGCGCAAAGATGAGGGCCAGTTCGTGTAGGTTTTGGGCCTCCCGATGCGTTACTATGCAGGGGAACTGTGTTGCTTCTTGGGGGTTGAAAGGTGGCGGAGGCGGCTCGGTGTCCGTTCTGCCGCCCATCAGGTACACACCTCTCGTGCCTTGCTCCATGGGGCAGGCCGACGTCTCGTTGTTAGCGGCTCTGTCTGTGAGGGACTGAGGGGCGGATACAACTGGCGCCAAGGGTGTTGGGAGGTCCGTTTGGCGTTCTTGTGTTGATGCTGCCGCACCTGCGTCATCTCGTGTGGGAAACATGGAGGGGGGCCACCAAAGGGGGTCGAACGGCATCCCCAGGGTGGCGGTTGACTCGGCAGGTATTAAGGCGGACGGTACCAAGTCGGAGAGGGCAGAGGCCATGTGGAACATGCCGTTGACGAGCACCTGCCTTATGCCTTCCATTAAGTCTTCTGCTGTAGGCTCCGGAGGGGGTTTGGGTGCTCTTGTCGGGGCCGTCTCCGCGGCCTCGCCCATCATCATCACGCTTGGGCCTGTGCTCGGGGCTCCTGTGGTAGGGTACCACGAGCTGCCTGGGGCGAACAAGCTTTCCAGGCCGCCGTGGTGTGAGGTGTTGGGGGGTAGGGGAGCGCTGCCTGGCTTGGCGTGAATGACGTCGTTGCGCCAAGGGCGGATGCTGCCCAACCCACAGCCCACCTTCGCTACCTCTGCTCGCCAATCGGGCAGGGAGGAGTGAACCCTTTTACCCCCTGCTTGCCAGGCTTGACGGACATAGTCCTCGGCCCTGGAGAGAAGCTTGCGGGCTCTAGCCTGGTGCAGCTGCGAGGGGGGGGCGCCGGAGCTTGTGGTTTGCAGGAGCCAGTAAGCTGTTTCGCTGTCATTGGCGGCGGTTATCAGACACGTTCCAATCTCGTCGTCCTGAGCCTCGGTCCATGTGGAATGGGGGTCCAGTTGCTGCAGCACATGTTCTTCCACCCATTGCACCAAGTCCATCATGTAGCGCCGGTATTCTTCCAAGGGTAGTTTCCTTGGTGTGGTGTTGACTTCCGTCATTTCTTCATCAGCCGCTGCTGGGGATGCGCTCTTACTACTTGTAGTCATGGGGCTCCAAGGTTCCTCGGGATTCATGGGCTCTGGGGGTATGGCGAGGGGGGCAAGTCGTTGCCAGGGAGCCGGTGCCGCTTCCTGGGCAGAGGCTTCAGCAGCAGATGCCATTTCCAGCTCCATCGCCAGACCTTGCCACCAGGCCCTCTCTTCTGAGGTAGTCGGGGAGCAGAGCATGTCATCCCAGTCCTCGCCCTCGGGTTCGGGTTTGTCACAGCAGGAGAGTACTTCTTGTTCTGGTTCTGACGGTGTGGGCGATGTCATGAGGGCCACGCCGGTTGTTCCTGTTTCAGGGGAACGGTCCGGCATTGGCGTGTCGGGGCGCTCCTCCCTCTTGCCTTGGCTAGAGCAAGTTTCAATCAGCTGATGTAGATCTTGGCGTTGTTGTAGGTTGAGCTTTGCGTTGGGTCCGTCGGGATCGTGCTCCGCCCCTCGGCCCCAGGGAGGGCTGAACAGTGAGTCCCCGCAGCTTAGGTCGTGGAGCTGTCGGTACCACCAGGATCTGGACGTGCATACCCGGCTTCCTCCTTGTATCCATGCTTGATCCATGAGCCG
The DNA here is from genome assembly GCA_016858145.1 of Edaphochlamys debaryana. Taxonomy (NCBI): domain Eukaryota; kingdom Viridiplantae; phylum Chlorophyta; class Chlorophyceae; order Chlamydomonadales; genus Edaphochlamys; species Edaphochlamys debaryana. The sequence continues at coordinate 667,332 of JAEHOE010000051.1, forward strand.
TTTGCCTTCCTCTCGCATCTCTTTAGCCAAGGATAGCTGATTGTAGACGTCTACCAGCATCAGTTCGGCCACCCGTCGTACACGTGTGGCTATGTGGGCGAACTCGCAGGCGGAGGTGAGCGTGGTTTCAACGCGGCTCCACTCTCCTCTGGACATCTTTTCTGTGGGGTCGAGCTTGGTCATTACTACATCTGAAAACCAGAAGTGAACTTCCGGCGTGGCCGCTCCTCCGGGTTGCAGGCCGCCCCAATACTGGCCGTTGCGGCGTCCTTCGTGTGGCGGTTCGCCTGTGTGTGGACGTCTGGGAGGCGTGACGTGACCGGGGAGAGGCTCACGTGAAATGGGGTTCCGTGCTGTTGGGTTGATGAAGGCCCTGTGCTTATCGTAGGTTAGAAACTGGGTAAGATGGCGTGTCTCCTCGGGGCCCATAGGGGGGCGAGGGGCGCAACGTTCCGCGTCCTTGGGATCCCATGGGCAGTTGGGTCCCTTTCCGCACCCTGACAGTTCCACGGCGTTCGTCCAGTCCGACCACTCGGGGTAATAGGTTTTCCCCCCTAGTTGGTAAGCACTTGATAACCAGCACTTGGCGCCTTCTTCTTGGTCCTCGGCCAGTACTAGCGACTGGTAGGCCAACTGCAGGTGTTCACGGGCTGTGTTTCTGTGTTGGCGCGCCCGGCTGTCTCGCAGGGCCGCTTTGCTGAGACAGCTTGTTATGTTGTGACCGTCCATGCCCAACCGCCATGGCTGGCTTCTGTTGAGTTGTTGGCTTAGGTGGCGCTCTAGCCAGTCTTGCTCCTTCCCTGACAGATGGGGTATCTCGTAGGGCAGATAGTCGGCATCGGCTTGGGGGTCAAGGGGCAAGGGTGGCGGCGTCAGGGAAATTGGAGGGGTGTCGGTCGTGGCGGCGGTTAGCATTGAGACATCGGCCGTGGCATGCTGCGCCGGTCGTAGAGTGCCGACGTCTGGCTCCTCTAGTGACCCGTAAATGAGGGTGACCAGGTCCGTCACCTGTTGGTGATGAAGCAGGTTGTGGGGCCAACATGCGTCGGCGTCCGAGGGGTTCCAGGGGCAACACGGCCCGAGGCCGCAGCCAGAGCCTTGAACTGCCGCGACCCATTCTGCCTGGGAGGCGAAGTGGGGTTTTCCGGCTTGGCTCCATGCCTTCTTAACCCCATCGCGTGCCATGGAGCGCAGTGCCTTGCTTTCCGACCAGGCCAGCCAGGCCTCGATAAGCTTAGCGCGGGCGCTGTTGGCGTATCGTCGGGACGCGCTGTCACGTTGGGCCGCTGTGCCCAGCTGCTGCAAGATGCTGCATTCCTCGTCGGGAGTCCATTTCAGCTGCGGCCCCAGTTTAACGAAAAGGTGGGAGCGCAGCCACTGGCGAGGGCTGGTTGGCACTTGCAGGTGGGGGCAGGTCAGCGCGGTGGTGTGGACAGGTGGCAGGGTAGTTGCATCTGGCACCATTCGGTCCGTCATCATCATGATTCCTGCCTTTGGTGGCGTGGTACCGTGCTGCGTGGCCACTTCTAGCAGGGTTAAGGTGTCAAGCGCGGACAAGGGGTCCGGGCTTGTCATGTGGGCTTTTTCGGGGTCCCAGGGGTAGCCTGCGGGTCCATACCCACACTCCAGATGGCGCATCCATTGTTGCCATTGGTATGACGACATGGTTGGGCCGTGGGCGTTATATGCTTGGAACGCCAGATCCAGGTTCATGTCTGTCCCTTCCATCCATTGCCGGGCGGAGTCGTGATGTGACGTCACTTTGCGCAGTAGATGGTCCACGGGTCGGCTGTGTAGACGTGCCATGGTGTAGCTCATGACTGCCCAGCTCAACCGTTTAGCCACTTGGGATCTGCCCTCGTGTGAGAGCTGCTGGGTCTTGTCCAGCGAGGGCAGTACTCGGGTTATGACCCACTGCAGCACCTCGCAGAAGGTCTCGTCGCAGTTCACATTCTTCATTTCCGCCAGACACCATTGTATCTGTGGTTTGTTGGTTACGCGGTCCTGGGAAGGCGTTGTGAACGGGGTAGCTGTGCTTCGACACAGGAGGGGTTTCCTGTTGGATGCATAACCGGCCGTACCGTTTTCCCACTTCTCAGGGAATTTCGCCTGGGCGTTCGTACCCTCGATGGTCGATCGATGGGGGGCGAAAGGTTTCAGGTGAGGGGGAATATAGGGCGAGGGGATGGCTTTGGCGGCCGTCGAAAGTTTGGGGTCCTGTGTTTTGATGGGTGGTAGGATGCTGGGAGTGGGCTCAGCGGTCAGGACCGGGGGCTCGGGTTTGTTGCCGGGTTTGGACGGTGTTCGTGGCGTAGTGCATACCCAGGTCCTTAAGAGCGAGGGTCCCGAGTCTCTGCGGGCCCATTGGGGGGTCAGGTCCAACTCAGCATCCGGGTTGCAGGCTGGCGAGAGGGGACTGCAAGGGACGTGAGGAGAAGGGGGGGGAGACGTGAGCGCCTCCCGTCCCTTGATCACGAGCTCAGGCGCTTGTTCTGAAGCTCCTAGGCTGGTGGCTGGGCTTAGGACTGCGCTTGGCTCTGGGTTGGTGGTGGCAGGGTTGCAGGCTGGCGTAGGCGATGGTGCCGGGGGTGCACGTCGGAAGCCCAGGGTGTCGAGCCAAGACCTCTTGCCCTCCTTGCGGAGCTCCACTGCGTCGACCATGTAGCTTTCGACGCTGGAGGTTTCAGAGGCGCCTTCCCACGACAGGACAGGTGCTACCGCCGTGCTCATGAAGTCGATGGGCAGGGTGGCGCGCTGGCCTTGGTCGTTAGTGTACTCCAGTACCTGGCGCTTGTACGATATGTCTGCTTGTACGGCATCTAGCCAATCCGAGCCCAGAAGCAGTTCGTACCCCAAGGAGTTGGATACGTATGGGCTGATGGCGAACTGCATGTCACCCGTACTGGTGTACAGCGCGCGAAGCCATCCTCCCGCTGGTGTGCGAGAGCCGTCTGCGTTGCTGAAGGCCATGTCGGTGGGTTCGATGTCGCCAAGTCGCCTCAGCTTGCGAATGGCGGGGGTGGCGATCATGCTCACGCTGGCCCCGCTGTCTATGACGGCTGCGAGGGGTGTCCATGCGTCGTCGGCACCTAGCACCTTGATCTGCGTACGGCATACCTTGTAGTGGCGGCCTGCGGAGTCTCGTCCGGTCGCAGCAAGGGTCAAGGGGGTAAGGCGATCAGCGGGGGCGGGAGAGAGCTGGCCGCTCCAAAGCTTCTCGAGCCATTCGTCTTCGGGTCTTTCTTCTTCTTGTACCAGTGTCACCGCAGGCCCTGCCGTAGGGTTTTGGGCCGCTTTGCGGATCAGGGTTTGTAGTTGAGAACATACCCTGCTGTAGACGTTGGTGATACTGATGCTAGCCAGTGTGCCCAAGGGTACGGCGTGTCGTACAATCTTGTTGACGATGTCGGCGGCTAGCTGGCGCTCAGTTTCGAAAGGGTCAGTTCGGGGCACGGGGTCCGTGCGGCCGAGGGGCTCGCCTGGTCCTCGCGTCTTCCAGGTTCGTTCCGGGGCCCTGCCGGCGGCGGCATTGCCGCGGCTTGGGCTGTACCCCGATCGTCCTTGGCCTGAGGAGCCTTCGCGTTGCTGCCAGTCACTGGTGCGGCCCCGGGGTCCTGGCGAGGGCGAGCGATCCCTTTGCCAGTTAGAGGCATCGCCGTACGCCCCCGGTCTTCCTGGTAGGGAAGGTTGCCGTGCGGCGGCTGCGGTGGCGGCCCCGGGGTTGGTAGGGCCACTGGCCGTCCGAGGTAGGTTGTGGGGTGGCATCGTGGGTCCCGGGCGTGTGGACGCTGGGGCGCTGCCTGGGGCGTTGGCCCTTACCCCATTGGGAGCGGTGGTAGCGGTGTTGGGTCGAGCAGGGTTTTGACCAGTCACCACGGTCTGCTCTGGGGAAAACGCCACTCTTTTGCGAGGGAGGGTGGTGTTATCGAACTCCCCAACCCGTTTTAGGTAGACCTCATAGTCTGGGTTGTACGTGTGGAAGATCTCAGGCTCCCTCTCCCTTGCTTCGCCCCTTGGGGGGGGCTCGGAGTCAATTGCCGTTGGAAGCTCTGTCTCGATGAAGTAGACCGAACTTCCAGACCTGCGGGGCGGGGCTGAGGGCGCACGGAAAGGCGGGTTTCGGCGCGGGGGTGCAGCGCGGCCCTTACCGTTGGGGTTTGTACCTTGCAGTTCCATGACGGAAAGGGTGAGGTTCTGCAGCTGGCGGGTAACGTTATCTAGCTGCCGTCGGTCGCTCTGCCGTTCCTGAGGTGCGGCTTGGAAAGAGCGAGAAGGCCCGCTGCTGTAACGTCTCTCGTTGCCCCGCCCTGCATTCCTATCCCTGTCCCTGTTGTCAGGCCACCTGGCCTTTGCGTCCCTTCTGGCCCTGGCTTCTGCGGGTTGCTCGAAACGAGGGTTCCTAGGTGGGGCGGCGTCATACTGACCCCTATCTGTCCTGTCCCTGCCCTTATCTTGGTCTTGGTCGAAGCGCACCGTCTTCGGTGGCGGGGAATTGACCTGCGGGGGAGGGACAGGGCGAGGGGAACGGGGCTCCCGGGTGTCGGAAGTTGAAGCGTCGCCCTCTCGCGGGTAGCGCGCGCTTTCGGCTGCGTAGCTCGCGCAGTCGATGGCTTGATCCAGATCGCGTGGTCTGAATAAGTACATCTTGTCTGATATCTCAGGATGCAAGCCGCGCATGAAGTTGTGCATGTGCGATAAATCCCTTACTCCATCGAGGCCAAGCTGCGTGAGTAATCCTCTGAAGCGATCCGCGTATTCTCGTACGGTCTCGCGCTTTCCTTGCTTGCAGTTGGCTAATCGATAGTAAAGGATTTCGTCGCGCTCGGAAAATCGCTCCGATAGGGCGGCCCGGAAGTCGGCCCAGTTGGTGAGTCGCTGGGGCACGCATTTGGCCCATGCCGATGCGTCCGGTCCCAGGCGGCAACGCGCGGCTGTAAGGCGATCCTGTTCTGACCACCTGAAGGCCTCACCCTGACGTTCCACCTGATCCAACCAGTCGGGGGCGGAAAAGGCCTTGGAGTCAAAGTGCGGCAGGGAGTTGAGAGCGGAGGGGGTGAGGGTGGTTGCCATTTTCGCAAATGGGTGTCAAGCCTCAACCCGTGAGGGTTCTTAACGCGTTAATGCCGGTGCGGGTTTGTGCGGAAGCGTATGAAGCTTGAGTGGCGTGGAAGGTGGAGAAGGGGGGGGAGAAGGTTGGTGAACGCGGGGGAAGGGGAGAGGTAGTGGGAATGACCCAAGCTCTCCGTCCCTTGTTGTTGGGCGGTTCACCAACAGGAGAGGGTGCTCCGCTGCAGACGGGGCACGCTCTCAAATCAGAGACGTGTAAACCAGGTCCCGCTACCACAAAGCGGCGACGCTTCACCGGAGTAAGTACCTCCAAACACAACCAATTTTTTCGCTCGCCTCAGAAGGCGTGCACGTTGTGCTTACTCGGGAATGTGCGTCTTGCGCGCCGAGGACCGTTGAACACGTTCGTGATGCGGAGAGCCGAGTAAGGAGACTCGTCAAACCGGGGGAGTGGTCGTGCGGAATACGACCGGCGGGGAAGGGAAACCGGTGCGGAAGGGAAGCAGGTGCTAGGGCACGGCCGGATGCGGGTCCGGTCAGGTGCCTAGTGCAGTGCGGTGCTTAGGCGTTGCAGTGCAGGCTCGGTGTCGTGACTCGGGTCGTGTAGACCTGGGGGTCACGGGAAGGGGAGAGAGCGGACAGGTGCAAGCAGGCTGTCCTAGCGCTAAGCGTGTCAGGTGAGTGCGGGTTGAGTACGCACCGTCACCTCGCTGTCGCTCGTCTCCTAGTGCGGGTTGGTACCTGGGGGCGTACCTTGTTGGGGTATAGGGTGATCCCCTCGTGCGGAGTCTCGAGTGCGCGTGCGTATAGAGGCCCCGGCTAGTTCCTAGGGTACGGCGTCCCGTAACCGGAGATGGGAACGTTGGGGGGGTGCAGCGGCAGTATGCGGGTGCCGGGGTGCCGGTATTGGGTGCATCGGAGGCACTAAGGGGGTTGGTGGTTGGCTAGGAGGGGGTCTTAACCGCCGCGTCTCCTAGGAATCACTTAAGCGGTCAGGCGCAGGTTTGTCCTTGCGCGGACCTGGGGGAGAGAAGGGGCGGGGCCGTTAAGAAGGCAAGCCGCCGTGCCGGAGCGCTGGGCTGGGCACTGGGGGAGATGTGACGGCGGGCAAGACCGCCTGCGTCACTCAGAGGGCCGGCAGGGATATCCTGCAGGCGGAGGGTAGTGGAACCCGGGAGAAGAGGGAGCTTCCGCTCGTGTGGCGGCCTGGCAAGTGGTTACACCTGCGAGGGGGCTCGGGGAAAGGGAGCCCAGGGGGGCTTTAGGGACGGGGAGGAGAGCTCCTCACGTCCTGGGCCGGCAAGGTTGTCTTGCGGGCAAGGGATTGCGTGGAACCGGCAGGGGGAGTGGTACCGCCTCACGTCCGGTTGGCTTGGCAGGTAAGAAGACCTGCAAGCTCGGGGAAAGGGAGCCCAGGGGGGCTTTAGGAACGGGGAGGAGAGCTCCTCACGTCCTGGGCCGGCAAGGTTGTCTTGCGGGCAAGGGATTGCGTGGAACCGGCAGGGGGAGTGGTACCGCCTCACGTCCGGTTGGCTTGGCAGGTAAGAAGACCTGCAAGCTCGGGGAAGGCACAAGTGGTGGCACACGGGGGGAAGGGGGGCTTCCGCGCGTGTGGCGGCCTGGCAGGGGGGCGACCTCCTGCGGGCGTTAAAGGAAAGCGGGGCTAGCAGGGCCTAGGCTAGCCGAGTTCCGGGTATGTCGGGAGCGACCTAAGCAAGCAGAGCTTAGGCAGGTCGCGTCGTATCGCGGTGCGTGTGTGTGGGGAGCGGGTGTGTCGGGGGAGCGGGTGAAGGATGCGGGTTTACAGGCGCGATATCAAGTGCGCGGGTGATCAGTCCGAGCGCTCGCCGAGTACCGAGAACGAGTCGAGAGAGTTTGGGGGGAGAGAGTTTGGGGGGTTTGAGGCTTGTTGGCCTTGGGGTTGGTGAAGGTTATGCTGGAAATGCGGCCCAGCGGCTCTATAAGCCTACCGTCGCGCCCGGATTGGTACGGCAGCCGCCTCATGCGGCTCCGCGGCCCGGGATGGGCGCTCCGTCCGGCTTCCCCAGAGGTGGAGCTGCCGGAACTCTGCTGGCGAGTTTGGGGGCTTGGGCCGTTCGGGTGCCGGAGTTGCGCTTGGGGCCGCCCTGTGTGTTTGGGCGGCCCCTTGATGACCGGAGGTATCCAAGTGTGTGCGGAGGAGGGCGGCGGAAGGCCGGGCGCGGCGGCTACGCGTTCGGCCGAAGGCTTGGCTTTGTTGGGGCCTCTCTCCTCGAGGGTTGCCTCCGCCGGCCTGTTCTTGCGCCCAAAGACCACGGTTCACCTAAGGCTAACACAAGGGGGCCGGCCTACCGCCTCACGGGCTGCCGCGCCCCCGGACCAAAACTGCCTACCCGAACCTCACGCTCCTACCTAGTCCGGTCACCTTTGCTAACTCTTTAAGCTAATAACCACGCTATCTCCGTTCTCTCCGCTCCTTCCTGCAGGTTCTCGTACTTGGCGACCGTCCAGCTGGGTCTCCCGTAGCTCGAATCATGATCTTCTTGCCCTGGTGTCCATACTCGGAATAGCTCCTTACCAATATGCGGGCTCGGGCTCAATAGGTGAGCTTGTTTGGCTCACCGCTCGGGCTTCTTTTCTCCTCCTTCTCCGTTACGCCGGCTGACGCACCAGGCTATGCTGCAATAGCATAAGGCTCCTAGCGCTTTGGTCGGCTGGCTTGCTGGAAGCTTTCGGGGAAGTCGCGCCATCGGGCTGGGGCCCGGAAACGCTGCCGCCTCGCGCTTTCGCGCTCGGCTGGCTCACATATGGCTCCGGTCATCCTTCGTTTTTGGTGTTACAGAGGGCCCGGGGCTTGGGCTCCGGGCGTCGCCATCCGCTGCCTCGGCGTCAGGTTCCTCTCGCAACTGCGCCAAGCGGCGCTTAATAATAGATAGCTTAATAAGCACGTCGAACTGTGGCTCCCGAAGTGGGGAGCTCACACGCCGTCCGACGGCACGTACCCTGGTCGTCCCTTGCTCCTTCTCGCAAACCAGTCTTTACCGGCGGGGTGTCCACGCGTCACCGTCACGCCAATAGGTAATCCTTTTAATAAGTGATGACTACTTGCCTTTGAACACCCATTCTTGGAAAGTATGAAGGTTGCATTGCTGGAATCGTGCCGCCCATGCTGTGTGGACCATACAATAGTTTTGTTCCGGCAGCCGGGTTCACAGCGGCGCATCATCAAGTTGCCGTCTGGCATGATCGCCAGGTGGTACACAAAGCCTGGTCCCCATAGCCAATTGCACCATTCGTTTTGATCACCTGTGACGCAAGCAATCGTACGTAGCTCTTGACCCAGGATTTAATTTCAAACCCTATCTAGTGCGCACAAACCCGTGGCTTGCGGATCCATTTGACCCTGCCCACAGCTAGTGTCTCTCACGTACCCAGCCTGCTGGCGACCAGCCCGCAACGTTCGTTACCACTCTTTGGTAAGGGAGTGCTTCGTGGATCCTCGCAAATTTTCACCGGATCCAGTGGGCAGTCCGTACTCGTATTACTCGTATCGCTCCTCAGGCTCATGAGAGAGCCTATGATGTTACCGCTGTTAAGAACCCACGCCACACCTCCATGCGCATTCACCAGCTGGACCAAACCGTTGTTGTAAAGTTGCTGTAGGTATGTATAGCGGCGACATTGCATGAGCGCAGTATGCTGGGCTATCCAAGCCCGGGCCCATGAGCTAAAATTGCACCTTTTTTTACTCCCCACTCACTCACCAATGTGTACGGCGCGTACTGGCTTCCAGTATGGTAACTACCTGCTGTGTATGATTCTTTCTTAGAGAGCTGGATGGGAGAGTATACAGCTGATGACCTGCACAGGTGAAAAGGGGGTTCCACTATAAGAAGGCCAGGGAACGCAAGCAACCATGTTCGCGCGCTTCAGTCTTGTAAGCAATGCGGGTGATGAGAAGAGCGTAGGCTTACACAGTCTTATACCACAACCCGAGGCTGCCGTTGCTAGAAAGATTTAAAGCGAAGGTGTAGAGCCACGGCTGCTGGCCAGTTGCGTTGACCCGTTCGAGAAGAGAGTCTGACGCGTTCGTTACAGGTGTGTAGCCTGCAGATACGGTTGTGTTGGGGGAGTCTCGAAACTCAAGCGCCAGCGCCAGATTGTACGTGGTCACATTCCCTTGAGCCCATCGGTAATAGTGGAAGCCAAGGCGACCTTGCTTGCTTTCGGACAGTAGGCCTGGTAGGGTAGGTAAAAGGTGTCGGTGAGGTGCTCTTGGATCGGGTTCGGACGGATTTAGGCGGATGTCGAAGTAGTCGAAGCAGGTATGGTGCACATCAGGTCATCTATATGCTCAGTAATCTCACTCGTGCATTTGTCCCAGCGCCGCCCATAACTGTAGTTGTAACTGCCGGTCGATGCATTAAGTATGGTCCACATTGCGGCTGTTTCCGTGAAACCGCACCGGGGCTGCAGTGATGTGCAATTGGTGTTGGCCTCGGGTGTGCACGTTTGGTTTGCCTCAACTCGGAGGATGGCTGCACCTGAAGAAGACAGGAACAGCAACCGCTGGTTAGCATCGTCGGTTTTAAGCTCGGTCTCTCGCTCGAAATAGAGGCTGTTCTGACGGGTGGAACTTGACGACCCTGGCGTTCCAGGACAGAGTTAACAGTTAAGCGCCGCCAAGATGTGCTGGATGGATAGATTTAGGGCGGTGCCATCCAGCCCGGGGAATGCAAGCGGGGGCCCCTGGGCTTCCTGGGGGACTGCTGAGGGCTCAAGGCAACAGTGCTTGCCGCAAGTGCGTTAGCGCAAGACGTGCAGGGGTACGATATAAGTGAAGGGTGCATGGCGAGCTGGGCGGATTGGCGTCCGCAGGATCGGAATCGTCAGCAATGAATGACCGCATGCAGCGAACGCGCAAGGCACGGGTGAGGCAGGGAGACGCAAGGACGCAAAAAACAAAGGCAAGGACAAGCACGGGCCAGGGTACCGGTATGTGCCGGTTTACAGAGTAGTCAGCGTAAGCGCAAAAGTGTGCCTGAGCTGGATGGACGCGTCTAGAACCTCAGTTGACTGACTGGCTGGATGGAGACGCGGGACGGGGCCCGCAGCGGCGTGTAGTGGGCGACATAAACAACGGCACTTCTTTTTCCATGGCTCATTCGCAGCCCCCACTGTCTCAAAATATCTCAAAGCCCCCTAACATAAGAGCACATCACGACTGCGCGCAAAACCGGGCGACCCCACCGGCGGATGGCTGGCATGTCTGCTCACCTTCAGCGACGCGGAGCCGAGCGTCCCGTGCAATCAGCACCAGAACAAGAAGAGCCCCTAACGCGCTGCATCTGGCAGCGCCACGCCACGCGCCCAGGAGCGCCATTCGCATGTTGGCCGGCGGTCCTTCGTCGACCAATAGCCGTGCGGTATGAGCAATCCTGTCGACAATAAGCTAAGCTCATACATATGTTCCCAGTTTGGGGCGGAGTTGCACGTCTGGTTACGCATGCGACATTGGCCGCTGTTGCGACTGGTGGAATGCACCCAGCGGTAGCGTCACCGTTCTGACAGTATGAACGTTTGATTGAGTCCGTCAGGATTTCGACCTGAAACCCGAGTCGAGGGTCGCTTCACTGTGCTGTAGTGCACGTACTGTACGGGAACGTGGCCTTCAGTCAGCGGGGCCACTTAGCGCAACCGCGGCCAGCAGGATCAGGCAGCCGAAGTGGGGAGCTCGCGCGCGGGTGGTGGTTGGCGGAGAGGGCAGGGCCACGAGGAGGCGCAAGGATGGAGGGGGGGCCACGCCTCCCGACTGCGAAGGGTTGGCGCCACCAATCAAACACTCACACCGCCCCTCTGTACACCTTCGCGCGCCCTACCTCTCCACTGCTCCCGCCCCTCGCCCCTTCCCACTTGTCCCCCGGGCTTGCTTGCCCCCTTAGCGTGCAGTTCAGAGTGTGGGGTCTGCCCACATGACGCACGAGAGGCGGACCAAGTCCCCTCCTGACTCTCTTATCGAAAGGCATGCTTCACTCCTCCGAGCCCCGCTGCGCGCAGGGCCCTGCCTATTTCATGCTGCAGCGGGCGCCGCTCGCGAACGGAAGGTGAGTCAGCGGCCAACGGGGCCACAGCACGACGCAGAACGGGTGGCTGCTGTACGTAGTCGTGAATGCATACCCTACCTTTCGGGGCCAACAGGGCAGGAGCATGCTGCAGCGCGGCCATCCGTCTCGGTTCTTGACTGCCCTGCCGGACAGCTGGCCCCAAGAATGGTCGTTAGACAGAAGCGGGTCACGCGCAGCCGGGCACGTGGTGCAGCCGGGGGGTGGGGCCTACCGGCCCTTGCCCCCACGCCCCACCAGGTTGAGGCGTCAACCTTACGTGTCTGACGGCCTAGGGCAGAGCTGCGGGGCGACTGCTGAGGCATGTATGCTGGTGCCGCTGCTTTTGGCGGTACCACAAGAGGCACATACATCCCCGCGTCGGATACGGCCAGCTGTGTGAAATAGAAATAGAAATATCTAACGCCGGGTTACCCCTGGCGTGGGTTAAGGAGGGCGGGTTGGTCAGACCCGCCACCATGGGGGTGCCTCCGCACCCTTTGTGCTCATCCTGGCCGGAGGGTCCTGTAGGTTTTCACGATGCTCTTGAGGCGGCTCACCGCGTGCCGGTGCAGGCTGCGGCAGCAGGCTTTTGCCTCGGTGGCCGTGACGCCCAGGGTCTTAAGCAGGGGGTTGAGGGTGCGGGGCACAGTGCCGGCTGTGTGTACAACGACGGGACAGTTTCTAGCGGTTTACTTGGCACCTGCCACAGGCCGCGTGCGTAGGGGCAACATGACATCCACGGCCCCGGCGCAGTGCCCGTTGTTCCCCCTGAGTGCCTTGCAACTCGCAGCCCAGCGAAAGCCATCGCAGCTTATGAGTCAGCGTTAATCAACAAGCCCATCCGGATTCGGGTCTGGCCAATAAGTAAGATGAAGGGTGCCCCTCTATCGATGATTTAGATCGCAGCATGCACGCAAGCTGCCACGATCAGCAGAGAAAGACCACGTAATAGCCCAGCCAAACGACCGAGCGTAGCCAAGTAAGTCTCAGGCGTAACCCAGCCAGCCATGCATACGCAGCTCGCGAACAGCACCTGCAGAATGCCCTTTCAGCACCTCCTGCCGTACCAAGCCCCGCCCGCTGGGGCGGTAGACCAGCAGAGCTGCACCATGCAGTGCTCGCTCAGCGGGCCTTGCTGATTAACTGCGATGGGCGGGACGGGGTAATTCCGGCCCCACCCAGAATGCGCGCGCACATGGTGACCACGTCAACGTCAAGTGATGCCCAATCGCTCGCGATCGCAGTACTCGAAGGAGGCGAGCTTGCACACGTAAGCCGGTTCGCACGCCGCGCGTTAACCGCCACGCCTCGTTGCCCACCTGCAACAGCTAGGCCCCCCACATGCGCACCCGTTGTCAGCTGTCAACTGTTAACCACCCAGGGACAACCGCCCCTTACTAAGCGCCCCCCGTCAAGTCAGCCGCCACACACCACCCACACCACCAACCGCAACACCCGCCTGCCCACGCTCGCGCTACCGCCGGTTGCCGCGGCCGCCCTTGGCCAGTCCGGGCAGGTTGCTGCCTCTTACGGGGCTGCCGGCTCCGTAGTTCTGGCCCCGCATGGGCGACTGCCGCGGCCCGCGGTTGCCGCCGCCGCCGCCACGCTCCGCGCCCGGGCTCTGCACCGGCGGCTGCTCCGGCCCACTGCCCATGGACCTCAACGGGAAGTCCACGCCGCCAGGCCCGCCACCGCCGCCGTACGGCGCTAGGGACCGCAGGGGGAAGTCGATGCCGCCCGCGCCGCCACCCCCGTGCCCGCCCGACAGGATGGAGTTGAGGCCGTACCCGCCTCCCGGGGAGACTACCGCGGGGCTGCGGGCGGGGTTGGCGCCTGGGGAGAGCGGCGGCGGCGGCCCGCCGCCGTTCTGGCCGGACAGCTGGTGCGCCGCCGCCGCCGCTGCCGTCATCATGACTTGCTTGAGGCGGCTGTTCTCGTCCATCAGCGTCTTGACGACCTGGAGGAGGGCGGGGTGATGCAAGGGATCGCCGCCTCGGCTCAGCACTGCGCCAACGGCAAAGTCGATGCCGAGCACCGGTGCCCAGGACTCATGGCGGCAGCCCCCGTGTACTTCAACCAGCACACCCACACCGCGCATTAGTTTAACAAGCAGGTGAGTGACACCCCACGCCCCAAGGCCCCACCTGTGCGGCCTCGGTGCGCGCTGCCGCGAGGTCCTCCTCGTGTGCCACCTCCAGTTGCTGAGGGGGCGGGCGAGCGCCGGGAGGGGGACACGGGGGACAGCCGTTAGGCGCTTCACTAGAAATAACTCGTACTCTACTTTCCTCAGCCCCCGACCACGCCAGCAGCTAGCTGCAGCTGCGCCCTCCCAAGCAAGCCACCCCAACAGTCTGCCGCGTCAAGCCAGGGCTCGCTCACCCTCAGCTGCTGCTGGTGTAGCTTGCTCTGCGCCTGCACGTCCCTGTTGACCGCCTGCAGCGCCGCCTGCATGGAGCGCAGCTCGTGCTGCGTGCGCGCCTGCTCCTCGGCGCGGCCCTGCTCTGCCACCATGAGCTTCTTGCGCAGCGACTCGAACTCGCTGCGAGCTGCGGAGGGTTTACGGGTTCCGGGGTTTGGGGTTTAGGTTTTGCAGAGAGTTGGTCGTGAGGTGGATGCGGGGAGTAGAAGCAAGGCACGGGGGCGGGGGCGGGGCGGGGGCCCGGGTGCACACAACCGAAGAAATAAGAAGGGAGGCGGAGCTTCAGCACGCCACGACGGCTAGCTTCTGGGACTGCGAGCCGCGACTTGCACGCATGCGAGTGCCCACATCCACCACCACGCCGTCCCTATGCAAAACCTCTGACAGCCAAGCCCGCACCCTGCAGGCAGCCGCAAGCCACACGACCACCCGCCCTCCCACCCACCTCCGGGGTCGGGTAGCTGCGCCGCCATGGCCCTGCCGGGGCTGCCGGGCGCGGGCCCCTCCCCGTAGGCCTGGTCCAGGAGGGAGGCGCGCTCACGCATGCGGGCCAGCCGCGCCCGCGCCTCCGCCGAGGTGAAGTCCTCGGGGGTGGTCACGTCGCGGCCCGCGGAGGCGGGGTTGGGCGGCCGCCCGCGCACCGGCTTCAGCTTGCCTGCTCGGGGAGGGGAGGGGCGTAGATACAACGGGGTGGTTACAGCGCTGATGATGATGAAAAGGGCCCGGCCCTCGGAGAGGACGCTTTGGATATGAAAGCAGCAGCAGGCGGTACGAGGAGGTAGGAGGAGGCAGCAAGTGGAGGGTTTTTGGTTGCTCACCAGGACTGAGGCCGCGTACGGCCAGCGGGCCCTGCTGAGCCTGCGGGGAGCCCAGGTTGAGCTCCATCTCCCACACGCTGGGGCCCTTGCGCGGCGCGTTGGCCGGGGCCAGGGGCGGCGGCGCGGAGGGCGAGGCGGGCTCGCCCCAGGCGGGCTGCGGCGGGGGCTGCGGCGGCGGCACGGGGTTGCGCTTGGGCGGCGGCGCCAGCTGCGCTGCCGCCCCCGGCACTTGCGAGAAGGAGCGGGAGTAGTTGTCGAAGGAGCGGGACAGCGCGTCGCCCGCGGGCGCGCCGGGGGCCTCGGGCTGCGCGGCAGGGAAGGGGTGGGGCAGGGGTGGAGAGGAGGGGGTCGGTAGGGAATCGGCTGAGTGCGTTCAAGGGCCCCGGGGCTGCCCGTGGGAAGATTAGCCCGTCGGATTGGGCATGGCGCTGGGCACACATTGGGCACACGCATCCGCGGCACACAGCCCTGGCTTCATGCCCCCTCCTGCGGCCCCACCTGCAGCTCGAGCCCTGTCTCCTTGCCCCTGCCCTCGGCCCCACCCTTCCCTGCCCCACCCTCGCTCGCAGTCCCCTCCTCCCCTGCCCCCGGCCCCCTTCCGCTCCACCTGCTGCAGCTTGGGCTCCGCCACACCCATACCACACCCTTTCCCCCTCCCCGTCCCATACCTCAACGCTTCATTCTCCCTACCTCCCCCTCCCCCACCCCCCCCCCCCCGGCCCCACCAGCTGCAGCTTGAGCACGATGGCCCCTTTCCCTTCCCTACCTGCCCTTACCCTCTCCGCCCCTCCCATCCCCACCCCAACCCCCCGGCCCCACCAGCTGCAGCTTGAGCACGATGGCCCCTTTCCCTTCCCTACCTGCCCTGACCCTCTCTGCCCCTCCCATCCCCACCCCAACCCCCCGGCCCCACCAGCTGCAGCTTGAGCACGATGGCCCCTTTCCCTTCCCTACCTGCCCTGACCCTCTCCGCCCCTCCCATCCCCACCCCAGCCCCCCGGCCCCACCAGCTGCAGCTTGAGCACTATGGCCAGCAGCGAGTCGCGCTCCCGCGTGAGGGCGGCCACCTCGCGGCTGAGCGCGCCGATGTGGCTCTTGAGCTGCTCGAAGCGCTGCTGACCCATGGGGCCGCCCATGGCCGCGGACACGGGCCGAGCGGGCGCGGCGGCGCCTGGGGGCGGGGCGGGAGGGAGCAAAAGGGAGGGAGAGGAGAGAGGGAGGGGGCCGCTCAAGAGGGAAGGGGCATGCGGAGGAGAACTGCCGCACGTCTGCCCTTGACTGCTATACACCCTTTTAGTTGCCTGCCAATGGGCAGACAGCGGCCAACTCGATACCGCTGTCACTGGAGGACTATGGTCTCGAGGCCGGCCCAGACCAGCTGCCGGCCGCTCACCGTTGGAGGAGAAGCGTTGTCGCTGCTGCCCCAGCAGCGCCCTGCCGCCCGGCGCCGCCGCCACCGCCTCCTCCAGGGCCTGCAGGCGCTGCCGCAGCTCGTCCCGCTCCGCCTCGGACTCCATGACGCGCGACTCGAGCGTGGCCACCTGGGGGGATAGGGGGGGAAGGGGGGTCAGAGGGAGAGGGAAAACGTGTGTGTATGGGCATGCCCGTGCCCGTGCCCAAACCCATGACGAGGTAGGGAGTCGCATGAGCCCCGCCGCGCGAGCTCTTGGCAAGCTTCCCCAAGCTGCTGCTCTCAATGTGCCGACGACGCAGGGCTGACGAACGCACCTTTGCCAGCGCCTCGCGCGCTCGCTTGATCGCGAAGGAGCCGACGTTGAGGGACGCGGGCGTGAGCAACAGCCCCCCGGCCGTGGTGTCGCCCTCGCCGTTGGGCCCCACGCCGCCCGCGCCCGCCACCGCGGCGGCCACGGCGTTCTCGGCGGCCGCCGCCACGTCGGGCGGCAGTCCCGCCAGGCCCCGCCACTTGGCGAGTTCGGACTTTGTGGTGGCCAGCTCGGTGCGGAGCTGGGCCATCTGGTTGGACAGCTGGCCCACCTGGGGGGGGAGCAGGGGAAAGGGGTAGGGGCCAAGAAAATAGGGCTGAGAATGACACAGGCGCTTAGACTTAATACCAGGTGATAAAGACAAGAAGGAAGGCGTAGTGGGGTACAACTGCCTGCGGCGTAAAGTACGCAAGCACGCAGGTACCCCAGAAGGACCCGCAGCTGGAGGCCCCTGCTGCCCACCCCCACATGGCCGCCCCGTCTGTCCCCCCCCCCCCCCCCGCACGCCGACACTCACCATGGTCTGTAGCTCCTGCTCGCTGGTGCCGGCCTTGTGATCCTCGCCGCCCTCCTCCTTGGCCGCCGCCGTCGCCGCAGCCACCTGCTGCAGCGCCGCCTCCGCCGAGTCCGCCCGCTGCGACGCCACCGCCGCCGTGGCCTCCGAGGTGACTAGCTGCCGCTGCAGGGAGGACATCTCGTTGTGGAGCAGCACCACGGCCGCAACGTTCTCCTGCAGTTTGGGGGGGGGGGGGGGGGGGGGTTGGTAGGGAGATGGGGGTCAGACGGTGGGAAAGGTGGAGAGGTGGGTGAGGGGGCAGGGTTGAAGGGGGGTCAGTTTGTCGAGGTACAAAGTTGAGCAAGGAAGTGAGGTGAGGAAGCCGGGTGAACAAGCCTGTTGAGGAAGCCGGGCGAAGCACACGGAGCGCGAGCAAGGCGGAGCTGGAGCTGGCCAGTGCGGCTAGGGGGCGGGGGCAAAGGTGCGAGAGGCACGCACCGAGAGGCGGGAGGCGTTGTTGGCCACCTCCGCTGCGGGGCCCCTCTCGGCTGCGTGCGGGTCCGCCAGCGGCGATGGCCCCATCAGGCTCTGCGAGAAGAAGGGAACGCAAGACCATCAGAGAGCGCAAGGGGAAGGACGTACGGCGGTTTCCAAGTTCACGCTTTCCACAGCCTTCACCAAAGCCCCGCCCCCTGCCAGCGCCCCGCCCACCTCGAGCACATTGATCGCGTCCTTGACCTGCAGCCACCAACAGAAAGGGTGGAGAGGGGCCAAGATGAAGGCTAGGGCCAGGCAAGGGTCCAGGCCAAAGCCCGGTTCAAGGCCACAGCTATACCGGTACCCGCAGCGGCTCGACACAACCGCCTCGTGTACCGGATTCCCCAAAGCACGTATCAAGGCCCCTTCGCCTCACCCTGTGCCCACGGCACCACCACCCGGCACCCCAGCGCCCCGCTCACAGAGTCCGCCAGCGGCCCCTGCGCCTCCATGCCCTGCATAGCGTGCCGCATGGCCTCCACCTCGGCCCGCATGGCCGCGTCGCGCTTGCGCAGCTCGTCACGCTCCGCACGCATCTCACGCACCGCAGCCACCACCTCCTGCGGGGCGCAGCACGGCATCGGCACCAGCACAGCGGCAGCATGGCTCGACCGTCTTTGCCTCTGTTTAGGGCAGAGACGATCCTCCCACCCTCAAGGCACACTGACGCGCCACCGACGGTGTGCAGGGCCCCGGGGAAGCCTCGCACCCTTGGTGGTGGTCCGCAGGTGACTCCGCCATCTCATAGCCAACGCCAAAGGCGACATGAGCCGTCGATGAAGCGCACGAGACCCCAGGCAGCAAGCCCAGCCCGGCCCCGCCCAGCCCTCCGCCCGCGCACCTCTGGCGGGATCTGCTCGCTGGGCCGCACCGCCAGCTCCCCGTTCTTGGCGTTCTTGCCCATGTAGGCCACCCGCGCAATGGAGCGCAGCGCGGACACGGGCATGCGCGCGGGGTCGTAGCCCTGCTGCTGGAGGGGGTGAGGGAAGGGGAGAGGGGAGGGGAGGGGGGGAGGGGGGGAGGGATGAGGTAGGGGCGGGGCGGAGGAGCAAAGGCGAGACGGCGAGTGATGCAGGAATGCCGTGTCAGGTGAGCGCGGCACTCGAGCTGAGCGAGGGGCGCTGCGCAGCGCTGCAGCCCCCGGGAGGGAGGGCCCCACCTGCAGGCCGCGGTTGGCGCCCGGCCGGTTGGGCGGCAGCTTGAGGTCGGGCGGGGTGGGGGGCAGGTCGTCGTACACGTCGCCCTGGGGCTGGCCCGTCAGAGCCTGAAAGGGGAGGGGGGTCGGGGTGGAGGACCAGGAAGGCGGCCGAGAGGCTGGAACCCCAAGGAATGCGAAGCAGCTGCACGCCTTTAGCCCGTTGCGCATATGCGAAAGCCCTGCCACGTAGAGGCCGCCTCCGTGTCCTCGCCCCTAACCGCACTCATCCAGCCCCACACGACCGCACCCACCTCGAGCCTGTCCAGCAGCCGCGCCTTGTCCGTCTCCAGCTTGGCCAGGCGCTGCGCGATGACGCCCTGGTCGCCGCCCGCGGCCGTGCCGCCGCCGCCGTCCTTGCGCGCCTGCGCCAGCTGCATCTTGAGCATGGCCACCTGGGGGGGGGGGCAGAGGGGTTAGGGGGTTGAGGAGGGGTGAGGGGGGTGGTAAGAGGGGGAGCGGTGGAGGTGAGGGGGGGTTGAGGGGGACGGTGAGGGGTGTGGCATGGGCAGGGGTTGGCTGCATGTTGAGCATGACAATCGGGGGGGGGGGGCGCAAAAGAGGGGGTGGGAGGGGGAGGTGGGGCGGGAGGGGGGTAGGGGAATGCGGAGAGAGGCGGTCAGGTGGAGAAGGCCGTGAGGAGGTGGGGCGGACGACCGATAGGCCAGCAGGCCACGAGAGCGCTGAAACGGAGGCGGAGCGCTTGCCTGCTTCTGCAGCGCCGCCGCCGCCGCGCCGCTGATGGCGCCGCCCACGCCCGTGCCCTTGACGTAGCGATTGACCGACACCTGCGGCGGATGGTTGGGTGGGTGAGGAGGAGGGTGCGCGTCTCAGCGAAAGAGCAGGAGGCGCATGACAGCCGAGACGCCAGTGTCCCCATAGCCGGTAAAGAGACGGCAGGCGAGGGATGACACCGACCTCGGGGCGGTGCCCGGACTGCCCGCCAGCACGATCGCGCTTGGCGCGGGTTCCGCTCGACGCAGCTCAACCCGGGGACGGCCCACCTGGTTGATCACGTCCATGGCACGGGTGGCGAACTGCAGCGTGTTGAACGTCTCCTCCACCTGCTCACTGCGGGGGCGAGGAAGGGCGGGGGCGGGAGGGGGGGGAGCTGCAGTCAGACACAACACAGTGGGGTGGCGGTTGTGCGGCAGGCCAGGGGGGTGTCCTAGATGTGCATGAGAGGGGGAGTGAAGCGCGAAGCAGTCGAGCACGCGTGGTGCAACCGGTACCGGCTACCGGTTACCGGTAGAAGTAGACTCACGAGGAGGGGTTGATTGCTGCGATGATGGCGGTCTTGCTGTTGCCGCCCAGGCAGGGCTGCAGCAGGCGCGTGAGCTTGGAGTTGCGGTAGGGGATGAACTGCTCGCCGCGGCGGCCCTCGGCCAGCCTGGAGACGTATTCAGGTGGGGGGGGGGGGGGGGGTTGGGGGGAGGGACAAGCCGTTGATGAAGCTGAACAAGGTGGCAGCAGCTGGCCAGCCCTGGATTTGAAGCGCACGGGAAAGCGCGGCCTCTCCACGCAGACGGGGGCCAGGGGACCGGCCACAGGCAGCCCACAAGAGACACGGCCGGCAACCAGGCAACCAAGCAAATCGCTCCAGGCCCCCTGCTCCCAAGACAGCCTCTGCTCACGCACCGTGCGACCACGGTGCCCAGCATGAGCAGGGAGATGTTGATGGCAGTGCCCTCGGCGAAGCGCGCGCCCGTGGATCCGGTCTTGTGCAGGCGCTCGGATCCAGCCAGATCCACGAACGAGATGAGCGAGGTGTGCATGAGGTCGTGCGTGATGGCTGCGCGCGGGACAAAACACGGGCGACAGCGGCTCAGACAGGCTT
This sequence comes from Edaphochlamys debaryana, assembly GCA_016858145.1. Classification (NCBI taxonomy): domain Eukaryota; kingdom Viridiplantae; phylum Chlorophyta; class Chlorophyceae; order Chlamydomonadales; genus Edaphochlamys; species Edaphochlamys debaryana. The sequence goes on from JAEHOE010000051.1 coordinate 687,508, forward strand.
CACGCACCCGACGAGGCAGACGACGAGCTAAAACCGGCCCTTCGCACGCACACGCGCACGCGCGCACGCAGCGACAACGCAGGGTGCGGTAGCAGCCCTAGCAGGCGCCCTGGTGCTCACCCTCGCGCGTCTCCAGCGCCACTCGCACGATGGTGTGGGATCGCGAGGAGACCTCGTTCATGGCCGTGGAGCCCACGGAGCGGGCCAGTGCGCCCCGCTCCACCAGCTGCATGGCGCCGCGCATGTCAGACACGGGCTGGGGGGGGGGGGGGGGGGGGGGGGGGAAAGGGGGGGGGGGGGGGGGGGGGGGGAGATAGCCGTCGACGGGGGCAGTTGGACAGGGGCACACGGAAAGGTATCACGGAGCCACGGCGGTCAAGCGAAGCCGCAGAAAGCAGCAGGGCAGGGCAGGGCAATGCGACTCTGAGGTGTCGCGGTGCTTGGCCAACGCCCTGGCCGCTCACCGTCTCCGTGAGGCCGGACACGCGCACTCCCGTGCGCGGGTCGTCCTGGATGAGCATGGGCGGGCCGGTGGGCTTGCCGCGGGAGTCCAGCTGCGAGGCGGGGGCCAGGAGGTCGCGGAGCTGCTCGTTGTAGAGCTCCAGCATGGAGATCTGGAGAGGGGAGGGGGGGAGGAGGGGAGGCAAAGGGGTGAGGCAAGGGGGTGAGGCAAGGGGGTGAGGCAAGGGGGTGAGGCAAGGGGTCAGGCAAGGCGGGAAGGGGAGGGGGGAAGGGGAGGGGGGAAGGGGAGGGGGGAAGGGGAGGGGGGCGTAACCTATCGAGCGTGGAGAAGGCGAGTCGGGAGGGCAGCGGCTCTCTATGAACGCCCTTACATGTGCGGTGGCTGCGCCTCCAGGAGCAAAGCCCCTCCTCAATTCCCGAAACCTTCCTGCCCCCTGACCGCCCTCCCTAAGCCCGGCCTTCCCCCTCTCCGCCCCCCCCCCCCCTCAACAGCGCACGCACCTTGACCACGTACTCCTCGCTGCCCTCCCGCGCGCGCAGCTGCGTCTGCAGCGCCTGGAACAGGTAGGTCAGCGACATGCCCACGGCGCCGCCGTCGCCGTGGAAGTGCGTGGAGAAGGAATCGGGGCCGAACATGGTGTAGGTCTTGCCTGCGGGCCGCACACGGAGGACGAAAGTCGAAAGAGCACATCAGCGTCAAGCCCAAACGGAAGGTGCAGCCAGCATCTGGCGCTGCGTTAAAACTCCTGCAAAACACACGCCAAACCGCCCCGCCGCAACTACCGTGACACCCCCCAAACAGCAGCCCGAAAGCGCGGGCGCACCTCCGCCGGTCTGGCCGTAGGCGAAGACGGTGGTGTTGATGCCGCCCAAGGAGGCGTCCATGAGGGGGGCCACGTGCGTGAGCCACAGTTCGTGCGTGGTGGACTCGGGGCCCAGGACCAGGTCGAAGGAGTAGACCCGGTCGGCGCCCGCGGCCTTGGCGCTGATGCCGGGCTTGAGCTGCACCGTGCAGCTGTGGAATGGGGGAGGAGGGAGGAGGGGGGGAAAGGGGAGGGCGGGGGGTGGTGACAGGGCGTGTGATGGGTAGCGGGAGGGCGGGGGACGGGGGCGCATGGGTGCGCTAGAGTGACGACAACAACAAAGAGGGGCGGGCGGGCGGAGCAGCAGCAGGATGCAGCAAGGAAAGTCTAGGCGGCGGGCGGCTTGTCTGTCGCAGCGGAGGCTTACGCTGGGGGATCCAGGATCCAGGCGTTGAAATCGCCCGGCTTGCTGAGCGGCCGCGCGCGCACCGCCACGCGAATGCGCTCCCGCGCCGGCGGCTTGGCGGGCCCAGGCGGCGCCGCGCCGCCGCCGCTGAGGCCAGCGCCGCCGTCGTACATGCCGGCCGACGTGGGCATCTGCATGTACGGGTCCATCTTGCCGTACGGATCCTTGCCGTACGCGTACGGGTTCGGCGACTGGACGGGCGGGATGCCAGAGGGCATGGGGATGCCGGAGTGGCCGGCTTGCTTCTGGCCGCTGATGCCGTTGGCACCCTGGGGCGTGGACCAGCCGTACGGCACACCGGCGTGGTTGGGCGCGTCGGCCGCAGCCGGCAGCTGCCCGGCGTCGCGTGCTGCCTGCAGCTTGGCTAGCTCCTTCTTCATCCGCCCCGTCTCAATCTCCGTGAAGGATCGGGTGCGGCGCGGGTCCCTGCCGCTGGGGCCGTTGTGTCTGGGCTTGTCGAGATAGAAGGCGGCGGGGAAGCCCGAGCCGTAGGCGCCCGAGGCGGCGGCGCGGGCGGCGGCCGCGAACGCAATGGCGGCGGCGGCGCTCTCGTCGCCCTCTGCCGTGGAGCGACGGGCTCGGTCCATGGAGGCTCGGAGCGAGCCGTCCCGCGACTCCCGCAGCTGGCGGCCGGGGCTGTTGAAGCCGTTGGCGCTGTTGAGGCGGCTGCCGGGGCGCGCAGAGCCCGGCGGGCGCGGCATGAGCGGCGGCTGCGGGCCGTCGCCGTCGGCGGTGCCGCGGCGGCTGCCGGCGCCGCCGGGGGGCTCGTGCAGGGCGCCGTCACGCTCGCTCTCCGGCTCAATGTACTCGTCCTCCTCGGCCCAGGTGCCGGCCGCAGGCGGCGCGCCGGCACTGCCGGGCGAGCGCCGGCGTGGCGCAGGCGCGCCCGGCGGCGGCATGCCCGGCGGCATGGGCTGCTTCGGTGGCTGCGGCTCCTCGTCGCCCTCACCCTCACCCTCGCCCTCGCCTTCGCCCTGCTCCGGCTCAGCGTTCGGCTCCTCCTCCGCCTGCTCCGCATCTGTTTCAGGCTGGGCCTCGGGCTCGGGCTCGGGCTGGTCCTCGGGGGTGTCCTCCTCGAAGTCCACGTCATCGTACTCGTCGTCGCTCTTGATGGCCTTCTTGGCGGCGTCCTCCTCCTCCGCCTCGTGGGCCTCGCGCTCGCTGACGGTTGGGGAGCCGACGACCGCATGGTCCTCGATGTGGCTCTGCTGAGAGCCGGGCCGGGCCTGGCCGCTGGCACTCCGGTTGGCGGCGTCGGCCGTGGCAAGGCGGCTGGGCGCCCGCTGGCTGGCGCGAGACGGCGGGGCGGACTCGCGGGTGGCAGGGCGGCTGCCAGCAGCGGCAGCGGCCGCAGCTGCAGCGGCGGCAGCAGCGGCGGCGGCGGCGGCAGCGGCGGCGGCTGCCTCGGCGTCGCCGTCGCCCTCACCCTCGTTCTCGCCCTCGCCCTCCTGCGGCGGCTGCTCCTCCTGCTGTTGGCCCTCGCCCTCACCCTCGCCCTCCTGCGGCGGCTCGCCGTCGCCCTCCTGAGGCGGCTCGCCCTCACCCTCTTGGGGCTGCTCGCCCTCGCCCTCCTGCTGAGCCGCCTCACCCTCGCCCTCTTGAGGCTCCGGCGGCGGCTCCTGAGCCTGCTCCTGCTCCGGCTCGGGCTCCTGCTCAGGCTCCTGCTGGGGCTCAGGCTCAGGCTCGGGCTCAGCCTGGCCCTCGCCCTCCTGCGGCGCCTCCTCCTCCTGCGGCTTCTCCTCCTGCTGCTGCGCCTCCTGCTCCGCCCGCTCCCGCTCCTCCTCCTCCCGGATGCGCTCCTCCTGCTCCCGCATGGCGGCCTGGCGCTCGGCCTCCCGCTCAGCCTCGCGCTCGGCCTCCTCGCGCGCGAAGCGGTCCACGTCGTCCTCGCCTTCGCCCTCCTGCGGCTGCGCAGGCTGCTCGCCCTCGCCCTCCGCTGGCTGCTCGCCCTCCTGCGCCTGCTGCTCGCCCTCGGCCTCGCCCTCGCCCTCGCCTTCGCCCTCCTCGTGCTGCGCCTCGCCCTCGCCCTCGGCCTCGGCCTCGCCTGCGTCGGGGTTGTAGTCGATCTCATCCATCGCCGCCATGGCCTGCAGCCCAGCGTCGGGGAGCTCCTCCTTCTGCTTGTCCTCGGCCTCCTCAAGCGCCTTGAGCCGCGCCTCCTCCTCCGCCTCGGCCCGAGCGCGCGCCTCCTCCTCGTCCTCGTCCTCGGCCGGCGGGTCGCCCAGCTCGGCGCCCTGGGGCTCGTCAGCGGGCTTCTCAGCCCCGTCAGCCCCATCGGCCTCGGCCTCGCCCTCGTCGCCCTCGGGCACCGTGGGCGGCGGCTCCACCGGCTGCGCCTCGCTCACGCGGCTCTCCATGCTGGCCGTGTTCTTGAGGTCGCGGTTGGGGTCGGCAGCGTCGGGCTTGGGCTCGTCCTCCCCATCGGCCCCGTCCTGCTGCTCTGGCGCCTGGTCGCGGGCGGTCTCGCCGAGCTCCACAGCGTCGTCGTCCTCCGGCGGGCTGAGCTTGAGCTGCTCGGGCTTCTCCTCGTCCTCCTTGGGAGCGGCGTCCTCGTCATCAGCAGGGCCAAGCTTAAGCTGTTCCGGCTCCTCGGCATCCTCCTTGGGAGCTGCCTCCTCGTCCTCGGGTGACGGCAGCTTGAGTTGCTCGTCCCCTGCATCCTCGGGCTCGGCCGGCTTCTCCTCGCCATCGCCCTCGGGCTCGGCGGGGGGCTTGGGGGGCTCGTCGCCATCAGGCAGGGGCGGCTCGTCGTCATCGAATGTGGGCGACTTGTCACCCTGCGTCTCGCCCTCCTCGCCGTCCTGAGGGGGCTTGTCCTGGTCGCCCTTGTCCTCCTCCTCGTCACGGCCCTGGGGGCAGGGAAAGATAAGGGGACGCAAGGGCATGCTCAAGCAGGGCTCATGGCAGGGACCAAGGCATGCGTCTTGCCTGATGGAACGACACCAAGCCCAAAACCCTTGACCGCACAAGGCTGCCTCCTCCGACAGCCCCTTCAGAACCGAACGCCCGCCGAACCCACACCCGCCAGCCCCTCCAGCCCCGCTCAGCCTCGCCCACCTCGCGCTCGTCCTCCCGAATGGGCTGCAGCTGGCCGAACCCGTCGTCGTGGATTGGCGCCACGTCGGGGCCCTTGGCCTCGGCCTCGCCCTCTGGCGGCTCGCCTTGGTCCACCCGGACCACCTCCTCCGGCGGCTTGCCCTCGCGCTGCGCCTCCTCCTCCGCGCGCCGCTGCTCCTCCTGCAGCTGCGCCTCAGCATCAACGTCCTCGTCCTCGTCCTGTGCAAAGGCGTGAAGGATGGGAGAGGAGCGGACGTCAAGCGAACCGCACAAGTGGCAACGCCAGGAGGACAGGTGAGGAGCGAAGAGCAACACGGCACGGCATGGCTGTGCTATCCTTTACCCCGCCACGCGCACTTGCAGCTCAGAGCTGGGGCTCAGGGCTGGAGACAGCGTGCTCACACGCGCCGGCCCCAGGCATGGGAGGCGCAACTAGGGTTCAGCCGACCCCATTCTCACCCGTAGCTCAGGCGGCACCTCCACACCCGGCACGCCAATCTCGTGCAGCCGCTTGGCAGCCAGCGCGGAGCGAATGCCCACACCATCGGTGCGGATCTCCAGTTCCCTACCGATGGGCAGAACGGTAGGAACGGCAGGAGCGGCAAAGTCAGGCAGGAGCGCTTTCTCGGCCCTCCCAACTTGTTGCCGCTTCAATCCCCTATGACGTCAAGCAACTGCTGTGCATGGCTGCACCCTCAGGTGCTGGCCGCTCCCTTTTGTGGCCCGCTGCCGGCACCGCTGTGCGTCCAGCTGCACGACGCTCTTTGCCCTCGCTGCCCACGCTCCCCTCTCTGCCTGAAGCCGTGTGCCCTTGCAGCCCACGCTCCCCTTGCTCTCTGAAGCTGTATGCCCTCGCCGCCCACCTGCGCCTGCGGCTGAGCAGCTCCAGGAAGTAGGGGTCCAGGGGGTGGGAGGGCTGCTGCTCGCCCGTCGTGTGATTCCTGCGAGGCCAGGGCCAGCGGAAGGGACGGAGCACCGAGCTTCAGCTCAACAGCTAGCGGCCACACAAGAACAGATCCCTATATAATACGCCGCAGCAGGTCTGCACACGCCCAGCCATCGACGGTACGGGGTCGTACGGCACGGCATGCTCACACGAACAGGGGGTTGCCCGCATCGTCCTCGCTCTCCTCCCAGCCGGGCGGCAGGGGCGCGGAGATGGCCATGCGAGCCACCTCCATGACGTAAGGGTCCTCGCTCTGCTCGATGCCCAGGTAAGCCGACATGTCCAGGACCTGCGGGGAGAAATGGGAGGAGGGGCGGAAGGATGCGGCCAGTAAAGATGCGTCCCGCGTTGGAGGAGAGAAGCCCAGCCCAGCCAGGGGACGGAGCCCAGACAAGACGCCTGCCCGCCCGCCGCACCTCCTGAGCTGTGGGCGGCTGCTCCGCCTCTGCTGACGTGAGGCGCTGGTAGCCGCCAGACTCCATGAAGGCGGCTCCGCGGTAGTATGACGCCAGTGGGTGCACGTGCTGCACCTCACCCGTCTGCTCGTTCATGTACTCCCTGAAGGGTGGCAGGACCACGAGGCTCGAGTCAGTGCGGTGACATAGCCGACCGGTGGACGCAAGCCGGCCAGCCCCCAAGGCCACAGGACCGGCACCTGCGTCACGCTGCCTCGCGCCTGCACGGCAGTCGGTGGCCCCCACAAGGCCCTACCTTCTGCCGTTCTCCGGGTCGAATTGCGCCACCCATCCTGGCGGCAGCGACTCTGGCCGCAGCATGTCCGTGACCACCGCCAGCAGCCCGGGGTTCTCCTCCTGCGGCGGATTCGCGCGGCCGGAGGAAAAGCAGGGCGGAAGGCATGAAGCCTGGGAACCCAAGCCTTGCCCCGCCCTGCCCGTGCGCGACTGCATTACCAGGGCCGGGTATAGTTGGGCCGCCCTCCAGATGAGAGCAGCGGAGTTCCTGGCACCGCCCCCGTGCCTACGCTTGCCGCACCAAGACTGGGGTCGACCCCGTTGCATGGCAGCCCTTAGCCGACATCCCCGAGTGTCCCATAGCAATATGCCGGGGCGTCCCGGCCTACGTCTGCTCCCGTGCCGGCTGGCGCCGGTTGGCGTGCCAAGGCGGGCGTGGGTGCCAACCGTGCCTTAGGCCGACACTCCAGTAAGGCCGAGCCCGCGTCCTCAACCGCGAACTCACCAGGCCGACATTTAGCTCCGCAGCTGCTGCCTGGGCCTCCTGAGAGAGGTCAGGCGGCAGGCCCTGGGCCGAACCGTCCATGCTGGTTCGGGCGTCACGCGTTTAGCAAGACGCGACCTCCCAGGAGTCCGTGCCCGATATCGTTGTTCCTCAGTCCGGCAAGGGCGCCTCCATTGGGGTTGAGAAGCGTAGTTGGGCTTTGCTGCACTTCGAGGACTTCGTCCGCAGGCTGAGAGAACCGTGCCCCCCAAGCTACCTCTAATTGCAAGCGCTTCTTCCTCTAAGCGAGTTTTGCTAAACAACACGGCGGGGAGAGCCTCGCAGCACGCGGAAGCCCGCGGCCCTTCTCTACACGTTTGGTTCAGTATTAGTGCGGGTCGTAGGGGTCGTGTTCGTGGTCAGTCAGAGTTGCAAGCGCTGCGGCGTCCAGCGTGTCCAGAGCTGCGACATGAAGTTGCCGTACGGCCTCCGAGTGCAAGTCTGCTTGGTGCTGGTGCCTGCCCACGCCCCATTTGGAGCCCGTGTCTAGCCGTTTCACCCCGGACGCCCATACCACAGCCGGAGCCCGGCTTTACCAGAACAGCCCGCAAAAATGCAGTCCGTTCTCCGCACGGCCGCTCCCGCGGTCTCCAACCCGCTCATGGGCAGCCGCATGTCCTACCGCGTTGCCCCGGCTCCGGCCTCCAGCAGCACGGCTTTCCGCCAGGTCACTTGCATGGCCAAGAAGAAGGGTGTGCGCCTCATCGTGACCGTGGAGTGCACGGAGTCCAAGTCCCAGGGCGCTACCCCCTCGCGCTATGTCACCCAGAAGGTAGGCGGCGCAACCGGGGGCCAGCGTGGGCAGGCTGCGGGGGAGTCGCGTCTGCCGCCACGAGTTTGGCGCAGCACCGCCAGGGACGCCCCGCCCCTTCAGCCAAGCCAAGGAGCTTCAATTGCAGCGTTTATCCTTAATCACGGTTGCAAGGGCGGTCGTCGAGCACTGGCTAGCAAAATGCTGGGCTCCTGGCCGCGAGGCTTGCGGCGCCTTGATCGGGGGCGGCGAGCGCTGCACCAATAGCTGGTGTGCGCTCAACCTGAAGAGCCCAATCGGTTGCGGCTATCTGGGTGTGGCCGGTCGGCGACCGAGCGGGGCCATGCTCATCGACCACCCGTCTCCTGCGCACGCAGAACCGCAAGAACACCCCGGAGCGCCTGGAGCTCATGAAGTACAACCCCAACCTGCGCAAGCACACCCTCCACAAGGAGGTCAAGTAAACAGGACGCCTGTGGTGGCCGCGGTCACTGCGCACCCCCAGCCACGCGTGGAGCTCGGCCTTGGGGGAGCTGCGGTGCTGGCCGGGCAAGCATGTGGCGCTGAGGACTCGACACGTGGGCTGTTGCGGAGCTTTTGGCGGAGCCTGGAGTTGTAGACACCAGGATGTGAGGAGGTGACAGCTGCAGGGCGGCAGGCAGGCGCCCCAGCGCGTGCCGCCTGCTGTCTTGGCAGTGTAGACTTGAGGAGCTGGGCTGCAGCCCGATGCAGGGTCAAGAGGCATGTGCCGGGTCAGGACGGCACGCCGCGAGCTGGGCTACTCCGTGCCTTGTGCTCCAGGGGCACTGGCGACCGACAGAGCGTGACAGGCATAACCGCTTGCACCCCTGCATGCCCCGGAGCAGAGGCCCGATGGAGGGAGTTGGGTACCGAAGCTGGGGTCTGGGGCGCTGTGCTTGGTACCGGCATGCCGGTCCAGCAAGCGGGCTGAACAGGTGGATGTAGACATGTGGGCCAAAGTGGCGTGTTCGGCCGCCATGCCATAGCCTTCAGCCGCGGTAGGGCAATTTTACCCTTTTCCGCAGCCCGCCGTTGTTGTAGAGCGATGGCTGGTAGCTCAGCATCAACCTTGGCGGAGGGCTAGGAGGTCAATGAGGGTGAAGTGGGTTGGCATTGTGGTCAGCCGTGTGGGGCACGCGGCAGGCCGTCGGGGCAGCTTGGCCTGCGGTGGTCCCGTTGAAGCCATGTAAGAAAGCAGGATCCGCTGTGCGCCGGACGCCCTCTTGCTTGAGTCGCAAGCTGGCAGTAGCAGAGATGTGGTTAAGTCAGGGATGTGTCACTCTAACTCATTTGCGTGCTGGTGCCAGCAGTTGAGGTTTAGGGGTTAAGTGCACGAAGGGGTCATGCGGTGTAGCGAGAACGACGGCGGGGGGTCAATGCAACGTGCAGCTACCCGGGTCTGGTGCCATCGTGCTCTGCGCTGCATTGCGCTTTGCTTTAACCCGGGTCTGGCCCCCCAGCAGAGCACAGCGGTCCCAGCTTAGGGCGCAGCCTAGTCCAGCCGTGCTCGCGTACTGTCGGCAGAGACCACCCCTGCCCTCGCGCACTCGCTTGCCTGGCACCCCTGACAGATCTACCGATAAGATCCGTGGAGCGATTCGGCGAAAGGGACAAGGCACAGGGCGCTTAAAGCTTAGGGAGTGACTCTGGCAGGCGGTACCGTGATTGACGAGGTTCGGTAGGATTGCATTGAGGGACCCGTGCGAGTGCGTGTGCATGTGAGAGCCGTGGGCGCTGGGCCAGGGCCGTTCAGGTTCGTACGCAAGGGCCGCGGGGTCGAGCAGCGTGCAGCTATCCAGGTCTAGTAGCCCCCAGCCGGCAATGCGACGCGGGGGTTATCCCCTCCCAGCTCCCACCCCCCATACCCAGCCGGAAATGCGAGCAGTGGAGAGAATACCAGCAGCAGAACGCGAGGGCTCCGGGTGATGCGCAGGGCCGCCGCTCACGGGACTGGCAGCCAAGGCCTAGACAGGGCCTTGGCTGCCGGCGGCGTGAAAACAGGAGTATACGGTATCGACAGCAGCTGCAGTTCCGGTGAGGTCATCAGTAACGACAACCGGTCCATTCCATGCCCACACAAACATGCAATCGGCACAAGAAGCCGGCAGCTGCTTATCAATAAACCCGCCTAGCAGGCATCAGACGGTCCGAGTTACACAGGCAGACGGATCACATTACCATGACATTCTTCAGGGCGCCACCTCACCCGCCACCCTCACCCTCAAGCATTTGTGACTGCAGCGCACCCTCTTTGAGTGTGCCCATTGCCCAGTCACCTCATTAAGGCCGCAGCCCGCCAACTGGCGTCGACTCACAAACCAGCATTTCAAGCCCTCAGGCGTTGCCCCCTCAAGCCCTGCGCCTCCAGACGCCATTGCCTGTTTACACCAACCGGTAGATATCAGCCCCGCCGAGGAAAGAGTCAGAACTTCACATTCCTATTAGACTTCCGGAGCAACCTCAAGTCCTCAAGTTTCCTTCGCCTCACACTTTCGTTTCCTCATCCCACTCCAGCACTTGCGCTACCATCCAAGCGGACACCGCCATGCATGGCTAGCCGGCCGCTAACTCGGTTGCACACTCTACTGCACGAGAACACCTGAGTGTTGAGACCCCCAGGCCCAACCCCCACACTGCAGCCGCAGCTGGCCAGGTGTCGATGTCAAGCCCGCCCGGCCTCTGCTGCTCTGAGCAGTCCGTATTCCCTGTTTCCCTGTTCCCGATGCCTCTCTCTCCACCCCTCAGCCGCCTCCCACCCCACTTGACCCCGCCCGTCCTGCCCTAAGCCTCCTCCGCAAAAGGAGGCGATTGGGCTCGTTCAGCCGTTCGTGCGCTCATCACTGAATGATCCGGATGGAGAAGTAGCAGACGCATATGGTGAGCAAGGAGGCCTCCAGCGTGAGCGCTTTGATGAAGTAACCTGGCAGGGATACACCGAGTTGGTGAGGGCAAAATGATCAGGTGAAGTCAGGAGAAAGGTTGCATAGGGAATGGCACGCCCCGCAGATACCGGTACTGGCGGGTGTGCGCCGAGGCCTGAGGCATTCCAGCGCATAGCCCTGAGCGCCCCTGGGGTTCAGGGGCGCAGGGCCCCGCCGCCTTGCTGACTGCGCCAGGCGGTGGCACCTTGCCCAGAGTACCCGTAAGCAGGCAGCCTAAGTGACAGCATGACTTGAGCTTGACCGTTCACTCTCAATCGTATGCACATTCACCCTTGCGCCCCTGTCCCTTGTCCCGGGCCCCGGTGATGACGACTGCCCGCACGGCTGTTCCGGCCGGGTCGCCCGCAGCAACGACGTACCTAACATAGATAACGTGCACATGAGAAGGCTACCGCCCAACACCCATTTCTTTCGAGGTGACAGGTCGCTCCAGGCCATCGTGGGGGCGGGGAGGGGCGGGGGCTCACGGCCAAGACACCTCGAGCGTGCCTGTGGGGAAGGCGGGAGACAGAGAGCCTGGTCGGTCGACGGTCATCTGCTGCTCTCCTGACACACCGTTTCCGCACTGAGTTACTGGGCGAGACGCGTTGCGCAGGAGAGCAATAATTAAATCGCAATCCTACCCACCTCGAGCTCAGGCTAGGTAGCGAATTATGCAGCTAGTCCTTATAGCTTTAACGTTACTTGAAGGCTCCACGAGCTATCCCTCGGGCGGCAACTGCCAGCTGTAGGTCGGCGGGAATCCGTGTGCAGGCTTGCAGACTTGTGAAGTGCTCCAAGAGCGAGCACAACAGTGGATGCAAGTCAAGATTGCTCCATAGACAACGAGCGCACATGAATACATTCGGGCCATGTGGGGCATGTACCGCTCATGCGGCGGCGCTTGACATGTGGCCGGGGGCTGCAGGACAGGTCGTGAGGGGACAACTACGCGCGCGTCTCGGGGCGGCACAGGGTTACAAAAGGTGTGGGCTGGGGGGTGGCAGCGGGCCCTCCAGAGACCCGCTCAGCCCTCCGCAGGCCCCCGCAAGACACGCCCCCGCAAAGCCGCGGTGGGGAGGGATGCAGGCTGAGTCCAGTTGCCTTGACTGCAAGCCAGGATTGTGAGTCCAGCCTCCAGCGGGATCGGCCTCACGGACCCCGGCACCCTGCCCACGTTCGCTGCATGAGGAGCGCTGCATCTCACCTGTTGCGTCCCTCGCAGCTTCCCTTTAAAGTAGCGGCTGCAGAGCTTCATCGTGTCCTGCGCGTCAGCTGTGCGTCCGTGCCTAGATCAAAGCCCCTCGCTTTGGCTGGCGTGCATCATACTCTACGTCTACCTATATGAATGCCCCAGCGTGCATTCCTCGATACCCAATACCCCTTTGGCCGAGGCTGGACATGCAGAGGGGCAGGCGACGCTTGTCCTCAACATCCTTGCAACACGCCAGGCCAGGCTACAAGCCCTGGCCCGACAAGCCAGCACCTTGCGCGATGGCAACCCCGTCTCTGCTACCTCATTCAGCTGTGGAGCTGTCATCCGCCCTACGCCTCCTCCACTAGCCGGACCCATTCATACCGCATCAAGCATACCGCGTCCGAGTCAGCTCCATTCCCCGGAGAAAGTCAACTGGTCAACCTCAAGACAGCCAAGCAAGCCGTGGCGCTCTCCGGGCTGTTTTCAGCTGCTTGAGCCCAGCATAGCTGCCGAGAATGTCAGCAAAGGAGCAGTCCTCAGCCCGTCCTGCGACGGAGCTACCTGGGCAACCCCCTAACGCGGGCGAGGCCGGGCGCCCTTAAGGCCTGCTCCTCAGCCGCCCGGGTGCATCAATCGAAGTCATACTTGCCAGCAGTCAACGGTCAGCAGCAACAGGCTTCGCAGGTGCGAACTGGCACTCGTCCCACGAACGCGACCTGCAAGCCAACACATACAACGCCCAGTCCCGCCAGCTTAGTGCCGTGGGCTCAGCAAGCGCCCCTCAGCGTGAGCGGGAAGCCACAGCAAACCGGCGGCTAGCCGATGCAGCCCACCACGCACAATTTTAACATGGCTGCCTACGTAATGCTTGACCGGAGGCGCCCACGCAATGTACCAGGGAGCACGCAGCCGGGACCATGCCCGCACCCGTCACCCTCCTGGGGGCGGCGTGCCCGAGGACGGCCCCGCTGCTGGCACGGCCGCTGCTTCGCTGCCATCCGCCGTCGGTGCCTCGGCGCCGCTAGCCCCTTTCCCCGCGCCGGCATCCATTCCCTGCATCTCCATCCCCCCCTGCGCCGGCGCCGGCCCCGGCTCCGGCAGCCCCTGCACGGAGGGCAGCGCTGGCGCACCGCTGGCGCCGGGTTCGCTGCCAGCCGCCGGCTCCATGTCCACATCCCCGCCGCTTTGGCTGTCGCCACCTTTCCGCAGCCCTGCCGGCTCGGGCACCCCGGAAGGAGCGTCGCCGTTGCTGGGCGCATGCTCGTGGGACCCGGCCGGCCGGTCGCCCTCGTGCGAGGCCGCCTGGGGCGGGGCTGGCCCCGGGCCGGCGTCTAGTGCCGCTGCTGGGGGCAGCCCGGCTGCCGGCTGCGGAGCGGGAGCAGGCCCGGGCGGCGGACCTGCGGGCGTGAACGCGTCCCGGCCAGCGTCCGCCGGACCCGTCGAGGCTGTGTCGACCGCCATAGCGTCGTCCCCCCCAGCCCCTGGCGCCGCCCCTGCGCCCCCTGACCCGCCACTGCGCGTGCCGCCGCCCGCGGAGCTCGTGGGCGAGCCCAGGCCCGAGGGCGCCAGCAGGGCGTGTGGGCCCATGGCCGGCAGCCCCGGGGGCAGCGGCGGATGGTGACCCGGCCCGTGGGGACCGTTGGCGTCGTGCGCGCCTGGTGACCCCGAGGGACTCGTCCCCGCGGCCGCCCCGCTGCTGCCCGCGCCGGAGGGCGAGCCGTGCCCCGGCTGCCGGAGCGCGGCGTGCAGCCCCACCCCGACGCCCACGCCGGCCGCCTTGAAGGCGCCCTTGCCCTCCGGTATGCCCTCCGGCCAGTGGTCCTCCTCAATGTGCTCCGGCGTCCCCGTGTGGTTGCCCAAGTGGTGGTGGTGCGGGTGGTGGCGCAGGTCCAGGAGGGAGTGGGTGAAGGCCGCCGAGTCTTCGTTGCTGCCCGAGGGCCCCGGCCCGTGCCCGCCGTGCGAGCCCGGGTGGTGCGCGTTGGTGTAGACGGGCGCCGGGTTCACGTTGACCGGCCCCAACGAGCTGCACAGCGGCGGCGGCGGCAGCTGGTCCGGGTCCGTCGGCGGCACCTCCGTCGTCACCAGTAGGCACTTCTCGATCGCCAGCACCAGCTGCGGGGGAGGCGGGGACGAGGTGGGGGGGAGGTGGGGGGGAGGTGGGAAGGAGGTTAGCAGCTGGGGAGGCGGCTGGAGGCATGGCAGGGAGTACTAGACCGACGGCAGCAAGACGGACAGGGACTTGCGCAAAGAGCAGGCAACTGCAAAACGGGGATTGGGCCCGGAGAGCAGCATGTAGAGCACACGCCTTACTGGGAGATACCGTCAGCAACGCAAGGCGTCGCGAGCAGCACCCCCGAGGGGCGCCCTGACCCCCTCCGCGCCCCTCCACCCCCACCTCCCCCCGCCGCCTGCGGCACCCACCACTGCGCCCATCCCAACCCAATCTTGACCTGACTGCCCACCCATGTTGCCCCGATGCCCGGGCCCTGGAGACTTGCCTTGTTCAAGCGCGTGTACTGGCGCTTGGGTTCAAGGAGAATTTCGCAGAGCCGCTGGAACGTCCAGGGTGCGTCCGAGAACGCCGAGAGCAGCTTCTGAAACCGCTCGATCGTCTCCGAGACTGAGTCTGGCCCGGGCGGCCCGACCTCGACGCGCGTCTCGGCATCGTAAGCCGTCAGCACCTGTCAAGCCAAGCGAGACCGTTTCAAGCTCTGCCCTTCGTAATGATTGCTCAGCGGCGTGTTTGTGGGGTCCATGAGCACCCCAACGCACCTGCTCCAGAAGCGAGTCAACGAGCGGTCGCAGCAGGGGCCATTTGTAGCGGATTCGCCCAGTCAGCGCAGACTCCGCCAGCACTCCTCGCAACTGTGGCGTTAGGACTCGCTCCTCCAACGGGAGGCGCGTGAAGGCCATGAGGTCCGCCTCCGAGGCAATGGGGACCGCCGGAGCCGGGGCAGGCTGTGGCTCTGGCGGTGCATTGCCCCGCTCGGGCTCCACATGCGACGGTCCAGCTACAGCCTCCGTCTCCATGGGATCCGGCTGCGCAGGTGCTGGAGCGGGCGGCGCGTCTGCCGACATTTCGCTCGACGCACCTATCCTATCCTATCAGGAGCTTGTCTCACGCATAGCTATACCCCTCTCATGGGTGCGGGTCTCGCAAAATGCCGAGTTTAGGAAAGAGGGTCCAGATCGTCACGTTGCGTCGACTTGCGTGGTATCCAACCGTGCTATGAGGTTCAGCTCCGTATCGAGAGGAGTTGCAATTGCCAAACGCGCAAGCCGCGCGTTTCGTCGATCCAAATTTGGCGGGATGGGGCCCCGAGATTGGCCCGCCTGGGCACGCTGGTGCCCAGCCTACCCGCGAGGCCCATGCGGCGCGTCCGCATTCATACATGAGGCGTCGCGGGGTGCCGGACCGCGAACCGGTGCTCCTCAACACGCCCCGGCATGTCGTGGATCGGCATGTCGCACGCAGGCCATGGACAGACCTGCTAGGAGCTCATGAAGACGTTCCACTCCTTGTCGGGGCGGTGGCATTTTGGCAAGGTGAGTTGAAGCCAGGGTGCGCCAGCCTGCTGGCTCTGGGCCGCTTGGGCTGTGGGCTGGCGTGGACCGCTTGTCCCGCCTTCAAGGCAGGCTCCCCCACGGAGCCCTCCCAACTACCACCCCATCAGCTGCTGGACACGGACTGCCGCACCCTTGCCCGCGTCCTGGTGCGGCGGCCCCCGAGCCCCTGGGTGCCCGCTTCCCTAATGCGGTGATGGCCAGTCTGGGCCCTCTGCCCCCTGCCGCCAGCCTGCCACCCTGCCCCGCCCCGCGTCGGCTCGCTGCCTTGCTCTCTCCGCTTGGGGGTGGGCTGCAGCTGCCGGTGGCCATGCAGTGAGCCGGGCCCTCTGTCACCTCGCGTTCTCTGGCCCCCCGCCTGACGCCGAGCTGTTGGCCTTCCTACAGGTCCTTCCTCCCAGCACTGCCGGCCGTCGCTGAGCGGGCAATGTGCCTGCAAGCGCCCCAGCCAAGGCCCCACGCCAGGGCGTTGGCGTCAGTGGCCCCTGCCTGGCCCTCCACCCGCGCTTGGGCGGCTTCGGGCTCCTGGCCCTGGTGGAGCACGAGCGTGGGTGGCACGCTGGGCCGGCCGCTCCGCTGTCGTTGGGCGCCAGTGGGCTCCCGCGTGCGTTCGCACCTGGACCGCTGTGACGCTTGCTCTGCTGCTGCGGGCCTGCCCCGGCGCCCATCCCTGGGGCCTCGTCGCCGGCTCAGGCGATGAGGCCTGTGGCTCCGCCCTTCCCGCAGACCGCCCTGCGCTCCGCCGGCTCCGCCGGCTCGAGACTGCCCTAGGGCTCTTGCCGCCCGTTGAGTGATGTGAACGCTCGACGACGCTGGCTGAGACGCGGGGGCAGGGCGGGCCCTGGAGGGTCCAGTCTTGGTGGGAGAGGTAGAAGAAGGCGTGGCGTCGCCTGGGTCGGGTGGTGGTCGCGGGCGCATGTCGCGTTGCCCCTGTGAAGCTGCTATGACTGACGGGCCCCGGGAGCGGGTGGGGTAGTGGAAAGCGTGGCGCCGCCTGGGTCGGATGGCCCGTGCAAGTCGGCCCTAGCAGGGGGGTCGGGCTTCCTTTGACGCACCGCATCCGATGTGGGCGGGTCAGTGCCGGGCAACCGGACAACCGGGTGGGCGCAGGGTCAGCTGCAGAGTGGGGGGCAAAGCGCAGGTCAGTTGCCGGGTGGGTGATTGATGTTCATTCGGGGTGGCGGCATGGGAGCCGGACCCTTGGAGGGCAAGGGGGTTGGGGCGTCTCACGTCATCCAGTGGACATTGTGTGAGAGAGGAAGCGTGTTGGAAGTCGGGGCTCTCGGGAGAGGGAGCAGTAGGTGTGGGACTTGAGGCGCGGGGCCAGAGTCGGCCCTCGCTAAACGTACACGTGACGTATGCCCCCGTGATTGATCAATTGCATCATAGACTGCATCGACCCATGGTGGCGGCGCCGTGGGTCCGTGGCCACTGGCGGCGGCTCTTACTAAGCTGTTCAAGTTGTTTCGCACGTGCCGTACACATGCCAAGCATTTATCGGACAGACGAAGCCAGCACACGCGAGGCGCGTCGCCCCCGACGGTAACACGCGAGCCCCCACATGCTTCCCATCGCCTGCCCCACGCATTGCCATGGCCGCCTGGTGACTGGGGGCCCAGAGCGTGCGTGCCCTCGTGCACTTGGTCTAGCTTGCAGGTCAAGTGCAGTGCGACAACTTGGTGAAGAAGCGAGTCAATGCTATGGCGCCCTTGTCTCTCGCCACGGAACCATCCGCGCACACCCGCTGGCATCTCCTGCCCCACCACACCACCAGTCCACCACCACGGGCGACCCCTTCAATGTTGCAGGCCCACATTGTCAGTGTTCTTACACTCCCTTATTCCCCTCGGGTGAAAGGTGCTCTGTGCAGTGGCACGCTACACGCCACCCAGGGAAAGGAATTCCTGTCAAATCTTCTCCTGCCTTTCAAGCACGACGCATCTTCTACAATCTGCCTTCCACTCTGCCCTTCTACCTGAGCCGGCCAACACCCGGACGGCAACACGTGAGCCCCCACATGACTCACGTTGCGTGCTTCACGCAATCGGTGCCATCGACGCTCAGTACCTGGGGACCAGGAGCCGTGCATGTCCTCGTGCACTTGCAGCCCACTTGCATGCAGCACGTGCTATTGCCGGCTACTAGAGCTGATAATACCCCCTTGTCTGATAATACCACAGAGCACCTGTATGTCTGGCCTCCTATACGGCGCAGCAGTAGATCGCGGGGCTGCCAGTGCCACACCAGCCTGGGAAGGAGATGGGGGCCGGGGGGGGGGGCGAGAGGGAGGGCGGGCGTGAGGGAGTGCGCGGGAACTGAATGTGGTGAGGAGAGGAAGAGGCCGAGGAGGAGAGGCATGGCGTGAGGGCGGAGTGCTGAGTGCCCAAACGTGCAGAAGAGGTGCGGGGGTGGGGTGTGCGGGGGTGGGGCCTTGCACAGGGCGGGCAGGGGGAGCTAGGGACACTGGCGGGCTATCGCGCACCCTAAGCCGCCCTTCGCCACATCCCCCTACTAAAGCTACCACGGCATCCCTGCCCCAGACAACCGCGCGGCCCTACCGTAGGCATTGGTGGTGCACTTGAAGCAGCCCTGGGGGTTCTTGAGGGCAAACTGGTTGACGTAGTCAGTGCTGAAGCGGCAGCCGTTGGTGAGGCTGAGGGACGGGATGGAGGGGGCAGGGGCGGAGGATGGGGTGCAGCACTTTGGCTGCGGATGGCCGGAGGATTGGTTCACGGCAGGGCTGCAGCAAGCAAGCAAATGACTCCAGCTTGTTCCCGCATCCCCGTCCCCCCGGCCCCAACATGTGTCGCATTGCTTGCCGGCCGGCGCGGAGGGCCAGGTCCGGAAAGCTGCATGCACATTGCCCCCCCTCCAACCCCCGCCCGCCGTCTTGCCCGCCTGGCACCAGCACACCACGCAGTTCCTTGGCACCCATTGTTCGTACGTGGCAATTCGCCCCAATCCCGGTAGACCCCCGCGGTAGACCCCAAGCCTGGTCATCGCAAGCCCCTCCCCTGCACAACGAAGCACCGCGGCCACTCACGCGTTGACACAGCCCGTTGTGGACACGGTGGAGGCGCAGGTGCTGGAGGGGGGTTGGGGGGCGGGGGCAGGGGAGGCAGGTTCGTTCAGACCAACAGAGCAAAATGGCGGCAAGGTGGCACCCGACGGGGCGGGAGGGTAGGTGAGTTTGGGGTGTGAGAAACGAGATCATGCCCCCGGACACACGGTACAGGCGGCGGGTTAAGGGAGGGGGCGGGGGTGCTTGGGGCCCTGGGGACGGAACGGGACTCCTCCGAGGAGGATGAGTGAGGGCGAGGGTGGAAAGCGGTGCCGCTGCATGCCAAGCGCACGCCTGCCAGCCCGCAGCCACGCACCCACTGCTGGCTATCCCGTGCGTCCGGCCCTGCCTGACCTGTACGTGCCGCCGCCTGAAATGACGGTGCCGTCCTCATACCCAGCTTGGTCTGTGTACATGAAGCTGCCGCCGCAGACGGGGCAGCAGGAGGGGGCCGAGGGCACAGTGCCCTGCAGGACCGAGAAACGATAGCCTGCGCTGTAGACGTACACGGTAGGAGAGAAATTAGGGTTGACGGTTGTGATGTCGTACGACGTGATCAGCTGCTTGTTGATTTTGATAAGCTCCGCCGGCGGAGGCCGCTCGTAGGTACCGGCTTCGTTGTACGGAAACCATGCCTCAGGGCACGCCACCGGGTACAGGGGATTGAGGGGGTTGCAAGTCAGCGCCACGCAAAACGTGACGCCTGTGTCCATCAGCTGGGCGGGCGTACGGCCGGTGAGCGGCATGCGGACGTAGGAGGCGCCAGTGGCTGGGTCCACAAACCACTCGGCGCCGCCGGACAGGGCGTACAGCGGGGGGGTGGACGTGAGCTGGGGGGTGCAGGGTTGGGGGGGCAGAAGGGGGGGGGGGGGAGCTTCGCCGGCTGCTTGGTTAGGGCGATGGCTGGACGACCGTGTGTGGGCACAGCCGCCGGTTGCCGGACCGGTAGCTTGTGAGCCCCACCTCACCTCAGGCCGGAGCTGGTACTGCCCGGAGCTCTGGTTGAGGAAGCCCAAGCCAACCGCTGCGGCGCATGCAGGACGGAGGCAAGGCAGCGGCAGGCCTCAGACACAGCGACACACTGCTAGGCTTCATTCTGATCCCGGGAACTGAAGGTGGAGCACACACCTGCTCCCTGCTGCTGGCCAGGAGCGTGCCCCCCGGCTCAACTGCTGGCCTTGCTTTTCGCGTCTCGTCCCCCAGTTCCCCTTCCCCCGGCTCGATTCCGAACTATTGCGTAAGCACACATGCACCCTGCTGGCCCGATCGGCGGTCCCAAATTCAGATTAACTAATGACACGGTAGCAACACTGCTCGGGGGGCGCTTCCGGCCCGAAGGGGGTGTGTGGGGGTTGTTTGACGCTGAGCGGGAGTGCTGAGCGGGGGTGTAGTGGTAAGGGAGGGGGCAGGGTTGTTTAGGTTGTCGCTCCGCCCCGCTTGCTGACCACAGGGCGCTTCCGGCCCGACCCCAACCCGCTCACGTGTGTGGACCCGGAGCTCGGTGAGGGGCCTGGCGGCACAGTCGGTCGTCGGCCGGGCGGTGAGGGGGTTGGACGTGAGCGTCATGCAGAAGTCCATGGTGAGGATCGACGGGAACGAGATGCTCAGCTTGTACGGCACGGCGTCGCATGAGCCGTCCGGTCGGCACGTGCTGTACGGGAAAGCGCCCGTGCTGCAGTCCAAAGCAAGGGCGGGGGGCAAGCGTGAGGGAAGGAGGGATTGCGGTAGGTTGGGGCATGAATGTCCATCTGCTGAGGCGCCTGAGGCGTACGGGACCTGCTGGCGAAGGCATCGGCTTGTGACGTTTGCAAAGGATGGACGGCCGCAGGGGGGGAGCGCGAGAGAGGGCGTGAGGGGGCATGGGAGCGAGTGGGAGGGCGGGGGGAGGGGCGAGAGGAGAGAGAAGGTAGGGGTGGTACGGGTCAGCTCAACGGTTCGACGTGGGTTTTGCTCACAGGACAAGTCTCAGGTCGCCGTGTGCAGGCACGTGCATGTATGCTTAGCTAGGTAACAAGGCGCGGGCTGCGCCGCGAGGCTCAGCGCGAGGCGCCGGTCACGACGGATTCACGGGCAGAAGTGCTTCCCCCCGCGCGGCGACCTCACCTGTGATAACCAGCGTGGATGCAACCGAAAGCAGCAACGCGCCGCACATGAGCAAGCGCGAAGTGGGGCTGGGGCGTGTGCCCACGGGCTTGCGTCGCGCGGCCATTGCGCGGGAAGAAGGCTGTAAACGTCGTTCAAGCTGTCGCGTCGCGAGAAGCAGTCAAGCTCTATGCGCTGATAGCTATGCGCGACAGCGGCTTGGGCTCTTATGCAAAGCCGAGCGCAACCGCCGTACGCCGTGCGCTGTGCAGTTCCTCGAACAAGGCTGCCTCCAACGCGCCCTCCCTGGTCGAACGCAACTATGCGTCAAGAGCGACGCGCGGTGTTCCTCGTCTCAGTTCGTCACCAGATGGCGCTCAGTGTGTCCCCGGTGTACTCCGCTGCCTACAGAGCGGCCTACCCACAGTCAGGCTCCCTACCTTCGCAACGTGCCGTGCAATGGATGTGCCTGCCTTCTGTGCAGGGTAATCGGCGTGAAACCACTGCCAGTACAGTACGAGTTGACCCGGTGTGCGGCTCATCACGACGCCCGCGGCTTTCGACGCTCACTGCAGCCCCCCGCCTGCACGGAAGGTAGGGTGTCCACTGCCCTCGCAACGTGCCGTCCGATGCCTACCTTCTCCGATGTGTCCTTGGTTCACCCTGGATGTACTCCCGTTGGCTGGCCTTTGCGGAGCATAGCCACTCAGGAGAGGGCTGTTCGTGCCCTCAGGCTAGAAGCAGCACTCCCAGCGACAGCGTCGCCCATATGTCAGGCTGCCGGCCTAGCTCAGCTGCATCCGCCCATCTGCTCCATCATGCTCGCGCATACCGCTTGGAGTGCTAAGGATAGGCCTGCTGCCTGTGTACCGTACCGCACACACTGCCCAGTCTTCGTCGGGGCAGGCGTCGCCTTACCCCTCGGCGCTTCTACCCTTGCCCCCTTACCCCTCGGCGCTTCTACCCTTGCCCCCTGCCCCCCACCCACGACGCTACCAGAATCTACCCCAGCGACCGGCCTGCCGCCCGCCCCGCTGCCCACCAACCCCCGCCGGCCACCCCCAACACACCCACCACCACCTCCTCAGCTGTCTCCCCACTCCGGCGGCGCCGTATACGTCTGCCCCCGCCACGTCAGCCGCCAGGCGTGCAGCCCGATCCGCCCCTCCATGCCCGGCAGCCCCTCCACCAGCGCCACCGCGGAGGGGTCCTCCACCACCCCACTGGCCCCCACCACCAGGCCCTGACAGGGGGGGCAGGGGGGAGGGGGGGGCAGGAAAGATAGGGAGCAGGGTGTTCAAGGAGGTGCCGTGGGGACAAACCCCAGTCCCCGCCCTCATTACCAGTGGTGCACCGCTACGGCCTCGTACACGCGGTCCCCCCCTCCCCCTCGGCCTCCCCTACTACAGCCCCCAGGGGCCCAAGCCCGCCGCGGCCTCCCCTGCTACAACCCCCAGGGGCCCAAGCCCGCCTCGGCCTCCCCTGCTACAGCCCCCAAGCCCCCCCACCCTCACCGCTATGGGTGCGTACATGCCGTCCCCCACCAGGGGGCAGCCCAGCGCCGCCAGCTGGGCGCGGATCTGGTGCGTGCGGCCTGGGGGGTGGTGGGGTGGGGGGCGGGGAGGTGGGGGGCTGGTTGAGAGGGCGCCCATGCAATATCGCCCCACCCCAATATCACCCCACCCCAAGTGAGGTGGGTGGGGTGGGGTGGGGTGGGGTGGGGCGGAGCAGGGGGCCGGTCTAGCGGGACACATCTGAAAGGCTCGCTTGTCAAGCAGCCCACGTGATGCCGCCCCACCCCAAGCTTGCGCCAGGGCCTACCAGGGCCAGGGCCATAACGCTTGCGCGGCGGTGGCCTGCCCGCCCACGCCGCCCGTCGCTCCCGCACAACGTGCCAACCCTCACCCGTATGCAGCTCGATGGTGCTCTCGTACAGCCGCACCGGTACGGCAGCATCTTGTGCGGCACCTTCCGCTGGCGCCGAGCCCGAGCCCGACGGCGACGCCGGGGCGGCGCGAAGCCAGGGCGTGCCGACCCGCACGGACCCGAGCGCTGGGTCCCTCTGGGCCAGGTGGCGCCCGTACCACTCGATCGCGCCCACGTGCTCCTGCGTGCGTGGGCGGTTGGCGGTTGCATGGGTGCATGACTAAGACGGCGTGACAGGATGCCGTACGTTGACCGGGCGTTGACCCGGGTTCGTCTTGCTTGAGGCGTGGTGCGTGTGGCAGGGGGGGGGGTGCAGGTCCCTGGGCTCCAGGGGTGCATGTGTGGGAGGAGTGGGGGTCGGTGCGCTGGCGCGGAGCTAGCCGGCAGTGGGTTCCCAGTATTCGTTGCCACCCACCCTGATCCTGGCCGACGCTGATCAGAACCCACCCCACCCACCCTGCACTCGTGCACCCACCAACCCGCCCCCTGCACGCACCACGCCCACCCACCCCACCCCGCCCACCCTGCACTCGTGCACCCACCACCCCACCCCACCACGCCCACCCACCCACCCCACCCCACCCACCCTGCACTCGTGCACCCACCAACCCACCCCACCCCACCCACCACGCCCACCCACCCCACCCACCCTGCACTCGTGCACCGTGAGGGCGCAGCGGCGCCAGCGCGTGTGCGGGTGCTCGCTCAGCAGGCGCGGCCCGCGGGGGGGCAGGTCGCCGCCGCCCAGCACCGAGGCCGCCCGGTTGAAGGGGCCGTCGTACATGTGGTGCTCGCGCGGGCCCAGGGGCACTGGGGCGGGGGTGAGAGGCGATTAAGGCAAGCGGTTTGGTCAGCCAGCGACGGGCCGACAGCCGAGCACCAAAGGAGAGCGAACCTGGGCGTAGAGCGTTCCGCAGAGGTGGCAAAACCACGAGAGCGGGGCGCACGCAGCCGTAGCAACGCACGAGCTGTCACGCCACGGATCTGTTTTGGACCGTCAGCGACCAGCGACCCGTGACTGCCGGTATCCTACCTGGGGCGTAGGTGAGGGCACGGTAGGTTTTGATGAGACCGTCCGCCCGGTCCTGCCGGCAGAGGACGGAGGGGAGGGAGGGGGGGGGGTGATCTTTGAACATTTGATAGGTTTGATAGCCCAGATGGTATGGCGGCGGGAGGAAGGGGGGGGGGGTTAAGGGCCCCAACTAGGCAGCATCCGTGTGCGCCCAAGGCCGTCCGTGTCCCCTCCTACCCGCCATGCCCCCTCCCCCTCACGGGCCGCCCCTGCAGGCAAACCTACAACACCCCTCCAAGGCCAGCCATCAGAAGCGCCCCCTCCCTCTCCCCGTGCCCCCCAACCCGCTCCCCGCCTCCGGGCTGCGCGTCAAGGCCCCGCAACCGCCCTGCCCCGTGTCCCCCACAGAGCCCCCTTGACCCCTCCCTCATCCCCCAAACCCCGCTCCCCCCACCTCGAGGCTGAGCTTAAAGGCCCGGTTGGCGTTCCCCTCATCCCCGCATACCCCTTTTACCCCCTCCCTCGTCCCCACCCTCCTCCGCCCCTTCCTCTCCCGCCCCCACACACCTCCAGGCTGCGCTTGAAGGCCCGGTTGGCGTCCTTGGTGCGGGACAGCACCACGATGCCCGTGGTCCACTGGTCCAGGCGGTGGCAGACCTGAGGGAAAGAGGTGGGGTGGGGTGGGGCGGGGTGGGGCGGGGTGGGATGGTTGCATGTGAGCTGCATGAGGCCTATCGTGGCGGGGCGGGGTGGGCCGTGCATGAGGCTGAGTGGCAATGCGTCGCCTCGCGCGGAGCGGGAGGGGTGGCATGGGTATGCCCCTCCCAGCTCCCTCCCTGCGCCTCTCAGCTCCCCCAGCTCCGTTTCCCCCCCCCCCCCTCCCCCCGCCCCCCCCCCCCACCTCCAGGTCTGGCATGCCCAGCCCCCGCCCCCTTCCCCCCCTCCCCCTAGCTCCCCCCTGGCCCCCCCTTCCCCCCCCCCCGCCTCCCTCCCCCCTCCCCCCTCCCTCCCCCCCCCTCTGCCACCTAGTCCCCACCTCCAGCTCCGGCATGCCCAGCCCCCTGCCCGCGCACGCCGCCAGCTCCTCCACGGCGTTGCTCTCGTGCCTCATGCAGGGCAGCCCCGCGGGCTTGTCCAGGAGCAGGTAGGAGTCATCACATGCCACCACGCGGGAGGGCCAGTCGCTGGGGGGCGGGGGAGGGGTTGGGGTTGGGGAAAGGGGGAAGGGGGTTTACGGCACAGGGATTAGGCGGGGGCGGGGTAATTCGGAGGGAGGGAGGTGGGCGTCAGCGAGGGAGACCATGCGGGTGGGCGAGTCGCCTTGGGGGAGAGTGGAGAAAGGGTTGGGGAAAAGGGTTAGGGCGCAGGGCAGGGATGAGCAGTTAGGGGGCAGGTAGATGTCATGGCCCGAGACCACGTGGGACCGCCAGTCGCTGGGGGTATAGGGGTATACGGGTGGAGGGGTGGAGGGGGAGGGGGAAAGGGAAACAGCGCGGGAGGGTGGGATATGAAGAAGGCGAGGGGAACTTCTGAACTACCGGTAAGGTGCAGCCCCCGCCCCCCCCCCCCCGTCAAACAGATCCTCCCTTCCCTCCGCTAACTGGGCAGCCCATGCTAGCTCCGGGGAGCGTTTCCCTGCCCGTCCCCCCCCTCCTTTGCCCAAACCCACCCCACCAGTTGCACGCCTCCGTGTACCGCTTGGGGTGCGGGTGCACCCGTACGTACTGCCCGTACGGCACCGACAGGGCCTCTGGGCTGCTGCCCGGGTCCCCAGCCATTAGGTCGCTGGAACGGGTCCAGTTGGTGTGGTTCATACCCTTGTGGGGGATGCCCACAAACACGGCGCCAAGGGACATGAGCTCCATGGCGCGATCTGCACCAGGAACCGCGAGGAAAGTTGGCGCGAATTCGCTTGGGCTAAGGAAGGAGAGCTTTGAGGTGGTAGGCGGTCAAAGGGGTTCGGGGTGCAACGGGAGAAGTGCCAGGAGACTGGGCTGGGCATGCCCCGGAGCGTCGGGGCCGCACGGCCCCTCACCCCCTGCCCACCTGCGACCGCGGCTCCGCCCTCCAGACCCGTTTCTGCGAGGATTTGCTCCACCACGCGCAGTAGCGACACCTCCAGGTCCAGAACCTTGAACCGGAGGCTGAACTCCTGCGCGGATGGCGAGGGGGTGTTGCACGGGGGGTGTTGGGATGCGTGGCGAGTGGGAGTCATTACCGTGCGGGAATGAGCACCGAGGACTTACATTGCCCTCTACCGGCTCCAGCGCAATCTTCTTTGCCCTCACACGTAGCATCTCCGGGCGGCGCGAGCCTGCATGAGCGGCTCTACAGCTCGGGCTCCGATATGTTGGCGTCAAGACGCTACGTAGCTGAGGGTGAAGCACAGTGCTAGCGCGCTGTCGGGATTCTACCAGTCGCGGTGCACGCATTTTGGCATCGGGTCAAAGTGCTAGATGGCAACGGTATGGCGCTGGGCACAGTCTAGTCACCACAGTCTAGTCACATGCCAGACGTGCAAAGTGGGCCGCACGGTGGTGGGATGGAGATATTTTGGGCAGGATGGGTACGTGGCGGCGGGAAGCGGCATGCTCGCAGCCCCCGCCGTCCCGCCACCTCTTGGGGCCTGCCCAGACCCAGCAGCGAGGCTGCAAGGGCAGTAGTGTGCTCGGCTGCGGGACCTCAAGGATACGGTCAAAGAGAGATTCCTCGCTTTGGGGTCTCTCTTTGGCAGAGGCACGAGCAAGGCGCAGCTGCTAGAGGACGAGGATGAGGTCTACCTCCAAGTCGGGAGGACCGTCTGGCACGCGCCCAGGCAGCTCAGGATAGGTGCGGAGACTGGAGGTTGGGCCCGGAGAGGTAGCCTTGTACCCGCCATACCATCGCCTGCTGGGGAGGCCCCAGGGGACACAGGGGCACCTCCATCCCCACGGCGTATACGCTGCACGGCCCCCGTGCGAGCACAGAACCCCACGGCTGCTGATCGGTCCCACCCCTTGGTGAGCATGCGTTGCCAGGGTCGACCACCACCCAATCGCAGCGCGCATCCCCCTTCATCATCGTCCGGACTACGCTGCACGGCCCCTGCGAGCACAGAAGCCCCCGCAAGTTTTGGCCCCTGAAGTTAGGGGCCCGGCACCAGGGTACCGGTATCTGGAGTGGCCCTCAGTCCACCCGCACGACCTGCTGCCTCTTGCAGGCGACAAAGTTGGGGTATATGCTTATTGGGTTACATGGGAGTGCGTGTCACCACCCCTCAGCCCCCTCGCCGTTGCGGGCATTGGCCCACAAGGCCCCACGACGACAGGCTGCCCTGGAGCCATCTGCCACGCTGCCACTGCGTGCCCATCCACACACACCACGGCGACTGCCAAGGCGCTGGATGCACCCCTCAACACACGTATGCCACGCACTTACCCCCCGATGCGACACACTTACCCCCGATGCGACTCAACACGCCGGCGCACAATGGTCCCCACATCAGCCACTGCCGCCTCCAGTCGGCCTCACGGGACAAAGGAGCTAAACCGCGCCCAGAGCGGGCAGAACTCCACAAGAACAAATCTGCCACGAAGTGGGGGGAGGACAACAAGGATTGCAGGAGGAATCCCACTGTACTCCACAAGATCAACTTGCTCACAATAAAACGCCACGCGCTAAGGGAAGGTCCACAACCACCAGGAGCCTTCATGACCGCTGTACTCCGCCCCCTGCGCGTCGTCAGGATACGCGATCAATGCCTCACTTCTGTTCTTCAACTGTGCACCGCCGACTTTATTGCTCGTCCGCATTTACCGTGCCCTCACACGTCCGGCGCCACTCCTCCTGCCCCGTGCCTTATCCTTGCTTGCAGCAGCTGGGCACACAAGGGACCTCACACAGCGCCCTTGTCGTGATAATGCCTGCTGCTGCGACCATGGTTCTCGAGACAGTACCGAAAGCCACAAACCACGCTGGTAAACGTAACGAGTACAGGCGCGATATGTGCGGCTGTGATGAAACAAAACGCCAACTGCCAACGGCTGGTGCCATTGTGCTCCCTACGCCCTCGACTTGCCCCATGACCTCCGGGTGACACCATGCGAAGCCGAACTGAACTCCCAAAGAAGCGCAGCAAATTGGTGGCTGTGTTGCGGGGACGCCCCATGCCCCTTCTAGCTTGCACCACTACACGATAGCGTTCTTACTTGCGCACACCCGCGCTCCGAATGTTTGAATTCAACCCTTGCCGCGAAATTGCCACGGCTTGGTGACTGTTGTTGCCTCACCAGAACACACAGGAAGGTATGTTGCCCACAAAGGAATTGCGATAGCGTCCATCAGAAGAACTACTCTCTCAACTCGACCGGTGTTGTTGTGTCGTGCGTGCGTAAGTCAAACCGCCTACCAAGAACTGACGTACTGCCAAACCACTGACCATCAAATGCCAGGCCCTTCTGCAGGAGCAGAAGCAGCCGGCCTTGTCAGGGCTACGGTAACTTCGCGCGTACCGGTAATCTCTCTCAAACCATCATCTCAAACCAGCAGGATGAAGATATCAAACCAAACGCCCGGCAAAGATGTTGACCGGTCAACCTAGTGCATCGTACTATTGCTCGACACAGGTGCGACCACTACTGCACCGCATCCTTAAACATTACGGGCTGCTTTGCGTAGAGCGATTTATCGTGCAGCCGTCCCACATGGCCCCACTCTCCGGGCCTAAACAAAAATGGATAGGGCGGGACGCGCCCCTGCCCTCACGCCCGGCCGAGGAAGAGCAGCAGGCCACCGCTTCGCGCCGCGCAACACCCAAGTAGTGTTTGGGTTGTAGCGCAACGCACCGCGCTGACCCGGCTCCCCCCGACCTTTGCGCGCAAACGTACTATGCTAGCGCCGCCCGGGCGCTAGACTCGCACGGCCATGGGCGCCGGGGCCATGCCGCTGCCGCTGAGGCGCTGGCTCCGGCTGCGGCACAGGGCCTCCTGCAGCCCGGGGCCCACCTCGGTGTGGGCCTCGGCCTCGGCCTCAGCCTCGTTCTCGTGCTCCTCGGCGCCGCTGGCCTCGCCCGAGCCCTCCTGCAGGTCTAGGTCGGCCGCGCAGCCGCAGCTGCCCGAATCGTCCGTGTCCATGTCCATGTCGGCCCCGCCGCCCAGCCCCGCCTCCTCCAGGGCAAGCTGAGTGTCCTCCGCCAGAACCGCCTCCAGCTCGGCCCGCAGCGCCGACAGGGCCGACGGCGAGCGGACCAGCGTCAGGCCCAGGCCGCCGGGCCGCCCCGCCGGCAGCGGCACGGTCTGCGGCTGCGGCGGGCCCTGCTGGGCCCGGGCGGGCCCGAGGTTGGGCACGGCGACTGGCAGGGGCTGCGGCTGCAGAAGAGGCAGCTGCAGGAGCTGCCAGGGCAGGGCCGCGAGCGACAGCGGCAGGGCGAGCGCGGGGTGCGGTAGCACCGCTGCGGCGGGTGCAGCCGGGGCGCGCGGGCCCGTGTGGAAAGCCGGGGCCGCGCCCTGGGAGGACACGTCGCTGAGGGCCGAGGTCGCGTCCGAGGCGCTGCGACCGAAGGCGGGCTGCAGGAGCTTGGCCTCCGCCGCCTTGAGGAAGCGGCCGTGGCTGCCCCGCACGCGCCGCAGCGCGTGGTTGTGGCGGGACAGGTGGAGGAAGGGCTGCCGGCGGGGAGAGGGCGGGGTCGGGGCGGCACAGCAAGTCAGTAGCGCACGGACCAAACCTCGAGGACAGGTAGGACAGAGCAACCAAGCAGCTGTTGATGAGCTGTGGCAAGCCCACAGGAGGACCTGCTACGCATGCCCAACAAGGCCTTACACTCCCGCGGTGCCCCTGTGCAACCCCCCGCGCCCCCGCCCTGTGCTCCCAGACCAACGCCTACCTTGCGGCACCGGCCAGACGGGGACGCGCCTAACGAAGCTGACTTCTCCCGCTGCTGCCGGCGTCGCAGGATCGCGTCATAGCGGCGCCGGCTGACCATGACGACCGAGCCGCCGTCCAGGTGCGGGAGCGGCACCTTTTCGCCGGAAGAAACGCGGTCGGCGGTTGGCGCCGCGGTAACTGCAGGCGAAACGCCGAAAACGGGCTTGAACGCGGCTGCGCTGGGTCCATTGCCCTCTGCAGAGAAGGTGCGTGCAGTCTTGGCCCGGGTCGCGCTAACAGCGCGAGCGAGCGTCGCTGCCGCAGCAGTTGCGGGGGCGGGCACCGGGGCTGCAGGGCGCAACGACGAGCCCACACGCTCGATGGGGCCCTGGACTCCGCCGGGCGCGTCGAGCGGCAGGGCCACGCCGGACATTCGCTCGAATGGGCTCAGCATTTTCGGTCGCTGAGGGGCTCCGCATGAAGCCTGCGGCCCGCCCGGCCCGAGAGCGTTTCCCTCGCAGGAAGCAGCAGCCGTGGGCGCCGTTGTCGAGGAGGGCTCCCGGGAAACGCCGTTGCCCGAGACGGAGGCAATGGACGCGCGCGACGAGACGTGCCGCGGTGGCGCCCTGCCGCGCCGGGGCCCCCCATTGCTGGCGCATTCGCTGCTGGCCGGCGCGTTGAGGAACGGGAAGAAGCATGGAAAGAAGGGAAACGCAAGCGGCAGGCCCATCACGGCTCCTCCAGCGTTCATCATGGGCGTCGACATATCTGTGAGCCAGGAGGTGCGGGTCCGGGTCAAGCAAGAGTGCAGTTCTGCCGCAGTGCCGAAGAGCGGTCATCGTGCCAGGCGTTGCCGACGCGTTTGCGCCCAGCCGAAGCCACGACTGCATCGCTAGCGCCATCTGCTAAAGGCTTACCGGCCAGCAGCGCATCCACGCGCGGTCCAGCAGGAGCCCACGTCCAGCGCGCGTGTCGAACAGCGACCCACTCCTCCTGGGCAGCGCTGCGGTCGTGGCTAGTGCGGCTGACCCTCACAGGTTGCCTGAGGGCCCAGCCATCGGGCGGCAAGCGTGCACTGCCAGGGTTGCGGTGTCTGCAGCGAGCGCGCACATGCTGCCGGGACACCCGAGAGCAACTGCGCGTATGAGCGGCCGGTTTGACGTGTGTCGGGCTCGTTGGGGTGTCTGCCGGTGTCAGCGCCCCAAGAAGTTTGGCGCGGATGATTTGGAGGCAAATCGGCCATGATGCAAGACGGCATGGTCCCGTGGGGCAGCCAGCAAGCGCGCTTGCCGGCACAGCCTCGCCGCCACATCAAGTAACCTCCAAAACACTGTGATCACTCTGGCCCCTCCCAACACTCAAACTTACTCTCTTAGACCAAACTCGCAACGCGCATCCTTTATCCCGCCAAGTGCCCAGCTTCCCTGGATAGCACACGGCCCTGGGCGGCCTCTCTCCTACTTATGTCATACGGCGCGTGTCTACCCCCTCACGAGACTCCGCATTCTGAGACACTAGCCCGGCCCCTCGCCGCGGGCCCACTGCCGGCTCGCCGGCTCGATGGCGAGCAGCGAGGGCAGTAGTGTGCCTGCTCGGCTGCGGGACCTCAAGGATACGGTCAAAGAGAGATTCCTCGCTTTGGGCTCTCTCTTTGGCAGAGGCACGAGCAAGGCGCAGCTGCTAGAGGACGAGGATGAGGTCTACCTCCAAGTCGGGAGGACCGTCTGGCACGCGCCCAGGCAGCTCAGGATAGGTGCGGAGACTGGAGTTGGGCCTGGAGAGGTAGCCTTGGTGCAATTCCTCCCGTCTCGGCCGCCAGTTCCCTGCGCGTCACCCCATAATTTGCCCATCCTGACGCTTGCAGAGCTATGGCTGTCGTCGCTGGCGCGACGGCACTCCCTGGTGGCGGAATACCAGAATTACCTTGGCATGGTGAGCGGCGCGAGCTGGACCGGCCCCAGCCTAAAGCGCCAGGGCGTTGGGCAGCCTGGACTGTGATGTCGGGTGGGGCAGGTGGACCGTGGTAACGTCCGGGGTGACCAAAGCCCGGGTCAGAGCCTCGCGGACACGGACTCTGCCTCACGCGCTCGCGTGCTGCCGCTGCACAGGATATCGGAAAGGAAGCCGCCACCGACATCGACAAGGACGTGCAGCGCACTTTCCCCAACACCCGCCGGTTCCACGAGCAGGAGGGGCAAGTCGCCCTCCGCAACGTGCTGCGCGCCTATGCTGCCTATGACCCGGAGGTGGCATACTGCCAGGGCATGAACTTTCTGACGGGACTGCTGCTCATGTACATGCCCACGGAGGGACATGCGTTCGCGGCGCTTGTGGTGCTGATGGAGGACCGCAAGCTGCGCAGCTTGTACCACCGGAGCATGGCGCTGCTGCAGGTTGGGCCGGTCGGGAGCGCGTTCCCGACAACGGTGGATTGCCGGTTTCGGTCGCGACGCGAGGCGACGGGCGGGGTTTTGCCAGCGGCGCAGTCAGACGTAGCCGTGGAACAGCGCTCGGGCGCTGGAGCGGAACTGCCCGGCGCCTCCCACTCCCACTCTTCTTACCTACCCGCCGCCCTTTCACCTCTTACACGCACTTACGCACAGGTCCAGCTATGGCAGCTGAGCCGCCTCGTCAGCCCCGCGCTCAACCAGCACCTCGAGGGCCTGGGCGTTGTGCCCATGCTGTATGGCGCCTCTTGGCTCATGACAGCTTTTTCGGCCGATTTCCCCATCCCCTTCTCGGCCAGGTGGGCACTTCGCCGCTCCAGCCTGCGTTCCGTGACCCTGCCCTTTCACTTCCTGCAGTCGCTTCTCTACGTGCCTGTTAGCCTGACTTGGTGACTGTTCGCTGCAGGATCATGGACGTGCTTCTGGCGGAGCAATGCGAGTGCGCGCTGCTAAAGGTGGGCCTGCGCCCGCCTCCGACTCGCCGCGGGCAGCAAGTCTGGTGGCCCACATGCTTGTATGGCATCCACACACCTGAGCTCGTGCCTGCATGGCCGCCGTGCCGCTCTCCTCTCCCCGCCTGCTTGACCCCCCGCACGCCCCCTCCGACGAACACACTCTCGAAGCCCGTCTCACCTTCCACCCACAGCACCTGCGCTCCTTGGAATGCAACACCACGCCCTGTCACGCCCGCGCAGGTGTCTGTGGCCATCATGAAGGCGTGCGAGTCCAAGCTGCTGGCCATGAACGACCTGGAGGAGGTGCTGGGGCACCTCAAGCTGGACGTGCCGGGTAGGCACCTCGCTGGCACTGCCGCTGCTAGCAGGGGACCTGGTTCGGACGTTGGAGGCCCACGGCCGCGGGGAGGGCCGCAAACAGTTGTTGGGTCACGGATCAGCACGGCACGGAGAAGGGTAAAAAAGTAGAGTATTAGGGAGGGCGCCGTGGCTTACCCCACCCCGCTTGGCCCCTGCCTTGGCCCGCCCCGTTCCTCAGCCTGGGAGGAGCCGGAGCTCAACGCCCTCCTGACGGCGGCTTTCACGAAGCCCTGGACGGCGCGCCAGCTGAGCATCCTTCGCTCCACGGAGGGCGCGGAGACGGTGGCTCAGGCCATGGACCGCGTGATGGCCATGAACGAGCAGCTGGCGCCATGTGTGCAGGTGGGCCTGGGCCCGTACCTTTGGGCCTGCGCTTGGGCCTGAGGGACTGGGATGGTCAGAGTTTAGGGCTGGGAGGGGGCTGAGGAGGGGCTGAGAGCGTTGAGCGACGGACCGCTGACGGGAGTGCTCCGGCTGTCCCCGCCCCCACAGGCCGTTGAGGACGAGGAGGGCGGCGAGGACGGCGAGGCTGCGGACGGTCGGGTGGCGGTGACCATCCCCCGCCTGCAGCCCCCGCCGCAGCCGCCCAACAGCTTCGCTGCCAGCCCCGCCTGCACCACTCCCGTGGGACCGGGGCCCATGGGCACCGGGTCCATGGGTGGCTCCGCCGCGGTACCAATGTCGGCAGGGGGCGCCAGCACCGGGGGCTCCCCGCCTGCTGCCGCGGGCGCGCCGAAGTGCGGCGCGTCCGCAGCCGGGGCCGGCTCAGCCGGCGGCAGCGGCACGGCATCGCCTGCCGTGTGGAGCATTCCTTCCATCCACCCAAACATCACCGCCAGCCCTGCCATCCAGGCCTTCCGGAGAGCGCACCTACCCTGCCTCCAGAACGCGGTCATTGTGGGCCCTGCCCGCAGCGCCCGAAGCATCCTCAGCAACGTCAGCGCGGCCAGTGACGCCCGCGGAGGCGCGTGCGACGCTAGCGGCGACGACGGCTCTTACGCGGCGTCGGGGGCGGGCTCGGGCGCTGGCGGCGTGCAGGACCCCCGCGCCATCGGCGGCCTCCTGGGCGCCATGGCGGAGGAGTGGGGCGACTTCAACGCCGCAGCGGCGGCGGCCGCGCGGCAGCAGTGGCGCAGCCTCTCCAAGTCCACGCCGGGCAGCATGCGCCAGCATGATGCCGGGAGCAGCCGGGATGAGAGCGCGTCGGGGGAGCAAGGGCAGGGGCAGGCCCGTGAGATCACGGCCTGGCGAGGGAGCAGCGTGGCGGGGCTAGACGCCGCGGGCGGGCCGGCCTCGTCCGCGCCGCCTGCTGGCGGCCTGGCGCCCTCGCCGTCACTCGAGTCGCAGCCAAACTCGGTCGGCGGAGCGAGCAGCGGCGGCAGCGGCGGCGGGGCGCCCTCCCAGCCCATCCCCGTGCCCGGAGCTGGCAGTAACCGGAACGTCGGCAGCGCCTTTGCTGTTGCCGCCGTCTCGGCGGCGGCGGCGGCAGGGATGGCGCCGTCAGCGTCGGGGGCCGGCAGGCCGCCGCTACCGCCGCGGTGTCCGTCCTTCGACCGAGCGTCGGCGATGGGGGCGGCCTTCTCCCGCCTGTCCGTTGTGGCGGAGGACCCGCCAGCTGTGGTCATGGGCCCTGTGGCGCCGGCGCCCTCCCCACGTGGCTCCATGGACCTGCACGTGCTCGGCCAGGCCAGCAGCCAGCAGTACGAGTACGGCGATCAGTACGGGCTGCTGCTGGGGCACGGCTCGGTCGGCGGCGCGGGCAACGCGTTCCCCGCCGGGGCCGGCAGCGCCTCGTGCAACGGCGACTGCGCCACTGGGACCGCTTCCGCCACCACCCCTGGCGCGCTCATGTCTCCGTCGGGGATCAGCGGTGCCATGTCCCCGCACGCCGCCTCGCCGCGTCATATGTACGGATGGAGCGGCGGCGGCGGCAGCGGGGCCGCGGGCGGCGGCAGCGACACGCCCACCAACGGCTACCTACCCGTCGGGGTGCCGCCCGCGTCCTTGGAGCGTGGCGCGTCGGGCTTTCTGGGGGATAATGCCGTGGCCCCGGCCTCCCTCACGTCGCCTGTCGGCAGCGCCACAGCCTCCGCGCACCAGCTGCACCTGTCTTCAGGAGAGCACCGCGGGCTGCTGCCCCCGCCGCCGCCGCCCGCGCCCACCGGCCCGCCCGCCAACCCGCCCGCCGCCAAGCTGCCCGCCGACATGGCGACCGACATTGCCGGTGACATCTTGCGCATGCTGTCCGCCGTGGACGCCGGCAATGCACATGCGGCGTACGACACGCGTGCCGTACTGGGGGAGAGCATGTACGCCGACTCCCCGTCCGGCATTCCCAAGGAGAAGCGCTCCCTGGTCCACAGCCAGTCGGAGGCGCTGCGGCACGTGCCCTCGTCCAGTGCGCTGGCGGAGATTGCGGCCCAGGACCTGGCGCGCGCACAGGAGCAGGCGGAGCGCATGCGGCAGGAGCTGTCGGTGAGCGGGTCTTGTGTGGGTCTTGTGACGCTCTGCTGATCTGCAACTCTGCTTAGGGCGCCGGCGGGGTAGAGTGCAAGGGTGTGTGCGCTGTGCGGGGCGAGGTTTCAAACGCAAGCGAGTCCAGGCAAGGGTTTCCAGCGTCGACCCTCAGCCCTTCAACTCCTTGCTCACTCCCGTGTGCCCTCTTCCCCGCGCTGCCCTCAGGCCCAGCTGCAGGCCACGAGAGCCTCCGAGCGCGGCGGCCAGGCGGGTGCTGGGGCCTGCGGCCTGCCCATCACCCCCATGCCCACCGGCGCCTCAGCAGCCAGCGTGGAGCACCCCGACCATGAGGACCCCGCAGCGCCCCAGTCCTCGGCCTCCTTCGGCTCCACCTTCCCGCCGGTCGTCTCGGGCGCCGCCTCTGGCGGCTCCTTCTCGGCGGGTCGGGGCGAGGGCGGGCAGGGTGGCCTACAGTCCGCAGGACAGACAGCTGACCCGGCGTCAGCATCGGCTGCGGGCGAGGGGCCGCTCTCGGGGGCGGCCGGTTCGGATGCCGCGGCGGTGCCTGGGGCCTCGGCGGGAAGCATGTCGAACGGCGGTATGGCCGCCTCGGGGTCGAGCGGCTCGGGGCCGGACGTCTTGGTGCTCAAACGGCCGCCGCTCTACGTGTGAGTCGTGCGCGCCGGGTGCAGCTGGGGCCTGTCGGGTTGTAGGGGTGTTGCTGGAGCATGCATGCTTGCCTGTCTCGGGAGATATAACCTGACAGCGTGCAAGACTTGGCATGCAGTACGGGTGTTGCTGGGATGGTCACGCTCGCTTTTGCTCCTGCCCTCGACCCGCAGAGACGGCATTCCTATGTGGGACCCCAAGAGCCTCATGGGCGGTCACGAGGAAGCCAAAGCCATGTTCACGCCCGCCGTCAGCCCCGGCGCCTCCTCGTACGCAGACCCGCTCCCGCCCGCCGTTTCCGCGGCGACCACCACCGGCGGCGCACCGCCAGACCTGGACATCCTCGAAGTCAGTGACGATGACGAGGAGGCCGAGGCCGCCGCGGCCGCAGCAGCCACAAGGGCCGCGACTCGAGCCGCGGCCGTGCTCGCCGGCGCAGGCGCCTCAGCCGGTGGGACGCTAGCCGCGGCCGCGGCGACGCTCGCGCTTGAAGCGGCTGCGGGGCAGCGAGCCCGCGAGCCGGGGGCAGCGGGTCCGGCCGGGGCGGCGCAGCCGGGGACAGCGCCCGGAGACCGGCACGGGGCGGAGTGGGTGGACTGGTCGCAGGCTCCGCCGCTGCGGGCGGCGCCGGCGGTCACGGTGCCGCACTGCGGCGAGGACGCGGACGACGAGGCGGAGGAGGACGAGGAGGAGGGAGAGGCGGCCATGCCCCTGCTCTCCCCCGGCGGCGTCAGCCTTGCTGCCGAGGGCGCGGGCCCCACAGCGGCCCAGCCCACGCCCAAGCTCCGCCCGCGCTCGCGCGCCTGCGGCGGCGCCGCCAGCCCCGTCGGCGGCCTCCGCCACGCCGGCAGCTCCTCCGACCTCACCTCCCCCACCCGCCGCTCTCGCCTCGCCACCTCCTCCAGCGGCCCCAAGGCCAACGCCACCTCCGCGACCACCTCCCCCTCCAAACCCGACCTAACCATCGCCACCACCGACCCCGACCCCACGGCCAGCGCCTGCCTCGACGACGCCGGTCTCTCCGGCTCCAGCGCCGCTGTGGCCGCGGCCAAGCGCTACGGCCTGCTCCCCGCCGCCAGCCAGCTCACCATCATCGCTCCGCTAGCGCCCTCGCACGCCTCGGCCTGCAATAGTACAGCGCCCACCCCCGCCGGCCCCTGCCCCGGCCCCAGCATCGGGTCCGGCCAGAGCACCGAGCCCGGCTGCACCACGCCCGGCGGCGGCGCGTCCTTCACGCTCTCGGCAGGGACCCGCGGGCCGGGCCTGGGCTGGTCCCAGCTGCGCTGCGACTCGCTGGCGCCGTCGGACCCCTCGTGTTCTCGCGTGGGGTCGCACCGCTGGGGCCTGGGCGGCCTGAGCTGCTCAGACCAGGAAGACCACGAGGAGAGCGACGGCACGCCTCGCGCGGACGGGCTTCGTGGGTACGGGCACCCGATGCTGCCCACGGGGGCGCTCAACCCCCCGCTCCACGCCACGTCGACCGGCAGCTTTGGCAGCGCCAACGGCAGCGGCCTGAGCTGCACCGCCATCGCCGCCGCCACCTTTGGCCTCGGCTCGATGGCGCGTTCGTCCTTCACGTCCCGGCCGGGCCAGATCGACGAGGGCGACGAGGCCGAGGCCGGGGACGGAGACGGGCGCGGCGCAGCGGCTGACGGCGAGGGCAGGGCAGAGGGTGCGGAGGGCGAGGCGAGCTTTAGCGGGCCGGACCCTCCCTCCATGGAGCTCCCCGCCAGCTTCGACGCCAGCGCCCTGGCGGGCGCCCGCGCCTCCGCCGACGCAGAGTACGAGGCCTCTGACGCCGCCGCCGAGCTGGAGCTGTCTGCCACGGAAGCGGTGGCGCGGGGCGAGGGCCTGGGGACGGAGGGCTCGGACCAGGAGGGCTCGGAGCGGGAGGGGGAGGAGCCGACGGCCTCGGCCGCCGACGCTTCGGCTTCCGAGGCCGAGGGCATGGCGGCGCAGGGCAGCGCGGAGTTGGGCGAGGAGGGCGGCGAGGGCTCGCCCTTCCGCGCCGCGCTCAGCCCCTCCCTGGCGCACCACATTATGTCGGCCTACCTCCGCTGCGAGGCCCACCAGCAGCAGCAGGAGCAGCGCGAGGCCGAGGAGCACCAGCAGCGGCTGCAGCAGGAGCAGGACCGGCACCAGCACCAGCACAGCGGCTCGGAGCAGGAGTCGCACGACTCGGGCGTGGCTGGCGTGCCGATGCCATCGGACCTCGGCAGCGGCTCGACGGGCGGCGACGGCTCCACCACCGCACCTTCCTTCGCCGCTGGCACCGCCGCCGGCAGCGGTTCGGCGGTGCTGTCCTCGGAGGTGCCCATGCTTGCTGTGGCAGACCTGACGGGCGTCCATACCGTGAACGGCACGCTTCTGGAGGAGTACGGCCTGTCCAACTCGTCC
Source organism: Edaphochlamys debaryana (assembly GCA_016858145.1). Classification (NCBI taxonomy): domain Eukaryota; kingdom Viridiplantae; phylum Chlorophyta; class Chlorophyceae; order Chlamydomonadales; genus Edaphochlamys; species Edaphochlamys debaryana. The sequence goes on from JAEHOE010000051.1 coordinate 725,640, forward strand.
CTGGGCCCCATGGCGCCCCTCACCTCGCCCTCGCTCGGCTCGCCCGTCGGCATCGCCTGGAGCAACGGCGGCGGCGCTGGCGTGGGCGGCAGCACCGCCGCCGCTGCCGCCGCCGCCGCCGCGGGCGTTACGTCGACGACCGGCGGCGGCGCCAGGCCCCTGACTCCCTTTGCCATGTCGCTCGCCGACCCCGCCACCAGCCGCCTGCAGGCCGAGCTGCTCCAGTCCATGCCGCTGCAGCTGCAGCAGCCTGACACCCCCACGCCCCCTCCCGCCCCCATGCCCGGAGCGGGCTCCAGCTGCAACGCGGGCGCGGGGCTCCACGGCGCCGGCCGTGCGCCTCGCTACACGGGCAGCGGCGACGTGGGCGCGGACCTGTCGCTTGCGAACACGGGCGTGGGCCGGCTGAGCGGGCTGTCGGGCGCGGGCAGCAGCGGCGGCGTGCAGTACTGCGGCAACGGGTTGAGCTCCGGCGGCGTTGGTACAGCTGGCGGCGTGCTGCGAGCGTACGGGTCACATGATTCGAGCTCGGCCGCGCCGAGCTGCGGTGGCGGTGGCGTGAGCGCCGCGGCGGCGGCCCTGCACCAGCTCGGCCCGCGCGCGTCGACGTCGGCGCGCGGCAGCGGCGGCGGCGCCATGCCGCCGCTCCTGCCGCCGCCGCCGCCGCCCTCGCTGCCGCTGTGCGCGACCATGGCCAAGCTCGAGGCCTCGGCCGCCGCCGCCGCGGCCGTCAGCGCCGTCAACGCTGCTGCGCCGTCGGCTTCGCACAGCCACGGCCACCTCCCCCTCCAGGGTAGCACCAGCGTCTGCGTCGCCGCTGTCTCCCTTCACTCCAACGGCCCCGCGGCCGGCAGCTTTGGCGGCGCCTGCAGCCACGCCTCTGCCTCTGCCTCTGGCGCGGCGGCGCCGCTCCAGGCCGCGCCCTCCTGGACCGCCACCTTCGACGAAGTCGGCATGTCCCTACCGCAGACGCGCACGGGCCACGCCGCCGCCGCCGCCGCTGCCGCCGCCGCTGCCGCCACCGCTGCCGCCGACGACCACTCCCACCAGCTCCCCGCTCACACGCAGTCGCACACGCCGCTCACGTGTAACCCGGAGCCGCACTCGGTGTTTGCGGGGGCGGCGGAGCAGGCGCACACGGGCCATGCGCGCCACAGTATGTGCGGGTTCACCACCACCTCGACGGGCGTTCGCACGCCCGACGCCTACCCCCGCACGCCCGACATGGCGCGGGGCATGAGTGGGGAGGCGCCGCTGCCGCCCCTGCCGCCGCCGCCAGCGCTCCGGCAGCCGCTGCAGCACCGGCCGGTGGCGGGGGTGCCGCCAGACGACTACTCGCTCGGGTACTGAGGGGGGTGGTATTGAGGGGGCGTGGAAAGGGAGTGGCGCGCAAGGAGGGCGAGGGAGAGAGAGAGGCAGCAGCTGTGGGATGTGAGACGGTTGGTGACGAACAAATGGGCGCTTGGGGCCAGAGCCTGCGATGTGGGTTGGGTGGGGGCGTGATACAGGGCGTGGGAAGGGGGAGGAAAGGGGGGGCGGTCTTTTGGTTGGTGTGGGTGGGGATTGGGGCCTCGCGAGTTTGGAAGGATGCTATGAGAACTTGCAGGGTTAGGGATTCTTGCGTTCAGGCTTGGCCAGTGCTCGCACTGTGGCGCGATCGTGGGCTGGAAACTGGCTTTTGCGCGACAAGGCTGGAGACAAGGCAGAAGGCAAGGAGGCGAGGAGCACACGAAGGTGGTGTGGAAAAACCTAACCTGGATGGGCGATGCGCGGATGAGAAGATGCGGCCCTTATTATTTCTTCACCCGGCGTATCGGGGCCGCTTGTTGAAGTTGCACTAAGTCGAGGGGGTTGCGATCGGCACGGTTGGCGTGGGCACACAATGCGTTGGCAGAGCATACATCCCGTATTTCCTTGCGATGCGGTCTAAGGCGCCACGGGAAGCTCCATCCCGCTGGATGCCTCCGCAACAAAAGGCATTTAGTGCGACCAGTAGACGTTTGGCTCTTGACCCCCCTTGGGACAATGCCGCTAGTGAGTCTCTGTGCGTGACCACCCTTGCGTGGAACGAGTTCATCCCCTGACCTGTCTTGTTTACTGAGCAAACCGAGGCGGACGCGGCTTGCGGCCGTCGCCGGTGCCCTCTGGGTTTCTCGTGCATTATCGCCATGTCCCCCGAAGCGGCGGGGCTGGAAGTGGGCCAGGGTGCCGTACCTGGCTGCTGCGCAAGCCCTGCTCGCGAATGGGTGGTGTGGGGGGCCCGAGTGTGGGGGGTCCTGTAGTGCTCTGCGTAAAGCATCTGTACCCGTAACACAACAAGCGCGATCCTTTGTGTGGTACACGGCATAAATCTATACTTGCGGGCTAGCGCTTGGCCCTTGTAGCGTTGGGCCGTCTGCTGAGGAAGAGCTGGGCAACGGCTGGAAACCAAATTAAATCTTAGTCTCAGGAGAGATGAGGCGAGGAAGGCTCTGGGCTGATGGGGCTTGTGACGAAGGGCCCTGGGGCTGTTTGAGCCCTGCAGTTTTAAGGCCGGAGGGGCCTTCGGTTTACGACGCATGCGGTGGTGGCGTGACTTTGATCGTTGGACGGGAGATGGTGGAGCTAGTATGCCGGGCCGGCGGCCTGGGGGGGCGAGAGCTGCTCGCTCTGGGGCTCGGGGGGCTCCGTACCGTATGCCGGAACAGGGGGAGCTGATGAAGACATAATAGAGCTTAAGGGCTTCGGGAGCTAAGCCTGTTGGTTGTCGGGAGCTAAGCCTGTTGGTTGCCGAGTGGCACGTGCGGGTGAGCGGGCGAGGGCGGCCCGACGGCGAGTGCGTGAGTACCGTATGCCTTGTCTCCGACGCGTGTTGGAGTGCCTGTTTCCACTGCTGGTGCACAGTGCGGGGGCAGTACAGGTGTAAACGAGGGAGCTTGCAATGCTTTCCTGCTTCCCGACGTCGCTGGTCGTCAAAATAGTGATGGCTTTAGCGGGGCACAGGCAGGCTTTGTCTCGGTGCGGCTGACTTGCTTGCGGGCTTGACTGGCGGGGCGTACAAGGAAGGGCAGCGGCGGTCATGCGGGAGTTCAAGGGACCCAGCAGCAGTTGCGGTATGTCTACCCTATTGGACGGTTGTGCCGAAGCCAATCCACTTAGTAACTGCATGGAAGGCCCGGAACCCACGGAAAAGGCCCCGTAGCTAGCACAACATGGGCGTTTGCTCCGCTGTGGGCTGTGGCCGCAGGTACCCCTCCCTTCCTGCCCAGCTTCCCAACCTGTACGGCATCGTCCAACCAGCACCTGCTACTACTCCCTGCCGCCTCCCTATTGCCTCTGGAGGTGAGCACATCGTAAATAGCCTCGAAGGGCCGGGGCCGCTTTGTACTAGGGGGCGACAAGGGGCGGGCGGGGCGCGGCGGACTGCAGCTTCGGTGCCGCGCCGCTGCAGCGGCGGGCAGTTGGCTACTGGACTGCCCCGGGCCCCGCCGCCGCGCACACATAGCGCACTACGGCCCTGCGCTCCTCGCTTCGTGCATGCCTCATCTTGATGTTGCCGTGTGCGCGTGCAGAGGCGGGGCGCGTTGACGAGGGGGCCGCGGGGCCCCCTGCAGGCGCGCGACGTCGGACGGACGAGATCAGGACGCTGATGTCGCACGTCGCGCGTATAAGTTCGCTATAGGGCTTTGATGATACTGTCAGAGTAAGTGCACACAGCGACACTGCAGCTAGCGACTCACAAACGGCTTTGGTCGGTCAACTCCTCGACGGCACGCGGACGGCCCAAGACTCAAACATTCCCGGCGGTAAGCAAAGATGCCCTCTAACGCACGCAGTGTAAACTGAGGCTTGCAGTTGGGGCTTATCGCTCGAGGTGTGACACTTTCAGCGGACCGCGGCGCAGTAGAGGCCCGCACGGCGGGAACTGCGAGCGCGCGGCGAGATCGCCTCAGGCAGTGCACTTGATGCATCACGCATGTTGCGTGGGTCCTCGCGCGCTTCAGCACGCCTTGTTGGCCTGACGTCGCGACAGCCATCCTTGCCCCGCCGGCGACCATCCTCACTACCCGCCCCCCACGCACTGTGTCCGCGTGCCGCACAGGCTGAGCCTTGTGGTCGAAGCACCGTCAGGCCAGGAACCTACAAGGGTTTGTACAAGGGCTCGTGGTAAGGCCAGGCTCGACCGCGCAGAAGTGTGGCGGCCATTGCCCGACATGTCGGGGTGCCGTTTGCGCCCTCGCGCTCGCTTTGAATTTGCCGCCCGCTTACTGGCCTTGCTTTTGCGCATTGCAGGGCCTCGACATATGAGCTCAGCTAGGAGCAGCTATCGTCGCAGCAGAGCTCGGATTTGAAAGGTGAGCCCTCGGACGACATCTCAGTCGTCCGGCGCGCCTCGCTTCCGCTGCGCGCCCAAAGGCTTTACCGCGCTTTACCTCGGCGCAAAGCCACTCCAAGACTAGCCAGACACTTTGCACCTCCACCCGCGTCCATAGCTTCCCGCCACCAGCTACCGGGCGATAAGAAATAGGGGTACGCCGCGGGTCCCCCTCACCCACCTCGGCACTTGGCCCTCACAGCTCGCCGTCTTGCGTTTCATGCCCAGGCCCTTGATTACGGACTCCTTTGCGGCTGGGTCGCTGCTGCCCATCACCTCATCCGCCTTCGCCCACGAGGGCGCACACCTTTCAACGGGAGCAGCAGCGCAGCGCCAACACAGCCCTGAGCCTGCCCAGCCGCAAGCGCTATGGCCCCTAGAGGCAGCCACGGCCGCTCCCCCAGCGCTCAGCACGGCCTAGCGCCCGGCGGCCGCCTGCCCATACCCCACTCCCTCTCCGCCGCCGAGGCCGCTGCCAACGCTCCCGCCTCCGCCTTCGCCAGCTCCCCCGCAGCCTCTCTGGCCTCGACAGGTGCAATGAGCACCTCAGTGTGGGCCGCAAAGGGCCAGAGCAGCGTGTCAGGCGGCGCCTCCGGCGGCTGTCAAACCAGCGCCGGACCCCTAGTACCGAGCCCCTCAGCCGCGGAAATACACCGCGCTGGGTCGGTCGATATGGCAGCCTCCAGCCAGCGCCCCCCAGCCTCTCTCGAGCGTTATGCGGTCCGCACTGGGGCGCTCAGGAGCCTGCTGCCCGCGGCAGCGGACCCCAGGGCTTCCGCTGCCGCCTCCGCCGCCGGTGGCGGCGGCTGTAACGGCTACGCCAACGGTTACGGAGTCGTGATCCCGGGGCCCGGCAGCAGCCCCATCAGCAGCAGCGGCGGCGGCAGCGGCGGCGGCGGCAGCAGCGGCAGCGGCAGCCCGTTCAGCGCAACTCCGGCTTCCGTTGTCGGAGACCCGGCCGACTCCCCATTTGGGTCTGACACTGGGGGCCCGGAGGGTCATGGGGGGGTCGCCCTGACGCTTCTGAGGTCCCAGGCGGAGGGCCGCGCGGGCTGCGGCTCCCCAGATGGGGAGGACTCGGGCGCTGCCGCCAACCCTCCAGTTGCAACTGGAAGCCCCTTCCTGAGGGCCTACGCCGCGGTAAGGACCGCCGGGTCGTCTCGACTGCCCTGACTGTCCTCGACTGCCCTGTCATTGCTCCCCTATGTCGGTGCCTTTGCCCCTGTGCTTAGTTTTGGAGAGCTTCAGACCGTTGACCGTTGACCGTTGCAACCGTTGCATCCCGACCCGCAGGAGCTGTCCCGCGTCCGCGGCTTCACCCAGAGCTCCCTGGACGAGCTGCGCCGCCGGGCCGGCTCCGCCGCCGAGCACCTCACCAACCACCTCAACCAACACGTCAACGACCTCAACCACCAACCGCTCCCGAAGCTTAGCGCCGGCGCCGGTGGCGGCGCTGGCGGCGGCGGCGCCCCCGCTGCAGGGCTCGTGGCGGCGGCGGCGCTGAGGGCGCTGTGCGGCCGCCTGAGGGCCGAGTGCGATGAGATCGGTGGGTGGGATCTTGGATCTTGGATCTTGCTTCGGGGCCTGGATGCCAAGGGGTTGCGGGTCAGGGCGCATGACGCGTGTGTGTGGTTCAGCCATCAGCGGTGTCTGTCCGGTGATGACGTGCGGTCTTCCGCCCGCCATCCCACCCCGCAGGCCACCAGCTGGCGGATCTGGACGCCTTTGAGCGGATCAACGCAGCACGTGAGGTGCAGGGCGGTGCACATGGAAAAGGAATCCATCAGGATCCAGATCTGATCAGGCTTAGAGCTTGCTCGTCCTACCTGCCTCCCTCCCTCCCTCCCTCCCGCCCGGCCGCTACCGTCCAACTCCGTACATGTAACCCCGGCTCCCCGTCGTCCCCTCTCAGGCTTCGCCGAGCTGGGCCTGCTGTACGACAGATCCGCGGCCGCCGCCAGCGCTGGCGGATCGGGCCGTACCGGCGGCGCTCCGCCAACCGCCCTGGCTCAGCTGGAGCTGCTGAGGGAGTACCAGCGCGTGGCTCGGGTGCGTGAGGGTTCCTCGGAGCAACGAACCGACAGGAGCAAACGGAGTGTTACGGGCTGACCGGTAGTCTACGGGCTTGCTTCTTCGCGTGCCCCTGCGCGTTGCTAGGGGTTTTTTCCGGTAGCGTGTGGGCACGTGCAACGGGGATGCATTCCTCACCAAAGTGGGGACACAATCTTACCAAAGTGGGACACATTACTCACCAGGGTTTGGGTGTCCTGACCAGGCCCACCAGAAAGGCCTGTCTGACGAACCGGTCGCTACTCATGCCTCAGCCATCCGTGAGGGTCCCCACACTGTTAAAAAGTCAGGGGTTGCACGCCAACAGGGCCCCACCAGAATGGCCTCTCTGACCCCGTTGCCGTACGCTCCTCAGATCCGCTGGGACCGCCCTTCATTCGTGTCCCATGCCCCTGCAGGCCTGCCTGGGCGGCGCACCAGCGTACGACGGGTTGCTCGTCATTCTGTCGGACCTGTACGAAGCCATCAGTACGGCACACACGCAGGCGGGCGAGGCGGAGGAGGCCGAGCCCTGGGTGCCGCCCGACCAGTTCAAGCGGTACGTTCGTACAGCCCCCGGCTTCGCCGTACACAGTAATTGCAGCCTCTTACGTGCTCTCCCCCGGCCACTTTGACTACGACGGACTAGTTCGGACCCGCTAGTCCTTTGGAAGCTCTATCCCTTTACCTCCCCCCCCTCCCTTCCCCCCCCTCTCAGGAGCACCACCAAGTTCTGGGTGGCCCCTCGGGACGTGCTGAGGGTCAAGCTCACCATCGTACGGCACCTGCCGCTGCTCATCTTCGGCCGCAGGTGGGGTGGCAGTACCATCAGCACGGAATGCCGTACAGGGCCGTACAGCCGCCACCATCCGGCACATCTCGCACGCGAAGCATCGATCCAAAGTACGAGTAGAAATACCGAGAGTCCCTCGCACCCAACGCCCATCTGCGTCCAATCCCTCTTCCTCACCCCCGCTCCCCGGTCCCACCCTCGCAGCGCCAACCCCCTCCTCGTCCGCGCTGCGTCCGTCCAGCAGCCCCCGCCCTCCAAGTCCACCTCCGCCTCAACCCCCGCCTCCGCCGGCCTCTCCAGCTCGCTCCCCGCGGTGCTCCCCTCCGCCGTCTTCAGCCCCCTGACCCAGGGCACCACCTCCCCCGCCTCCTCCCTCGCGCCCTCCCTGGCCCCATCCATGGTGCCCTCACTCTCGCTCTCCGCGCCCGCGGCGCCCACCGCCCCCGGCACGCCCGCGCCCCCCCCGCCCCCGTCCCCCCGCCCCCCCGCCTCCACCTCCCGCATCACATCGGTCTACTTTGACAACGCCGCCCTGGATACCTACCACGAGCGCCTGGTCCGCGGCGACGGGGCCAGCCTGGTCCGCATCCGGTGAGCGGCTAGGTGTGGGAGTGCCTGGGGTTGCCGCTGTGGGCATACGGTGAGCGGCTGGCCAGGGGCCAGAAGTCTGCTGCAGCAGCGCGGGCCTGGGCGTGGGCCTGGGCGTGGGCCTGGGCGTGGGCCTGGGCGTGGGCCTGGGCGTGGGCCTGGGCGTGGGCCTGGGCGTGGGCCTGGGCGTGGGCCTGGGCGTGGGCCTGGGCGTGGGCCTGGGCGTGGGCCTGGGCGTGGGCCTGGGCGTGGGCCTGGGCGTGGGCCTGGGCGTGGGCCTGGGCGTGGGCCTGGTGAGGGCCTGTTGTGGACTTGGGACGCGGGCCTGGGCACGGGCGGCTATCGGCACCGGCCAGGACGGCTGGGGCGCGGTCAATGGTAGGGCGGCTTGCCTGCTCCACCCCTGCCCGGCCACAACGATGTCGTTCCCTCACTCACGTGCTGCCAATCCTTTCTGCCTGGCTCCCGCTTTCCCGCCCCCAACCCCCAACCCCCCTTGCAGGTGGTACGGCGAGGACCTGCCCCGGCCCCACTCCCCCGTGTTCGTGGAACGCAAGCGACACCGGGACGCGTGGACGGGCGAGTGGAGCCTCAAGGTGCGTGGGCTTGCCTCGATACTCTTGCTTGCAAGCAGCTAATGATTTTACTTGTCCGGATGGTGCGTGCGACCAGGAGATGCCCCAAAGAGCCTTGACTGTTCTCGCGCCGCCTTCAACCCCCAATTTCTACCCCCCCCCCCCCTGCCCCGTCCCCTTTGCCCTTTTTTCCTTCCGCCTTCCGCCGCAGGAGCGCGCCCCGCTGCCCTGCGGCCGAGTAGTGCCCCTCCTCTCGGGGGCGCACCTCCCGGAGCTACAGCCGCCTGCGCCCGGCCCCCTGCCCACTGGACCCCTCCCCACTGGACCCGGGGGGAGCGGCCGCCCCCCCACCAGCTCCCTCACGTCCGCCGGCTCCATCTCCATCTCGGGCTCCGGCGCAGGCGCGGGTCTGGGGCCCGAGGGCGGCCGTGGCGGTGGCGGCGCCAAGGCGGCGGCGGCGGCTCAGCTGCTGCGGGAGGTGCAGGGCAGCCTGCTGGCGCGCCAGGAGGTGCGTACGCGGTGCCGGTGCTGTAGCGCCTTCACCCCTACCCCACACTCCTACCCCATCACCTCACACCCCCCGGCGCCCCACCTACCTCCGCACCGCCTACCGCTGACCCGCACTTTGTCCCATTGCAGGCCAAACACCCCTTGCTCCATCCGTCTCTCGCTCTCTCTATCCACCCATCCCACCCCCCTCACCCGCCCTTACCCACCCACCCCCACCCCTCCTCACCCCCCCACCCCCCGCCCCCCAACCCCATCAGGAGCCCTACCTCCGCACCGCCTACCGCCGCTCCGCCTTCCAGCTGGCCTCCACCAATGCGGTGCGCATCTCCATCGACACGCAGCTAGCCATGAGCCGGGAGGCGGGGGCGCCCAGGGCGCCCGGCGGCTGGTGCAGGTGGGTGGGCAGCGCGTGCCGACTTGGCCGTGCGTGCCCGGGGCTCGCTGCCAGGTCTGGGGTGGCTGCCAGGTTACGGCGATGCCTGGGGTCCCTGTAGCGTGTCGGTCTGGCGGCTGGTGCAGGCGGGCAGCAGCGTGCGGTGCCTACGGTCTAGAACGGGCGTCAGAGGCACAGGCTGCCCCCGTGGGGATGCGGGCGTTGCGGGGCTTGGGGCCCCGTCCACCTGCACCCCCACCTCACCTCCGCCGCCCCTTGGATGTGGGTCTTGTCTCTGCCTGTTTACCCCCTGCGCCACCTTGCCCTCACGCCCGTCCCCCAGGGACGACGCCGCCCCCCTGGCCCCGGGTGACGTGGTGCACTTCCCGTACGCCGTACTGGAGATCAAGCTGGCTGACGAGGACAGCGTGCCGGCCTGGGTGCTGGTGAGTGTCTGGGCCCTGCTGGGCCCACACTGGGCCCCGCTGGGTCCCCGATGGGCCCCGGCTGGGAGGCAACGGGTCGGGGCTTTTATTTTACCGTGGTCCAGGGCCAAACGCTCGTCCGCCCAATGCCGCGGCCCATTTTCCCACGCTGGGCCCCCCGTGGAAGGGCCCTGCTTGGGGCGGGTGGGAAACGGGTTGCAGTTAGGAGGCAGGGAGGCAGGGAGGCGGCCACACGCGTTCCTCCGTTGTTCGTCCAACAGGGCCAGATTCCCCTACCTTGCTGCTCGCTCAACCCCGCCCTCAAACCTCCACCCCGCCTGCCGGTACCCTCCCCCACAGGAGCTCCGCGAGTCGGGGCTGCTGGTGGAGGCCCCCAAGTTCTCCAAGTTCCTTCACGGCATGGCCCTGCTCTACCCGGACCGGATCCGGAACACGCCGCACTGGTTCCTGCCGGAACCGGAACTGGATCCGAAGCAGATCCCGGATCTGGATCTGGAGCGACAGCGGGAGGGCAAGGGCGGCGGGGGGCGGAAGGAGGGCGGCGCGTCTGGGTGGCTGCGGCCGGGGGCGTGGCTGCGGGGGCGCGGGGCGGAGAGGGGAGGAGGGGGTGGGGTTGGGGGTGGCGGCGCGGGGGGGTGGGTGGCGGGTTTGCTGGGGGCGGCGGGGCAGCGGCGGCAGCCCCGCATGAGCCCCGCCACGCTGGAGGAGCTGGCGGACCCGGCCGACAAGTACGAGCAGGTGAGGCCACGTGGGTGGGGCCCCTTGCCCTTAGGATACCGGTAAGCCTCCGTCAAGTGGGTCATCCACCTCGGCCCCGGGGTTTCCAGGCTTGTGTCTGGGACCCCGGCTTCCGCCCTCAGCCCCTGCGCCACCCCATGCCATGCCTGCGAGGCGCGTGGCTGCTTCGCCTCCACAATGCCATGCGGCGTCCAAAGCCACGTGGTTCATCCTCAAACCCCACCCCATGTACCCCACCCCTCCCGTCCGTGCAACCCCCCCCCCAGGAGGCCCACGCCTGGCTCTTCCCCAGGCCCATCAGGCCCGACGAGGCCCTCGACATCGTGCCGGACCCGGACGACGCGTACGACATCCGCAAGCCGCCGCCGCCGCCCCTCACCGCCACCGCCGCCAACGGTCATCATTACCAACCGCCAACTGTCAACGACCCCCACAACCATAACCGCAACCACCCCCACCCGCACCTCGACGGGCTCGGCCCCCGCAGCCCCTCAGTAACCCGCTACGGGCCCGGGCCCGGTCCGGGCCCCGGCGGGCCCGGCCGGGCCCACTTCTCAGCTGGCGGCGCCGGAAGCCTGGTCGGGGGCAGCCCCAGCCGCCGCCCGCAGCCGCCGCAGCGGTGCCTCAGTGTGGGGGGTCTTGAGCGTGTGCGCAGCGGAGATGACCCGGGGGAGGGGGAGGGGGAGGGGGAGGCGGACGTGTTTGGCGTGGAGCGGGATCACGACCGAGACCGCAGTCGCAACTGCCGGCAGGTGCGTGCGTGGGTAACGGAGGGTTTGTGAGAGAGGAGGGAGGAAGCATGAGGTTTCCTGGCTTGGACACAGCAACCTAATCTCTAATCTCCTGGAAGGCGTGGTCACTCTGCCGCGCTTGGCGCCCGAGCTGTTCCTCGCCTCGCCTTACTAACGGGTTGATGCACCAAACACCCATACCGTTCCCTTCCACCCCCACCCCCCTCCCCCCGCAGAGCGGCGAGCTGAGCACCGACTGCTCCCGCCCCTCCTCCGTCCGCTCCTCCCTCCTCCCCACCGTGGAAGCGACCAGCCTGGCCCCACTCAGCCCCACAGCCTCGCTCCCAGCCTCGGCCTCCGCCATTGCCGGCCGCCGCCACGGCGCCGCCGCCCTCGCCTCCTTCACCGCCGATGCGGCCGCCGCCGCCGCCACCGCTCCTGCCGCCGCCGCCACCGTCACTGCGACGGCCTTCACGGCCCCCTACGCCGCCGCCGCCGCCGACGGCTACGACCTGCCGCCGCCGCCGCCACAGCCGTCGCCGTCCGTCTCTGGCGGCTCGCCGCCGCCGTCGTACCCACACTCGCACCGCGGCAGCATCGCCTCCGCCAGCGCCAGTAGCTACCCGGGATCCATCACGCTGCGTCCCTCCAACTCCTACGCCACCTTTGGCGCCCAGCACACAGGCGCCAGCGGCGCCGGCCTCGGCGGCGCCGCCAGCGGCGGCCTCACCAACTTCGGCAGCATCGGCAGCGGCGGCGGCTACGCCGCCGCCGCCAACGGATTTGCATTTGGCTCCGGAACCGGACCGGCAGGAGCTGGCGGTTTGGGGATGATGAGCGGCGGCGGCAGCGGTGGCGGCAGCCGGGGCAGCCCCGACAGCGGCAAGCGTGGTGTCGGCGGCGGCGGCAATGGGTTGCGCGGCGGCGGCGGCAGCTTCAAGGCGACGCTGGCGGGCGGCGCGGCGGCGGCGAGGGCCAAGGTCGCGGGGCTGGCGGCGGCGGTGCGGCGGAGCAGCGGCAGTGGCGGCAGCGGCGGGGCGCTCCGTCGCAACGGCTCCGTCAGCAGCGGGTGAGCGCCCGCATCCCAGGTGCTTTAGCATGCTGCGACACGCCCATGCCGCCCTGTTACCTGTGCTTGGCCAACTGTATCTTTTGGTCCACCGGTTCAACGTCTTCCCGCCCCGCGGCCCCCTGGCCTGGCGTGCGTTTCAAGCTTGCCCGCACCCCTTCCTCCCCCGCCCTACCCCAGTCCCTCGCACCCGGCCCCGCCCCGGCTCTCCGCCGCCGCCGCCGCCTGGATCGGAACCAAGTGGCGTGCCGCCAGGCGCAAAGGCGGCGCCGCCAACGGTGGCGGCGGCGGCGGTGGTGGCGGCGGCGGGCCGGACCTGGAGGCCGGCGCCGCCGCCGCCGCCGGCTCGGGCGTGCCGCTGCCGCGGGCCGCTGCGATGGTCCGAACCCGCGTGGAGCCCAAGACCTTCTTCGCTGCGTGAGTGACGGCTGCGTGACAGCGGTTCAAGCGTCCCGAGTTACCCGCTGGTGTTAAATCACGCTGGCGGGAAAGATTATGGCATCCCCTCGAAGTTACGTCGGTTGAAAGGATAGTCCTACTTCCCTGTGCCCCTGCCTCTTTCACCCAGCGCCCTGGCTTGCCCCTGCTCCCTCCCACCTCTCCCTCCCTCCCCGCCCTCTCCCCCCTCCCCCAGCGAGCGCACCTTCCTCTCCTGGCTCAACATCGCGGTCTTAGTCATGTTCACGTCGCTATCACTCATGTCCGACCGAATCGCCATGTTCGGAGGCCACCAATCCATCGCCACGCCGCCGCTGCCCAACGCCTCGACGCCGCCGCCGCCGCCGGGCGGCGCCAACGGCGCGCTGCTGGACACGGCGGCTCCGTCGGCGGCGGCGGCGGCCGGCGGCGCCGCCAGCAGGGCGGCGGCGCTGTGCAGCGGCGGCATCTGCCGGTCGAGCCAGGTGAGGTCGTGCTGTTCGTTGGTGGGGGCTTGGGGCAAAGGAAGGCGGGTACAGGGCAGAGCCATGCGGACCCCTCGAAGGCCGTGGCGGGCATCCACTGCAGGTGCGGGGCAATGGGGCGGCCGGGGATGGCGGCAAGGCGTGGGTGGAGTTGACGAAGGATGAAGGATTGAGTTACAACCACAAGATCGCCGTACTCCCCAACCTGCCGTACCCTGCCGTACAGATCGCGGGCATGGCCATGGCGCCCGTGGCGCTCGCCTTCATGCTGTGAGTCACGGGGCACCGGGCAGCGGGGGAGCAAGGGAGCAATCTGGAAGGGAGGGAAACAGGCGTTAATCTGAGACCGACGGCCAGAGCGCGGCCCCTCTCGCGCAAGCGATGCAAGATGGGCCGCAAGAAGGAGCCCCTGATGCTCCTCACATCCTTTCCCACCTCTCCTGCCCCAACCTTCGACCCCCTCCCGCTCCCCCCCCCCAGCTACGCCCTGTACATGTACAAGTCCCGCTCCGCCCAGGTGGGGAGGGGCCCGGGGGTCTGGGGGGCAGCGTCGGGGAGGGGCCGGGGGGCTGGGGATCAGCGGGGAAACGGCCGGTGCCGTGAGTGTCCCACGCCAGGGCCCTCGGGGCAGCACCACCCTCGGTGGGGCGGCACGACCTCGCTCCCCCCGCACCCCAACTCCTCTGATACCTTCTACCTCTGGCCCACCCCGGCCCCAACCCTCACCCGCCTTCCTCCATACAGATTCTGCGCCGCGAGGCCGTACGGTACGACGACCAGCGCGGGCCCGTCGTACTCACGGCCATGCTAATGATCGTACTGGTCATCGCCTACGTCCTCACCATCCGGGCCGCCACGGCGGCGGGGCTGTAGCGGCCTGCGCCAAGCAGAGGTTGCGCAGTGACAGCGGTCCGGCGGGCGGGCCCCCGGGCACGATGACATCTGGAACGGTAGCTGGGCCAGTGAGAGGTCCACCACGCCACGGCGGCGGGGCTGTAGCAGTGTGGCGCCCACCCTATCGATATCGTGCACCCGACGGGCGGCCAGATGGACAGGGCTGCAGAGGGATGCTTGCGGAGGGGCCGTGCGTACGGCGGACACGTACTCATCAGTCATACCGGTACGGCAGAGGGAGAAAGAAGGGAGGGAGAAAGAAGTAGACGTCATCAGTACCCCGCGGCCGTGCCTGCGTCGGCGGGCCGTTTATGGTGTCATGGAGCCTCGATGTGGAGGCGAAGCACGTGCACCATGCAGGCATAGGGGGGGGGGGGCAAGAGGCGAGACGCCTGCCCCGGGCCTTGGTGCAGGGGGGTCTAGTGCATCATAGGTAGGGGGAGGTGAGGCGCGGGTCGGATACCGTAGTGACGTAGGGGACGGGCGTGAATGTCGGCAATAAGGAAGCAGGGCTGGAGGTCGGGGTTTGATGCCGTGGGCAGGCGAGGAGAGGAGTGCTGTACTGCGCAGAGGCTGGTAGTTGAAGCGGTTGGCTCGGACTCTGATGAGTTGGATGCGTGTGGAGGGGTTGCGCGATGCTGTGTTGCAGATTCTTTAGCCGGACTAGCTAGTCACGATGTGCGAGGTTCTAGTCCTGAGTTGCTCAAAGCGGGGGTTACCTGTATGTGTCTGAGCGCGAGGCCTGTGTGTGGGTCGAGGCGGGCGTCCTAGTTAAGGGTTGTCGGTTGGGTTGCACGCAATTCATGATGAGCAAGTTACATCCCGGGCATTACACCGAACTAGCAGCAGAGGCGGAGGCGGCTGGTCGGTTTGGAATTTGGTGATGCAGGCAAGGGCACCCATAAGGCACGCCCCCTGTGCGCCAACGCACCGCAATCATTGCACAGCACGAGAGCACAGGCAAGGGTTACGTACTGTTTCCTGATGGGAGGAGCCTGTTGTGCACGTGAGGAGTGCGGAGGAGAGGGAGCTGAGCAGCGGTGTCCCGTCTACATTGCGGTGGGCCGGATCGGTCCTGGAGAGTGGAGCGGCCTGCTGTTGAGCTCATGTGGTAGTGGCGTGGGGTAGGTGTCAGAAGTGGTTGTATGTGTGCGTAGTGGTGGCGCGTGGGCACCTGGGCACTTGGCTGGGCGCCTGGTCCCGGCTCAGGCTCGTGCCAAGGAAGCATCCTCTTTTACGCTCGGCTCGCTCTATCCGCCTTTGTAACTTCTTTCCTCCCGCTTGGCCGTAGCGGGGAGTACGGCAGGCGGTGCCGTACGTGCTGTGTGCCCGGCCGAATTGGGGGCCGGCCCGGCAGACGAGCCCGCTAGCTGCTGCCTCGCGGCGTGCACTCTCTTTCATGGTGGTTGCCTAACTGCGGTGGTGTCACTGGTGTGTCTGGCTGCTGGCGTTGTGCTGGATGGTCGGGGTAGACGACATCAACGTAGCGCGAGGCGCCTTCGGGGTGGGCGCGTGTGCAGGCCTGGTTACGGTAACGGTGGTAGCTGCGTGAGGCCTGCTGCGTGAGGCCTGCTGCAGTTGGTTAGAGGCGGTCCGGACAAAGGTAGGGGCAAAGTAGTAGGGCAAGCCAGCCTGGACGAGGAGGGCACGCAGGCGAGGGGTGCAGGCGGGTGTCGGTGTGGAGCGGCTCCTGCCCCCTTGTAAGCAGCCTCAAGCCTATGACATGCTGCGCCTTGTGCCCTAGCCCCAGTAGCCCGGGGAAATGATGAGAGGGCCTGAGAGGGCGGCCATACATCAGCACCCAAATGCTTCCGATGTGCTGCCGAGAGGGGGGCTGCACCAGACCCGGTATACGCTTGTGAAGAGCGAGAACAACGTGGGGAGTGCCGGGGTTTGACGAGAACAACGTGGCAAGAAGCCGCATCGTATAGGTGAAGCAGCCGCGCACGAGACGGGCATGTCGACACCGGGAGTGCCGGGGGCGGGGGCACGCATGCGCAAAACCCAAACGACCCCGCGCAGGCCTTGACGCTTGGCACTTATCGACTGCTGCACTTCACTTGCACGGGAAACACCTGCTAGAGCGTGTCGAGCACCTGACCGCGTACGCCCTGCAAATTGCGCGACCGCATTGCCGTTTTGCCCCCGCCCCTTCTGCTCCATACGCGATGACTTCTGAAGCCACAATAGACGAGCATACGCCACAACTTAGTCGCCGGCTGCAGGGCTACACCAGCATAGTCGCGGGATGGGTCAGCGCGCTTCCCGGAGTGGCCTGGCTGGAGCTCGCGCGGCCTGCCCGCCACAACAGCTTCCACGAGGCGATGTGGAGCGAGTTCCCGCGGGTGCGCCTTGAGGCCGCCACGTCCGCAAACCGTTTCTTCTCGGCACGCATGTCCCCCCACATCCCCCAATGCCCCCACCCCCAAACCCCCCCGTCCCGTTTACCCCCGCAGGCGCTCCGCGAGCTGGACGCAGATGAGGCCACACGCGTGGTGAGAGCACTAAGCTCGCTTTCGATTCTGGCGGCGCCAGTGTATTGCGCCAGCGTTGGCGCCCGTGCTGCCCCCCCACTCTTCCGCCTCACTCAACCCCGACCCTGCAGATCGTCATCACGGGCCAGGGCAAAAACTTCTGCGCTGGCATCGATGTGGGCTACCTGCAGGTGCGCGGCTTTCCTGCGTGTGCACATGCGTAACCGCGAGAGCTCTCCCAAACGGCCTCAAGCGGCGAGCCCATCTCCGACCATCTCATCATGTGTCCGGTGTCGCTAGACCTGTCCCGTGTCGCTCTAGCGACCAACTGTCCTGCGCTGAGCTCACAACGCGACCCAGACCCGCCACCACGGCATCATGGAACCCGCTGCAAGGCCCCCCTAACCTTTCCCCCCGGCCTGCAACTTCCGCCCCTCCCCGCCCTCCCCGCCCGCAGCGCAACTTCCTGACGGTCCAGGGGGGCGACGGGGGCTGCCCGGGCTCCCAGCGGGCCGACATGCGGAGGGGCATACTGGCGCTGCAGGCGAGCGGGGGGGGGGGGGGCGGGGGGGGGGGGGGGGGGGGCGGGGGCCAGGGGTAGGGTAGGGCGGAGGGGGGGGCGTGTCGGGGGCCAGGGGTAGGGGGGGGGCAGGGTACCGGGTGCGGGGAGACAGGGGAGGTGAGGAGGCCAGGGGAGGTGGGTTGAGGCACGGCAAGGGCTTGGGCAGGGTGGGGTCAAATGTGCATCGTGTCGACGCAGGTACACGTGGCAGCAGCTGACGGTCCGCTACGGCGTTGCAGGCATACCGCCCCCCGCCCCGACCTCCTTCCCCCGCCCCCCCCCTCCTTCCCCCCCCAGGACGCCCTTTCAGAGCAGGAGCGCTGTCGCTCGCCCGTGCTGTCGGCGGTGCACGGTGCGTGCGTCGGGGGCCCCGGGCTGGGGTGGTCGCCCGTGGGAGACCCGGACACGGGCGCGAGCCAGACAGCGACTCAAGCGACGACCTCTTCATTCGTGTCCTCAGCTGTCCCCACCGGCATCCGCTCACCCCAACCAGCACCTCCCTGTCCTCTTAGCAACACCCCCCCCTTATCGTCTTTCGCTCGAGGAAGACACCCCTTGCCCCCCGCTCTCAGATTCAAACACCCCTTACCCCCCCTCCCCGCTCTACCTCTTCCTTCGCTTTCCAACGCTCCAAAAATCCCCCCCCTCCCCCCCCCCTCCCCCCCCCTCCCCCCCTTCCCCCAGGCCGCTGCATCGGCGGGGGCGTGGACCTGGTCACTGCCTCGGACCTGCGCCTGTGCTCGGGGGACGCCAGCTTCTGCGTCAAGGTGGGGTTGGGGTTGGTGTGGTTAGCGGCTTGTGCATAACCCGGGGGCGTTTGTGTGTGTGCCAACCCTAGGAGTGTGTGTGTGTGGGGGGGGGCATGGAGGTTGGGGCATGGGTTGGGGGAGGGCGCTGGGTTGGGGGGGGGGGCGCTGCCGCGCTGGGCGGGGGCGTGCGTGAGAGGAGAACGGACCACAGACGAGGCCGAGGCCGTTGCGCGGGGGCGTTTGTGTGTGTGCCAACCCTAGGAGTGTGTGTGTGTGGGGGGGGGCATGGAGGTTGGGGCATGGGTTGGGGGAGGGCGCTGGGTTGGGGGGGGGGCGCTGCCGCGCTGGGCGGGGGCGTGCGTGAGAGGAGAACGGACCACAGACGAGGCCGAGGCCGTTGCGCGAGGCCGCGGCTCCTCGCCGAGCGGCTGCAAGGGGCCCCGGAGCACGGCCTTGCGAAACCTGGCCTGTACCACACGACCTGCCGCCCCAACTACTCCCCACCATCACCTCATCCGCGCCCATGTGTTTCCCGCCTGGATTGTCTGCAGCTTGGCACCTCACTCCTACTCCCCCCCCCCCCTCCCCCCCCCAGGAGGTGGACCTGGCTATCCCCGCGGACCTGGGCACTCTGCAGCGCCTGCCCGCCATCGTGGGACACGGTGGGTGGGTGGGTGGGTGGGGTTGGACCGATGGGGCCTGGTCTCCCGGGGTGTGCCTCCGCTGGGGGTGGGGGGGTGGGGGGCCCTGGGCCCTGGGGGCACCTCCCTGGCCCCCTGCAAGGGAGGGCCCGGAGCTCTGGGCGGCGTCTCGCCTGCCGCGTCCCGCTTCCCCTTGGATGCAAGCCTGGGGCGGGCCGAGAGTCCTGGGCCCTGGGCCCTGGGCCCTGGGCACGGCAGGGCCTGGAAGCCCTCCAGCTCGGACAGCGCCTTCACCCTCCGCATGCTTTCCGCCGCCCCCCCGCCGCCCCGCGGCTGCCCTCCGGCTGCCCCCGCCTCCCCCCCCCCCCCCTCAGGTGCCGCTATGGACCTGGCGCTCACACTATCACTGTACCGCTGCCCGCCTAAGGGTATCATGTACTCCCCACGCATCCTTACCTCCCTGCCGCCCTGCCACCCCCCCCCCCCCCTTACCCCCCAGGTGCCGCCATGGACCTGGCGCTTACTGCACGCACCGTGGGCGCCGCTGAGGCCCTGCGCCTGGGCCTGGTCAGCAGCGTGGCCCAGGCCCAGGCCCAGGCCCCGGGCCCAGCCCCGGGCCCGGCCTCGGGCCCAGCGTCGGGCCCAGCGTCGGGCCCGGGGGTACCGGGCGGAGCTGGGGCGGCAGGGGAAGGGGAAGGGGCAGGGGGGGCCGGGGGATTGGGGGGCCGGGGCGTGGTGGTGGCGGCAGCGCTGCGGGCGGCGGCGGCTCTGGCGGCCAAGCCCCGGCTGGCGGCGCGGGGGACCAAGCGGGTGCTGCTGCACGCCCGGTGAGGCCGGGGGGTGGAGGGGTGGAGGGGTGGAGGGAGGGGGATGCGGGGCGCGGGGGGGGGGGAATGGGGGGCGGGGCGGGGGGGATGCGGGGTGACACGTGTGGCGTGTCGCAGGCGGTGGCCCCGCGGGGCACGGCGCCACGGCGGCAGCTAGTGGACAGCAAGCAGTGCAGCATCCCTGACTGTGCGTGACCCAACCCATCCACCACACGCCCCGTTCCTGCGGCAACCTCAGTACCTCATCCCGCTTTCCCTGCCCGCCCTCGCCCCCTCCCCTGCCCCGCCCCCCCCAGAGACCAGCCCCGTGTGGCCGAGGGACTGGACTACGTGGCCACGTGGAACAGCGCACAGCTCATCAGCAACGAGCTGGTGGGTGGCGGTTGGTGGGTGGCGGTTGGTGGGTGGCGGTTGGGGGCCGCTTGGTTCGAGGTAGGGGGTGGGTCAGCTCATCCGCAAGGAGCTGGTGGGTGGCGGTTGGTGGGTGGCGGTTGGGGGCCGCTTGGTTCGAGGTAGGGGGTGGGTCAGCTCATCCGCAAGGAGCTGGTGGGTGGCGGTTGGTGTGTGGTGTGTGTGGGGGGGTGGGGGTGGAGGCTGGGCGGCGATGGTGGTTGTGGCAAGGGCAGGGGGGGCACGTGGGGCACGGTCCCGGTTTCATGTTCTGTAGGTGGCTCTGCTAGCTGGTCCCAGCGTGCCGGGGAGGTGGGGGGGAGGAGGGGGTGCGAGGGGTGCAGGAGCCAGAGGGGGGCTCAGGAGCCAGGGGGCGTAGGAGCTAGTCCGCGTGGGCTGTGGTGAGGTGCCCTCGGGCCTCCTGGCCCTCAGCACCGCCGCACGCCCGGCATCCCCTCCCCTTTCCCTTCCCCTTCCCCTTCACGCGCCTCCCCTCTGTTCCTGGCGCAGGCGGCGGCGATGTCTGGCAGCCGCACCGGCGCTGGCGCGGGGTCGGCAGGCGGCCCGCGCGCGAGGCTGTGAGCGGACGTCGAGGAAGGCGTGCGAGGTCGGGACGAGGAGCGAGGGTCAGGACACTTGGTGAGGGCACGTCGGGGAAGGCCGGCGGCACCGGCGCGGTCCACGCGCCGTCACGCGGACTGGCATTTGATGGAGGCAACTCGCACTTGTGCGCGGCGTGCAGAGTGGAGACCGTTGCAACTGGTTTGGTTTTGGCGTACGTCAGGTGTTGCGAGTTCGGGCGGGGACAGGACTCTGCATGTTGAAGCATGCGCCACGCAGTAGTTTTACAGGTTTTCAGGCTTAAACTCGTCTGCGTTTGAGAAGGACGACTGCGGCCAGTTGCCAGTTTCGTCACGCTTTCAGGACGGGGCGGCACGCACGCTGAGCATCGCGCTGTTTTGCTGTTCTGCTGAACAAAGTGCTTACGGTTAGCTGCAGTGTATAGGGAGGTGCGTCGTCCATCACCAATGTACTGTCACTGCGGTCCGCTCGCGCGTGGCGGCAGCGTTTCGCCGTCGCTTACTAGCCCTAAGACTTCACTACTCTATACCTGACCTAAGACCTAGCGCAAGCAGCGGCCGAGCTGCACACATTCCGGGATGGGTTGGCCACACCGGCAGCCCGGTGTTGCCGCAGAGCCCGGACGCGTCAAGCAGCTTAAGCACTGAGAGCTGTGCTCTAAAGCGCGGTCCGTTCGCGAAAATGGGGGCTTGGGCTACAATGTGGGGCAGGCGGGCTTCGCTGTCGGCGATGGAGCTCCGCTGGCTCTCCGTCAACCTGTTTGTGATGACGGGCTACGTCCTTGGCTGGGCAGGTGCGCGTGGGCGGCATCGAGGTGATTCGCGAATGGCACATGCTGAACGCTGCGCTGACGTCTTGCCGATCATCCCGCTTCGCAGACATCATACCTGGTGCGAGGCTGGGAAGGACACGTCGTTTTAGGACTGCGCCCGACTGGAGCTGCTGCATAATGCGGTCGCATGCTCCATAACCGGCCTGGGCGTCTGGCGCACATCACGTCGCAGCCTTGCGCTTGGCCTGGTGGTGAACCACGTTGGACTGTTGCGGCGCTCACGGATGCGAATTTGCTTTCCAACCGGCCACCCGACCTGCCCCTCCCCACACCCCGAACCCAGGCCTCATCGGCTTTCGCGACGGGCCCTGGCGCGTTGTGAACGCTCTTGGGAACCTGCACGTCCTTTGGCTCGGCTGGCACTTCCCAGGGTGGCTGCTAGCCCGCACCCCTGCGTTCAGGCTCAACAGGTGGGGGCGACAGGGCTGGCTTGGCTGGGCGCCGCCAGACACTGCCCCTGCCTTCGCCTCGACACGCCCCACAACCCGCTGCGTGCTCTTCTCCCCCACCAACCCCCTTCTCCCCCACACGCAGATGCGAGATACACCTATGGTTCATTGTCATTGTGAGCGCGGGGAGCTGTGTCGGGGGCTGGCATGCTGTGGGACGCATGGGACGCAGGACGGGCTCTGACCTCCCTTCCCCTGTCGGCCGGCTGTGGTCGGGGCCATACGGTATCGCTCCCGCCACCCGCCTCCCGCCTGCCAGTAATCTTATGGCCCCGCCTCCAGGCCCGCCCACGCCCCCTAAACCCTAAAGGCCTTCCCTGCCACCCCCCAGTGCATGTTTCTGCATGTCGTGTGGAACGCGCTGCGCCCCGTGCGGCCGGAGGATGAGGGCTTCTTCCAGGTGGGTGGAGGGCGGGGGGCGGTTAGGGGACCGTTACTGCAGGTGGTTAAAAAGCGGTTAGCGGTTGGAGGGCGCGGCCGGAGGATGAGGACTTCTTCCAGGGGGGGGGTTGGGGGGCGGGGCAGGGGGGCGGGTCGCATGACAAACCGCCCCGACCCACATCATGGTCCCCGACCCACATCATGGTCCCCAGCCCAGTGAGAATTAGGGCAGGGAAGGAGCCGGGATCTGTGGGCTCTTGATGGTCGCAAGACAGTTTTACATTGCGTGGCCCCTCGATTGCCCACCCGCAGATCATGGTGCCGCTGGTGTGCTCTGCGCTGCTGGACGTGCCCTCGCTCTACCTGGCGGCGGGCTGGGCCGTGCTGGTGCCGGGTGGGTGCGGGGCGTGTGCCTGGGGGGTGGGGGGGGGTGGAAGGGGGGGGGCGGGAACACAGGGTGGGCAAGCAGGGGACGAACCCTGTGCCGGGTGGTGTGCGGGCGTGGCTGGGGGGGGGGGGAAGGGGAGGGGTGGGCCTGGGAACCACAGGGGGGCAGCAGGGACGAACCTGTGCCGGGTGGGTCGGGCGTGTGCTGGGGGGGGGGGGGAAGGGGGGGGGGGGCGGGGAAGGAACCACAGGGGGGCAGCAGGGGACGAACCTGTGCCGGGTTGGGTGCGGGGCGTTGTGCTGGGGGGGGGGGGGGAAGGGGGGGGGCTGGGAACCACAGGGGGGCAGCAGGGGACAGAACCTGTGCCCGGGTGGGTGCGGCGTGTGCTGGGGGGGGGGGGGGGGGGGGGAGGGGGGGGGCTGGGAACACAGGGGGGCAGCAGGGGACGAACCTGTGCCGGGTGGGTGCGGGCGTGTGCTGGGGGGGGGGGGGGGGGGGGGGAGAAGAGGGGGGGGGCGGGGAACACAGGGGGGGCAGCAGGTGCACGCGAACCTTGGCCGGGTCGGGTGCGGCGTGTGCTGGGGGGGGGGGGGGAAGGGGGGGCGGGGAACACAGGGGGGGGGCAAAGCGGGGACCGAACCTGTTGCCCGGGTGGGTGCGGGCGTGTGCTGGTGGGGGGGGGGGGAAAAGGGGACGAGGGGGGGGGGCGGGGAACACAGGGGGGGCAGCAGGGGACGAACCTGTGCCGGGTGGGTGCGGGCTTGT